>CM042883.1:15240768-16440768 GCA_023653495.1 Melastoma candidum
ATTTTGTTTAATGGAAATCGATTATGCGAAATAAGTTCCGTTTCGCCGGATGAGATCGCGTTGGCGAAATATAAGCTTTTCGGTGTGGCCGGTGTAATAAGATTGATATAATATACGGTGTGGAGAAATATAATACCGTCAGTTCACGCGTGAATGAACCGAGATTGATTCGGATTGTCTCCAAGCCCTTCATACAACGAGCACGAAACAAAAACATTGATGATGTGGCAGAGTTTAATAAGACTAAATACTAAATTACCTTCTTTAGTTGGGAATCATTGCTTTTTTTGGTAAAGGGAACAAATAAAACATATCATGGCTCGTCATCACAAATATATATATTTTTTATTTATTGGTGGCGAGCTCATGGTTCTGATCTAAAAGGCTAATTGGTCGACTGACTCCTTGTCCAGTTCATTCGTCCAAAGGCGCTTTAGGAGATGGAGAAAAGATTGTCCAGGCATCGACGGCCTCAGTGCCTTTCCATGGGAGGTCGGGGACCCATCATTGCTCGAGGCCGAGGTCGCCCCACCGGACGTTGTACCTGGCCGCCAGGTAGTGTGCTCCCACCGGCCCACGGCTACGTAAGGATAGTACTCTGGGATTACCTTCTTGTCTTCCAACTCCTTGAGCACTGGCGTGAAAAGCGACCATGCGGCGTTGAGCTCGTCGCTGCGGATGAATAGCCTCCTTTCTCCTTCTATGGCATCCAGGAGGAGCCTCTCATAGGCGTCTGGGATCTCCTTCGAGTATCTGCAGATAAAAGAATATGTTATGAAGATTGATGGCAGCGCCCTTCTTTGAGGGTTATGACATACCCTCGCAGAGTAGAGAAGGTTCAAGTTGCTCCGGTCCAATCTCATCCCGAGGCCCGGGACCTTATTATTTATCTTCAAGTATATGGCCTCATCGGGTTGAACTCTGATGACTAGCTCGTTAGTTGCCTGATCAAGATCCGTGCCAAAGTTCCGGTTGTACAGATTACCGGGAACGTGTCCTAAACTGCACTCTTATCTCAGCCCTGCACCGAACCGGCGTTAAAGCTCATTATAACATCGAAAACAAAGGCAAATATACAAAAACTACTTATGATAAGAAAAGATTAATAAATCAAGAAACCTTCGGTTATGTAAAGCTTTTCCAGCTTTCATTAAGAAAGGCACTCCATCCCATCTGGCGTTATCGATGAACAGAGCGGCCCGCTGCAAAAGTCGGGGTTAAGCTGTCGCTTGGGACGGTCTTGTCATCTGTGTAACCTGGGTATGTTGTCCCTCCTTTCGTATGGCTCTTGTATTGACCGACCACCACATCGTCGAGCTGTAACGGCCTCATTGAACGTAAAACTTTAACCTTTTCATTCCTAATATCTTCTGCGTCCAGACTAACAGGTGTTTCCATGGCAAAGAGGGCAAGGATTTGAAGCAGATGGTTTTGCATGATGTCTCGGATTATGCCGTAGTGGTCGAAATACCTGCAAGGTAGGCATTCATATAATTATCCGGAAGAAACTAAAAGATAACTTGAATTACGACATGAGCAAGAAAATGACAAGTACCCTCCACGTCCTTCTGTTCCAAAATCTTCGGAGAATATCAACTGCACATTTCTGATGTACTGCCTCGACCAAAGAGGTTCGAAGATGAGGTTCGAAAACCGCAAGACAGATAAGTTTTCCACGAGTTCCTTCCCGAGATAGTGGTCTATCCTGTAAAATCAATGACAGAGGCATCAGCTCTGGGGCTTCGTTTGGCTGCAGATAACCATGGAAAGATAAAATGATTTGGCACCTGAAGATCTGATCCTCTTCCAAGTACTGTTTAAGAGATTTCGTCAAAGCAGCCGATGATTCCGAATCTCGGCCAAAGGGTTTCTCAACGATGACCCTTGTCCAGCCATTGGCAGCTGAAGCTGATGAGCTTGCACATTTCACAGCTTCAATGAAAATGTTCGGGGGAATCGAAAGATAGAAAAGGCGATTTGAAACCCTTCCAGCCTACAATCGACGCAAATTAGTAAGACATTATCTTTCTTTTATAACTCTGACAGCACAGCCTTCAAAATTCTATGCAAACTACTGGCCACAATATTTGTCTTATACATCAAAGAAGCAAAATCCTCTCCACATCATCCCATCACAACCAGATAGCCAGATTAAAATAAACAAAACCCGTAAGATAAGAAACTAAAACATGAGCTTGGATTTTTTTCATCATTACATCTGTTCTTGCTATGACTGAGCACCTGGAATCAATTAATCCTTCAAACCCATTAATCAACACCAAACACAAGTCTAGAAATACTTCTCTCCACATATCAGCAAATGCCAGCTAACTCACGGGCCAATAACCCTTTTCCTGAATGGACGCAAGTTTATAAAGGGAAATAGACATGGTGCTAATGCTGTTCAAGGACAAGGTAGTGGGTTCGGTGAGAGACAGAGCCTGAATGAGAAAGATGAGAGACTCTCATTGAGAATGTATGAATCAGTGACAAGGAGATTTTTTTCTTTTTTTTAGGGCAGGTGAGTGTAAAGGGGCTGGGCGATGTAAACAGAGTTGAACCACTGCACATCTCAAATTACTAGGGCAATAGTTTTCAAAGTTATTGTCAATTCAATCCATCAATCTGGATCTTCATTTTTTTATCATCCACATCCACCATTATTCCCAGTTATCGTAGTTCATTTCATGGATCAGAAAATGATTGTTGGTCTGGAGTCCCCAAGGATAAACTATTACTAGAGGAAAAGGAATAGCTGACACTTTTGCAGGTACATATCGAAGATTAACATATCTTAAGAAAGGAACTGAATAAAACATTACCACATGCAACTGCCAGGGAAACCTCAGCAAATGCAAGCACATAGACAAAGCATTATTCAATATTACAGGGTGAGCCTCAACAGATCAATACTGAAAAAATTCATTTGTCTCACATACATTGGAATTCCATAGACTGGTATAGACATAATCAATAGATCGGACAAGCAAAAATAAAGAGATAACTAAAAATTGACCTGGAACAGTAGTAAAAGCTCTAGAGCTAGAAAGAGAAATCAGGTATAGTTCAGGAAGTTACCTCATGTTGCCTCAATTTCATGTCTAATTCTGCAAAGTTATCCTGAGAGTCATACTGACCAGCATGGTAGAAGCACCGTTTCAGGAATTGATCCATCTTTTCTTCACAATTCTCCCTGAAAGCAAAAGCAACATGTAAGGCAATTTGTTGGGCACCATATGAAGACAGGGACATGTTGGGCATCTTCTTCATCAAATCATACGAGGACCTAACAGCTGCACCTCTTATCTATACGACAGGTCAACGTTCTGCTGATCATGACCCGCAGTTCTTCGTCGGTCATCTTTGTCCGAGCATAGCCAAATATTGTGAAGTGCTACAGAAAAAGAAACACAAATCCGTCATGTTACACATTTGGCAAAGATCAGAGTGTGTGGACAATTAATGTTTCAACAAAAGTAAACCTCTGGAAGGCAATCTTCATAATATAGAGCAAACAGCGCAGGGAATATCTTCTTCTTTGCAAGATCCCCTGAAGCACCAACAACAGTAATACTGACGGTGGAACCACTTCCACCGGAGCATTCATTTCGATCTGCAGTTTCCTCAGGTAACTTAACTGAAGCGAATCCCTCCGCCAGCTTCTTGAAAGGAGTCTCATTTTCATTCTTAACAGGATTTACTGTTGGAGCTACAGCACCTGAATGCAATAATGAACTAGCAAAAATGAGAGGCATGGCATTCTTGCATGACAACACAGCATACTACCTTCCGCCAAACTTGGGAAACATCACAAAAAAACTCATTTGCATTAAACAGGATCATATCAGACATCCCGATGCACAGAACTGAACCAAATTTAAAGAACAGAAAAGTCCAACCAGAATCATTTCGTACTACTTACCCGTAAAACTGCTGCACAACCTCAAAATCAAACTTTGAAGCACCCCCTTTTTCAATAAGCACGGTAAAACACCAGGAACACTATCCCAATCAATCAAAGAAGCACAGAAGCCAGTCATGTCCCAACCAACCTCATCCCTTTCCCCTTCACGAAGAACATCCACATTCATCAAAAACCAACAACATAAAAAATCAGACTTTGAAGAACACCCATTTGTACAAGCTCGGTACAACACCTGGAACACAAACCCGATCAATCAAAAGAAGAACGAAATCCAGTCATCCGCCCACCAAACTCCATTCCATTCCCCTCAAAGCGGGCATCCACATCCACATCGACATTCGCCGAAAACCAAAAAACATCAAACCCAATATCGAAAGAGGGGGAAAAAACACCTTCACGCAAAATCCAATCCCTCGGACAAACAGAAACGGGGGGACAAGGTCAAAAGGCGAAGGGAGGGAGGGGGGGAGGAAGAGGAACAAGACGCTACCATCCTGCATGCGGACAACGTTGGTGGAGAAGGGGTGACGATTACATCCGAGCCGGAGCGAAGCGCCAGAGAGCAACCCCCCAGGCATCGCGACCCGTCGATGGGAACAACCTCCATAGAACGACGTGGAGGAAGAGGAGGACGAGGACAGGGGAGCGGCGTAAGAAGGGGAATTCGTCGAGGAAAGCGTCGCCATGGCTGGGTGTGATTGCTGCTGCTGAGGGTTGTGTTGTGGGTCGTCGTCTTTGTGCTGTATAATTTTTTTAAAAAAAGAGAGGAGGATTCCAAGAGGTTATGCTGGAAATCGTGGGGGTAGTCTTTTTGTCTTTTTGAGCTGACGATGGGATGTGCCAAGAAAAGGGCAAAACTCTGAAGTGTTCTTTTTTTCTTCTTCTTCTTTTCGGAGAAGTCGAGGTGTTTGTCCCTTGACATCTCCGAAACGCCTCTCTTTCATAAAAAAAACTTGCATTCGACATCATCGTCGTCACATCCACATTCACATTAGTAAAATCTCGAAACAGTAAAGTAGTATTTTATACAAACTTGCCGTAAAACTGGCACTATTCATAGTGAAAGGAAACAACAAAAGGAAACTACTCCCACCGAACATTCAATAAGAAGAGGATTAATTCATGTCTTTAACAAGGACTTAGATAGTTATTTTATAAGTCGTTATGATATCAACCATTGATTCTTATTAGTTAAAGAAGAAGTTGGAATCTCTTCTAAAGCTTGTCTTGTGATGGCAACCAACCTGTGGGGACAAAGTCTCGGATAGGAGAGAATGAAGGGCATGTTTGCTGTGAAAAACAACAAGTTGTTAACGATATGTCGTGGTTGAGTTCGAGAAGAAAAGAAAATGTGGTCGCCCGAAAATTTAATAAACAACGGGGATTGAGAACGGGCAATACTAAGTACTATCTTCCATTACAACAAATCTTGGGTTGCAATGTCTTATTACAAGTATCTCCCACCATATATATAAACAACAAACAACACTAGATATAACTGCTGATTGTCCCTCTCTTTCTCGGGGGCGGCTAACGTCCCACGCACGGGACGTCCCGTAGTGTACTAATTTTGACCCTTATTTAGTACATTGTACTAACACTAATTAGTACACTTGTTATTACTAACGATGTACTAACTACAGTGTTAGTACAATGTACTAATGTGTACTGTTTTTGTACTAGTATAGTTAGTACAATGTACTAATGGTCACTGTCTTTGTACTAGTAATGGTTAGTACAATGTACAAAACTTTTTTAGTACATTTTTAGTACATTACAGGCGTACTAATTGGTACAAAACAGTAACAGTGATTTTTAGTACAATGTACTAACTGTACTAGTACAAAAACAGTAACCATTAGTACAATGTACTAACACTGTAGCTAGTACATCGTCAGTAATTACAAGTGTACTAATGGTAACTGTTTTTGTACTAGTACAGTTAGTACATTGTACTAATGGTTACTGTTTTTGTACTAGTACAGTTAGTACATTGTACTAATGGTACTGTTTTTGTACTAGTACAGTTAGTATATTGTACTAATTGTTACTGTTTTTGTACTATTAATGGTTTGTACAATGTATTAAAAATCACTGTTACTGTTTTGTACCAATTAGTACACCTGTAATGTACTAAAAATGTACTAAAAAAGTTTTGTACATTGTACTAACCATTACTAGTACAAAAACAGTGACCATTAGTACATTGTACTAACTGTACTAGTACAAAAACAGTACCCATTAGTACATTGTACTAACTGTACTAGTACGAAAACAGTGACCATTAGTACTTGTACTAATGGTTACTGTTTTCGTACTAGTAATGGTTAGTACAATGTACAAAACTTTTTTAGTACATTACAGGTGTACTAATTGGTACAAAACAGTAACAGTGATTTTTAGTACAATGTACTAACTGTACTAGTACAAAAACAGTAACCATTAGTACAATGTACTAAATGTACTAGTACAAAAACTGTAACCATTAGTACAATGTACTAACTGTACTAGTACAAAAACAGTGACCATTAGTACACTTGTAATTACTGACGATGTACTAGCTATTACAAGTGTACTAATGGTCACTGTTTTTGTACTAGTACAATTAGTACATTGTACTAATGGTTACTGTTACTGTTTTGTACCAATTATTAGTACACCTGTAATGTACTAAAAATGTACTAAAAAAGTTTCGTACATTGTACTAACTGTACTAGTACAAAAACAGTGACCATTAGTACATTGTACTAACCGTACTAGTACAAAAACAGTACCCATTAGTACATTGTACTAACTGTACTAGTACAAAAACAGTGACCATTAGTACAATGTACTAACACTGTAGTTAGTACATCGTTAGTAATAACAAGTGTACTAATTGGTATTAGTACAATGTACTAAATCAGGGTCCAAATTAGTACACTGCGGAGGACGTCCCACGCACGGGACGTTAACCGCTCCCCTCTTTCTTTAGATACTCCACTTGTGCCCTCTGTTTACCCCACACCCTCGCAAAACAATCAATTTTTTTTTTCTTTCAAAATATTAACGGTAAAAGGAGAGGGATTGTTGAATGGTGTAAACCCAATTCTCACGTTAAAAGCATAAGAGCTTCCAAGCTAGTATATAAGTTTAAACGGGTAACTTTCTCTGCATTCAATTGATTTTAGAGTGAAATCTCATTGGACTTATGTGTTAGACTTGGTAACATGCCAGTATGGATAAACGTATAGTAGGAGACGAGCATGCCCCGTGACTTTTCAGGAAAGGGCCGAATGTTTTGGGCCTGTAGTTACGTTGGCCCATCGGATCAAAACTTCCAAGCCCAAATTATCTCCTCTCAACTTCGTTTTTTTACTTTCGTTTAAAAAAATTAACTTATAATGTAATGAACTGATATTTTGCGTGCATTCACCGGATGTCGTGAGACTACTCTCCACTTAATATGATCAACGATCCCAAAGTTCCATAACGTTCGTATACGTCAGTAGGGCAAGAAACGTCTTCCCCGCATGATTAAGATCAAATGTCTGTCTTTGTCCCTACCAACACTAACCCCTTGACTTAAGATGGCGTGTCATGCCTTCCTGAACTTCTCCGATTCTAAGTCGCAATCAGACCTCCTTTTTCACTTGTTTTCTGCATACGAAATGGTTGCGATCTATCAAACCACTACACGTAAAACTTAACTTTTTTAAAGCGAGTCTTTAATTGCATGGAAGGTTCAAGGTCTGATCAATCACCCGGGATCCCCGAACCTTGTCGGAAGGAATGGCTCTACCTCGTCGTAGGAAACCAGCACTCCGGATGTTCCTTCAGCTGGCCTACATGTCGAGATCGGCAACCCTACATCCATTCCCACTGTTCCTTCCAAATTCTGTCCTTTCGAAACCAACCCGACTTTGCCTTTCTCAGCTCTGCTCCACCTGATTCAGAGGATATTCGCGAATATCGCTCGAGCATGTCCGTTTGCAGGGCTTTCTCCATGTGAAATTCGCAGCTTTAAGGTTTCTGATACGATCATATGGTTAACTTTCCCATAATCTTATGGTCATCTTACGGCACGAGCGATGCTTCTATACAAACTGTTTTCCCAGCGCAACTATAGGTACATGTTCATTGGCTGCCGCAGCAAATGTGCTCCATTCTAGGATAGCCCCTCCAACTCAACACCAAATGCACACAATGAAAGATCGATTAATCCAAAAACACAAACGTGTTTCTCTTTTTTACTTAACTAGGGTTTATCAATTTTTGCAATCAACCATCAAAATGTAATAATCGTTGAAATGAAATATATAATATGTCACGTTTTTACCTAATAATATTCGTCGGCTGCTGTATAACAATAATTTGGAGAAAAAGGCACGAGAGGCACAATCACTGGAAGAAAATAAATCGAATGATTTAGTATTAAGAAAACCTAAATCAAAATCATCGAGGAAAAATAATAAATGTCAAACCGAGTTTAGTCCCTCATATTCATTATTAATGTTATGTGGGAAAGACATGTAATAAGGATAAAGGGTTTAAGTTAATGAGCAAGGTGACAAATGGGATCCTTACCAAACCAGGCCTGTCCAAACACATCTTCTGCTTCTTTCCCACTAACCGTCATGATTCTATTTTGCAAGGACACACAAACACTTAATGGGGTTCGGTTAGTTTAGTGACCCAGATCTGATGTGGGTTTGGTTGGTCAAGTGTTCCAGATCGTTCATGGGGGGAGATCTTTTTGATTTTATTTTATGTCAACTTGGGATAGGTGGTGCTTATGGCCAATTTCTCGTGTCCTAAAGGGGGGGCGTGACCCATATGGGCAGTGGGGCCGTCCATGTTTCCGCGGCCGACATAGAACATCTAACTTAATTGATTTTCCATTGATTTTGACCATCTTGAGATTAGTATAGCGACGTGAGAGACTTCCGGGTCGTGGAGACGAAATCAAATGCTCAATTAACATCTCGTTGAACGGTGCAAACTTAATAAATTAGTATATAAGTTTAAACGAAGTATTTTTTCACAAACAATTGGATTTAGAGTCTAACCTTATTAGAAGACTTATATGCTAGTTACCGGATTATTTAGTTGTACCTCACATTTTCTCTTGTTCATCGATAAAAGATCACATTGATACACAAATCCTAGAAAAGCAGAGATATGTATATGAAATGCATTTGTTTATTATGCCAAAGCGAACACCCTCCCCCCTCCCCTCACATCTTCCCTTTTGATGGTATCTGCTTGTTCGTATTTTCCCACCATTTTCGGTGCCATCGTCATCCTTATCTCCCCCCCTTTCAAATCATGCGTCTCCACTGTTCTTTTCGTTTCCGCCGTTTCATCCCCGGTTACGTGCCTTTCTTCCGTTGTTCTGTTTTTTGCGAAAATAAGCGAGTGCGCTTACTACGCTACTTTCCCTCGAGATGAAGGTAGGGAGGATGCTCCCTGTCATGTATGTTCATTGTTATCTGGATGAGAATAGTTTTGATCTTGGTATGCGGATTTTTCTCCGTGAAGCTGTTAGGATGGATGCATCGCAAGCATCGGCAGAACGGCGACGAGCCCTTCAAGGATTGCGTCGTCGGCAAGTGTAAGATGAAGGAAATAACTTCCCGTCATGAGAGAAATATATCTGTCAACGTGCTAATGGTTCTCATGACAGGTTTTCCTTGTAATTGCCTTACTGGGCAACCAGCGGTTGATGATCAGCAGAGCTACAACAAGCCGAGCTATGAAGCGAGGCCTTACTTCTTGCAGACCTGGAAGGACACCCTGAACAAAATTTCTGACGTCGACTCTGATGGAGATGAAGAAAATTACCAGGACGATGCAGTTGCTGCTGCTGCAGAGCTGTTCCATGGGTTCCTTACGATTGGGACCCTTGGTTCGGAATCCATGCCGACCGAACCGTCAACCCCGACGTTTCCTCCCTATTCTGTTGATTACATCGCTGAGAAGGAAACTGAAGTCACAGAGAATGAACTGAAGCTGATCAATGATGAGCTGGAGAAGGTTCTGGTGGCAGAGGCAAAGGAGGAGTTTGGCGAGGACAACTCTTCTGGGAGGACGAGCTACGTCAGCGCCGGGAGAACCAGTCACTGCAGCAGCACCATAACACTCGGTGGAAAACCAATCCTGGAAACCAAAGAGGCGGAATGCGGCCGAGGCGGGTGCGACGTCTGTCCTCTGCAGGAATACCTCCTGAGTTCGGCCATAGAGTCGAGGAATGCTGATGCCGCACAGGCAAAGGAGCGTAGGGTGTCGCTTGGGGAGCTGTTCCAGAGAACTAAGATGACAGAAGCCGATTCCCAACCAAAATCGGAGAAGGTAAAACGAACTATCATAATGCATATCATAAGGAAGATCAAGAACAAGATGATCCAAGGCGGTGTTGCCGGGGGCTGCGGCCTCTCGGCCAGTGCAACTACTGATGCCGCCACCGCAGACACGAAGTTGCAAAAGGTACGTCCCTCGTGTAGAGTTCCACGACCCATCCTGGCTCGTCCTGTGGCGATGCTTCGAATTTATTTTAACACATGTTTCATAATTAGGTTTTGGTTTATTAGAGCCTTGTACGGATATTCAGTTGATTTTAAAAATTTTTTATAAAATACGATCAAATTTTTAGAAATACTTGATTTATTGTCCTTGCGTTTTGAAAATATGCTCTTTTAATTTACAAAAGATGGGTTTTTAAAAACCCGTAATCCGCCTCCTTTTCGACTATCTGAAGGGCGGAAAACCCGTCTTTTTTGTAAATTAAAAGATGAATTTTTAAAACACGCTTTAAAGAAGATAAATCGGGTATTTTAAAACTTCGATGGTATTTCACAAGTTATTTTTAAGCCAGCTGTGTATCTGGACAAGACTCTCGTTTATTCACCCGAACAGAGCGGGATATTTGTCATAAATATCGTCGTCCTTGATTACCAAATAAAGTCGTCCACCCACGACTCATGGGTTTTGGTTTTTGGTTACTTTTGCACGTCGGCATTTAGTAAGTCTAGTTGTTCCTGGTCACATATACTCATCACACCATGAATTATTGCATCCCTTTAAAATATTTTTTAAAAAAATCTTCCGAATATACATGCCCGCAAAGAGAAACTCCAGAGATGTTTTTGCTTATGATGGCCTTTCCAGGCCATTCGATGTAAAGGGTTTGTCTTACGTTGTGGCTTTCTTACAACACGGGGGAATTTGTGTGGCATTCTAGATCATTCAGATGTTTCACAGAAAAGTCCACCCTGACAGCCCAAGATCAACCCGGAAAGAACTCGGCAGAACCCCGAGTCCCGACGACCCTGGGGAGAAGAGCCGCCATTCGCACCGATGCAAGAAAAGGGGAACGAATGCTCGCAAGAGCTTTCGATTCCCGATTACTAACTGCCTCAGGAACCAGGCCGCAGAGCCGCCCGAATCCGACCTCGAAGAGGGAGAGGACGACTCCAATGGAAACAGGGAGTGCTGGATCAACACCGATGCAGACTGTAAGCAAACTAGTGCCTGCCCCTACAATCTCCCTCATAACATCTCGTGAATACAATTTGTGGTCACATAGTTTTGGCTGTGACGCAGATCTGGTGCTGGAGCTGTGACAGGGCACGTCGGTGATGCCATCACATCAAAGTGGAAGCGCCGCTGTTCTGCAAGCTCTTTCTATGTATCCGTCTAGTTATGGCCTATGGTGTGCTTATTGATGTTTGTTCAGACAAAAAGTGCTAGTGCGCGCACGTGTGTGAGAGAGAACCAGATATATATTCAGAGTGTGAAGATTGTGTGTGCGTGTTTGTGGGTGTGCATGTGTGTGTTTGAATAAGAGAAAGATGGCACTGTTACATCAGGACCCGCTGATGCTTTGCCTTTGTAGTCGAGACACCATTAACTATGTCCAGAAAGACTTTGTGAGTGCACTTAAGAGGTCCTATAAGCAGTGACCGACAAGGCGACAACACGGAGACAAGCTTAAGCAGAGTCTGAGCCACGCAGACAGGAAAACATGCATAGAAGGCACTTTTTTAGGAGACACGAACTGGTAATTTGCTATGGAGGAGAATGTCAGGCATAAGATACGCTTGATGTCCTTGCCTGTCGACGTGTATGAAGAATTCGATGAACTCAGGAACAAGGCTCTAGCAAGTAACGTCCATGCTTCCGAAACCATACTTGGATCGAAACACTAAGCGGCATCAATATGGCCCGAATTAATGAGAAAGCGATCAAAATGTCTTTAGCGAATGAAGCAGCATCAAAAGACTTTCTCGATTCTCTTCGATGCTTCCATCAACCTCTCTCGTCTTGTTCGTTTATCCTAACAAACATCAGGAATGCGAACAGAATGCTGGTGGGTAATACCTCCTTCAAGACACGAGGAGATAATTGCTGCCGGAGCACAGACAATCCAAACCTCGTGGACAACTTCCCGCAATGCTCCGGTTAGACGTAAAGCCCTCCGGACCATCCAGTAACTCCTAATGCATCCATATTAAAATCTTGGTTATGCATAAATACTTAACTGAGAGGGAAAGAGGGCCAGTACCTTATCTCCTTTTTAGCCAATCGTGGGGCAATTCATTCATCTGTAGTTTACTCCAATGCTTAGAATGTCGTGGTCGACCCACTGGGATCTCTTCATCAATTGGGCCTGGTCCCATTTTACTACACGTGGAGCCCATTGGTTTGTCTCCCTCCCAAGGAAGAAATTGAGCCACAGAGAAAATGTTAAACGCCGAACAGAAAACCAAAAAGCAAGAAATATTGTTTGTCCCCACTTTTATGCCTTGCGTCTGGCTGGGGGCTGTTCAAGCAATTCTTTTTCTTTCCTGTCGTGGGGTTTCCCCGTTTCCACTTCCGCTCCGTAACCGAATAATCATCGCTCCCCCTCCGATTCTCTACTCCTTTCGTCGTATCATGTGCATGCCGGAGTCCGACTCCGACTCCGATTCCACTCCGCCCCGAGGTTAAACTCCCTTCTCTGCTCCTCCGTCCTGTTTTGTCTTCAGCCGGTGTCAGGATTTTCCCGATGATTGATTGGGCATACTTTTTTCCGGAACGCGTCTCTCGTTCGCGTGTCAGGTTAAGCCTCCTCCGAGCGTTCGTCTTTACCGTGACGCCAGTTGCCAGTCTTGTGCTGTGTGCTTGTTCGAGTGTTGGAGTTTGGTGCTCGGTTGATTTCCGAATTGGACGATTTAGGTCGGAGTGTGGCGCTGGAATCTCACGGCATGTGCTTTTGCGATGTAGATTGTCTTGGCAGGTCTTATGAAGCTGGATTGTGTAGTCTAGAATAAGTGAAGAGTCTGATAGGAATTGGAAGAAGAAGGCATGTCGTTGAGGATAAAGGCTGTGGTCGACAAGTTCGTGCAGGAGTTGAAGGAAGCTTTGGATGCGGATATTCAGGACAGGCTGATGAAGGAGAGGGAGATGCAGAGTTACATTGAAGAGCGGGAACGGGAGGTCGCCGAGCGTGAGGCCGCTTGGAAGGCTGAGCTTTCTCGACGTGAGGTAATGTTCTCCTGATTCTGGATTCTCCCTGAGATGGATGTGGCACGCCTTGGGTCTTGTTGTGTAATGCGTCCACGTTCCAGTTAGCTGATAGAGTAGGCAGCTGTAGATGATATGTCACTACAGCTCGATTTCAATTGGATATGGTTCTGATGGACTTTTCTCCCTCGAGGTTGCAACTCTCATGTGAACTGAGATTCTGAAGTCGACTCTTGGATGTCTTCTTGTAGTTGGTGAACTGGTGAGAACAGTTTTGTTATCCAATGGTTTCTTTTGGGTAGAACATAATGCTATTACTGTTGATTCAGTGCCCACAGAATGTGGAGCATGGGGTACACGTTATAGCATATTTTCAACTGACCTGCTCTGTACCCCGTTGGCCCACTATATATAGCTATTCTTTATTTTTGTTCGTCTTTTGGAATCTATTGTTCTGCAAATCGAATTGATATTGAAAGCTTTGGGAATCTGGATCAATAAGCTGAGTTTTACGGTCTTGTCAGGATACTTTGGTCTGCAATTTAACAATTTTGTTCATTGCATCATGAACGGTTTTGAAATTAAGATGAAGATAAACAAACTGGTCCATTGAAGATGACCATGAATTCTTAATTCGTAGTTGCATTACATATGCAAGAGTGTCCTTTTGGTGCCTCTGCCATGTTGAGCTATTGCTGCTATCATATCATTTGTTTTCTTACCTCTTACTTCTCTAATGGATAGCTTCAAATACTTCTGCCTAAGATGTAGTGCATGAAAGATACAGTCAACACGCTGTGGTAAAAATGGGTTCGTTGAGAAGACATTTGCAACTACTGTGGTTCAGTTGGATCTGCATGACTCAAGCCATTCTGCTCCCGTAAAATGAATATTTGTATATGAACTTAGTGAGCCTACAATTGCTTCTTGCACGTCATGGATGTTTAATGTAGTCTGATTCTTCCCACTTATTGGAAGCTAAATTTTCACTTCATACGAGTAATTGTGCTCTGCCTTCTTGCATGCAGTCTCCTGGTTATGTAATTGCATGTATATACATAATATGACCGGTAGACCAGTCTGTGTGTAGATTGTTCTTGTGATGGTTTTGTTTTGTTTTTTGGAATATATATGAAGACTGATCCCTCTTCCCTGTCTCTCCGGCATCAGGCGGAAATAGCCAGACAAGAATCAAGACTGAAGATAGAGAAGGAGAACCTCGAAAAGGAAAAGAGCGTTCTCATGGGGACCGCCTCCAATCAAGATAATCAAGATGGAGCTCTTGAGATCACTGTCAGTGGCGAGAAGTACAGATGCCTGAGGTTCGCAAAGGCGAAGAAGTAATGCATGTCACGTACGAAGAAACTCACTGGAAACAACAGTGCCCATCTGGAAAGCTGGGTTGCATTCTTTGTTCTCCATGGAATTGGATATTAGTTGAATGACGACCGGGAAATCAAGTTTGCCAGGCAACTTTTGATGGGCATTATAGGATTAAGTGGCCTAAGGAAGTAAGATTTCTCGTGTATTTGGAATTTACCTCTGCTAATGTATGCATGAAGCATACCTAAACCTGCGGATGCTCCAGAATCTTTGCGATTGCTCATTCGAGAACTACATTGCCTTGGCTCTGGAACCGACTCATTGCCTTGTCTCTGATAAAAATTATCCATAGTATAGTTATTTGGAATCTTGATCCAATAAAACAAATTATGTTTCGCTCCTGGACATGTAAGAACAAGGACATATCTGAAGGATTGGTCCGAGAAACATCTTGTAAAAAGGCTTTTGAATATTGCTGTGTTTCTTACCGGGTAATTTTTTAGGAAAATATATAAACCAACCCTTGAGGTTGGTATCAAGGTTTAGTATTCGTTTATGATCGAGGTTCTTATTTAGCCCAGCTCAACAAAGATGCATGAGAAATCATTGTAATCACAAGAAGTTTGGGACCAGTAACAACGCGAAATGGACAGTCGCTAGAACATGTCACTCCCTCCGGGGCTTCTCAGGCTCATGCATTTAGTTCAATCTCTCTCTTATTATGAAAGTACTTTCGGCTAACACATGATCCGTGTAACCTTTGAGTTGTCATCCCCGCGCATGCACACACACACACATAATAGAACTGGAAAAGCAAAAGGAGATGCTGGAATGGCGATAAAACGGTGAAACGGGATATGCTCGCCGGTTGCCGGTTTCTCAAGGCAACCATCCGGGCATATAATTGGCGGCGCTAGGACCAGCTGAGGCTGCTACTACTGCCGGGTCTGTCTGGTACCTGCATGTGTGATGAAACCCTACCAGAATTAGGGCTTCCAAAGGAGAATAGTGGAATCACTTGGCAGACAGGATCAAGGTCGAATTCTTATGAGGCATACCCGATCTGTAGAGTGGGCTCGCAGTCCAGTGGAAGCGGCTGGAAGAACACATCGCTCTGATGTTCAGCTGGATGGCGGCCATAACCCATTTCGTCCACGCCAGGATTCATCTGCAGCGCATGAGCTTGGTAACCTTCCATTAGCTGCAGCACGCAGAACCCAAAAACATAAAAGGAAATGTCAGTATTGTCAATTTTACGATAGTCCATCACTCGTCATTTCATCACAAACAAATCCAAAGCTGCTTTGTGATTCCTCACCCGTTGTCTCAGCGTCCTGTTGGCTTCGTTGAGCTGGTGCTCCTGGCAAATAATCCAACACCACATTCGATTAAGTTTCATATCCAATGCCTCCCACGAAGAACAGTTGTTTCCTTACAAGCGGACGTCTTTTCACGTACCTTACGTTGAAGGTCGTTCAGCTGATCCAGCATGTACTGCGTCTGCATAAGGCGTGAAATTTTCATGGTAAGAACCCAGAGTGTTCAAAATCCCATAAATATAGATATACAAAGAAGGGAATAACGAAGGAAGGTGAAATTAAATGGTTTAAATTCTGACCCTGGTGGATCTAATCTGCTTCAACGAGGAATCAAGCTGCCTCTCCAGCGACTCCAGCTCTTTAGAGCTCAGAGGTCCCAGTTCCTCCCCAAGAAGATTCCTATATAAGACCAACATTGGCGAGAACAAGAAAACATCGTAGGATCTTAGTCGAGAATTCAAAAAGGATTTGCAAAGAAGATAATCTGTTTACGACAACGACTGTACCTTTGGGTTCTCTGTAGGGCTTCATAGCGTGCCTTAAGCCTCAGGTACTCCTGCTGGCTGCTCAACTCCTGTACACAAATACCTTCTTCAGTACTGTATGTGTAGAGATTTAAGGTCCTTTACCCATCTCCTCCGACCTTTCACAGTAAAAGTAAATGGCTCGTGCAAGACAAACTGGCGATTGCTTAAGCAACATGAAGCATCTTCCCAGAGATTTCAAGGATGAAGTACCGAATGATAGTCAAGCCTAAATTTACTGGCCATCAGTTTACTCTCTTTGGCATCCACAAAGCACAGATACGACAGTAAGTGCAAAGAAAGAGATAGTGTATATCACCGCTAACGCTTCACGGTTTGACATCGGTGGTTCAGGTGCCCCATAGTTGCATTTCTGGTACCTCTCCAGAGTTTTGAGCATGCTGGAGAATCACATCAAACACGTCTGTTAGAAAACTAATCATATGCGAGATTATTACATGTATAACCGAATAAGCACAACGTGATTAAGCTATATGTTAAGCTAAACAGATTTCTGATTATGATTTAATTCCCTGTACATCAAAGTTCATTCCATCTTTTTGGTTTGTCACTGCCAAAGTAAAAGAAACCACAGGCAAAGGCGCAAACCTTCATACGGTTTCAACTGATTTCTGATTTCTATAATAATCGTGCCCGAGCACGTGACTCTCGGCGACTTCGGATCAATCGAACCGACGGGAACAGAACAACACAAACTACAACTTTCGTGACCCTCATTCTGTTACGTAGGCAGTCAGCCGCTCTCGCTTCATGGCCGGCAGGCAAAAAACGCGTATGGCTTGATCAAACAATAGCGACTCGTTGAATCTTTCTCAAAACACAAACAGGATAAGATCCATTGGCAAATCAGGCTGCTTTGTTCTACCCCATTTCACATAATGGGTCTACCATCAAAACAAAACAAAACTTGAAGGCAGCAGAAAGATGGAAATGAGAGGGGGAGAAAACAAAGAATTGGCGGATTGCGGGAGGAGAGATAGACATTCACATCACAAATTGATTTCGTTCCTTTAAATTCGGTAAAAAAAAAAAAGCAGTAGTTGCTTCATTGTCCCATGCCTAAAAATGGGGGGAAGGCTTTGAGAATCGAACAACCTTAAAAAGGGACCGACGGATCAAAGACTGCTCCCCTGTAAGAAAAGCTCCCATATCTTTCCATTGGTTAAGGAGGTGGATGAACTCAAACAACCTCCCATGTAATGATGATGATAAATGGTCATGTCCCAATTAGATGTTTCAGCTGGGATATTGTAAAGAGCCCAACTCTTCTGAGTTCCCTTGGTCTTAACACCAGAACAACAAAAGGCACGGAGGTTTTTAGATCTTCAAGGATTGACATGCCCAGAAAATAAGAGTGATTGATTATAATGAGGAAACCTAGCTAGACCCCCCCACAAAAACAAAAGAAAAACATTGGGATGTAGAATTTTAGGGAGAGGGGGGGACCATTCAAGAACCCTAAACTCAAGGAAACTCAATTAAAAAAAAAAAGAAAACAAACCCATTTGTCGACAAAGTGGGTGGAGGAAATATAATACACACTTTACAAAAGAGAACAACTTTCCCAAGAAGAAGAAGAAGAAGAAGAAGAAGAAGAATTAAGAATGAAGAGTGAAGAGTGAGGGTGTTTGCTCCAGGGAAAAAAACAAAAAAACAAACTATACAGAAAAGGGGTTTCCTTTCGATGTTACCAATTTGTTATACTAAAGGAGAAGGTTTATAAGCTATTTGGGTTGTGTGGTGTACTTAGAGCTCCTTTTTTGCTGTACCCCCTTTTTGGTTGGATCAAGAAGGAGAGTCCCTCTTCCTCTCTTTCTCTTTGGTTTTGGATTTCATTTTCCTTTTCCCCCTTCCCTTGTGTGTGTGTGGTTTTTTTTTTTTAACATTGAGACAGAGGGAAAGAACAGATGGGGGGAAACCGAGATGCTAGTCATGAAACTCCACCTCAAGGGGGGAAAAATCACAAGGGGAGGGGGGGTGAGGAGGAGGAGGACGAAGATAAAAGGGAAAGGAAATGATGATGATAGCATTCTTTTACGAGAATTGTTGGGCACAACATTAAAAGGAAATCTTGAATATATTAAAGAACACGCCGAGGGTGAAGAGAAAAGGGAAAGGAAAGGCTGGAGACAAATTTGTAGAACTACAATCTGGTAGAGGAAAAACAAAGAAACGAAAGGAAAGTATGGAAACATGTCTTCTTCTTCTTCTGCTTCTTCTTCCTCCCTCCTCTTCCTATTCTTCCTCTTCTTTTGTTTCTCTTATTGTTTTGTTCCCGTGGATTTTCCGGTTGCAGATCTAACAAAGAAGAAGCACTAAAACGCCGAGACATTCACCAAAGAGGTAAAATCCTCCCCCAAGGAAACCCTTTTCCCTCCCTCCCTCTCAGAAGAAAAAAAACCCAAATGAAAAAAACAGAAAAAAAAACAAAGAAAAGGAGCCACCCGTTTGACCTAAACAAAAAACTAGAAAGGAAAGGTGTGATCTGGATTGCTACTGCCAGGAAGTTGGGGGGTTGAATTTTCACTTCTCTCAGGGATATGAAAATTGGGTGTAAGTTTAATGATTTTGGGTTAGTCGTCAAGTAATTTTTTTTTTTTTTACCTTGAGCTGCTGCAGAACTCGTAGAGCTTGCCGCGGTGGGAGAAGATGATGAGGGCGACCTCGGCGTCGCAGAGGACAGAGAGCTCGTAAGCCTTCTTGAGGAGACCATTCCTCCTCTTGGCGAAGGTCACCTGCCTGTTGATCTTGTTCTCTATCCTCTTCAGCTCAACCCTTCCCCTCCCCATTTCCTTTGTGTTTTTTTTTTTTTCTTTCCTTAATGGCTTTTGAATGGAATTCGCTTCTCTTCTCTTTTCCTTACCTCCTTTGTTTCAATGATAAGAGAGGAATGAATTGGAAGGAGAGGGGTTGGGAAATACAGGAATGAATTTCGTATGGGGGGGGGATGGAGAGGGAGAGGATTTCCCTTTTGTTTTCTTTTGTTCCCTTGTCAAGGAAAAAAAGAAAGTACTTCTCCTCACCTCATCTCACATCACTTTGCTCTCTGTTTTTTCACCGTGGCAGAATTCTTTCAAAACATGATTTAGGAAAAGCTAACTATAACATAAAATACTTCATACGTCGTGGAATCAATCCTTTTTCTACCTTCCACAATCCAAAATACGTTCCCCCACTTTTGTATCCGAATCAGTCCTAACATCCCCTTTCATGCTCCAAACACGTTACGATCACCTCTCCTCCCACACCTCGCACCATCGCGGATGGGTGGTTCGAACTCGAAAACGCGAGCCGCCATCGGAGTACTCAACGGAATGTGAGAAAAAGACACGGTGAAATAAAACACGTACAAGCAGTAACACCTTCATTAACTAGAACGTGGACTTACATCCATTGTCCTGAAAAAAGAAAAATACAGGAGAAATACGAAGGAGGAAAAGAGAGCGTGAGATTAAAAAGTGCCAAAAATGTGTAGGTTAATCATCCGTGTCTTTTACAAAGGGAAAACACACTTATTTTTATTAGATTAATCGCAACTGCTAATGTCATGAGCAGAGCTTAAAACTGTCATAAATTGTGCGTGGATGACGTATGGGCCCTCAAAGATGAATCACTGAAGACGTGATGAACTCGACTTAATATCAATTTTCTCGTTCTTGATTCGTTGAGATCGATGAAACTAGACTTGGTGGAGATGTCCTCGAACTCGAATAGTTGTAGACAACAGAAGGTTCGATTCCCCACTGGCAATGGCCTCGAACTCGAATCGTTGCGATCGATGGAACTTGATTTGATGAATCTTGATTCATTAAGATCATATTTCTGGATCTCAAGTTGTGGTCGAACTCGTCTCGTTGAAGGTGCTTCGCGAACTCGAATTGTTATGGACGGTCAAACTCAACTCACTGGAAACATTTTCGAACAACGGTTGTTGTAGACAGAGCTCAAACTCGAATCAAATCTTTTTATTAGACGTTCCTTTGTCTCTTCAATTATCTTCGACTTTTATAGGAGAATCCTTATCGATTCTTCGTCTTCTTGTTCTTCTGTTTTGGAGAGAATCCAAGGTCTTCGACGGTTGTGTCAGTTAATCACATCCCTATTATTTTCTTGCCGCTTAACTTTCTCACTCTCTTTTTTATTAAAGAATTTTTTGAATTTCTCGAGTGTCATAATCTTCTCAGCTAAAAATTTTACATACGTAAATAATGACGCCCGTTGTCGTCGTCGATGTCGTGATTTGAGCATCTCATTTCGAAACATGTCGGCAGAGATCGAATTTCATTCCAAACGGATATATAATCCCACCCGACCAGCTTGCGCAGAGAAGTCATGCCCGAAAGGAAGTCTCGCCATCTGAATTACCGGAGGATGGTCAAGGAATGCCTGGAAAACCCGGAGGGAGTTGTTAATGAGTCTGTCTCTCCCCCCGACGATTTGGCAGAGACGATTAATTTCAACAGCAGGTACTCCACTTTTTTTTTTTTTTTTTTTTTATAGTCCATCTTTTAACCTAGGTGGATTTCTTTTTATGAAGTTAGATGGGACTTCCCTGAGAGCCCTTAAGCCAGCCTTCAGATCAAAACATTCAACGGCTGAGATCGGAAGTAGGGTTTGGGGTGGTTCAGACAACGACTCGTCCGTCCAAAGACTTCGATCGGAGAGAGTGACGGGGGGAATCCGTACGATGACAGACACGTGTCGAGATGAGAAGCGGGGTAGGCTTCTGAAAGTGTTGTCCTTAGGGGATGGGGAGGGTTTCGGGTCTGTCTGATCCGACCTGAGTTGTGTTCAGAGAACATTATTATTTCCTTAGGTTTTCGTTTGAGGACAATCATGTGACCAAACCTTAAATAACGCATCGCATCAAATATGAAACGAGAGGCGGACGAGCCCTTGAATTGAATCCGATGTGATATGATGAGCTGACGGATCGACTCACTGCTTGGGATCTGTACATCCAATCGAAGATTTGTATTTAATTAAGGTTAATTTTAAAGATAATTTACAAAATATAAATTAAATTTCATAGATTATTGGTTCGAAAAAAAATAACTTTAAAATTTCATAAATTTGTACCTCGAAAAGAAATAGCTAAATCAGTTTAAAACATTGATTTATCTAATTTTACTAGTTGATATTGTTTGAAACGACGAATCAAAATCGTTGTTTTTAAAACCAAAACATCGAATTCTTTTCAAAACTAGCTTTGATTAAAAATATTTACAAAAAAAAAAGGAAAAGAAAAAGGTAACGCAACTTATAAAGAGTCGCTGTCTTGCGGGCGGGGGGATTTTTTGTATTCTTGCCTATTTATAAAAATAATCCCCTTTTGGTGAACCTTTTTTTTACCAAAATACTTTGAAGGCTGCCTCCTCAGAACGTTTTACTTGCTTTTTTCTATGACTAGGAAATTCGTTCATTTTCATGTGTATATGTTTATATTTTCCCCCGGATGGGGTGTAAAATTCGTATACGTACTTTGGTTTGAAACGAGTAAAGACTTTTTTTCACCTCCATTTTCGTTGGGTCTAGTCGACTTTTTCAACCATTCCCCCATTTCAGAGTTTAAAATGGACTTCCAATCAGAAAATAGGTAAAAACAGAAGTCCCATGAATACCCTTTTTTTAATCCTTTTTAAAAGTAATATTAAATTTATGTAAGACCAATAAAAAAAAAATACAACTTTTTGCCTACATAAGTAAGTATTGTATATAGCCTGACATCAATCATCCTAAAAACTCGAAATACTACTTATTTTATTTTCAAACGGTGGCACCGAGATGTAAGTCTTTATTGTGGACTGGGGTGGTGGTGGTGGGGGAGGGTGTAATAACTCCCACAACGTGAAAACACTTCTTACAACTTTTGTTGGGTTGACATCGACATTTTTGTTTGTGTTATCTCATTTGATTTTTATTTATTTATATTTTAAGTGGACAAAAGAAAGGGCATTTAACTCGCCACTCAACAACCATACTCTGTTCAGATAGTATTCACTCTGTGTGTGTCCTAAAAGGATGTCCCTATCACCCACCACTCCCTCCTTCCCATGAAATTTCTTCAATCACCACCACCGTCGCAATCACCTCGTCATGTGCCGACCCTCATCATTCATTCGCTTTATCCCTTGGCGTGTTGCGAACGATCGCGTATTCTTGACGATCCATCGAGGAGATCGGACACGTCTTCCTCATCTTCTTCTTCTTTCGTGTTTCTTCTTTAAAGAAAGGTTCTTGCTCTCTTACCCTAACTTAGGGTTAATGTAAGGATGTCCGATCTGAATGGGGAAATTAAGGATGACGAGAATTAGGATGTGCTAAATTGCCTTATGAACGCCGGACTTTTGTGGCTGCTATTGTCGTATGCTGCATTGTCGATAGATTGTGCATCGTTCGTTCATACTCGGAGATTGTAAGCCTGTGACTTGCAAAGCTTTGTTTGATAGGGCCATGACCTGCAAAATATCCGTGTAGCTTACATGAGGGCACGAGCAATACTCTCGAGAACATTCTCATCGAGATCAACAAAGATGATGTTGTTAAGCCTAGGGCACAATGGCGGATACATGGGGATATTGGTTTGTACAAGGATCGACTATTTGGACGGTGAATTAACCAAAGGAAAGGCCCTGAATATATTCATACGATGTCGAGGTAGGGGACCAGAGTGGCGAAATGGTGGAGGGGCAAGCAAAATGACCCGGGCAGCGCTTCGCAGAGAATACCAAAAAAAGTCGAATTTCACCTGACCACGGGACATTTTTTAATCCTTGGATTTTTGTCTTTGGAAGTTGGCAAAACTAGGCCAACTGGTGTGGATATATCGTCTCCCTTTCCTCTTGAGTCGATTGGATGAATTTGGACCTACACAACCTCGATCCTTTGTCTTTCTTGTGTGTTGGCGCGCTTTGTTCTTTCCGATTCCCACTCAAGTTGCGTGATCATCAAACCGATGTCCACCCATGTGAGCCTTAATGGCTTGTTTCTGACCAAACCTTCCGGGCTGCAATCGCGACATGAAAAAAAGACGATTGAGATGGCCGATCGAATATTTCATCAACCTTCGTTAATCACCTTTCCTCATTTGAAGTGACATCAATGGTGTGGGGGCAACACCATTTCATGCTCGCTTGTAAAGCCATGCCTCTCGTGTGGTCCATGCTAGGAATAAATGTCTTTAGGTACTAGAACTTGAATTCAATTTTATGGCATTGATTCGATATCGGAGAGTACAACCAACGCGCGATGCTCATGAATCCACACCAATGAGTTCGCCCTTGAATTCTTCACCATTGAAATCTGCTCATGAATACGCCCACGAATACAAAAAATTGGGGGGTAAACAAACATGAATGTCTTAGCAGATGCTAACCAACCTCTTTATCGATATATTCCGACATCCAAAGTACAACATAAGTAAAAACAGTAACATTTTCCCTACTCCTTGTTGCTTGCCTTTTCCAATCACCAGTCAGGGTAAGAACATGAGAACCGTGTCTAGAAATTAATTGTCTCATGTGGTCCTGTTTGGCTGTAATTTTCTTTTTATCTTACAATCTCTCGGGCTACGAGACGTGTCGTGATTCATTACTTAGCATTCTCCTGCCAGACGCGGTCGGCTTACTTCTCGAGCCTTCGCGTACGCCCGATCTTTTAGTCCACCGATGGCAGATTGATCCAGCAGTAACACGGAACTAAAGGTGTCTGCCTAAAGCAATTCGGTAAAAGACCTAGGAGCTCTACCAGATATGAATTTGTGAACTAACAGGAGATCTGATCGTATCGTTACGGAATGTCATAAACGGGACACGACGATCCATCATGTTCGGTCTTCGTCCGCCCGTAACAACCATGTCCTCCTCGAGACCATTATTTATTTTATTTATGTAGTTTTGGGATGTAAGAATAAACTGGAAGGTGGTGAGTTTGAAAAGGAAGGTTAGATTGGATGTCGTATTCCAAGTACCCAAGAACGAGAGAGTATCTTGGCTGAGTGCCCCGCTCCCCCATCAATTTCGCATTGGGGGGGGGGGGGGGGGGGACCAAAACATCGGCCACCATCTCAAATAACCTTTTACATTTATTGCGCACATAATGTAGTTGTTCGAGAATATACTCAGTCTCATCATTTTACAGAGGAGTGTGAAAAATCGTCCTCTTACATTTTGTTGCACGGCTGATTATATGGACCAAACAATCCTTCCATCCATGCCCTGCCCATACAATGAGTTTGAGTTTATTTTTATTAGGGGGGTTGTGGTCTCTCTGTGTTTTCTTTGTTGCTCTGTTGAGCGCAGGCAACGTCGGCATCAAACTTTAATAACTGGGTTTGGATTGGGGTCGGGGTTGTCCCACTTTCTATTTAAGGAAAGTCATCACTTCATTTCGTACAAGTCACCTCCGACTTGATGTGCCTGTTTTTGGGTTTGTTCCCCCCCCCCCTCCCCATTTTCTTTCTTTTTATAAAAGAAATCATCGTTTCCTTTTTTTTTTCTTTTCGACGGATGAAAAATTAATATTATTAAAATAAGGGGCTCCATAATGTGTGGTCTCTATCTTAGATTTGACGGACATGTACAAAAAAAAGAACTGATGCCTCCCTCTCCCTCTGTGTGCTGTTGTTATTTACACACCTTTTGACTGTTAAGCTTGTGTGGCTTATACTGATTAAATTATTAAGGAGTTGGAAAGATCAGAAATTCATGATAGCAGCTTGTCCTCCTCCTGCTTCTCTTCCAATTTTAGTCATTCACTGTACCTTTTACCATTTCTTTTGCGTTTTTACTTCATTCACTGTACATTAGCATGAACCACGTAAATTAACACAACGCGTGGAGATGAGGCGTGGCTTCCTTGCACGCAAGGATTAAAGTGGGGAAGGTTTTTACTGCTCGACATGACTCCGGTTTTCTCCATCCATGCCATTTATGTTATTACATGCCATATAAAACTTGCTGTTTTTTTTTTTTTTTTGGGGGGGAGGGTTGGGGGAGTGTGTGTTCTCAAATCAGTAAATAGAAATAAGAATGTAACTGATAAGAAAAAGGGGGTGATTTTGGGTTTGGGGGGAAGTTTGAGATGGTGTGATTCCTTGTCAATCTCAATAAGGGAGGGGAGGTTACCAACTCTCTCACCTAAAAGATTGATGTGCTTTGTCTAAACACAGCATACATCACTAATCTCCTCCCCCCAACCCCTTTCTTCCATTAAATTTAACTGTACATACGCCAGCTGGGCTTTTTGATCCATTTTACCATATACCGAAATTTTTTTTGTACGCGGGGTTTGAATTCAGGACCTTCTGTTATCATGTAAAAACCTTGTTATTTGACTTAAAAACTTAAGTTGTTGAGTGATGTTTGATTTATATTATATGGTTTAATAAAAACAACCGAGATCATAAAAACATCGGATACCCACAAACACAAAAAATCATAAAAACATCGAACGCGAGTTCTTATTGCTCTACATAGTAATTACTTGTTAATCGAACAGTTATCGTTCTTCATGGACCACCAATTAATCTGAAGTTACGATGTGATCACTTTGGAAATGACATTAACAAAGATAGAATAAACCAAAGCTTTTCGAAGTACTTATCAAAAAAAATCTTTTCGAAGCCTTGGAAATGTCCGCTTGTGTTTTGAGCCCATTGAGCCCCGAGAAAGAGGTTTCCAAAATTGATGGGCTTTTTATATTATATATGAGATGGAAAATCCAAGGGAAGTAACATAATATATACAGAATCATACGCCAATCAACAATACCACAAATCATTGTCATGAAGAAGTGAAGTTTCATCCCCAACTAGGGCGGCTGTTAATGAGCCGGGCCGTCTCGCGGCGACCCCAACACCCTCGAACTCAAGAGGCGTACAACACTCACGTCAACTTGGGCGTTCTACCTACTCCTACTCCCACCATAATGGCGGAGTCGGGTTTTGCAAAGTCGAAGATATTCCCCTGCCTTGATCGGCTTGGTGCATTCTCTGGTGATGGGTGGACGTGGTGTCCATGCTGCATTCCAGACCCAACATGGGACTCGCAGATTTGATGGCTGGTGTCCTGTTGGGCTGAAATCCGGGTCCGATCCATGACTGGGTAAAGGACAACGGTTCGGGCTGCATTGCGTCGTGGCCTGGTAACTTCACGGGGGTCTCCGCCAACAAGGGTGACAGAAGAGAGAGAGCACGCCCGGAGACGATGACTTTTTCGCCCGCGGGCGGTGAACGTCGTCTGGAGTCCAGAGGAGAGTGGGTGGACATGAACTTGCCGGTGTTGGTGAACCCTGGTGCCGGGGGATACTGGAGTTGAGTTCGAAAATCATGGAAGGCCGATCCCGTGAAAAGAGCGTTTTGGCTGCCGAACTTCAGCAACTGCTGCTGGTGATGATTGCCACCGTAGTGAAACAGGTCGTTCTCCGAAAAAACACCCCCTGGCCACGAGCAGTCTCCAAGAGAGCTCGCGGCAAGTATTGACGACATACTAAATGGAGTGAACCTCCCACCTATGGGCAACACACTTAGTAAATTCTGATTAACTGAACAATTTAACCAAATGGTCAAACATTAATTTCCTTGCCCAATCGGACAGGATGAAAAATGAAATACCGATGTGTTTTTTCACCTTGGAAACCAGTGAAGAAACGGCCAGATAACGGGTCCAGCTGAGGCTTTCGGCGGCGCCTATTTTGCCCATCCAGTCGTTTCCTGCAACTTCGCTTCCCATCATCGAACTCAGACAACACGTGGAACCTATTGATCAAAAAGCTTTAGGCATATGAAAAAAAAAACAACCGCTTGGGAGCTCCAACAAGGCACCCTGCTGCCGATAGTTTCTTACCGACTGCACTGCTGGCAGAACCGCTGTTCCTGCCCTCGTATCGTCACCATAGGAGTCTTCGAGTGCATCTCGCATACTTTGTGCCGCCTGTGGTAGTCCCTACACTTGCTAAGATCAGAATTGCAACCATCCACCAAGCACGAAGCAACCCGGGCACCGATGGTAGGGATCCGGGCCCTCCTTGACGATGATGGGATCTCCATCACAGGAACCAGAGGGTTATCCCAATGAACAAACTACAGCGCCTCGGACCGACTAAAACTACTGCCGTTCTCGAAGCCCACAAAGTGATTCCCACCCAAGGTCTCACCCAATTCAGTCGAGTTCCCTAGTTCCTGGATGCCGTAGCCCATAAAATCCTCACTCACAACTTCCACTGGATGGTCACCGGAAGACGACCTGTTTCATCAGTCCGTGTGAGATGCAGAGACTAACCAAAGGCCACAACTAATCAAATTCACATCAATGATTGCAGCATCCACATGAGCCCACTAAAGGTAAACTAAGAACAGAATCTACACCATATTCAGGACAGCATTTGAATCCTTAAATCTCGGCTTTCTTCGTCCAGATGAACAACTAAGAAGCCCGACTTTTTCCAATGACAATCATAAGATCGTGACGCCTCCCAATACCCAATTCCATGTCCTTAAAATCTCATCGCGATTCCTCTTGTTGTAATAGAGGGGAGCATTAAATACTTGCTTGCTTAAAATAGAAGGAAGAGTAAGGGGAACTCAAAAGCATGTCTGTCCACTGAGAAAACAAAGAAGGAAAATGCAAACACCCCTTTCTTTGACAGCTACGTCTCATTGAAACCGATTCACCAAATTCCAAATCAAGTGGCAAGACCCAAAAGGAAACAAGAAAAAAGAAAAATCCCAAGTGAAGGTAAAAATTGGAAAAGGAAGTCGGGATTACCTAAAAAATCCCTGGAATCACCAGGAATCATCACAAACCCAAAGTATCTGTTCATTCTCTCCCTCTCCCTCCACCTGTCACAGAAGAAATGGGGATGAACAGGGAAAATGTAAGCATCCAGACCCAGAAACCATACAAAAAGCAAAATAGGATGGTAATTGGTGTGTGCAACCCACCTCTGGACTTAGGAAGAAAAGAAACCCACCCAGGGACAGAAAGACCCAAAAGTTTTCTTCTTTCTTTAAAGGGGCCAGGGGGATAGATCAACTTTGGGGTATTTTGAAATGCTAATCCAGATATATGGGGGAGACTGAAAATGAGAAAAGATAAATAAAGGAAGTTCAAAAGTGGGTCGATGATTTGAGGGTCGCACTCAAATGATTGTCTTCCAAGGTGCTTAAAACATACATATATATAGATAGAGGGAGAGGGAGAGAGACGGGGGAGGGCAGAAAGTGAATGATTTCCTGTGGATTATTTCAATTCCCCCCTTCCTTCCGATTTTCCTGACTCCCTCGTGCCCACCATTTCTGCAGAGCGGGCAGCCAAGATGGAAAGGAAGAGGTGTTGGGTGTTAGAGGGGAGAAGAGAATGAGAAGAGAGGAGGGAACAAGTGGCAAGGAAAGTGACAGCGTGTTGTTGCTTTCATTCTCCTTTTTCCCCTCGTTACATTTTTACATTACAAATTCCCTTTACAAATTTTGAAGGTAAAGTCTCCTTCTTCTCCCTTTCATTTTCCTTAACAGCAACAACTACTACTTCTACTATTACCACGATCGGAATCAGCACTTCCGGCGTCATCCGTCGGTGTGAGATGCTGGGAGTAGCAAAGACATACGCGAGCACGGCCCCCAGTTGGGATATCTGCGTCGATTGTCCCAACAAGCGTGAAAAATGATGCTTCCTTTGGGAATGGGACGTTGCCTCACCAGTGCGTGGCCCCGGGAGACATACACATCGCAAACTGTTATCGGCTTATCCTCCATCCCCAGAACCGAACGTAAAAACGACAGGACTTCTCTGTGTGTATGCCTCAGACTGCGTATTCTTAATGGACAAGCATATGTATACTACGATCCACGACACGATATAAAGAAAGCTATCTTTATGATGATATGAAACTTTAGTGTTAGTGTGGGTGTGTACGTGCATAAAGAGCGAAAGGCCTGCAGTGATAATCATTTCGTCTCTATCCAAACGAATTATTGCCTCCCTACTTCATATTATTACTTGCAGAGACGACTAGAACAACCTCCCAAAAAGAAGGGGAAGAAGAAATACATACCGGAGAAGAGGAGCGATTACGTAGATTTAACAAGAGTGCAACAGCCTTCATGAGTCTTTCGCCGAGAGAGAGCACACGTCAAATTATTGTGCAGTACGAGGGAATGCATGTGTCCTCTTTGCTCAAAATTTTTTGTTGATGACATGCTTACGAGACTTGATATCCGATCAAGTATCATCCCATATGTCAAGTAACAAATTTAATTCTTTCTTACCATAAAAGGTTCTTGATGTGATCAAGCCATAACATTTTGTAACGTGGGTATAATTCAAACAAACGGAAATTAAAATTAAGAAACTCGTGTTTCATCATCACATGTTCAGTTTATCGATAAATAAAAAGAGTAAGCCTTGATGTATTTGTTCAGCGTTATTGCGGTTGTTCAAACGTGTGTTCGGAGTGTGCTTAGACAAAAAAATCTTCCGGTATAGCATTCTCAGAAGAGGTTGATTCAGTCCCAATGACCGATCTCGTAAGAACGGTGTCTTCGGAGGAGGTGGTGTCTGTATCTACTACCGAAGGTATAGCATTAATAAAGCCGTTCCATAAGCGACGGACGACTATGTCCGTAACAGGACTCGAGGGTCATGTGATTTTGATCGAAAGTTCTTAAGCGGACAACCACTCTTAATCATAACATTTTTTTTTTTTAATTATATGGGGGCACTCCAATAATTATTCTCTTTTTTTCCTGGGTCGGTGCTGGAAGGCCCCATCAATTAGTTGCCATTCAATATTTTGCCCATTTCTGGTCCCTTTTCTTTCTTTGTATTTCTTTTACCCTCCCCATTCCCCTACCCCTAGGAAAAAGAATATGATACATACAATTTCCTTGTTCTGTGTGCAATAACACTTCACCTTTAGTCCAAAAGAGAAGAAGAAGAAGAAGAAAAAGAAAGAGGGGGGGAGAAATAAGGTGAACAACAACATATGGAGTACACGATGGATGTGAGATCCTTTCGAGATGATCCCCACACATATATTCAATCAAATTTTATCAAATGTAAAGAAGTCACTACATGTTAATCGAAATAATACTTAGTAAATAATTCCTTAAACGCGAAGTTTAGAAAGCCGAATTTGGTTTCTTAAGGAAATGGACTTTCGAAACAACGAATTCATCGGAAAGATGGAGGAACTAGGTGTTTCAAGAGCCGATTTCATGACATTATTTATCCGATTTTAAAAGTATTTCATGAAATATTTTACCGACGCAAGAATATATCTAGAACAAGAACGAGATTATGAAGGGAATTAAAAAAAAAAAGAAGTCCCCAAAAGTGAAATCAATAAGTAGTTAGCGTTTAGTATAATCATGTGGCTCATCTTTTCCGACAGTATGCTTGCTCGTATTGTTCATGAGCTAATTACATGGTATAATATTTATTACAACAATAATGCTGTTAAAGAGAGGGGATGCTTTTTGGCCTTTCTTTTCTAAAATTTTCCATCAATTCTTTTAGATATTTAAAAAAAGAAGTTTCTATGTTGTTTTGTTTTTCCATGAAAAGGGGTGGAGAATATGTGCCAAGTAAAGCCTAGAAATTACTGATTTGGGCTTTCATTAATTGTTTATTTTTATTTAACTTTTATTTATTTTACTTTATTAAAGTATATTTTATAAAACAGGCTGTGACATAAGACAGTGCATGAAATCCCACTAAAGTATTGTGATCGCTAAAGTCATTAGGATATGCGCATCTCGTTTGTTTAATGTGACTTACGGTTGAGTGTAGGCTATTTTATAACCTATGGTCCATTGATGGATAGGACATAAACTACGGTATATTACGGCTTTCCCATGTCCTTCAAACCATTATTTAACTAAAGGACAAAACTGACATTTCATAAAAGAAAATCCTTTATTAGGTTTGGTTTTCTCGGTTACCCTGACAGATAGATAGATTGTTTGGCATCTTCAGGTTTATGGTATGACGAACGTGGCGAATACGAGTACATTTTCTTTTCCCTTGATCTTTCTCGATAACTGTAAACTCGCGTAACCAATCTATTCTTCCTCTTTTTTCTTTTATTTGTTGTTTCTGATCGCGTGAATTTCTCACAAAAGCAAATAACGCCAAGTGCTTCTCGGGCATCTGATAAACAAACGAATCCTCGTCAGGTTCACCCCCCCTAATTTAACTTTCTTTGTCGTCATTTAACTTTCTAAAACAAAAGATCTCCATAATCCTCTTACATAAAATACTTAAAATCGCTTTTCCTAAACACGAAATTTCATAATTGAAATCCTTTTTTGAACTTGTATCGCGGGGGGGTTAATTCTGGCTGGAGGGAGTCCCCGGAATTATCCCCGATAATTTAAATTGGCTTTGTACCAAAAGGCCCACTTTGAAAGGCCCATATTACACTCCCCCGTATCCTCCCCCTCCAATTGCGGCGGAATGTTGAAGAATCGACAGTAAAAAGGGAGGACAACTGGAATTGAAATGCTTATATATTGACAAAGGGAGATCCACGTACACGGATACGGAGGGGGCGGGCATCAGTCGGCGTTGATGTGGACGCCAATGGCGACTAGGAGGATGGTGATGAGGCCGAAGTAGATGAGGGAGTGGACGAGGATGGATATGCTGCTGGTCTGCATGTTGCCAAACTCTACCAGCCTGCCCTTGGCTGGGATCTGGAACAGCAGGCCAGGGCTCAGCACCACGAACAGCACCACCGCGATCACCACCGCTCCCCAATCCGCCATTCGCCTGCCTGTGGACTCCTTAAACTTGGTCGACTATGTTTCGTGAGAGAATTTCTTGGTGAGGGGGGTTGGAGGGAGGGATTAGTTTGTGTGGATGAAGATGGTGGCTGGCTTTTCTGGTTGGTTCTTTTGGCCCTCCTCCGACTTGGCAGCCAAACTTCTCCGGACCACCCATTTCCCATACACACCCGAGTATTGCGATCACGTTATAAACTTGAATAATGATTTCAAGTGACTCACCCTTTCTCTGTAACGGGGAATTACACGTGTATTATGACCGAGTCCAGCACAGGCCGAAACGTGTGTAGTCATAGCAAGCAGCCTCCGAGGCCTCCTCGCCCCCAAAATAACCTCTTTGATCGCAAAAAATAACTGCATGTCCCGTAGAACCTATGGACGAGACGAAGAACCATAACCTGGACCTCATCAGCCTCGCCATCCAGAAGCTCCTCGAAGACCAGAGGGCCACACGGGCCAGTAGAGATGTCGTCCTTCTCGACAGTAGTATCCGCGACGACGGCGTCGATCGCTGTCTCCTCTACCAGTTGCTTTCTCAGGTCTGTCGGACTGTGATCTCTCTCGGTACTTTGTTCCGATCACGAACTGACACGTTTACCAACAGGTGGAGTCCTTGAAATCGAGCACGTCGGTTGGCGGTCCCGATCCGCTCCCAGAGACTGTAAAGGATGCCGTGGGGGAAATCAGGGCAATCACGGGGGATGCCAGAAACAATGGCGTGGCGGGGATCGCGGCAAATGAGATAGCCAAAGAGCTTAGGCACGTGAAGAGGCAGAATACGATCACGCACTGGCTTCTTTCGGCCGTGATCGTCGTCACGGTGGCTTGGCAACTCTCCGAAGTGACTCTGATCCTCAAAGTGAAGGAAAGCTTGAGCCATCCATTCAGATTTGTTGGGAAACTGGCGTCAGGATTCTTCAAGGGTAAGGCCCCTGCCACAGAGGGAGATGCAGATGATGAAAAGTCGTTCACCGCGCAGGAGGACATGAATGGAGCCCTGCCAGCCATTCCTCCGATTAAGATGCCGGAGCTGCCAATGATTGATTTGACAAACTTTCCATCAAAAGACGATGACAGCGACTAAGATCATCCGTACAAGAACGAGGTACTGGAGTTCGGTATCATGTTTCGGGTATATGAAGCCCGAAAAAGTAGAATTTGATGTTACCAAAGTTAATTATGTTCACGATCTTCTTGTAGCCTCGCAAAGTTATAATGCGTCGTCACGAAGTAAACCATGTAAAATGGGCATTTGCTGAAGCAATTCTCCGAGGAGCAATTCACTTTGGACAGATCCAGTAGTCAAAACAAAAAGATTCATGTCCAGGAGAGTAATAAAACAGGCCTCTCGAACAATAGACATTAGCAAAACCCAGTCTACAACTGAAAAGTTCACCAAAGAGGACAATATGAACTACACAATATCCGATTTGAGCAACAGTTTGTTCTGGTGTTTGAGTAGAATTCAAGCACCCTGTTGCCGTTGCATTCTCAGGCGTAGTTCAGCCGGAAGATATCATTCAACACATAGAAGCTTCCTTGCGGCGTTGGCATCAAATGGAACATCTGATGGGATAAATGCAATGACAAGGTTAAGGATATAGCACTGAGCAAAGCATTTGGCCAACATAAAGGATGGCGCCAACCAAGACGGACAAACATGAGAGCGCAACAAATGCGGCAGTGGTCACACTACAACACTCACAAGTCAAAAAGTTGCAGTGCGGGGAGACAATAAGAAAGCTTGACAAGTGCGATAGGATCGCCATCAACAAATGATAGTTCCACTAGATAGCATCCGCCTAGAAAGTAAAGCCACTTCACATGCCCAAAGGTACTGAAAAAACAACAGAAATACAAATCCAGGCAAAACTGAGAAGCTGCAACAGAAAATGCAATTAAGAAATAATCCTCTTTCACCAAGTAGTCCAAAGAATAAGAAGCAACGGAAGAAGAGCAATTCAAGGAATCAGCAACCCTAAATATTGCGGACAGGACTCCAGCCGCCAAACGTCACGGATTTACCGAATCAGAACCTTAAGGAGCACGCTCGCGAATTGCGATCCCTGGCTCGCTATTTCAACCCTTCCCTTTAGCAAAATCTGCCAACGTCCTTCTCAATTTCGCACGATTCCTCCACCCCGGTGGAGAAACCCCTATCCCTAATCAGAAATAACTAATCTCTAGCATTACAGCCCAAGCATCACGAAAACCGGGAAGACGAATCGCCCGGCGCAACATTAACCACCCGAAATAAAAATTAAAAGAAAAAGAGGAAGCACGAGAAACGTGCCTGGCTGAACTTGAGGGCGTGCTGCTCGCCGGCAAGCTGGAGATTACCGCTGACGAAGACGAGCATGCCGCCGGCGGGACCAGAGGGCTGGCAATCGACGGTGGTGATGGAGTGCTGACACTGCTGGAAGGGGAGGGAGGTGAGCTTGGAGACGATGCTGGCGGATCCTTGAATCTTCTGGCCCTCGAAGGTCAACATCGAGGTCTCCTGGTAGAGATTCCCCAGGTTCGCTCGGTTGGCGTCGAAAGTCGAATAGTAGTGCTCGACGAACGCCTTCGCCACCGCGTCGGGATCCATCGCCGCCGCCCGTCCACAGATATGGGGGGGAATTCTGAATGCCGAAAAGGGTTCTGAGTTTTATTCCCCCTTAAAAAATTTCAAGCGTCGTTGCTGCGCACCGTTTGGTTGCAGCTTGTCATAAAATAATAAATCAAGAATCCCAAGTGCCAACAATTTCTCCCATTCTTTGGGATTTCGTGATGATCTTACTACAAAAATTACATACAAATTTTACATACTTGATCTGAAGGAGGAGGAGCTCTTTCTACTCTCCAATGGACGACGGATGGACTAACCCCATTAACACTTGACTCCCCTACACATACAGAAACAATAAAAATGCCAACCTCTTCTAATCTTTGAATCTCCCTCTTGTGCAAAAACTATCAACAATCCCCTACGTTGAATCCAGCCTGATTCTCTCTTCTTCCTTTTTTTTCTTTATTCGCCGACTACCGAGCCGGACCTGCGTTCACGAACCAAGCCGTTAGTAGGAGAGATCGTGCAACGTTGCTCTGGCTTTGGGAAAAAACTTCGACCATGTGGAACCCGACTCACTCTGCCGAAACAAACAAACAACAAACATCTTCGACTCTGTCGGCGCCCCCCCCCCAAAGCCAGCCATCGACCACGGATGCAGCCTGGTTGAAGAAGCACTCCACTACTACTCGTTTTGGTCGGGCGAAGAGTGGAAGAAGCGAGAGACCTCCCTGTACAGTTGCTCTGCTTCAAACGGTTTCGAAACATGCCCGTCCATTCCGTTCTCAATGCACTTCTCGTGCGTGGCGTGTATTACGTCGGCGGTCATCGCCAGGATGGGCAGATTCCATTTTGATCTTTGATTCCCAGAGTCTGAGAATAGGTCCTCGAGCGGCAAACTATCCCGGTAAGCTCGCTCCATTTGTCGAATCTCTTTGGTAGTTTCGAACCTGCAAAAAGACGTCACCGCAGTTAGCCACTCTTTCGAGTCATACCGACATCCATGTGATTTCCATGCTTTCATATAATGCATACCCATCCTTGTCCGGCATCTGGATGTCCATGAAGCATGCGTCGAAGTCGTGAGGTGGTTTCAGCAAGCCGATGGCCTCTTTCCCACTGCCGGCACAAACTACATCACCCCCGTACTTCTTTAAAGCTCCTTCAGCTACTCTGAGGTTCACTCTGTTATCGTCAACAATCAGGATTTTCCTGCCTTGCAGAAGACTGCGCAGAGACACGCTTGGAGAATCCCCATTACAATTACTAGTCACATTTCCAATTCCCATGGCTCGCTGTAGAGAAGCTGCCAGCATACTCACTCTCAGCGGTTTCATAATGACAAACGGGCCAAAAGCATCAGAAGCGGAGGAGCTCATCTGCATCGAGCTGACAGAATTGGCTAGAATGAAAAGTTTCGGAGGCACCCTGCACTCTGCTGTATTCCTTAACCTATCTCGGAGGACAGCCGAGGAGCTTGAGTCCTTATCCCAGATTTCCCACTCGACAAGGACCATGTCGACTTTCATGTTAAAAATATTTGTGTCAGCTAACACATGGTTCATGTCTGAAGCCACTTGGATATGTATACCAAGTCGTTGGAGATGACATCTCGTCACTTTGGCACGTATCAGTCTGGAGTCGATGATCAATGCATTCATCCCTTGAAATCCATAGGACATATCAACAGCAATACTACGTCGATTCACTTGCTGGCTCTTATATTCACCTGAGACAGGGCATCCGTTGCCGAAAACCGCAGTAAATGTAAAGGTGGATCCTACCTTAGGTGTGCTTACAAACCCAATCTCCCCATTCATGAGACCAACGAGACATTTACTGATGCTCAGCCCTATTCCCGTGCCCCCATGTGTTCGAGATATGGATGGGCGCACTTGCATGTATGGAGTAAAGACTCGTGCCTGGGCTTCGAGAGGTATTCCCACGCCTGTATCCTCCACTGACACAATTAAGCTAATCGGGTTAGAAAAGGGTGACGAAAATCTCATGTTGGATCCATCTTGGTTAAAGGTTCTAAATTTTTCCCAGCTGCGCCGTCTATCCGATACAGGGTAGCCACTTAAACTATTTATAAATGATTCCATCTCGGGGTCAACTGAGTTCATAACTTCCTCCACGAGATGCACGGTGACAAAGATGTGGCCTCTCTCTGTGAACTGGTGATGGAAAAAATGGTGGATGAACAAAATTACTCAAGGTAACAACAGTGATATAGGCCATGATCACCGTAGTTCATTCAAGCTACTGAAAATTTTACCAAATGAAGTGCAGTCAAAGTTTAAAACTTCTCAAAAAACATAACATATATGAGCCATTGACAACTTTAACCATGCTTTGCACGAGAAAGATGCATGAAAATGAAGCCAGTAAACCCAACTTGCCTTAATCGAATTTCCCACCAAATTGATGATGATTTGTCGAAATCTCCCCGGATCACCAATTATTGTGCTTGGAACTTTATCAGAGATGTAAGCCGCAAGCTGCATATTCAAAGCCACGACAAAGATTAAATTATTACGAAATTCTTCTTCATTTGTATGGGGTGTGTCTCATGCAGTACCTCTACTTTGTCTTGAGATTTCCCAGAGAAGAGTGATAAAACATCATCCAAAATTGATCGAACATCGAACTGCACTGCCTCCAGCTCAATCTTACCAGATTCTATCTTCGCCTGATCCAAGACCCCATTTACAAGGGAGACAAGGGCTTTCCCACTTGCCTGTGCTGTTCTAACATAATCCTGTTGGGTTATGTCCAGATTGGTGTCCATGAGCATATGCAACATTCCTGAGCAGCGAGAAAAGGTGCATCAGTTTTCCTACCCGTAGGAGAATCCTAAGATAACCAGTTAAGTTCAAGAAACTTGCCTAACACTCCATTCATAGGTGTCCTGATCTCATGTGAGACAGTAGCAAGGAACTGCAATATCAGATGAAAAGAACACCGTCATCCCAAAGACTGAAAGAAAACCAGAGAGTGACGTGGGGCCCATCGGATGCCTGCACATACCTGTGACTTTGCAATGTCGGCATCCTCGGCCCGTTTTTTAAGGTCCATCATTTTGTGGAAATCATCTTCAACTTTAGCGATTCGGTTCATCGTTGCATAGAGAATATGCCCGACAAGCAAAGCAATCACCAGGATTCCAATTGATGTAAATATGGCTAGCCAAGGCAAGGGCGCCCGTAGTTTGAATCTGTTGACAGCCCAAAATAAGCTCATTATGTTCCTAATCACTATTAATCATAATGCAAGTTAAAAGGGAACTTATTATCGCATATCATAAAACAATGCCTCAAAACATGCTCTTCTGGAATGCACATACCTGCATCTCATCTCATGCATGCGGAATGGATCTCCAAAATTAAGGCTGGTAACATGTTCGAGAACATCATATGATACATCCGAACCATACATGCTGATGGGATGCGAGTGATTGGTGATGTCATATACATTCACGACGATAGTCTGCTTGCTTGCAAGTTGTTGAAGCAACTTCTCCACGAGAGACTCGATATGGAACACCCCACCCAGGTAACTGCAGATAAACAAAGAAATGGTGGAACACTACTTTATATGGTAAGAAGCACAAGTTAACACACATAAGAAGGCTTCCCTCATCGTAGTCATTCCAGCACAATGTGACTCCGAAGAGCGCCAATCAAACAAGCGTTTCAATCATTATGAGTAAGAAACTTACCCATATGTTTCCTTAATTCTATCTTCAGGAGTTGCATTTGGCAGAAGATCCTTCTTGTAAACGGCAAAAGTCAATATTACTCCGAGACTGTTAGTTTTCAGTAGTCTAAATGGAGCGGTAAGAACCCCTTTCCCTGAGGCTCTCGCGCGAAGAATATTCTCACGGTCTTCCTGTTAGAAATAGACAGCCATAATCATAAGGAAAGTTAGGCAGAATTGAAGGGACCAGTAAACGTATTCGAACTTCTTCTAGAATAGTTTCCGGTCGGAATTCCACTGATTCACAAGTACAATTAATCCGGCCGGTTACTTTGAAGTTTCACATCATAATTGAAGGAACACTACAAGCGAATTCAAAAGATTATGGGAACTGCACCTTTCCCGACAACATGTCAAGAGAAACAACATGAGAAATTGTATCTTGTGCAAAGATAACAGGAGCATATTCTTCTTGAACCGGGGACGGTTCATAAACTTCAACTTCACAGTTATCCTTGTGAACCGGCTTTTGCACGTGTGCATCCATCCTCTTGATCTTCCAACCTTGTTGCATCTCAAAATCTTCTCTTTCGGAATGAAGTACCTTCACAGCATAGGCAACACCACTGGTGAGTGGTCGCTCAAAGGCTGTCCTTTCCGTGTACCTCGCGAAGGTCGCCTGTTATGCAGATGATGGAACTAAATTCAGCTAAACTAGTACAACATTCACAATCTTACTTTAACTCAACCCGTTCATCCAATCCATTTTGTGTAAGACTCAACTTAATGACTACAGGAAAGCTTTAACAGCTGAAAAATCTCGTTACCTGATCAATCGCAGAAGGATACTTCGCATGGTGGAAGGTGGAGATTAAGATGGACATAGCCTGGACATGGTTCATGCTAACATTAAACTGGTCCTGCAACATCCTAGCCCTCTCGTCGCACATACTCACGAGAGTCTCCTTCCTCTTCTCGGCGGCCTGAGAACTCATGCCCCAGAACACCCACAGAGAAATGACGCTCCAAACCACAATCCACACGAAGAAGAGCTTCCTCCACCAGGTTTTCCCCACTTTCTTAGACCCACTGCCCTGGTAATAGTGCTGTTGGATCTTGTACACATTCCCGAGGAACTTCTCCAGCCAATTGAGCGGCACCTTGCCTCCATCACCAAGGAAACTCGCCTTGGTGCCCATCACACAGCCGTCCCCAGCAACCCAGTTACTGGATAACAGAGACACCAGAGAGCAACATAGCAGCCAGACCAGATGCCCCACTTTCAGACCAAACCCAAATACGTGGAGCAAACTCATCCAATATCCCCACCCCACAACCCAGAGCTCCCCCAAAACTCCACTCAAATACAAGATCAATTCTCAAGCAATACCTCAAATTCCCACCTTGTCAGGCAGTATCAGAACCCCCTGCCGACATGACAAGCGCAGAGACCCACCCCCTAAAAACCCAGATGAACAACCCAAAACGAGCTAAGTAAATTTCCCTTCCCCGGGACCCCAATTCAGCTGAGATTCCGCCGTCGACCCGCCAAATACCGACAACCCCCCGGATATGTGAATTAGTACGGGGACACCGACACAAGGCCTGAACTTCACCACCCGGAAAGAAAGAAAACGGCGGGGCAAAGAAATCCCAGAAGTACAGAACAACCCCACGTCTACTCCAAAAGAGCTCCTTCCCAACAAAACAATTGATGGGGGAACAGGGGGTTGGAATCTAGTGACCCGACCTCTGGTGCAGTCGCTCTGGTTCCCGTTGATGTCGAGGATGACAAAGTGGAAGAGAGAAATCCCTCCCTGTTGAGGACAGCTGTAAGGAGGGAAGATGAGGAGGAGAAGAGTGCTGGAGGAAGGAAGCAAAAGAGCAACAAAAAATGGAGAGAGGAGGGAGAGACGAAGAGGAAGAGCAACGAAAAAATAATTAAAGAAAAAAGTGAGGTAAAAAAATAAACATGTATTTGGTAATGGCCTACTACTCAGCAACAGCATCAGGCCCCCCTCCCCCATTATCTCATCTCATCCTGTACCATCCCCCCTATTTGTTCCCTTTATCACAACTGTTTATACTCCCCTCATGTCCGAATTTGGTTAAACTAAGGAGAGTTACCGACCAGGAACTTCCTTAATAAAGCCATAGGTGTTGTCCTAATATGGGCCGACTTGTAACTATAATTATTAATTCACACTTGAGCAGAGCAGAGCAGAGCAGAGGGAGGGAGGGGGAAGTAGAACACCCACATTTATGGCAAGTAGTAGTTCCCCACCCACCCCCCTCCAAGGGATCTCCTTTCGCCTCGACACCCCCAGGCGCTTTGAGAGATGATCCAAGAATGTCGTATTGTTGTAAATCATCAATCCTAATGCTCACCTAATGAACTCTCTCTCCACCAAACAACACCTGGGTCCCCATTTAGTTTCAACTCGCCCCAAATACACAAAATCACAACTAGACAAAAAAACTAAAAGGACGGCGGTTGTATATACCAAATATATTATAAATAAATAATTCTTTTTCTTTTTGGAAGGTTTGGGTGGATATGACCGAATTGCCCTTGGTTGGGTTAGAACAAAATTGACCAAAATTTGTACTTTCCCTTTGGGCATCTGATCCTCCCCCCAACCCGACCAACATTTTCTTTTTCCGCCTAACTCAATCTGCCCTTTTCCTTATTCGCCGAAAGAAAAAAAAGAAAATTAGGTACACCTCCTCCCCAAAACACACACACGTACGCGCACATATTCATGATTGAATTGAGATTCCCTCTTCTTCTTAGATAAAAGAAAAAACGAAGAGGATAGGGGAGAATCCAGTGGCATGGACGTGAATAAATAGGAAAAGTAATGGCAAAATGGGTCGAGACGGTAGGAAGATAAAGGCGCAATCAAAGTGTTATAAGATGGATGTTTGATGCGAACCTCATCTTATATTTGACAAATTCAATAAACTTAATTTATCCGATGAATCCGAACAGAATATAGCAATCGATCGCGAAACTTCTCGATACAGAAGAGTTGGGGGGCAAATTGCACGTCTTCTCTAAATAATCAAAGTTTTGGTGCACGTACAGGTGAAGAAGATAATAGAAAACGCAACCCCCCCCCCCCAGAGGAGAAAAGACCAAGAAATTATGCTTATCGTCTTCTGCTTCCCTGCGTGTTGCTCTTTATCTCAACCGAACCCAGACAACGCCACGTGTCGTGCGGAGGAAGCTTCTCGTCCTTCCTTTCTATTATTAAAAACAAAATTCGATTTATAGCAAGAACTTTTCACTGCTCTTTCTTTTGCCTTAATATTTTAATTTTGTTTTTATAGCCTAACTTTAGTTTTTAAGCAGGGTAATTTATTTGGACAAAATATTTGATTTGGTGTCAAAATTTTGGCCAACTACTCATAATCACCTCCAAGGAGTCTAAAAAAAATTAGCAAAGTTTGGAATAATTAAATTGTTAGTGTCTTTTTTTTATGAGGGGGTTGTTATTTTGTTCTTTTAGCAATCGAGTTTGACCACTTATTTTGTTATAGGGAGACATTATTTTTTAATTCAAAAAAAAAAAAGAAAATGACGTAACGTAAACACAACATTAGCAAGTCAAACAAAACGTGGGGAAAACTGAACTTAAAAATAACATTACTCTGACTTAAACACGCGTCAACTAAACCCTCCACTCCAACCCCCTCACATAATCTGACCTCGAAACTTCAACTTATGAGAACCAAACAACGCCTAGTTTCTACTAAATGAATCCTTAACTTGCAATCTCATCGACTTGGGTAAACATCTTATCCAGTTTCCAGAAATAATTGGGTGATATAATATTAGCTTTGGCTTTATTCTTCGTGGGTGAAATGATGATGCCAACGTGGGAAAAAAGGAAAAAGAGAATAAAGTCACAAAGAGCACGAAGTGGAACCTGCAACGCCTTCACTTAAAACACCCTCCTCCCTCCTCCACCCAACCCACGACAATCTTCCAATTGCTTTTTCTTTTTGCTCTCCTTAATATCTAAATGTCATTTTCTTTGCCACGTATTCACCTTATTTCTTTAATAGCTAACACGAGGACAAAATATACAATTGAGAAAAATAGAGTCAGAGGCTGCCTTGAGCTACGTGGCACTTTTCTTAGCCCTCCGATCTGGACCAGAAAAAGGTTTCTTATGATGGGATAAGTACATCGGTGGACGATCAGATGCTAATGCCAAAGCAGCACACTCGAGTTAATAAATAAATGTGATTTAATCAGCATGACTCCTCAAGTCAAGCCCCTTTGTTTACTGCGTGCCAGAAAGGATTGCTGACGCATTTTTACGCGGTTTAAGACTCACGCAACACCCCCAATAGACAGACCATGAATCTCCCCCTTTATTTTCCCCTTTCATGTAATTTTATTAATAATTAAGTAAATAGAATGAAGCATTGTTCCATCAATACGGCCATGGAGAAAAAGGAAAGGAAAACAAAACAAACTGAATCACTTGGCTCTTCTTTCTGCACCCACGGACGAACGACGTGGACGACGATGCCGACATGGCGCGGTGCGACCCGGGTGGACCAATCCGTTAACACATGCTGCACTAAAAAAGTTGGCACAAAGCGGAATACCATGTTTGTCCAGAACATGTTTCGTTCACATCTTCCCACGGCGCCCGCAATGTTGGTTCGTATCGCATGGCATATTTTGTTACAACAACAAAAGAAAAGAAAAAAAAAACAGAAGAGAGCCGTGGGTAGGAGGAGGAAGATGGGTTTGAATTAGATCCCTTGCTGAGATTGTTTTAAAAGGAAAGGAATAAAAAATTCTTCTACCAAAACATGTTTCTCTCTCGAGAGTAATTTAGTTAGTGATCAATGAAAGACAACAAAGATTGTGCGTGTCAGAAAGCGGTCGGAGGTAAAAGAATAGCTTTCTTTGTTGGAACTCGTATGCGTTTGTGGGACTTAATGTCGACCGCCCTTCTATTGACATTACCCTAATGCAAAACATTAAGATATTATTATAATCTATATTAACTAATGGAGAACCAAATTAGGTTGCCATTGAGCGCCGCATTTAGTGACCGTTCTTCCCTTTCTCTCTCTCCTTTTTTTTTGCCAAATTATCAAATTTACCATGAACTTTGGCCCGTTTTTTCGATTTACCCAGAACTTTCAATAATATCATCAGCTAGCCTAACGTTTCTCCATTATCTCAAATATAACCTCCGTCCACCCGACCCTCGGACGGAAACTGACGTGGCTCCGACGTGTCCTTGACGCCGTTAAATCACCCGTCCGAGGGTCGGGTGGACAGATGTCATATTTGAGATAACGGAGAAACGTGAGGCTAGCTGATGATATTATTGAAAGTTCTGGGTAAATCGGAAAAACGGGCCAAAGTTCAGGGTATATTTGATAACTTGGCTTCGGAAGAAAACGGTGATTTAACGGCGTCATGGACACGTCGGAGCCACGTCAGTTTCCGTCCGAGGGTTGGGTGGACGAAGGTTATAATTGAGATAACGAAGAAACGTTAGGCTAGCTGATGATATTATTGAAAGTTCTAGGTAAATCGGAAAAACGGGCCAAAGTTCAGGGTAGATTTGATAATTTGGCCTTTTTTTTTAAATATTTTCGGTAATTTTGTTGGGATCCACTACAAAAGGAAGGTCACGATCTCATGCTCTGGTTCAAAATGAAGAGGTGCGCAATATTTCATTGCCTCACTTGTTTGGCTTTATATGGATAAAATATCTTTCTGAATTTTTTCGTGCGCAAAGGTTTAAATCCAATACCGCTCTCATGTTATGTTGAAAATTGTGGTTTGCTAAGCCTCGGCATTCGCTGGCTTCCGCGGCTATATCTGCAATGCACAAGTAACATGCATTTGTTAAAACTAAACTCAGACCAACCACATCTGCAGTGGTTACAACACACAAATCGTGCCTACTTCCATTCCCTTCTTAAGGGGCTTTGGATGGTTTGGTCTCTCCACGGTGTTTAGGATTTTTGCATTGGGAACCGTCGTGGAGGACGAACACATTTTTCGGAGCCATCATCCACCAGCTCTGGTTTCTCACTCTTTCGGATTTCGTGTTTTATAATGCAGAGATGCACGGTGACCGGGCAGCGTTCGTGGAAGTTGTCACCGGAAAATCTTTTACCTACGTGGAAGTCGTTTAGGGCACGAGGAGGTTTTTAAGAGCATTGAGGTCGCTCGGGCTTGATGGGATGTAACACGAACCAACACACCCTGTAATTCGTCGAATGACTTCCTTAAAGCTAAAACAACTAATCACAGCGGAAATAAGTAAATTATAGCAAGGAACGACACCGAGATTTAAAGTGAAAACCTCGTTAATGTGAGGAGTAATACCACAGCCCGAGGCACCACCAAAACTTCCACTAAATCAACAATGAAGTGGTTACACAAGTGTTCTTCTCAAATCACCAATGATCAGCACATAAACTTCTTCTCTACTCAGCGTAACATCAAAAACTCATCTTGGCAATCATACGCTTAACAACACAAAGAAGAAGGAGCTGAAATCAAGAACACCGAATCTCTCAGTATCGAAAATGGGCAAAATCACCAGCTAAAAGACTCTGATAACAATCTCAACCGTTTAGAATACAGAACCTCAAGTCAGGAATACTCCCTCAAAATTTCAGGAAGTTTTGTGTCTCTTTTTCGGTTGTCTCCCACACCCTTAGCTACGTTTTCTGTCTTGTGTCATCTGAAGACAACCCTAGATGACCCCTTAAAGAGATAGTGGGCTTCGGACTTCATCCTTGTAAAGAAATACTGGCTTGGGCTACTCTCACATAGGAGAGAACAACCCAACAAATCTCCACCTTTCAACTATGTGGAAGAGCTCGCCGAAATACCGGCGACTTGACAACAAGCAACAATAATTTCTTTTGAAAGTACCTTCATCATCATATCCGATCCATTATCATCGGTGTAGATCTTCTCAATATGCACCAACTTAGAATTCACAACATCTCGAATCCAATGGTATCTTATATCTATATGCTTTGACTTCGCATGAAAAGTAAAATTCTTCGCAAGATATATGGCACTTTGATTATCACAAAAGAGAACATACAGTTCTTGATTGAATCCAAGCTCATTGCAAGAATATGTTCTGCAGGACCTAAGTCTTCCACAGCAAAAGACTTGTTCAATTGTTTCTTGAACTGATTAATGCGTGAGATATTCCTGCCAACAAGAAGGATATCATCCACATATAATAGGAGAATAATGAAGTCGTCATCACCAAACCTATGAAAGAAGACACAATGGTTTGTATTCGTTCTGGTGTAGTCATACTCCCCCATAAAGGACTCAAATTTCATATACCAAGGCGAAAAGGCCTCTCATCGCCCGAGGCACTAGGCGCTAGGCGAGGCGTTACGTGCTAGGCTTTAAGGCGCCAATGTATAGCTTATAGAACAATCTTTTATAATTGAAATGGCAAATGTAAATGTCTTCTTAAATCAAAAAGACTATTTCAGCCATTCTGTATGATCAAACATAATTACAAAATCATTGTTATTGAAAGGTCATTCATTTCCAACACAACACAAGATCACACAAACGAAAGAGAAGGGCATAAATAATTAAAGGACAGCTCTAGCGCTTCTTGGGAAAAAATCTTCATCAAAAAACAATTAAATCCCCCAATAAATTCTTGGGCAAACAATTAAATCTTCAGGTTTGGCGCTTCCTGGACAAACAATTAAATCCCCAAAAAACCTGGGTTTGACAGAGAGCCTCAATGCGCTTCCTGGGCTCTACATGCTGAAGATAATAGGAGAGAGAGAGATAGTGGGATTACCTGCAGGGGCTAGCCTTGGTGTGGGGGTAATGACGACACTTGATGTGGGCTGGCCTGAGGGCTGACGTGGGTTGGGGGGAGGGACGTGGCTGGGGAGCAGATGGGGGGCTGAGGGGCGCGGCTAGGGTTTAGGGGTGAAAGGGAGATTCAGATCAAGTAAAATAAGCCTTTGTTTGTGTGTTGGGAGGGAGGGGTGCCCGAAGTGCCTTTTAAGCGCCTTGACACCTTGGCGCCTTGGGCAAGGCGCTCGCCTATGCAGGGCCTTCTCATTGGCGCCCGCCCTAGGCCAAAATAGGCGAGGCCTCGCCTCGCTCGAGCGCCTGGCGAGCTGCCTTGAAATCACTGGTTTCTAACCGTATAGACTTTTGTTGAGTTTGCACACAAAATCTTCTTTTCCTTTTACTATGAAACCTTCATATTGTTCCATGTAAATCTCTTCGTGCACGTCACAATGAAGAAAGGTTGTCTTGACATTCATTTGCTCAATCTCCAAGTCGAGGCTGGCAGCTAAACCCATCACATCTCGAATGAATGACATCTTCACAATCGGAGAGAAAATCTCATCAAAATAAACTCATTTTCTCTAACTGAAACTTTACTACCAATCTTACTTTATATCGTGGCTGAGAGTTGTGTTCATGCTTTATCCTGAATATCCACCTGTTCTTCAGAGTACGCTTACCCTTAGGCAACTTCACCAATTCATAGGTATTATTATCGTAAAGTGATTTCATCTCGTCATCCATGACACGAACCCATTCTTGTTTTTGCTCACTCTCCATGGCTTCTTTAAAATATTCAGGCTCTCCCCCATCAGTTAACAAAATATACTCGTGTGGATACATGGTGGATAGTTTTTGTTCTCTCAACGACCTTCTGAGTGGCATATCACTTGGAGCTTCAGTTGTTGGAAATTCCCCAACAACTTCGGTTTCGATCTCATCTGTCTCATGCTCATCATCCTGAACTTCACTCTGCGATGGAATTGACATAGGAGGAAAAATACTCATATCCAAGTTCTCACTTCTAGAAGCAGAAGAAGATTTCACCTTTTCAATGTCCTCTACAGTCTTATCCTCTGCAAAAACTACATCTCGACTTCGAACAAGCTTCTTTGAGATAGGATCATAAAATTTATAGCCAAACTCATCCTGACCATGTCCGATAAAAACACACCGCTTTAACTTCAAATCAAGCTTACTTGTCTCATCACCTGGAATATGCAAAGCTTTGCATCCAAAAACTTTCAAGTGATCATATGAGGTATCCTTACCACTCCAAACTCGATTTGGAACATCGAACTTCAAGAGAACACACGGTGTAAGATTTAACACGTGAACAACAGTGTTAAGAGCTTCTCCACAGAAAGACTTCGGCAACTTGACATGTGAAAGTAGACATCTTACTCGTTCGACGAGTGTTTTATTCATCATCTCTGCTAACCCATTTAACTGAGGTGTTTTGGGTGGCGTCTTTTGATGTCGAATTGCCTGCTGTATACAATACTCATCAAATGGCCCCAAATACTCACCTCCATTATCTGATCAAATGCACTTGAGCTTTCTTCCAGTTTCCCTCTCAACTGAAATATGAAACTGTTTGAACTCATCTATAACTTGGCTCTTGTGCTTCAAGGTATAAACCCAAGTCTTTCTCGAATGATCATTAATGAAAGTGACAAAATAAAGAGACCCGTCCATAGTCTGAGTCTTCATAGGACCACATAAATCAGAATGCACCAAGCAAGAATATTTTATTTTCTACCTGGCGATGAAGATTTAAATGACACATAATTATGCTTTCCTGTCAAACAATGATCACACATCTGCAAGCTCGCAATCTTCAAACTAGATAATGCATTCTTTTTGCCTATGAGAGTAAGTCCTTTCTCATTGATGTGACCACGTCTTTTACGACACAAATCAGATATAGCCACATTTTCTACCACATTAACAACATAATTCGCAATCTTAGCATGCAACATGTATAAAGCCGAAGATCTCTCACCTCTAGCCACAATCATCGAAACTTTGATAAGCATCCATCTTCCATTTATAAAGGTACTACAATAACCATCATCATCTAGCTTTCCGGTTGAAATCAAGTTCAACCTAACGTATGGGACATGCTTTACATCTTTTAGAATCAATATAGAACCAGTACTAGTCTCCAAACATATATCGCCCATGCTAACAACCTTTGCCTTATCATCATTTCCCATATTCACAAAACCAAAACTACCTGGTGTGTAAGAAGTGAAGAAATCCTTCCGAGAGGTGGTATGGGTAGAAGCACCACTGTCAATCACCTAACTGGTCTCGTGGAACCACATCACAATCATAGACAATCAGAAAATCTTCAGTAGTAGTGGCAACTCGTTCCATATCACTACATTCACCTGATTTCTTGTCTTTGCCATTCTCTTTATATCTTTGCTTATTCTCTTTCTTCAACAGCCGACAAAAAGGCTTGATATGTCCATTCTTACCACAATGATGACATTCAACATCCGCAAACTTTACTCGAGACTTACTTCTGTCATTACTATCTCTACTCTTCGGTTCACGGCTATAACTTCTTCCCCGTGACTCGGTAACCAGAATATCTGACTTCGAAGAAGAATTAGAATCAAGAGACTTTCTCCGCACCTCTTCATTCATATAGCTAACATTCGCCAAATCATATATAACCACTCCTTTTGGAGCTGAATTCGAAACTGATGTCCTAAAAATATTCACCAAACAACCACAAACCAAGCAACTTGTCTTCAAATTTAAGACCCATGGAAGACAACTGATTAATATAACCCTGAAAGCTGTTGATATAATCCGCCATTGAAGAACCATCCTTATACTTCAATCCCAACAGTTGATTCATCATATACATACATCTTGTTGCTTCATGTATTGCTGGAATAAAGCTCCTCAAGTTTACTCCAGAGAGTCCGAGCATGGTTGATTTCACTGACATGATTCAACACATTATCTTTAACCCACTATCTAATAAATCCACACACTTGCCTGTGAAAGATAGTCCACTGCTCTTCTGTCTTACCCTCTGATATTTCTTTAGAGAAAACAAGCATGTAATAATTTACATAAAGCAGATCTTCCATCCGAGACTTCCAAGCAGAATAATTTGAATCAATCAACATAATCATCTTGCTCGTACTAGCCTCCATCACTCGACACAAATCAGAATCAATCAAACTCGCTATGATACCACTTGTTGGGATGTAACACGAACCGACACACCTGGTAATTCGTCGAATGACTTCCTTAAAGCTAACACAACTAATCACATCGGAAATAATTAAATTGCAGCAAGGAACAACACCGAGATTTAACGTGGAAACCTCCTCAATGTGATGAGTAAAAACACGGCCCGAGGCACTGCCAAAACTTCCACTAAATCAACAATGAAGTGGGTAAGAAAGTGTTCCTCTCAAATCACTAATGACTAGCATTAACTTCTTCCTTACTCAGCATAACATCAAAAGCTCATCTTGGTAATCATACGCTTAACAACATAAAGAAGAAGGAGCTGAAATCAAGAACACTGAATTTGCAGTCTCGGAAACGGGGCAAAATCACTAGCTAAAAGTCTTCGATAACAATCTCAACCGTTCAGAATACATAATCACAAGTCAGGAATGCTCTTTCAAAATTTCATGAAGTTTCAATGGTGCGATCGGCAACAACACCAAGTTAGTGGAATGTCGCAGGCTGAATCGGAGCTGCGGCGGAATCCGGGTTTGTGTCTCTTCTTCGGCTGTCTCCCTCACCCTTGACTATGTTTTCTGTCTTATGTTATCTGAAGACAACCCTAGATGACCCTTTAAAGAGATAGTGGGCTTCGGACTTCATCCACGGGCTTGGGCCGCCCTCACATTGGAGAGAACAACCCAACAGGGCAAAGGTAAGGGCACTTAGTGATAGTCATATTACCGAACATCACCAAGTATGCCATAATTGCCCTTGGGGTAATGGCTTCAGGCGGTGTCTTCTCGGACGCCAATCCGGCTTTGCACACATGAGAGATTCGAATTACGAGAATCAAATTACGAGAAGGTGATTACAACAACCTAATAACTGTCCTATTTGAGGTCACTAAAGTCGGGCCTTGAATTTTTCGAGCACATTCTTGCAACAGGTGAAAGATTTGGGTGGCCGATTATTATCCTGGGCGACGAACGGATCAAGGGAATCATACATTGGGATGAACTGCTCGAAGCGGGTGCCTGTGCCAGCATTGACTCTATCGATGAAGAAAGAATAGTCTGGTTTAGTACTCAACGGGGTACTCCCTTTACAACCAATTGGTTTTAGAGTGGAACCCCAACAGACTTGTATGCTAGGTTCGGTATATGAACCGGTCCGATATTCTAACATAGTATGAGAGTCCGGCTAAGTCCAGTAAAACCAATTATCGAGACCCCCTCGCCCGTGTGTGGAAAACCCAATCCCACGCACCAAACGCACAGGACTCAACCTCAGGGTCTCAATGACTTGGCTCAAAACCTTGCGCACCTCCTCGACATCTGCCCGGTTTCCACACTCACGACATCCCTAAAAGAGATAAGAACTTGTCCCATAACTTGTATGAACGACAATGCAAAGTTCGTGTTTTACAAGTCGAAATCGAGTTTCCCCATTTCACGAAGTACGATCATACTTAAGCTGCTAACATTAACTCATGAATTTGGGGCCTCGGAGGACATTAACTCATGAATTTGGGGCCTCGGAGGACTTCTACTTGTTAGACGTCATGCACAGGATTGTTCAAATAGAAATTCTACGCATGATTAGATGAGATGTAAGATCGTAAACTCGTAGGATCGTAAGTAAAATGGGAACGTAAAGCTGTAAAACCCGTTAGAATCGTGATTAATGTGATTTAACTCGCCATGAGCCACAGAATCGTAAACTCGTTCGTTCCTAGGCTCAGGTTCGCAATTTTGCCGCCCTTGGTCATTCATGAGAGCACAAACAAAAATAAACAAAAATAAAATGCCAGTGTGGACGAAGGGATTAGGGGGAGCAGATAAAATAAAAGAAATTAAAAGAGTATCGACGTGACCTGAATGTAATTATTGTCACCTAATCTGTACAAAAGTCACGTTCACAAGAAGTACTTCATCCTATCGTCTCTTCTCATCGCATTGTACACCGCTTGAACCTGCGTATGAGTCAAAACGAAATGTTAGGAAGATCGCAAGTCTTGTCGAGGCCGGAGATACTGCTATCTTTGACGTTAAAAAGCTAAGCAACAGCTACTCTGAGAGACATATCAGAGGGCGAGCGCACACCCATATGTGGAATATGATGAATACCAGCTCGCTCGACGCAACTTGTATTGGCCCGATGTTCACAGACACGTACTTGCCCCTCGAAGACGACTTCTGCTTCACACAACCCTACAAATAGATAGGATGGCGAGATAGTTCAAATTAGCCCCAGATTTAACTGAAGGCTTTTATCCTAACTGAAAGTATGCCATCCAATACTCATATCAAATCATCCAAAGGTTTTCATGTTATGTCCACAACTGAAGCATTACAAATTCTACTCCCAGCCACTGCATATCTTTCAAATAGAGATTTACGAACTTCATGGGATTTTTTAACTCTTTACACCATCTTTAGGAAAACGCTTTTCTAATTTACAACATTCAAAAAGTTGAAATGTTCCTCATTTACAGAGAAAATCGACATTTTCAGTAACTAAGATAAAATTACCATCCACACCAGAGAGAATGCATTTGGAAAATGACAATTCACAATTAACTCGAGAAATGACATTCCTTTCAAAGCATGGGAATTTTCAGATATGATGCAAGAATATGGTCGCACAAATGAAAGTAGCATTATCACTTCATATCAAGGTAACCCATAGGGGATTTTCCATTTAACAGACAGATGAAGAGCCACGCATGAGTTACCTCAGGAATAGGCTGTTGGATCACCGATTCAACAGCTACAACCATAGAATGCACAAAATCATCGCCTCCGGTTCCAATAGCAGTGAAACCTCTAACAGTTGGGTAAGTGTTCACCTGATTAGGCATATAGTTAGCCAGTCAGAACTCAGAAAGTAAATCTATTTTGGCAATTCTTTATCAGATAATGTAAGCAACAGACTGAGAAATACAAATGATTCGGTTGACTATGCCAAAGCACAAATCCAAACATCAATTCTGCCATAAATAACAATCATCTATAGCTCGATTTTCCGTCAAAGATCCAACAAGTACTCAGTCTGTATAGAGTCGATGGCCCAATTTGGATCTAGGGTTGCACTTCTCGTATGCCCATTGGCTATAGATTCATCCTTTATTTTCAAGGGCATAGGGCATCCTTTGCAATTCCAAGGATCGTCCAATAGTGGGGGATGAAAATGGGCGGTAGGCGACCAGTAGATGCGCAAGCAACAATTTCCCCAGTTGGTACAATTGTGAGAATATACGCGATCACATAGGATATCCAGCATTTTCTTACTCCCAAGTACTAATTCTACGATTTATGTTTCAAATCTCTCGCACCACAATTACCTTCATCACATTGAATAAGACTAACATCTCTGCCCCAAGATTGGGGCGCATTTCCAGTGATGATCTCACCAACGACCACATGCAAAGCACTAAGCACAAAGATCTGTATCCGCACAACAGATTTGATGTTTGAGCAAAAAAATGAAAATGCCAAAGAACAGAAGACCCTGGCAAAATCGATCCGATAAGCAAAGCAGAGTTACCTTCTTATCCAATGCGAGCCATTCATTTGTGGAATCGTCCGTTACAGTACCACCAATAACCACATTCGTGGTCTGACCAATCCTCCCCTCAGCCTTGGAAACCTCTGACAGATCCCGAAACCCATCAACATCAGAAAAATCCATCCCCGCTCCAGGAACAGAAGCACATTCAAACACAACATAAATATCAACGCAGATCGATCGTGCGACGGATACACAAATAATTTCCGATATGAGCTACAAATATCAAACCAAAACATATGCGCAAATCACAAGAAAGTCATATCCTTTCACAAAGCGTCCCCAAGAACGTGAAAAAAAGAAACGCCGGACAACTTGACAAACCCTGACCCGAAATAGCCTTCAGCACGGATTCCTGGGGAGGGCCCTGTTCGCAATCGTCCTGGGGCTGGCCATTGCAGCTTCCGCCGCTGGTGGAGAAACAATAAGGCGATCGGAACTGGACACCACTGATTCTGATCCTTATCCTCCTGTCGGAAGAGATGCCGGAAGGGGAGGGGGATCCGTGGATGGGAAGGGAGACGGAGCGGCGGCGGAAGGAAGGCCTCCACGGGGGCTCGGTGAGGAAAAGGGAACGCAGTCCGCTCCTGCTGCATGCCATTCCTCTTGATTTCGTTGCAAAAATGAAACCAACGTTCGGTTATAAGTGTTCGAGTCTTCCATTTGTCGGGAAAAGATATTTTATTGCATCCTCGTAATCTTGCTCGTGCTTTTATTTCGGTGGGCCTTGTTGGATTTGGGCCTACAAATTAGTCAAACACGCAATGTTCCACTTGGTTGCGGCAAAAAATTAGGATTTAAGAGAGCGTGGGGTGCGGGAAAGTAGTGTGGAGAGTGGGATTTGAACCCACGCCCTTTCGGACCAGAACCTTAATCTGGCGCCTTAGACCAACTCGGCCATCTCCACGTGTTTGCTCTCCTATTTAAATATTATATTAAATAAATTTTATCGTTGAAAGTAACTTTTATTTCCTTCCCTCGGTCGTCCGCGGCTGACCATCCGTCGACGAAAACAGGAAACACATGCCCAACAGTGTAATCGGTGTTATAACAACGAGTTTTGTTCTAATTTAACCTTGTTTTTCAAAATAATTCGCGAAATGACCTCGTTAGTTTGAAAATTCGTAAAATAACCTTGTAAAATCGGCCTTTGAAAGGCCGACTTCAATTCCTTAAAGAAGTCGGCCTTTCAAAGGCCGACTTCAATTCCTTAAAGAAGTCGGCCTTTCAAAGGCCGACTTCATAAAAATAAAAAATAAAAATAAAAATTTTTAGGGAAGTCGGCCTTTCAAGGCCGACTTCCATCAAATAAAAAAAAACAAATCCCCCAAATCCCCCACAATCCCCCGTTTCCTTGTTTTTTTTTTCTTATTCAGTGGAAGTCGGCCTTTCAAAGGCCGACTTCTTTAAGGAATTGAAGTCGGCCTTTCAAAGGCCGATTTTACAAGGTTATTTTATGAATTTCCAAACTAACGAGGTCATTTCGCGAATTATTTTGAAAAACAAGGTTAAATTGGAACAAAGCTCTTATAACAACACACTTCCACCACTTGATCCCCCCTTTCCCCACATTTTGAATTACCACTTCTTCCCCAAATAATACCTCAAAAGGAAAAAGAAAATTTTTTTTTTAAATCTCGGATCTTGCTCTCAATCGGCATATTTTCCCAATTTACCACAAATTAGGAAAAGGAATTTTGTTAAGGATATGGGGCCGTTGGCGCTGACCCCGCTGGCGACCGGCCTGAGAGCTTTGGCTGGCGCGGCCCTCGTGAAGACGGTCATGGACCAGAAGACCATGACTGGACCCTTCCAGAGGTGCCTCACCTGCAACGGCACCGGCTGCGTCAGCTGCCTCTGTTCCGGGTGGACGGATGGAGACGTCGGTTGCAGGACTTGCTCCGGGTCGGGCCGAATGGCTTGCGGCAGCTGCGGCGGCATGGGGACAGGGCGGCCGATCTGGGTCCGAGTCTCCATGAAGGATTCCGGCATTCCACGTGCCTGAATGTGGAGTTAGGCGCTTTACTTTGTTTGCCGCGTTGTTGTATTAGTTCTGTGAATATTTACTGTCCGATATTCTTCTGGGGGGGTTGGCTCTTCATTTTGGAGGCTGGTCATTAAGATGTAACATAAGTTACATGATCAGATTTCTGTATATTCGAGATGGAGGAGGATATGTGCAGTTACAGAGGAGCACCTTACAAACATTCGTTGCCAATTTACTAGGAAACAGGTCTGCGTAGTGTTTTTGCGTTGTTGAACGAGGTCGGAGGAAACTTATGCTCCTGAACCTATCGCTATTCGTTGGGATTGGTCTGCTTATGCTGTATGGGGATTGGTAGCGAATTGCTAACCAAGCAGTGAGGGCACTTGACCATTTCTTCTTCAATGTGCTCATGAGCGCCTAATCCTGAAAGCATGGCTTGCATCTTTTCTTTCTTGCCGGTTTTGAAACTAGAGCTAGCATTCACGAGTTGGGTTGTCCGGGTAAGATCCAATGTTAGCGGCTTTTTGTTATCTCGTTAGATCTGGGCAATCTTTGGAGCTTCTTAAAGGTTTCCTCAGGCTTGCCGAAAAGAGTTATATACCAAACATAGATGGAAGTTAGACAAATCAAACCCAAAACGGCAGTTGTTGTCGCTAGGCCTGATAAAGGTCATTCCCGCAGTTTAGCAACAGAAATTCTGGCCACATATCTCGGCCTCATATGTGGATCTACGGTCCAGAATACAGGCAAATTTGGACGATCTTTTCGAAACAAAACTGAGGCTTTCCAACACGCAGGAGACTTGAATGTAAGCCTTTGCTTAAATCACTTCATTCGTGGTGTAGTTGGTATTGCCAATCTCTTTGTTCTCTTTTGAGCGAAAAAGTTTAGTGGGGGTGAGGCGTTATATGGACCATTACATTTGCTAAGTTATACAAATGAAAGGCTATTCGTACATTGCATTGAAAAGTTTAGTTGGAATTTTAACGAATCCCATCCTCATTGACACACACAGATCCAACTCTTTTCCCGGTCAATATCGATTCAATATGCCCATGGATTCCGTCATTTTGGGGTGAAGGCCTGCATGAATTCACAAAACAATGTGTTAGCATTGTCATCTGTCTGTGATGCGTTCCTATATCGGTGACTTATATGACAAGTAATTACCGCAAAGATGGTGGCATGTCCAGGATCCGCAAGGTGGGCGAAGAGGTTATCGATGGGTCCGGTCCCCGTGTATATGTGTTGGAACCAGGCTCCCATCACGGCCAACATAGCCAACCGACCGTTCTTGATCTCCTTGGTCCTTAGCTCCTTGATCTTCTCGGGTGAGCCCGATCCCCACCCCAAGGGGTCGAACCACAGCCCTCCCGGGTACCCGACATCAGTGCCTGTGAGCTTGTTATTGGGGAAGATGGGGTCAGTGTTGACAGACCCGGGCTTCAGGATGTCAGCCCATCTCCTGCCCTCGGCCCAGCCAATGAAAATGAGCTCGACTATGAACAGGGTGGTGGTGTCGGTGAAGTACTCGAGCTCGCCGGCCGAATACCACGACGGGGTGTTGAGGATCCCGATCTTGGTGAAGAACTCGGGGATGAAGATCCCGGCCGCCCCCAGCATAGCCCACCTGCAGTGCACCAGCTCCGCTTGCACATTCCATCTCAACGTCTCGGGATCAGACCCTGCAACGATAAAAAATCACGCACATAAAAATCGATCTGACATAATCATTACTAATGAAATACGAATTCACTCGTGCATAAACACATACCAAGTCCCAAGGGATCGAATCCAAAGTCTCCAGGGAGGCTGGAATCAAAACAACCAACGATTTACGTGATCATACTAATGAAAACTCTTAAATAAATGTATGTCATAGCAACAGAAATCAAAGGGGGACCTGCCGTCGAGCCATGGGGGAGGGATGCTGCCGGGGAACCACAGGGGCCTATCAGGATCCGCGACGGCGCAAACTGTAACCAATGACCTGGCGGAGACGGGAGCAGACAACGTGAACTTGTTCCGCCTAAGCTTCTTACCAGAGCGGAAAGAGGACTTGGTTGTACCGAGTGAGGAAACTGCAGCGATGGCAGAGGAAGCGCAGGCGGACGCCATGGGTGAATATTTAAAATTGGGAGAAAACTGGTGATTGAATTCCAAGGGATTGGGGGACAAAAGATAGTAGGAAGGAAAGGATATTATTGGTTAGTTTGGAACAAGAGTGGAAGGGTGATGATGGGGTGTGGGCGGGCTTATCTTCGAGGGATAGCACGAAATGGTTCGTGATTGGTGGTAGGATTACACGTGGCAGGGAGAATCTGAAACCGAGCTATCTCCACTCCCAGAATCATGTTGTCTGTTGTATAGAGTAACTGTTACCGTCATTGCCTTAGTTAAAACTAGCCAAAAAAACATATAACCTTCTTTTAATAATTTAGAAAATATGTATTATCTTCATTATATAACTTAAACTATAAAAAATAAAATATTCTTTATTGTTTAGAGAGTCGCGTATCAAATCTTAAACGATGTGCCGATGCTGTAACATGTTTATCTCGCTTGGCATGATAATTGTTCTTGTTATAATAATGGCAAAAAATCTCACATGCAATTTAAAATGTGTCCAAGTATAACAATGGTATGCATATATTAAAAAAAAAATGAAAAAAAGGCCTTCATCTGACAATAACTTTCCGGTTGTTCGAACATTTCCCTAAGAATTAACATGGAAAAATGCCAAAAAAGCGAATCGAATCGCGCTCAAATTTCGGTGATTCGATCATAAATTTTTAGATTATATTCTTCTTAAAATAATTTTGTTGCATTGTTATTAGAATAGATTGACTAATAATAATAGGCATCTAATATGCCAATGCATGGTCTGCTTAAATCAATTTGGACGAAGATTTGCCGCATCGTCATCTTCTAACAAACAAAAAAAATTAAACGCATTTTTTTTTAAATATGTATTTAATTACACATTCTTATTTCAGGTAAAACTTCATAAATTAATATTTACATTATATTATATAAATAAAATTATATTAAGTAAAATATTTTTAAATTTAATACATTTTATTATCATTATTGAAAATTTTTAATGTTTTAGATAAGAAAAAAGGTTTACGAAAGTAGAATAATATCTGGGCCCAAACTTTCGCAAAAGTTAAGCCCATAAAAAACCCATGTCCGCACTGATTTACAGGCGAAGGGAAGAAAATCAATTCACGGAGTGGATTAGCTTCGCCAGTGGCGAATTCCGCTCATCCGATCAGTGATCATCTTGTGCTCCTCAGTCGAGGTTTGTTGCTACAACTTGACTAGATTGTCGTTCGATCTCAGTTACGATAGTTTAGGATTATCGATGAAAATGTTTAGGGTAATTACTTTTTGTGTGGTTAGGTTAGGATTTTGGGAGGGAAAGAAAAAAGGTTATGTATGAGATTTTGTGATTTTCTTTCCGATTGGTTAACTTTGGAATTGATGAAGGGAGGAAAATGAAGTTCGTGATGGAATTTGCGGAGAACTTGATCCTGAGGCTGATGGAGGATCCAAAGGAGAGGGACAGGAAGTTCAGGGAGAGCCTCTACGCTGTCCACGACAGGTGCAAGAAGACTAAGGAGATGTGGAGTTACCCCCTGAGGCCGTACGGCTTCTGGACCTTCGAGCGCCACAATTCTCAGCTCGCGTGGGATCCCCAGATCAGCCAGGTACCCGGGAGGAGGGACCCTTATGACGATCTCCTCCAGCAGGAACACCAGCCTCCAAAATGAGCCTCGAGGTTTGTCTCTTGCTTTTCGAATGCATGTAAGGTTAAGAGGTATTATTTTATTTGATAAGTGAGATTTGGTGTTATTTTGCTCGGATTGGATCTGGGTTTGTTTCGTTTTTATTAAGAGGCACCCACGCGTAAGGTTCTGTTTGGTTAGAGCTGCTTTTGAGTTTGGAACAATACTTTTCTCTCAAAGACCATTTATGGGAACTTGGATTTGAGTGAAGCCACTTGTTAACCCTGAGCCATTTGCACGATGATGGGAAATCACTTGCTTGGATTTCAATTTAGAGAAGAGCTTAGAACAAAACATATTCCTATGAATGAATATAGTAATGTGTTGCCCTTAATAGCTGGCTGTACTGCTAGTTAGTTATGGATGAGTCAACGGAACGTTGTTGTTTAGCAATATGTAAGATGATTTCATGCTTTTCATCTGCAACAGAATAATCTACTTGCACGAGAACTCGTTGTTTCATTCGGCATTCCAGTATGGGATAGCTCTCATAAGGTTCTATTGATGATGGCAGCTTCTGATCCTACTCCTGCTCAACATGAGGGATGTTCTTGCTGGAAGTTGTTGTTCTTGGTACGAGTTGTTTGATGCCATGTAATTCAGATTTTGGGACTGGCACATCATGCCGTGAACTTGTATTGTTCTCGCATCATGAACTTGGGCTGTCTGTTTCAAGTGCAAATAAGCTTCCCTCGTTGGGATAGCAACTTCTTTGCTCAGAAAGTATCTTTACTCCTTGTCCGAACAGAGGTACAGCCATCAAAACATTTCTCCCAGCTTTGGTTTTTTACACTAGCAGCTAAATCAAGTACATTGATGTATATATGGGTGACATAGTTTCTCAGTACCAGGAAGTTCACCATAATATACCCAAGTCCTTCCAATTGATTTTATTCCTTTTCCTATTTAGATTTTAGTGTTTTTGACCCTGCCTATGTTTTGCTGGTCACCGGAAGCTGAAGAGCGTCAGTTCCATGCTCTTACTTAGCTTCCGATTTCTTACTATTTTGCCGAAGGACGGGATACTTACCGTGCAGAGAGCCATGATCGTGATTAGACAGTATATCAGTCATAGAGTGGCTGCAAGGGTTTTACCAGGCTTGGCTTCATCGGCCATTTTCCCTGGGTGGATCCATTAAAGAACGTTATATCTGTTGCCTCGGTTTTGGAAAGGAACAACAGGCCTGTTTGTGTGGCCGCGTTGGTTTCCAGGTATGATTGTTGGTAAGTATCAAATGTGATGTTGAATCTTAGATGAAGAAAACATATTTGAAAACTAGCCTTATCGCACCATGTATCGAATGTTTTAGACAGGTTGCCGACTCTGCTCGCCATCCCGATGGAGAAAATGTTTAATGGCCACTGCCACCCAACCTTTTTAGAACCGATGTTCGCTATATATTAGCCGACAATCTTGGAGCACCATCTGTGCGCTCCTCGGGAAAGAGCATCTCGAGTATATGTCCACATCGGCAATCTCGATGCAGTTCCTGCACTCCTCCGCCGCAAGGTTCCTCCTACAGGAGGCGTAGCCATAGGCTGGAAATCCTCCATGGGTGAGCGTATCTTGGTATTCTCCGCCCCTAGGTGCAGTACCCCTCGCCAACAGGCGAACAAGCCTATCTATGGCGATCGCGTAGTCTAACTCGTCGACTAGATTGATGGTGCCGCTGCATACGTGAAACGCTATGTTTGTGTTTATCACACCTCCCACACGAGTTGCCCCTAGGCAGAGGACAACAATCACAATGCCTATCACATTCTCCGCGAAGGAAGCCATTGACACCCGCCCTCTCTTTCCTCCTGTAAATTAATAGTTGTCTGCCCTTGAGTTCAGTAGCTTATAATGAACAGGCTACCGTGAATTTCAATGGTGTTTTATTTCTAAATAATGTTAGTCCGTAAATTATTTCGTCAAATACGGTATTAAGTTTTGAAATTCTTTAACTAATGTCAAGAAATCGGCTTTTGTAAAGCCGATTTTTAAATTTAAAAAATGGAAATCGGTATTTGAAACGCCGATTTCCAATCACTATAAAGGAAGTCGGTGTTTCCGTCATGAATGACTATGAACGTAATATTAATTATAATTCTTTTACCGTCATTTTGTGCATCTTCAAGGCTAAAGTCGAGGTCACCGGTCGTAGTTTCCAAGCCATTCGGCTCATGCCGTTTGATCATTAACCGACCGAGGTAAAGGGAATCGTGAATAAGTTATATACTTTCTGTCATTTAACATCCTGTCTCAGGGGATGCGCGACTGATCATTCACGTGAGCGAGCACTTCATTTTCTGGCGATTTGTCTTGTCTAATTATTTTACTCGCAGTGAGTCGGCCTGCTAAGACGACGGATGCTTGTCGTCCCATTCCCCCGGTTTCCTGATTCCTGGAGGAGCAAATGAAATGGCAAAGAGCTACCGATAATTTCTCATTGATCTTCGGTACCTTATCGCGGGCAGGGAAAGAAAAAGTTTATGTATGAGATTAGTGATTTTGTTCCGAGAACTCATTATCTCGTTCGGTATTCTGGTTGATTCTCATAAGGTTCTATTAATGATGGCAGCTTCTGATCCTACTACTCAACACGAGGGATGTTCTTACAGGAAGCCATGTACTTCAGATTTTGGCACTGGCACATCATGCAGTGAACTTGTATTGTGCTTATATGGTGTCATCCGAAGATGGCTCTATGACCCGGCCGCACTCCCATTAATGGGTGAAGGAAGGTTAAAAATGCAAAGGCACGTCGCAAATGCCCCGAAGAAGTAAAAAGAAGAGTTTCTTAGTTAGTTGACGGCATCGAGAATCTTGAAATTGGAAATCAGTGCTTGTAATTCAATTTCTTCGTTCCTCATTGATATTCCTAATGGTAATTGACGATGCGGTCATCCTAATGAGGAAATAAGGGGTAGTATGGACACCGATGTGGGCTATACAAGTGTCGTTGGACACTCCCAACCATTGAGCTAGCTTTTGGATTTGGCTCTTCCCGTAACAAGTGGTATTAGGCCAGCCCATTACCCTCCGCGTGTACGGCGCAGCCAGTTGTGAGCTCTCTGCCAAAAGAAGGGTTTCGACATCAATTCTTCTTTTTTTCAAATAAAATATTGATATTTTTTTCTTTGTATATTCATACAAGAAAGAGGAAGCGCCGATTACTTGATTTGGTTTATGTCAAGCACAGCTATAAGCTAAAAGCTAAATATAATGTCGTTGATGTTATGGATCCACTGAATTTAGATGACATTGATGCAAGTAATGAATTGATAGTGAGATAAATGAATGATGAGGCGGGACAAAGTATGAATTGATTTGTCCTAATGAGAATTTGGCGTGGAGAGCGACGGGTGGAGTGAACATCAAAAGTCGGTGAACTGGTTCGGACTTCGGCCGACATGCTAGTTCGAGTATTCGACATGCTTATTATGCTAAGATTGGAGCTGCATGTATTTGTTAGAATTGTTTTTGTTCACTTCTTGAGTCAATCTTGGACGCATTACCAAATTATGAGAAACAATCAACATTACACGAAAAGTCACAAGGATGCTATGCCAAGAATCCAATGACTTCTTTTGGGATGAATATATCTGAAACGAATTTGAGTATTCTGTACGCAGGCCAAATTACTACTTAACTGGAAACTGCAACTCTGAGCATTCGGAGTTACCCGCCCAGGAAGAAACCGCTCGCTCGCCAATGGACTGGAAGAGATGCGTGGTTTCTGCTTCGGCTTCAGCCAACTTCTGATGCAGGCGAGTGCTCGAGATGTTCTCACTATCCACTTTTCTCCTATAGGTTCAGTGAATTGGGTGATAAATTAGGATCCATTCTCTGATGCAGTAATGTTATCTGGACGCTTACCCTTTAATGGTTTCCAGATGGGAAATCACTGGGGAGGTGGTGAGTCCCCATCATATCCATTTACATATGTTCAATAATGGTGTGAATCGAGACAGGTAGATTTTATTCGAAAGACTCTACTTGAAGGTTGTAAATTATGTAATATAAATCAAGTTTCAACTAGCTTACCGGTCATGGATCTCAATCCCACGCGCCATGAAAACCCAATATAGTCTAGAAACTGAGCCAAGTGAGACAACAACTTGTATTCTCAACGTTATTTTCAAACATAGCTTCGATTTTGACCTGTTAGCTATTTAATCGAAAAAACCAGCGTGATTGGATTTGCCACCTCACAAAGGAAAGAATATGTCGATTGATTAATAAAAAAAAAAAGATAAGCACTACGCATGTGGCTTGAGAACGGGGATGATTTAAATGGACGATCACAGACTAGATCTAAAGAATCTGATCTGACTATAATTTCCTCCTTTTAACTCTGAAAATTGTTCCTACCTAGAAATACACTCACAGCATAATTCCACGAAACTTTCTGACAGCGGTCTCTTGGAGGCTAATGGAAAGCCTTTCCTGCTCGAGGAAAAATAAGGAAGGAATGAATGAACAAGTTGCACAGAGATGCAACTCTCTCGATGTCGGTGTGCATCTGAACATCTCTGCTTCAAGGGGAACACGGGCATCTGTGATGGTAAAAGAGGTCCTATATGATTGGAATATACAAGCATGTACGGCTTAAGCCAGAGGTCCCTATCTCCTCCGCCTCCACCAATCTGGAATTTTCAACCTCTGGCTCCTGTGTATGCCTAGGGCGATATCCGGGAGCTTGCGCTTCACCTGCCTCCATAGCATATCGACCGCATCTTCCTTCTTCGGGGGATACTGGAATTCAAAGTGATGAGACACATTCTTCAAAGCGTTCCACATCTCGACCCATCTTTCCTTTGGGAATTGCCGGAGTTGATTGACCATGAAGCCGGGCTGAAGTGCCTCCTTCACCGAAAAGAAGATGGAGAACTGGGAATAGTCGATTTCTTCCTCGTAAGGGAGCTCAATCTGGTCGCTAACTATGACAGGGATGCAGTGGCTCACAATTGCATCAAATAGGCGGCAGGAGGACGGAGTGTCTCCAGCAGGGTGCAAACAAAATTTTGATGAGCGCATCCCCTGTGTGGACTGGTATAAAGTTTGAATAAAAGGAGTGAATATAGACATAATCGATAACAACGGTCATCCAAACATAAACGTGTCACATTGAAAGGAATAAGCAGGTAATGCACAAGGAAAAAAGTGCAACATCCCAAAAAAGTCACTGATAGATTAAAGCAAATGCAATGCAAACCAAATCACTACACTTCCAAGATCATAACAGCCCTGATTCTGGGGTCCAAATTATTGCATTCGATAGACACTACATTTTTTTGTGGTTATCAAGTTCTTGTCACCTACATAATGCAAAAGTCCAAAGAAGAATTGTGAGACAGAAACCAAACAGTGTAGGCATCACTCCAAGCAGAGAAAATTGGATCAACTTGACAGCTAACGTAGAAAAGAAACTTGTACTTTATCACACTTCTTACCATTTTAATGCTTTCTGTTGTTGCATAGCTGCGTTCATAGTGAACATCATCATACCCAGTCAACATTTTGGTTAGTTTAGCACGGATAATGCCCTCCTGTGTCAAAATGATACAGAAGGAACTGATCAGGGGATGATACAAAACAAGAAGTTGGCATACAATGTCAACTGAATGAATAAAATAATGCAGTGTCCGCTTCAGAGAGCCATACATCTTTCCGAACTGTCCTTCCACGAAAGAATAGTAGCAAAGGCCGAGATCCATAAGGGTCTGTGGTGGAGTCATCTAGAAAGGAATCGACAACATGTACATATGGAGAGACCACATCCTTCTTCAAATTCGACATAGATTTTGGGTAGCGGCCGAAATCTACAACGACGAGAATGGATGCATTCACCTGCTCCCGTAGAAACCTGAAAGCATTTGGGTGTGTCATAGGAATTACATGGTCTCTGCCACCAGACCTCTGCCAATACTTTGAATTTCGTAGGATCTTGATAAGTTCGATCTGAAATCAGAATCAAGATGCATCATTAACAGTCAACTGAATAATAATGTGAGATGAGTCTAATACTTGATATTTGGTAGTCTGAGTATCATCTTTTCCATTTAATCATAGACAGAAAGTGATTCATGCACAAGAAATCACTCCATCTAATTAAAACTAAGCAACTGATCAGAAAACATGTCCCAGTAACCAGCCAGACCAAATACATGATAATTCGTTGAGTAATTTCTACCTCTAGGACAAGCAGTTCAAAGGTCCCCCAGTGATAGAGAACTTAACTTCATCTCCTCTTTACAACTTACATTTTTTGAAGAAGTCGAGATCACAATAAGTAAACTAAAAAATACAATGGAAAGCAAAGTGTGGATCAGTATGCACAATTTTAATTACCTTCAACCTCACATCTATAAGCTGAAAAGAAAGCAGAAACACAACAGCAATGACCGATTGATCCCCACTAGTACTCACAGTAAGTTGTCAAATACAAGTAATTATGCATCACCGTCAACAAAACTATCAAACATAACTCACTTCAAGCTAAAAATATGAATTGTAAGTGTTATTTCCACTATCACCTCATCTAACCCAACCCTTTCCGGAACTACTAGTTGGGGCGAGCAATTCCTATAATTTCGTATGAAGATGGACCTTCACAATCCCTATCACGGTATCAATTCGAGGAAAGAGCGCAAACTGAAGAAAAACATAGCAGACGCCATTTTTCTGTATCTATCCAACCAATTCACTACTCAATAACATAACCAAACCACACAATTATGCTGCAGCCGAGCAAACATTCTGCCAACTCAATGGTTAAAAGTAAGACTCAGAACAAGAACCTGCAGATGGCGATCAATCTCTGTATCTGGATCAGTCATATTATGGCCGTGCGTGTTGAAGCTCAAAGAGGAGAAGAACGGGACGAAGTAAACGTCAGCAACCTCCGGATCCAAGACCCTGACTACCTCCCTGCCTCCCTCCCCCTCACCGTACAAAAGCGAGGCCATCATCCAGTACTCAACGCTGTGCTGCCTCTTGAGACCGCTATTTCTCGGCCAGGGAGGCAGATCCCTGGAGTTGACGGGAGAATCGTCGTCCTCGGAGCGAGGCTTCCGGCGGAACATACCGACGTTGAACCTGCGAGGGAGATCGTACATGTAGACTCTGAGTGGAGGCGAGGAGGCGGCGACGCAGTGAGGGAGCCGGCGGGAAGGAGGGAGGAAGGAGGAGGAGGAGGAGCGGAGGTCGATGGTGGCGAACAAGAGGGAGAAGGCGATGAGGACGACGAAGACGACGGCCAGGGGGAGAGTGGCCTTCTTCGTGTACATTTTCCCCCCTCCGCCGGTCGTTGGTCGGTGGCCGGTGGAGCTCTCTTCCCCCTCTGCCTCTCAGTGCTCCTGCTTGAGGGCGAATGGAAAACGAAACGGAAGTAAAACGAGAAGCAAATGCCGCAGAGACGGGGAGTGATGATGGAGTAAAGTTTAATACGAGAAAATATTTCGAAAAATAAAAAATTTAGTTAATATTCGACAATTAATTTTTAAAATAAGTTTGTCAAAAAAAATGAAAAAAAGTAACGAGATTTGAGCTCAGATTTTTGAAATATTGAGTTGTTCGTTAAAAAATAAATTCGATTTTTTAAACATCAACATTATTTATCAATTTTAATAACAATGTTTTATTTTGTAAAATATTTTTTACTAGCTATAGGCAGAAGTCATAATATAATTAAGACCAAACTAAAATAATATTCATTATCTGTTCTCGAGATATATTATAAAATAAAGTTAATAAAAAAATATTTTATAAAATATGATAATAATTTTTAAAATAATCTCAATTCGTTCAAGGGAGTCATTTTTATAATTTTTTTTAAAGAAACACCTTATTATTTTAAAGTAAATATAACATTTAATTAAGTCTTCATTTTTTATAAAAATATTAGGCAAAATATCGAGACCTCGACTTTGAGCTAATTTTCTGTTTTGTCATTAATTTAGTTTGTTATATAATTTTATCACCAACTTTTATTTCTACTTTGATTTTGATTAATCTTGAATTTTGTCGCGCGAAAGTCAAACATGTTTAAATATACAATTTGGAGGCCAGAGTTGAATGACAGTTGCATACACAAAATTGATGAAAGTCGGATGATTGCTTTATTGAGAGGTCATTGCTATGAATTACGAGGCGAATGAGAATGAGAGTTTAGAAATGCATTATTACAAGAGACAGGTCAGACTATATCAAGGTATTGTTTGACTTTCCCTAAAAAGTTTAAGATTAGTTAAAATTAATATAAAAATGAAAATTGGTAATAAAATTATATAATAAATTAAAATAACGATAAAATAGATTTGCGACTAAAATTGAGGCCATTTTGCCAAAATATTACATAGAACATGTCGCTCACTTATTATATAGTCATTTATTTGCCGCAATAGAACAGGGGTTTTCTCAAACTCGTCTTCCTCGTACTTCTTTTTTCTTAGTCATCATCGTCCCCCTCACCCGTGCCGTCGGTGTGGACGAGGATGGCATGGCGGTTATGGAGGTTTGGAGACGGCGACCTTAACGGGTTTAAGTTGTTGACCGGCCTCGCGTGCATGTACGCCCTCATGTCCCTGGTTGCCTACTCCGTCCTCCACATGGGGTTCGTCCGCCCTCTCGGCCCCGACGCCCCCCTCGACCGCTTCTCCGAGGCCCGCGCAGTTGATCACGTCAGGGTTCTTGCACACGACATCGGCAACCGTCAGGTTTGGATGGGGAGCTCTTGCCTGGGAAAGGAATTAAGGACGTTTTCGTTTGTCTGAGTGTTGATCCTTCTTCGAAATGTCTAATGTAGGAAGGGAGCGTGGGGATTCGCAAGGCTGCCTGGTATATTAAGTCACAGTTGGAGTTGCTTAGGGATCGAGCCGGGCCTGAACTGAAGTATGTGCTATTTAATTTGAATGGGGTTTGTTGTTGTTGCTGCTTCGATACATGATTGCGCGCAATGATGTTTTATGACAGGATTGAAATCGAGGAATCTGTGGTTGCTGGGTCGTTCAATATGATATTTCTGGGCCATAGTATTTCATTTGGATACAGGAACCACACCAATATTGTTGCCAGGTGCCCCTTTCTGTTGAAATGAATTTCTTAGGTTTCACTGTTATTTTCAATTGTGAGATACGGATGCAATGCATGTGCTCCCTGTTTTGGTTGAAGATGGAGTTTTGCTATATGCCATCCTTCTTTTTTAGTCTTGTAATTTATTTTGTCGCCCTTCTTGCCATACCAGTGTGTCGTGACTGATATAAAACTTTACCTAACTGTGTAGATTTTTAAAAATCAAAATGAGCAAGTCGAAGAAAAAATTATTGGAATGGGACTGTTTATGTTTCCGTTTTTGTCTGGTTCCAAACTCTTTCAGGATATCATCTGCAGATTCAAGTGACTCTGAGCCATCAGTTTTAGTGAATGGTCATTTCGACAGTCCACTCGGTTCCCCAGGTGCTGGTGACTGCGGTTCATGCATTGGTAAGCATAAGTCTTTGTTCTAAGAAAGTTGTTGAAAGTCAGTAAATTAAACTGTACTTCTCTTTTTTCAGCATCCATGTTGGAACTTGCAAGACTTACTGTTGACTCTGGATGGACACCTCCTAAACCAATTATATTTCTCTTTAATGGCGCGGAAGAGTTGTTCATGCTTGTAAGTATTGATGATCTCTAGCCTAAAATTATGTAGCTTGCTCAAAAAATAAATTAAATGATTGAGTGTGGCTTTGTTTTTGTTTCTTAGGCACGTTCCATTTGCCAGCATAGCTTTTAATTTAGGGGAACAAGGGTGATATTTTGTTAGTTAATGTTGTACTAGTTGATTTTTTAGGGTAGTTACTTGGAGTTTAGTAGTCCTAGGGTCTCAAGAAATCAAAGGTTGTTTTAATGCTTTGAAGTCAAGGGCCTTGCAGGCTGATTATAATTATCACTTTTACTTTTTGGTTCTGTTTCTTCTGATCTCGCCCTGGTGATACTGACAGTATGACTTTACCAATCAATTAACATAGGCTTCCCTCTCCATAGAATGTTAGGTCAAAACCATGAAAATTCATCATATCTATGCTCCTGTTGTCATTAAAGTTTTCCAATCTTTTATACCAATCAAATTATATATTTTTTTTAAAGAATTCATAAGGGGAGAAGAGATCTTATGCTCTGCCTGTATACAAGGGATAGCAAGTTATGAAAGAAATTCTACTTTTCAGGATTTCTAAAACAAAATTCGTGATTTTCCATCCAAATTCTCCCCTTTACCCCTCCTAATGGCAGCACCAGTGACATGGATATATGAAATTTGGACATTTTTGCTTTCCCTGTTTTATCCTCCTCTTTTGCACGTATTGCTTCTTTTTCCCTTTCGGTCAGAAGAATATATCTCCCAAATTAAGGTAGCAGTGTGTACCTTTTCAAGTTTGATACATCTATTCGGCAGATGTATCAGAAGAAGAGAAAATCCTCCTTCACCCTGCGGTGAATTCTAAATATCAAACTTAACAATGACCTATCTGGTGGATGAAATTTGCAGAATCGATCTTTAGAGATTTCTTCATGGTATCTATCCGTTTGGATAACATTTTTGCTTTTCGAGTTTAGCTACCAAAGTGCCTCTCATGGAACAGAATTATGGACTTCAAATTTGCAGTTGCAATAGCGATTTCCTTGAGAAACTGATGGATAATTCTCATACTTGACATAACCAGCAAGGCCTTGCATAATTCTGCTATCTCATAGAGTTGTGATACACCAGTAAACTAATCACTTTCAATGTTGTGATTGACCTGGCCATGTCTGCATAAACTGCTAAAAAGCTATATTATCCGTCTCTCTGCCTCTACATATGTGGTAGACACGTTTTTTCATGTGGTTGAAATGGAAAATCAGGTCGACAAATTAATATAGGTTAAAATGAGGAAAATAACCTTGTTTGGGCAGCAAGTGGTGATTCTAGGTAACTGCCATATGTTAACAAGAATGTTCAATCAGTGTTGCTGTCGGTCCACGATTATTTAATTATCTATTTGAAATTATTTCTTCCCTGCACAGATATTCAGTAAGTTTATAATTTCTTTTGCTCTTTCTTAAAGTAATGGTGATAGGTCAAATCACATGTGGCAAGTATTTGAATTACAGGGTGCACATGGCTTTATGAAGACAAACAAATGGCGGGATTCAATTGGAGCTGCTATCAATGTGGAAGCATCTGGGACCGGCGGACCAGGTGACTTGATACAAATATGTGAAACATATTACTCTTATATATATTGTTGTGTATAGGATTTCCAGACTTGTCAATTTCTTTCAATTCTTTAATTAGATTCTGCAGGTTAGATAAAGAAATTAGTTTTCTCTATGTACTGTGTTAGCTATTTCTGTAATTTAAGAAATATTTAACATTTCAAAGCATGATGCTGTGGCTTAGTGAATTGTGTGGAAGTGGTATAGCGTTCTGATGCTAAACTATAGGTTCAGTCTACTAAGAACATTGTTCAGATGACGTTTTACTTTTTCTTTTTTAACTTTATGGCAAATCTTGTTGATTTCTCCTCTCATTGACCTCAATAGATTTAGTCTGCCAATCTGGACCTGGCTCATGGCCCTCCACTGTTTATGCCAAGTCAGCTGTGTACCCCATGGCCCATAGTGCTGCTCAGGTTTCTAGTTCACCACATTTTCTTAGTTTTCTTCTATTATTGGAATTTTGATGACTGCGAAATGGGTTTGTGGTAAGAATCGCATTACCAAGTATGATCATAATAAGATTGGTTCTATTTTCTGTATTTTCCAGACAGTTTCACTCTGGCTCACATACTAATAATTGGATTGATCATCTATGATCCTCAGGATGTTTTTCCCGTCATCCCTGGAGATACTGATTACAGAATGTTTTCTGAGGACTATGGCAATATCCCCGGCTTAGATGTTATCTTCCTATTGGGTGGTTACTTCTACCACACATCCTATGACACTGTGGATAGACTATTGTATGCATCACCCTTAGCACTTATAACTGATGTGATATTCTTTAAATTCCTGTTGACTTGAATTTCCAATTTGGTTCATGAATGGAATACATTAGATCAGACCGGGAAGTATCCAAGTTCGTGGCGACAACTTGCTTAGCTTGGTCAAGGGCTTCACAAATTCTTCCTTGTTGAAAAACTCCTGGCAGAGAAAAGCCTTGGAAACGGCTAATAATGTCTCTTCATCAGATCGAGCTGTGTTCTTTGACTATTTTTCATGGTTTATGGTATGTTTGTCCTTTTAGAACATTTAACTTTATGTGGCTATTTTTTTTGTTTTCGCGGAAGACTAGTCTAAGTAGTTTGTGTACTATCAAATCTTATTCTAGGTATATTATCCAAGAAGAGTGGCCATTGTGCTTCACTCTATTCCCCTTGCCATCCTCATTATCTTGCCCTTTCTTCTCCCTTTATTAAGAGCCAATTATGGTTCACCGTTTGCAATTTTCTGGGATATTATGAAAGGTGAGGGATTGAATAAGTTTGGCATGATTTAAGTGTAATTTCTTTTTTCCTTTAGTCCTACCAAATGCTTTATAGACTATTTCATTTCTAACAGGAATTTTACTCCATGCTGCGGGGATCATACTTGCTGTCATTTTCCCAGTTGTATTCTCTATATTGAGGTTGATGTTTACGAAAACGGCCATGAACTGGTAGGTTCTATTCAATGAGCTTCTCTCTTCTCTTCACACCTAGTTACACAAAGAATAGTCTCTATCTTTCTTATATTATTGGCAGTTCCCTTGTATCCATGTCACTATGCATTTCAAAGCATGCATGATGTCTCTTCGCGTTGCAGGTTTGCCAATCCATACTTGGCTTTCATCATGTTTATCCCCAGTTCTGTGTTTGGTTTGTTGATGCCACGGCTGATTTGGAAGTCCTTTCGAATCTCTCAAAAAATTTCAGGTCCTAAAATGTCAAAAGAGGTAGGGCATTCGTTTGGTTCTTTAATGCTCTGTACCCTTTGTCTTTTGGTAAGGGACTTAATATGTGGATGAAGAACTTCAAATTTCCAACTGAGTGCAGTCTTTCATGGCAATTTGTATCACCAGACTTGTAGTTAAGTCAGCAAGCATGTGTTCATAAGACTGCTACTATGGTCTTGGCATCCTTCATAAAAAACTGTCAAGAGATGACATTATTTACTAGCAACCGTGGAGCTTCCATTATCCAGCGGACTAATGAAGTGATTATGGTGGTGCAGGTTCTTATGGACGAAGCAAGGTTTTGGGGAGCATTTGGTTTCTATGCTATCATTACTGTGGTATGTTCTCATCTGAGGACATCAAGTCTGTTGGCATTTGCCATTCTGCTTCGGAAGTTATATTTTTCGTGTCTAATTTTTTTTGAAACCTTGCAGGCTTATCTTTTTGCTGGATTGAGCGGGGGCTTCTTGTATTTTCTGCTGTCTGCTTTCATGCTTGCTTCTCGGATTATTGTCTGGGTCTCTTCTAAGTCTGGTGGCTTCCAGTCATTCAGGTAACAGTTTAGAACTACTAAATATTTCTTGGAATTGCTATTGAGTTACTCTAGATGAGTCTTCTTTCCGAGTATCCTACCTAATTTCGTACAATATAGACACCTTGTAGTCATGACATTAGTTAGACTTTCCTGTATTTCAGCTCATTATTTCCTGCTAATGAAATCATGAAGTATTAATACATCGGAAGCTACTCTTATATTTTTGGACGTCTCTATCATGGTTTGAAGTTTGCATTATATTTGTTTATATATATATATATATAAACCAAAATTAATTCAACGGATATCATTCTGCTTGGTACCAAGTCTTCTTGACTAGTAAAGCTTCCCCCAACAAAAAATTAAGCCAATCCTTTGTTACTTGTTTTTTATTTAAGAAAATAACAATCAGCTTTTAATACATTGTGTTTTGCCGTTTCTTTTAGGCACTCCTTGTCAGTGGTTTGGCTAGTGATTTATTATCGCTAAAGATATCAGATACAAAATATGAATAACAGAGGGATAAGATTGGGTGATTCAATAATCTGAAATAACAATTGGTTTTGTTATATTCATATTCAGCAACTCTTTCTCTCAAACAAAGAAGTAGTATCTTCACTTCCCATATATTTCATATTTGTCTTGCCGTTTGTCTTTTTCCTGTTGATGAGACATTTTCTTATTTCATCAAAATTTATTTCAGGTCCACAATTATATATGTCATGCCTTTGGTTCCATGCATTGCATACTCTGTGTATTTCAGTGGATTTCTTATCCAGTTTCTGATTGAGAAAATGGGAATGATGGGCTCGATTGCACCTCCATATGGTAGGCATTTTCTGCACTCTTGTTTTGTCATCACGAGTGTGCCCTTGTATCCTGAATGTAACAAGGAGTGTTAGATGAGTATTGTTTTAGATTCCTTGAGAAAAGATCGGAGAGCTTCATATGCCTACTACTTTTTTCCAAAAGGAGAGAGAAAATAATCCATCAAACATATTTTTGCAGGGTTTTTCATCCCCGATATCATAGTGGCGGCACTAATTGGTGTTGGTACTGGGTGGTGTATGGGACCTCTGATCCCTGTTTGTGGCCGTTGGTTAGCAAAATCTTCCATTCTGCAATTCTTATTGCATCTTACTGTGGTCACTTTGGCATTGTCATCCCAGTTTTTCCCATATAGCAAGGATGCTCCGAAGCGGGTTGTGTTACAGAATACATATGTAACTGAAGGTACTGAAAACTGTGATTGTGAATTGAACTTTGATTTATTCGAGAGGTATTACAGTGTGACAACAGCTGCATTAAAAGAGTTTCTGACATTTTGTTTGTGTTGAATTTATATGTATTTCGTAGGTGGTAACCAGTTAGTTCAGTCCAGTTATGATTTTGCCGTTGTGGATTCGAATGACTTGCCTTTTCTTTTCCGGCATTCTCCTGTAGTGGCAGACAAATTGCAGATTACTTTGGATTATTCTCTCGATGCTGGTAATTTATTGAGTAGACAGACTTGGATGGTAAGTGATTTTCACTAATCCAATAGTCAATATCTAAGCATAGGACGGGTGCTTTCATTGACTAAGATCCACAAGTTGAATCTGATGTGACGCTCCAGCTTAGTTGCTTATCCTGGAAATCAATACTGGTGTAAGGTTATGGATGCCAGTGTGTGCAAATTGCTTGGTCATTGATCTCCACTTCAAATGCGTTGGCCAAACATTTCCTCAAAATTACCAATCCATGTGTGCTGTCGTGGATATTTAATCATTTAGACTATCGAAGTTTCAGTCTTGTAAAATTAGAATGCTATGCATCGATCTAGAGAGCTGTTTGAGGGAATCGTTTTAGCTAGGCTCTTGATTTCTTTTTTAATTGTTGTGTTATTGAGGGAAAGCAACCAAAGTTTCTGTGCTGAAAATTTACAAAATAGTTTTGTTGGCCAATATTCATGTAAACAATCTGAAGAGATACACGGTTGGATCTAAATGTTGGAAAGGACATTTTTTGTTGGACTGTTGTATTTGGCTATGTATTCTTTGTCTGAGTCATTTGTTCTTTGACAAGTATAGGGACATACCTTGTTTAGGAAAATACTGTACATTGTTTTTGTTGCATCATCTCAGTCAGGCTTATGTAATTTTAAGTCGTCTTATTCTTTTTAGGATCAGAACTGAGGGTTCTTCTCCTTCTATGCAGGGACTTTTTCCTGTAGCATTCTTGTTCTCGAAAACCTTGACTTTCCCAGCTGAAAGTGAGGGAATTTTGAAGCAACATCAAAGTTTCCCTGTTTTGTCTCCTTACAAGCCGCAGACTTCTGGCTTAAATACCCGCAGAGTTCACTTGGAACTTTCCCTGGGGTGAGTGGTTGGGAAGCAACGAAACTCAACATACAGACATTCTTGAAATAAATTCAGCAGCTGGATCCATATATTCGGTGCTTTTGAGGAACCATTTTCTTGATCATGCAAATGGCAAACTTTGATTATTATTGTCATTGTTGGATGATTTAGTGAGATGCCAATGATAATGAAACTCTCATTTGTTTTTGTCTCCTTGTCAGTTCTCTGAAGGAGGTATGGGTTGCAGTGCTCAATGTTACTGGTCCATTGTCAGGCTGGTCGTTTGCAGATGGGACCATTCCAGGTAACAAACACGCCAATCCACACAGCAGCTTTTAATAGGGGGAATTATCCTTGGTTGGTGGCAAAAATTTCTTTTCTATTTGGTTACAGCCCCCGAAACAGCTGATGGTGGCCCTCTGTCCTACATATGTAGACTAAGTGGATATAGCGACGAGAATTGGACTTTCTGGCTGGAGGTAATGATTCCTTATTAATCATCTCAGGACACTAGGATTTGACAATCTGTTTGCATACATATCAGTGTTAGAATAGAACACCATTCTACCAATCAAGATGCCATATCTTCTCCCCATGACCGACTGTTTTTGCCTCTAGCCCACGGTCATACAATACACTCAGCATCCGCTAAGGATAGACGTCTCTTGTATTGTAATTTCAGGCCAACAATTCCGGGAAATTACGGGTAGATGTTGCTGTGATCGACCAACACCTAACTGACGCAGCTGCAAAGCTCAAGGGCCTTTTCCCCGAATGGGCAGACGTAACCGCCTATTCCAGCTTTATGTCCAGCTACTTATTCTAGTTCCCACACCATTGAGACTGCATGATCATGAACCTTTCAACCCTGCGGAGTAGGCAAACGTGCTTCCTTTGATTTTTACCCCTTTTTGTGTACATCGCTGCTGCATGAGTTCAGACCGGCACGTCTCCTTTTTTCATCAAATAAAATCTTCTCATTTGCCCTGAATTTGGCAATGGTGGAAGTTATTTGTGAATCCCTCATTGTTAGTCGGAAAATTATTTCAAAATCGAGTGGGTAACTTGCTTCTAAAGCCGGAGTTCAACCCTCCCGCAGGGAACTCGTTTCACCATTTTTCCATCGGAACTCTTCACAAACCGATTTCATGTAACTTGACTTTCTAAATTTCGAATTTAAGATTTTATTTTACAATTTTCATAATTCGGATTCAAGGCATTATTTTGTAATTTTCATAATTCGAATTCAAAGCATTATTCGTAAAATTTTCATATTAATTATCGTTTTACACGAAATATTTTTATGGACAAAAATTAAAGGCAAAATATCATAAACTATGCCCTAAGTCAAAATGGCCTTAATATTGTCTAATATTTCTTCTATAGTAGTTGAGTTCCAACATTTCATTACATCGTCTTGCAAAGCCATCATCTGACCTTCATCGATTTTACATATTCTTAACAGTATCAATAACTACAGTCCAACTTCGACTTCCAATTTATATAATTTAACTATTAAAATCATATAATAAAAAACATATGAATATTTCAATAATATTACCAATTTTTTTCACTTTTTAAGTCAATAAATTAATTTATAGATTAAGGCATGTTTGGTTTTCTCATGGTAAAATCCAAAATTAGCTAAAATTAATATAAAAACAAAAGTTAGTGACAAAATCGTATAACAAACTAAGTTTTTAATAAAATAAAAAGTTTCGTGAGTTTTTGATATTACGTATATTTTTTGTAATATCTCAGGTTGGGTATCCATGGCTGGGCAGTAGGGCAATAACAGCAGGCAGGGGCATCCAGAAACTCACAAACACTCTCTCCCTCTCTGAAGAGGAGTAAAGGAAAAAGGCACACCACTTGGCTCTGATACCATTTCGTACAAGGTTGAGAAGCAACTCATAAGATCAACTCAAATAGGCGGAATTACAGAATAAGAGAGACAAAGACATGATTTACAAACATGAGCTGGTTCTAACCAGGAAGACAGGATCACACTAAAGGATAACAGGTCCTTTTAGATAAGATAAGAGAAAGCTTTTACAAGACAGACGGCTTATACATTAGACAAGTATAAAAGCCATTTTAAGTACCAAGCAAGATACTTGCGGTACTGGATATGTTTACGGAGGGTAATCCATCCGTTGCATAGATCCCAAGGGTTGAGGAAGATCCATTCATATCCTGGCTCCATACACTCAAAATAAGAAATCTGGGCATCTACAGAATGTAGGACACAGTTTCTAGCCTTATAGTCGATATAGGTATCTAAGGCAGAGATGGTGCAGTTGACTCTCTTAAGAGTTTTCCTCTTCTTCCAAAGTGGCTCGTCGTGTTCACGACGAATGGTATGAAAGTGACTACGCAAGATATTACAGTCAGGAAAAGGGGGTTTGTGGAAACGTCGTTCTCTTAGAGGAGGTCTCATCCTGCCTACTATCAATATCAAGCCGCGACCGGCGCCTGGCAGCCCTCCTGGCTATAACGGCAAGTGGTCCTTATGGCGAAGTAGATAGCTTTACGGCCCTGAGAGAACTCTACTAAGTTAACAGCGTACAACAAACATCCGTTTCATGATATAAATCAGGCGATAGTTAAGTTCATAACACTTATCGCTAAACTTCAAGTTTCTTTAGGAGAAGAGTATTCCTAAAAAGGAAGTCACGCAATCTTACTGGAGTAGATACACTGTAAAGATAAAGGCTAAGACATATACTGAGGAAAACTGGGAATAACTCAGATACAGAATAGCAAGGCTGATTAACAGGATATGGAGAACACGAGAGATGATAGACATCTTAAACAAAGATTAAGATTACTGATGCAAAAGGATATAAACAAAGAGTGAAGCAAAACCTAAACAGATTAGGGAATAACAAGGAGATGATCAACAGATACAGAAAAACACGATGAATGCGTTTGAGCAAAGACATAAACAAATCTTTATGGATTTTTGGGGTTTTCTGAATGTTTTTGGGTTTATCGAAGATAAAAAGATCATCGAGAGGTTGAAGAACTGGGATACCTTACTGCCCTTTGGTTATTGCCCCGATAGGTTTAGTTGCACATGGATCGGAGAAAATGAGAATTTTATTGAAGTGTGTTTTTTCTCCTCTGCCTTTCTCTTGTGCTTACAAGAGGCTACTTATACACAAAGTCGGAAGCTAGGACTTGGATGTGGTTAAGCCACGTATCCTTAAACTATTCCTAGTCAAAAAGATGAAAGTGACTAAAGGAAAACTATTCCTAGTCAAAAAGTTGAAAGTGACTAAAGGAAAACTATTCCTAGTCAAAAGGAGTCACTTTGGGTCTTTTCATCTTTGTCGTCTGCACATGGGCGGCTATCTTTATCTCTGGCACATGGGCGGCTACTGTTGTTAGTCTTCATTTGGCTTGGGGCGCTTTCCATGTGGGTCCGATTCCTTTGCCGACAATTTCTTTCGTCGCGAGGCACGCCTTCTTGTAGATCCTGGGCCTGGTGGTAATCTTGGGCTTGAGGAAGGTCCTGGTATATTGCTTGGGCTTGATAGATTGAAGTTCTGAACCATATCTTCAACAATAGCATCCCAATTAATTTGTTCTTGGATGTGGGCTTCCAGGGCTTCATCTATGCACCATGCTTCGTTGACGTCAATTCCTGAGATTTGTTGGATCAGCAACTCTTCGTCTGTGAGAGGACGCATTGAATTGAGTTGGAAGAGCTTGTTTGTCAGGCAGGTCCTGCTGTGAAGCATGTCTTTGTGCTCGGATCCTTTGGTGCAGAGTGGAACTTCCCATATATGTGGAATTTGGTCGTCGACTTCATAGTTTCCAAAGTGTATGGCAATTGAATTGGGTAGACAGGCAAAGTGATCTACCGTATTTACGGCAACCAATGATGCTATTCCACTGTCGTAATGCCAATTCCTGTGAAAGAGGTATATGGTGTATGAAGTAATATCTGGCCACTTCTGAAATCTGTAGGCCTGCTCTTCAAACCAAATTTTCCACCGAGATAAGGGTGCGAACCAATTGAGAACTTCTGCGAGATGTGCATGAGGATAATTTCCAGGAGAATATGAACATAGATCTCCAAATTTTTCAAGATAATGGAGCATCTCTAAAGCTGGAAATTCAAAGGCTATGGTGTGTGCATGAAGGAAATACCAAAAGAACCATTTTAACTCAACAGGAAACTTTTCAGCTGGATGTATGGGAAACAAATGTAGGAATGGACAAGTAGGATGAATTCCTAATCTTGGAAAGAATAACTGTCCATGTTTTCTGAAAAGTTGTGACAGGTAGTAATGCATTTGTGAGTATGGTTGTGAAATGATTTCCATCGAACAATCAAACCTGAGGAGATTGTTCCACTTGTGTATTTCAGGAGGCAGAGAGCTTGACTGATTTGGTCTTGGTTTGTTCTGAGTGTGAAGGGAGAACATCGCTTGAAGCTTTGGATACTCAAGGAGTTGAGGGTTGACAGTATCAAAGGGTCTGGAGAGAAAATCAGCAACGACATTTGTCTTTCCTTTGATATGTCGTACCGTGTACGAATATTGTGAGAACCACTGGGATAACCTCAATAATTGGGCATTGGGAATCTTCTTGGCCTTGAGGTTGAGGACTGAGTCGAAGGACTTGAAGTCAGTTTCGATCACAAAATGATGTCCCATTAAATGGAATTCCAATTTCTTGATTCCATACTTGACCGCTAGAATCTCTTTAATCCCTGAGTAGTAGTGTTGTTCAGCATTGTTGAACTTCCCTGATTTGTAGGCACATATTCTTCTGGTTCCATTGATTTCTTCAAAGAGTATGGCTGCCCAGAACTCATTGCTCGCGTCTGTTTGTAGGATTCTCAATCCATCAGAAGGAATCTGTAAAGGAGGTAAATTCTGCAGATTCTTCTTTAGATACTGAACAGCGCTTGTTTGTAGATCTCCCCACGGAGATGCATCTTTTTTGAGCTGAGCTTCGAGTGGGCTGGTGTACCTACTGATTCCTGGAACAAAGTCTCTGAGATAGTTTACAATTCCAAGAAATTGTTGAAAGTCAGTGTGTCTGGGAACTTCAGTAGTTCTTGAGCAATGTATGGTCCTGGACAATACTGTCCATCTGCTAATCGCATTCCCAAGAATTCAATTGTCGAAGTACAAAGCTGTATTTTCTTCTCGGACAGCATTATTCCAAACTGCTGTACAATCTTTGCAAATTCTTTCAGGAGGCAGTCATGTGAACTCTGGTCTTCGCTGAAGAGTAAAATGTCATCTATGTAAATAAGTGCAGAAGACTGTATGGGTTCAAAGATACTTATCATGACATCCTGGAATAAGGAAGGGGCTGTCTTGAGTCCAAATGGTAGGACTCTCCATTGGAAATGTCCGTTGGGTATGCAAAAGGCTGTTTTCCATCTGTCATCGGGATGAACACCTATCTGCCAAAAACCACTTTTAAGATCAAACTTGGAGAATACCTTGGCTCTTGAAAGTGAGGAAAACAGAGCTGTCCTATTTGGGATAGGAAATTTGATGTCTTGGAGGAAGTGATTTAGGGGTTGGTAGTTGATGACCAATCGCTTCTTCCCACGATTCTGTTCTGATCTCTTGTTAACATAAAATGCTTGGCATGCCCATGATGAGCTGGAGTGTTCAATTAATCCTTGTTGGAGCAACAAGCTGCATTCCTTAGTTGCTTGTTTTGAGTCTGAAGGAGTCATGCCTGGATGACTAGCTTTGGTTGGGTTCACATCTTCGTTCTGCTTAAATGGAAGTCTGACGAAGAACTTTGGATTTGTCCACAGTGGGTGTGAACATTTTCCAAGAAAATCCTGATGATCTTTAGCAAAGGCTGGTCTGAATAGCTCCAAGGCTTGCTGTACTGGTTGAACCGAGTACATTCTGCTCTCATGTGTGTATGGCTTGAAACTGGATTTGTGACGTATGCCAGTTGCTAACAATTTGAGGCTGTGTAGCTGATGAAGTATGTCTCATCCAATGACAAGGTCTTTCCCTGGCAGGTCAGTTGCAATAATTTCTACTGATATAGAGCATGTAGGGAAAAGCATGACCTTTATTATCTTTGTCTTCAGGAATGTTTGGAACGTTTTCCTGATGCTGCTTTGTATGTATTGACTTGAGGAACAAGCAGTTCTGCTGGGACGATAGCTGGATTTATCATACTTTCAGCTGCTCCAGTGTCGATGAAGGCAATTGCTTGAATTGGTCTGCGATACTTCGAAAAGTAAATCTGGACCTTGACATGTGGCAAAATATTGGAGGCAGCCATGAAAGGGGTACTTGTTTCTGTAGTTTCCTCTATGTCTGAATCTGTGGAATGGATTTGTAAGCCGGTGAAGGATTCACATGAGGGAACTCTTCTTGTAGTAACACTTGCATGTCGTGAGAGAGGATGAGCGTGCTTTGTGACTGAGGTGATGGTGAAGATACTGTCATAGCCACTGTCACTGTCACTTAAAGATGAGAATTTGGCTGGAGGAGTTCGTCTGGGTTCCAAGCAGTAGACTGTTTGGTCTGAAGGTTCTTCATCAATGGAGAAGACTGATTCCACATCATTGTCTTCTAGTGATACTCCTGCGGCTCTCTCAAGCTGTGCAATAAGCTTCTTCTTTCTCTTTTTGCAATCCTTTGCAAAATGTCCTGGTTTGCTGCAAATGTAACACCTGTCTGTTTTCCTAGTAGGAAAACGTCTGTGCTTGAACCGTAAATAACGTTTCCTTGGTCTGGGTTCAACCTTTCTCTTGTCTCGTTTCCTGGTCAGATCTCTTCTTTTCTTCTGGATGAAGTGCTTCGTTGGAGATCTTCTAAATCGTCTTCTGGTCGTCTCTTTGTCAGGAAAGTCTGGACATTTGCACAAATCTGATTTTTTGCACTTAGTAAGATACCTGGTTGGCTTACAGGCATTGTCGAGTCTTCAGTCGTGTTTGAGAAAATCTCTGATGATGCTTCGTCTTTGGCAAAGTTCACTGATTGCGAAGTGAACTGTCTGAAGGATTTGTCCAACCGAGAGATCTATGATTCTTAGTCCTTTAGAGGCTATCTCCTTTTCCACTAACGAAGAGATTGGCTCAATGAGTGAGGATATGAAGACTGGTTTGTGGGCATTGTCTGCTCCAAGGTTTATGAACAATGTAATCATCTTCTTGAAGTGTCGGTTGATATCCTTTTTCCTGAATGAACAGCAGCGTCGTTTGAAGAATTCTTTCCTCTGATCTTCAATCAGGTTCTCTGGACTTCCAATAAAGTTGATATATAGCTGTGCCAAAAACTCTGGGAATTGGAGGCTGATGAGTTGTATCTGTACTTGCTCTGTCAGCTGATTCCACCAGGTTTGTAGAGTTCCTCTAAATTTTGTTGTTAATTCTGACAGTATTTCTACTGAGGAAGTTACCGTTAATCTCTTCTGAAGGCACCATGCATAGAAGTCTTTAAATCGCTGCGGCCATTGGTCTATGTCGATATCATCAATGGTAAACGAGAAAGGTCCTGATTCTTTTGTCGATGGATTTGGCCGGTCTTCCATGGAATTGTCGGAAGAACTATCTGGTTCATTGACCTGAGGTGGATTGTCAGCCATATAAACTACAGGAATCTCACAGAGCTGTGAGTCTGTGGAATACTCAGTTGTGGGCTGATCTTCTATACTTGAAGTATCTTCGGTCAATGTCTCCGAGAATGATGATTCGGAGAACTCTTCTGTTGGTTCTTCACTTGGAGGTTTTGCCATGAGAATCTTTAATTCATCTGAGTCATCCTGGTAAGCGAAGTCCAGGGGATCCATTGAATAATGGATTCTTGTATCCTCCGGAAAATGTCCTGATGGGTCTGGTCCTAACCAATGTGGAACTGAAACTGAGGGGTGAGATTGCAGCTTGGCTTCTTTGATTAATAGCTGCTGGGTAGGAATCTGTTCTGAAGAACTATCTTCGCTCTGAGATCTCAAAGGGCTAGGAGATCTCTGTCTTCGAGAGGATTCAGTTGCTTTCTTCTTTCCTTCTCGGATTTCGGTTCTTCGTTGTTCTTGTGAGCGTTGCTCTTGTTGAGTCCTACGCTTTTGCCTCTCCAGTTTCTGTTGCTTCTTTGCAATCTCTCTGATATCTGCTACATCTTTTTTGTTCGGATCTCCGAACAGATAATAACTCTTGGATGGCTTCTCTAGAGGAGAGTAGGAAGCTTTTCTTCCTAGGTCCATGAAATCTGATCCACCATATGAAGACTTCAAGGGAGGTTTCTCTTGCATTTCTCGAGCTGCTTTGATCAGCTTTTCCAAGCGGGCTATTTCTTCATCTGGATCTGATTGAAAGTGGGCAGGATACCTTCCTTGTTCAATGTTGTCCAAGGAATGTTGTAGTACCCTTAGTACTTCATGTATTTGATCATGATGTCGATTTAGCTTCTGAGAGATATTTTGGCCTTGAGACTGGATCTGGTGAGACAAGTTGTATTCTGTCTTTTCCAGGCGACTTTCCACTTTGTCCACCTTCTTGTGGATGATCTTCAAGGCTTCGTTCTGGGAAATCGCATTCTGGCTTTGCCAATTGAGCACAGTCTCTGCAAGGCTGTTGCGTTGCACATTTCCTTGTGCATCTACAGCTGTAGGAATAGGAATCTTAGAAGTATACCTGGCGTTGTTGACTGTATGTTCATCCGTAGTTGGGAAAATTAGGTCAGGTGATTCTGGCTGCATTATCATGATTGGCAGGGGAGCAAGATTGTTGTTTTTGTATGGCTCTAGCATTTGTACTTCTTGGGAACAGGCTTGAATGTTCTTTCTGAGAACTGGCTCAGAAACTGGTGCTGGAGCTGGTTCAGGAGCTGGCTTGAGAGCTGGCTCAGGAGCTGGCTTTGCTTGCTCTTCAGGCTCTGGAGTCTGAACATAATTTGCAGTTGATGCTTGTTTTTGTCGCCACTTGTAAATAGCTCTGTAGCAGGGCAATATCGTCTGCTTTGGCTTCAGCGGACGCTTCAGATCTTTGGGCAGGTCCTCAAAGTCTTGCCATGCATTGTGAAGTTGTGGTGATGTCGGTATTGAAGGCGATGATGGTGATTCAACGTCCTTATCCCATCCTGTAGGGATAATTGTGCTTGGCTCTGGTCGGGATGGAGGAATCCCTTAGTTTACGATGTAGTCAAACTTTCCAGAGGGTTGTCCAAGCGGTCCAACGGTCTTATCACCATTCTGGTAGCGTCGATGCAGGGATGACTTCTTTTTGTGCTTCCTGGTAGGGGAAGGAATGAACAAAGTTTCGTCGTCTGAGTCAGAATCATCTTCTGATTCTGGGAGACTTTCCTGGCATCTTGATCTACTCTGCTTCCTGGAGTAGTTTGGTGTGACACAATCTGTACAGTCACAGTCTGCTGAGCATCGTGTTTCAAATTCACAGCCACAGTTGGCTGGACATCTTGCTGCGTCCCAGTAGCAGTGCTGAGATTGAGGGTCTCGAAAGAAGTATGTTGGATTTCCATATCCATCAAAGGAATGGATCATCTTGTTGAGAGAATCTGGCTTCTTTCTTCTTGGTACAGGTTGTACCATGAACATGGTTGGAAAGATGGGAGGTGGTGCTGGCTCCTTGGCTGTTGAACGATCAAACTTGATGGTAACAGCTCCTTCTCTGTCTCTTGAGAAGGTGGAAACGGTAGACTGGATTGGTGAAATCGGCACCGTCCTCTTCTTTATTTGCTCATAGTCGGTCACCCATTTTTCTGGCAGAAGCTTTAGGAGTTCTGCTCTCGGAATTTGTCTGGGGATGTGGATGCATGTAGGAGCCTTTTGGTCATGGTAGTCAGCCACGATGAGTAAGGCATTCTGGGCGTCGTTGGGCATGCTTATGTCCAAAGCATGGTTCTGCACCCGGTACGCCATTTGGTAGTGAAGAGTGGCTTCAATGGAGTCTGATTCCATTGTGGCTCCGCAGAGTTGCAGTTGTACCTGCAAGGCTGACAGCAACTTTGGATCCCTGAGAGACATGCAGAAGTTAGGAAATAAGGTCACGAAGACCGTTCCTGCGTTTAATGTTGTCTCAATTGTTCCAATTACTGCGTGTTGATATTCCATATATCTTGTGTCCAAAAGGGCCATTCGGGCAGTCACAGGCAGTCCTTTTCGTCCATGATATGTCAAGGCAAGTCTTATGGCTCCAAAATGGAGATGGGAATATCCTTCTCTAGTCCATAGTTCAGGGAATTCTGCTGGCAATTGCAGAGATACAAATTGTTCTCTCTGTGTCCCAAGTATAGGATGTTGACTGAACTTACTAGTCTGTATGTATTCACGGGCTGTTGAGGCAGGCCGTCTGATTAAAGTCCTTATGCTTTTTATTGGTCCTGCAGAGGGCTTATGAAAAGCTGTGTACGGATTAATCAATGGCAGTTCAGTATTAGCCACTTGATTAGCATCACAATTCTTGTGGGTGATTTCATACAGTGATTCAATGCTTGCATTAGAACGTCGGAAGGAGGAAGAAGGTTCAAGGGAGAAGGGGGCAGTCAATATCTCAGGTGGGGTATCCATGGCTGGGTAGTAGGGCAATAACAGCAGGCAGGGGCATCCAGAAACTCACAAACACTCTCTCCCTCTCTGAAGAGGAGTAAAGGAAAAAGGCACACCACTTGGCTCTGATACCATTTCGCACAAGGTTGAGAAGCAACTCATAAGATCAACTCAAATAGAATATCACGTGACTCCAGGGCCACTTGACGGTGACTTTATTCAAGAAGGATAATGGGCTCACCCGAGGCTTTCCGCAGGCCCGGCTCATCTTGTTAATCTTACGGATTTCCAATGAAATGTCGACGTACTTGGGCTCTCCATCCCCCTGCTCTGTGTTCAGCGTTGGCCTAGTTTGATCTATAAATAAGTGACCAACTCAGTGCTGCCTAACCCTAACTCAGCCCAGCAACAGCCGACGCCCCCGCCCCCGCCCCCGCCCCCCTCCCCCCTCCCCCCATATCGCCATGGTAAAAAGCTACTCCCCCGAGCAATCTCCCTCGTGGGCTGATATCAGTACGTAGGCGCTGTAATATCGGTCGGTATCCTTGTTTTGATATCGCGATCTGTTGTTGTGCTGCAGGTGAAGTACTCGAGGGAGCCTGATAATCCTACCAAGTGTATGTTGTCGATGAGCAGCTTCAGAACCTAATATCTCGCTTGATTTGTGTGATTGTTGTTTACTTAAGGTCTGATGGTTTGATGTGTTTTTTTTCTCAGCTTGTAAGGCTAGGGGTTCTGACCTTCGAGTCCATTTCAAGGTATGATAATGGATAAATATCGGCTTGTTTTTTTTTTTTTTGAGATTCTTCCGTGGCTTTAGTTTGTCAAAATGACGAAGGCCGATTTGTTTGGTGTGGCATTATAGCTAATACCTGATGAACAAATCCTGGATTCGTAACTGTCTGTTGTGGACGGTTTTCTCGAATACTTTTGGGAAATGAAATTTGTGCACTGTTATTGGGTGAATTTCCCGCTGAATTTTGTGGGTGGATGTTTGAAAAAAGGTGTCTCGTTATGAAATACTGGGTAATTGTTTGATTGATAAAACTTGTTAGTGGATTATAGGTTTATGGTTTTTAATAAAGGGGACGTTCCTGAAGAAAAAAAGCAGGGCCTCATCTGACATCATGGATGGGACTTTCGTAACCTTCAGGAATAATAATTTCACCGTTCTTGGGTGAACCTGTGGACTCTATTTGTGCCTGAAGGTTCAATAAATGGTGACACAAGTCTTTGGTTACTGATTCTTCCTTTGGGGATGGTGGATTGACCCACTTTTTAATTGTGATTAATTTCGTTGTTTTAAGTTCCATCAGTTAGCTGTAATTTTTCCTGGATTGGCCTGTAAATGGTGTCACATTTGAAATGTTTGGCAACTCGTCTATTTGACAAACTATCTGTGGATTAGAAATTTATGGATTTGAATAATGGGAATTTCTCTGAAGAAAAAAAGCAGGGCCTCATCTGACATCATGGATGGGACTTTCGTAACCTTCAAGAATAAAAATTTCACTGTTTTTGGGTGAACCTGTGGACTCTATTGTGACTGAAGGTTCAATAAATGGTGGCACAAGTGTTTGGTTACTGATTCTTTCTTTGGGATTAATGTGGTTATTTTCAGTACCATCAATTAGACTGTACATCTCCTGGATTGGCCTGTGATTTGTTTTGTGTTGGTTCTTTGGGAATAATGTGTTTCTCTTTTTCGTACTGAAAAAGCTATCGTGATATTTTGTTTACCTTATCTCCTTTTTAATTGTTTTGTAGAATACCCGGGAAACAGCATTCGCAATTCGGAAGTTGCCTCTGGCAAAGGCAAAGAGATACTTGGAGGATGTTCTGGCCCACAAACAAGCAATTCCCTTCAGACGGTTTTGTAGAGGTGTTGGGCGAACTGCTCAGGCTAAGAACAGGCATTCCAACGGCCAAGGGCGCTGGCCTGTGAAATCTGCAGGATTCATTCTCGATTTACTCAAGAATGCAGAGAGCAATGCCGAAGTACAGGGTCTTCTTTTCTGTGAATCGATGGTTCAGTGGCTGCTATTGATGTACTGATGTCGATGGATTTTTATGGAATAGGTGAAAGGTTTGGATGTCGATACGCTTTATGTCTCTCACATCCAGGTGAACCAAGCCCAGAAGCAGAGACGTAGGACCTACCGTGCGCATGGAAGAATCAACCGTGAGTTGTCATGTTTTCATGTTAGCATACACTTTGCTAAACATTATTCTGCAGCAATCTGATGCATCCCCTTGACATACTTTTTTTACATCAGCCTACATGTCTTCCCCATGCCACATCGAGCTCATCCTGTCGGAGAAGGAAGAAGCTGTGAGGAAAGAGGTACGTCTCTGCGATTTTCTCAGGACGACCTGACTCCTTAAACCTTGTCATACCCCCTCTTAGCCAATGTTCTCCTTTCTCTAAAAACTATCTGCAGCCGGAGACTCAGCAGCTGGCAACAAGCAAATCCAAGAGGTCACAAGCCTTGCGCAATGGTGCTTCATCCTAGGCATTTTTTTTTGGAGTAACCAAGTGGCATTGCCGTGGTTGGGTGGACACAAACCTTTGGTATGTTTAACAGAAGAAGAGTTTCCGTTATCCCGGAAGGCCTACTTTATTTCCCCCCATTTTCAAAACACCAATATTCTGATTAAGTTCATCAGAGCAATTAGTCTCCAAGAGGGAATCTCTCGCATTTTAACTATTTCTGGAATCAGATTTACTCGTGATGAATCCGATAGAAAGCTCATTCCATTCCCGCCGTCGTCGGGGCAGTTTCGTTAATAAACCATTCAGCAATGGGGAAAAGACGCATTGGGAAACGCTAAATATAAGGACGGACGGGCAAAAGCAGTATTTTTTTATTTTAATTTTTACCTATTCTTGCTAGGGGGTGCAGCGCATTGTTGGCGTCGACATCGATCGCATTACTCCCTCCTCATCCCCTTTGAATCCCACGCGACCGAGCGGTAATCTGTTCGACCTCCACGTTTTCCTGCGTAGATTTTCACGTTTTGACGTTGATCGGAGTTTGTGGTTCTTTTGTTTAGAGAGACATGGATTGGCAAGGCCAAAGGCTGTCGGAGCAGTTGATGCAGGTTATGCTCCTGACATTCGCCGTGGCCGCGTACCTCACCGGCTTCATGGTCAACTCCTTCCGCCTTATGATGCTGATATTTGCCGGAAGCGTTGTCCTCACGGCCCTGATCTCCGTCCCTAACTGGCCGCTCTTCGATCGCCACCCTCTTAAGTGGTTGGAGCCGAGTGTGGCCGAGGAGTTCTCCAGGGAGCATCCGCAGAAGCCAGTGTCTGCGTTGGCGGCTTCAGGAAAGAAGAAATCCTCGAAGAAGTAGGGTTCTGGCAGGATGGATGCAGGTGGCGTTCAGGCACATTTGGTGTTTGTGGCTGTTGCGAAATGAGATACGTTGACTGACTGCGACTCTTTGATTTTGCTGAATTCTCGGTTGTTTCTCGTGCTTCGTTTGCAACTCTTGACTTATTTTGGTGACGGATGGATGAATGTCATTCATGGTATAGGGATCTGGAAATTCTACTGCATTTTATAAATCTGTCACCTCCATAGGGTTTAGCTGATGCCTGATGGTGAATCTCCGGGCATTATCTCTCTCAGTGGTCCAGCCTTATTGCTTCTGATCGCCTTGGTCTGCTGCTCTAGCTTGTCCGACCCCCTCCTTGCTCCGAATTCCCGAGTCTGATGGGGCGAATGGGTTCTTGTTTTATTATGATTGTGAGGTCTTCAACCATGCTCACATGTCTAAATCCTTTTAAAGTGTGCCTCTCTGTATTCTGTTTACTCCTCGCAATTTGAGGATTCCCTTGATCTGTAACATTGTTTCCCATAACGAGGGAGGGACTCTGCTTTTTTGCCAAGTATCCTCTCGGGCAACTTTTGGGTTGATAAGTTCGATGAATGCTTCATTATCTTAGTTTTTCATTAGCCGTGGGGATCTATGTTAAGTATAAAGGCAGCTTGGGTCGGCACTACAGCGTGTTTATGTTTGGCTCTGATGGATATGGTGGCCTGTGTGATTAGGTTTAAGAGGGATGAACATTCTACAATAATTGAACTTCACAAAATGGGTCCATAAAGAATGCTGGTGACCAGAAACAAAAAGTTCCAGTAAAACTCTCACGACTCAGATAATTTTATTTGATGATTTTGTGTTATCATGATAGTGCATAAAACGTTTACAGCATCAGTGTAAGCTCAAAATGGAACCAGGCCTACTCTTACACATGCCAGCAACCGTAAGCGCCCAGATGACACCAACAGGGAATTCTTCTTGGCTACTCAATTAATAATAACACGATGTTTGTACTTCCAAAAACATCTTTAAATACTGTTCGAATTTTTAGAATTACTTTAATATCGTCTCTAAGTCGTCGTTTTAAATAACGACTTTGAATTTGCAAAAAAATTATTATTTAGGACCGTGACCTAAATTAAAATATAGTTGTTACAAAGGACATGAGAAATTGTATTATTGATCAAAATAGTTGTTTGACATAGTTCTTTTAATGAAAGCCGTTGTTATTTGACATTTTTTAAGGAAAGTCACTGTTTTAAAACTTTGACCAAAAAATCCAAAAGCTTTTCAAGCGATTTTTCCTATTTTTAGCCAAAATCGTTAACTCAAAGGGTACTTTTTTTTTTAATTCAAAGTTTGGAAACATCGAATTAGCGGTTTGAATCATATTTCACAAATTGATTTTCCAACAAACTGCACTGTGCTAGTAGATTATTAAAATCTATTAGGCCTGCCTTTGGCAAAGGACTTGATTATTACTCGTATTCACAAAAGATCGGATGTAATTTTCTTTCACCAGTTCAATAAATGTAAACTACAGGGAGATGTATTCCTCACACCAAAGTAAATAAACTTCGAAGGCAACAATATGTAGCCTGATTTACAAAGGTACAATATTATAAACGTGCAAAGCCACCGACGAAAAAGTATTATCTATGTTAATGTAATTTTTACTTTTGTTTTCCACCATAATTTTCTTAGCTATAGGGAGTTTGAGATTTAGTACATAGCAATAGCAATCAGCATCCTGGTCTAGTTTTATGGGCGTTCGGGGTAAACGATCAGCGGCCGCTCACAAGATGTTCATACGGGAAGAATGTCCTTCGCAAGATCGACCAACGAACTCCTCCTCGGAACCAGCTTCCGTCAACAGATCCGGACAAATCCACAGTTAAAACCCATGAAAGTGAAACACTGGAGTTTCCCCCCTGTTGAAAACAAGGCAATATTCCCTCAAGTGAAAAGCGACGGAGAGCGACATCCCCGAAATGGCCGGAACCAAAAAGGTGACCCAGACACGACCCAAAATGGCGATGAACACGAAGAGGGGTGGCCAGGCCTCCATCTCTCCCGATCCTGTTCGGTGTTTTGCTTCCTCCTGCAATACCGATGGAAACCAAGCTTTGGACTAATCACACGATATCATGTCAGGACCAATATTACCTCATTGTTTTCTTAGCCTGACCGTTTCTTAAGCGTATATATAAACTGTTCCGAGTTCGTTCTGTTAAACTTATGAGAAAAAAGAAAATATAGTAATTAAGATTTGAGGATGACTGCATCGGCGTTCCCTGCGGTGGAGACCTGCTCGTCTCTCGGTAGGGAGAACCACACCGTGGTCGCAGACCTCGACGGGACCCTCCTCAGGGGACGAAGCTCCTTCCCTTACTTTGCTCTGGTCGCCTTCGAGGTTGGGGGTGTGTTACGCCTCCTCTTCTTGCTGCTGGTCTCACCATTGGCAGGACTGCTTTATTACTTTTTTTCCGAGTCGGCGGGGATTCAAGTCCTCATATTCGCAACTTTTGCGGGGATGAAGGTGTCCAACATAGAGTCCGTGGCCAGAGCGGTGCTCCCCAAGTTCTACTTGGGGGACATCCACCCTGAGTCTTGGAGGGTGTTCTCTGCCTGCAGGAGGAGATGCGTTCTGACAGCGAACCCCAGGATCATGGTTGAGGCGTCACTCAAGGATTATCTCGGGGCAGATTTGGTCTTAGGGACGGAGATAGCTGTCTACAAAGGGAGGGCAACGGGGCTCGTGAGGCATCCTGGGGTGATTGTCGGAAAGAAGAAAGCAGATGCTCTAATTAAAACCTTTGGGGAGGATAGGCCCGATATTGGCCTCGGGGACCGGCATACTGATGAGCCCTTCATGGCCTTGTGCAAGGTATGGCGGCGGTTTGTCTTCTAGAACGGGAAACCCGAGGATGAGCTCGTCTTATGCGTTGTTTTCGTTGCAGGAGGGATTCATGGTGCCACCAGCTACGCCGGACGTGAAGGCAGTTACGAGCGATAAGCTGCCGAAGCCCATAGTTTTCCATGATGGTCGGCTAGTCCAGAAGCCGACCCCGCTGCTCGCGTTGCTCACCATCGTCTGGATCCCAATTGGCTTCCTCCTCGCGTGCCTTAGGATTGCTGCCGGATCCCTCCTCCCCATGCCCATCGTGTACTATGCCTTCTGGTCGCTCGGCGTTCGTGTTTACGTCAAGGGCAACCCACCTCCTCCACCCCAGAAATCCACCGGCACCACGGGAGTCCTCTTCATTTGCTCCCATCGCACCCTCCTGGATCCCATCTTCCTCTCCACCGCCCTCAGGCGTCCCATCCCAGCTGTGACCTACTCTGTCTCCAGGCTATCCGAGATAATATCACCCATCAAGACCGTCCGCCTGACCCGAGACCGTGCCACAGACGCAGCCATGATCAAGAAGCTCCTAGAGGAGGGCGACCTCGTGATCTGCCCAGAGGGGACCACCTGCCGCGAGCCATTCCTCCTAAGGTTCTCCGCACTGTTCGCTGAACTCACTGACCACTTGGTCCCGGTGGCGATGGTCAACCGGATGAGCATGTTCCATGGAACCACGGCTCGAGGATGGAAAGGGATGGACCCTTTCTACTTCTTCATGAACCCGAGCCCTGCGTACGAGGTGACCTTCCTAAACAAGCTCCCCATGGAGCTCACCTGCAGCGCTGGGAAGTCGAGCCACGAGGTGGCGAACTACATCCAAAGGATGATCGCGGCAACACTTTCCTATGAATGCACCAGTTTCACACGCAAGGACAAGTACCACGCGCTGGCAGGGAACGACGGGACCGTCCCTGTGAAGACGAATCTTAAGCAGAACAAGGTCATGGGATGCTAGAAAGCACCTCCTAACATCCATATCAAAGGCATCATCTCCCTTTCAATAAGATTGTAACACTCTGAAAATGCTTTCATCTGGAAAAAGGAAGTCGCCCTATTTTACGAATAGGATCTTGTAAGGGGCAATTAGTCAGATAACGACTTGATCAATTAGGAAGACGCGAACACACAACCCAAAAGTCTTAAGGTGAAGTTGGGCCTGTTTTAGGCCCATTAAAAACCCAAAGCCGCGCCTTTGAAACCCGCGGGAGTCCGCCCAGCCGAAAGCCTATCTGCGCCGCCGTTTTGCGATGTCGACGGAGAGTGGGGATCGACCGGGATCCTCACCGGATCAATCGGTTTCTCCCTCTTCCACGAGGAAAGCGGATTATTCTTCTTCGGTTTTGAGGTTGTGGAGGCCGGCGGCGCAGCGGAATTTGAGAAACCAGTGGTCAAATTTGGTGTCAGGCAAGCTGAAATGGGGGTCCGCTTCAGATTCTGGAAGAGCACACGCTACTGCTTTGGTGAATGCTTATCTCTCCCAGAGGTTGGTTTGTCGATGATCAGGCCTTTCTAACTGTATTCGTTTGTGTTTTGGCGTTTGAGTGTAGTGTTTTCTGGTTTAAAAATTAATTTTAGGTGTATGATTTCCATGGAGCTGGGTGTTTTGAAAGATTTGGCTGACATTAGACCCAAAGCTTGTCAGAAATTATCTAAGCAGCAGGTAATATAAATCCTTATGTCATTGTTAATTGCTCTCCCGATGGATCTTGCATGAATTTGTCGCCTTGTGGATCATCCGATTACTCTGATTCAAGCTGTTCTCAATCGAGGACCTTTAATCCTATTTGGGATCAGGCTAGTTGGTTGGCTAATTGTTTTTTTTATCTGCAGTAGTTCCAGTCCTGGGTAAATAATGTGCTTATGATCCATGGACACACTTTAGGCTTATTACAAGCATTTTGAAAACTTTATTTCATGTTTTTCGTATCCCGTATGGTACCGTGGAAAGATGTGGCGTTCAGCCATCACCCTTATTCGTATTTGCATGAAAAAGCAGGAAAAAGTTGGCAGAATTGTTCACGAGTGTTGTAATAATGCTCCAGTAATTGTTATTCACGAGTATTTTGTAATGCTCCAGGATTCGCATCGGTGCAAGCTCTTGTCATCCTATGCGAGCTTGGTACGTGTACTGCTTAATTTCTTCAGCTTTTGCTGTTGTTGGAAAGAAATGCTGTTATGTGTTCATTCCTTGGAATGGGATGCTATGGGAGTCTCATGGATCCTCTGTACATCTGGTTAATACAATTACTTTGCTTGCAACGCATGTTTGCTTTTTGATGTCTCCTTAAATGAAGAGGGTGAAAATTAATTGATAAACTTCCAAAATGTGCGAATGGTATAACATCGAGAGAAGTGACGTGGTTTTTGTTAAGTTGATACTGTACCAACTTACTCGCTTTAGGTGGCTGCAGTCAGTCAAATGGTGAATGCCCATGAATCAATGAGATGTTATAGGAATCAAGCAACCGATAGCCATATTATGAAATTTTCAAACACTCCAGCTGACAAAAATGATAATGGAGATGGTGGTGGAATCCCAGTCTTTACCTTTTTGTCAGTCCCCTTCTCTGGTAAGCTAATGGACATTTTGTTTATTATTTCAAAGCAAACTAATTATAGGAAGCCCTTCACGGTATATCTAGTTACAGTTACATCTTAGTAGGTTTTTCAGAGTTTCTTAGTCCAATGCTACATGTCACAGACAGGTGTTGAGCCATGTTATGACTTGTACATGCGGGTAAAGAGTGTTAGTGGTACTCTAGGATTTACCCATGCTTTTATTATCAGATACTATGATCTGGAATGTGTGTACTAGTATTGTGGACGGTGTTGTTGACACCTAGAAAATTAAATTAAATCTCTAAAAGTTTTGGTGAGGAATTCATACTACATTTGCCCTAGACTTCAACAAAATTATATTTCTCGCAATTTGGGACTGTTCTTGTTGTATATCTTTGTACGTTCACTGATAATCATGATATGAAAATGAACGAACACAGAGAATCTTGCTCAGGAGCTCGTGGAGATGTTCCAGTTCGAGTTGACTTTGAAGGTAAACACTGTCATTGGCCGGTTTTGTTGTCCTTGATTCTTCTTATACTCATAACTTTTGTATTTTGTGATATGTGTAGAGACTTCTTATATTGGAGTTGCTTGCTGTTGGATGTGAGGAGAAAGATTGTGATAAAATGAGCTGGCATGACGAACTTTACCTTGGAGAGTTTGAGGACTTGGCTTTGTGCCATCTGTATAAAACAAAAGCTGGCGAGGTATCATCAACTGGGTTGAAGGGTCGACATTTTGGAGTTCCATCTGAACAGAAAAGCAAGTTGAATAATGCAACCTTCCAGGTATTGGGGCATGTGCCGTCAAAAACTGCTGTATAGATTTTAACTCCATTTTTAGAAAAATGAGGGAGGTAGAAATTGTTCAGGCATGCTTTCCATTAAGGAAGTTGACAGTTGGTCTAGTTCACCGTTTCAGTATTTTGGGTTTCTCTTTGATTACTTTTAGCATGAGCTCACTAGCTGCGCCCTAAATCTTTGGATTGTTTACTCCATTCACTTACTTCACAATTATGAAATTCCTTTGCTGACTGTTGAGACAAATTCATGCTTGCAGGTGTATCTAACTACTTGGATTGCAGAGGTCAATATAGATTCCCGCAGGTGAGAATAAACAACTCTAGTTGGATATCAAAAGTCTTTGTAGATTTCAGGAATCTTTGTGCTTTCCTGGATACTCAACTCATTTACCTTTCGTGGGGGATAGAAGGCTAATGTTGTGAGCAGTTTTCATAATCATGCATTGCTATTTGATGATTATATTGTGCACACTCCTTTAGAATTCCATTTCCAAATCTGGTTGCATCATGGCCGTTCTCTTGTGAACAGGGTCAACGAAATACTTGCCCTCGTCGGAGAGGACATGAATGTATGCTTCCGGTGAGTTGCTTGCTTCAACAAGGACGATGGCGGCATTGCCGCTTGGATAAACATGACTTGGCTGGCTGATGGGACCGTTATAGGAATTATGGGCTTAATCTAATTTGTTGTTGCTATTTAAGGGAAAATATTATCTAGGGTAAGGGGAAATCATTGTTGAAGGATATTTTCTGTTGTCTTGGCTTGGGGTATCGGCCTTCTTGTCTTGGAGCAGAATTTGATCCGTTGTTTGTTAGGGTTAATTGAATATAATCCTAACAATTGGTGTGGTGAGCGTGGATTCGGATCGAAAGCAACTGTAACGGAGATGATGACAAATACGGCTAGAATCTCAGAATTGGAGACGAGATTTTCTGTAATTGAGGAGCAACTGGGCACCCTGAAGATGTGCGTGGACGTCCTGACCAGCGGGAAACGCACTGAGTGGTAGAGGCGCAGAAAGTTCAATTGGCCATGGTGGCCATGGAAAATGAAGCGTTAGACTGGTTTCGATGGTTCGGGGAACAGAGGGAATGCGTTAACCCTTGTATGAGTTCTCACATGCTCTAATTAATCAATTCGATGATAGGTACCAGGGCAATCCCTATGAGCAATTGGCAGTCGTACAACAGTTCGGTACTGTGGGGGAATATATCAAGGAGTTTATGCGCCTTTCGTCACACGTTCCGGGATTAACAGAGACGCAATACCTGGAATACTTTCTGAGTGGGCTAGATGAGTACATCCGGGTGCACATTCGGGCATGGCGCCCGACAAACATAGAAGATGCAGTGCACTTCGCAGCCCAAGCCGTGACTGCAAGCCGATCACTGGGATATTTCGCGCGACCACCTGGGACAGCGGTTTCCCACACGGCCGGTAGCACCTTTCGGCCACCTTGGACTGAGGCGACCCATGTAGTCGGGAACACCACGAGGCCGCTCATCGTGATAGCTACCGAAGAGTCGATAATGACTGCGAAACCTCCATCGACAGCCCAACCCATTACACCGTACCAGGCTGCCCCACAACACAAGGCTCATTTTCGTAGAATTTATGCAGCATGAGTTCGATGATTTGTGTGCTAAAAATTTGTGCTTCCGATGTCATCAGCCATATCATCCTCGCCATGAGTGTGCGGATAAGCAATTGAGGGTTCTTTTGAAGGAAGAGGATGGGTTACCAGGACCTGAAATAGTAGAGTGTGATGAGACAGACGAATTGAAAGATTCAAGGGCGGACAAGGCGGTTTTTAAGGGGATAGAGTTGTTATGAAACAGGGAATCACGGGTTGAATAATTATTAATTTAATAATTTATAGAAATTATGGGCTTAGCCCACTTTGTTGCGGCTATTTAAGGGCAAATATTGTCTAGGATTCGAAGGAATCATTACTGAAAGGATATTTTCGAGGGTGTTTGCTTGGTTTTTCGGCCTTCTTAGCTTGGAGGATCGTTAGGGTTAGATACATTGAAAAGTTCTTTTCAAGGACTGGGAATTCACTTGCTTGGATTTCATCTCAGAGAAGAATCATGGACTGTTTTGATGTGCTGCCATTCCATGACGAATCTCTTCATTGAAATGGGCGTTTCTGCTCCTGGGGTTCCCTTAAACATCTTTTATTATCCATTGCTTGTCCGTGAGTAGATGCAATCTGTTAGCTCCTCGCAAAACTTTGGTGTGTACATTTCAAAAGGATGAAATGTGTAATTTCTCAAGGGGGCGCTGGCATCCCATGGGATCAAAATATCACTTGTCGTAAATAAATTGAGTATACCTTCAAACATTTCTCGTGCAAGCGGCTGTTGTTTAAGAAAACGGTGCCCTTCAACGCTGCTTGCATCTGCTCTTACGCGTTGGTGAGGTTGATAATTCGGTTCGGTCCATCTCAGGTCTCAAGGGCATATTACTTCCGGTTCATGTCGGAAAGTACTATTTCATCTTTGTTATGTTCTTTTTTAACTGATCCTGAAACACTTTCAAAAAAGTCTCTCAAAAATTAACTGTAAATCCGTACAGTCTTCGGCAAATAACCTCTAGGGTCAACTAATTTTGATTAGGAACCATCAATTCTTTTGAGAAAAATATATAGCTTTGATTTACACTCATTAATATATTTCGGACAGCAGGAAAATATATAGCTTTGAGAAAAATGTTTCTTTTTCATTCGTCGTTGTTCCTTTCTTCCAGGGAGATTTCTTTTCATTAGTCATCGCCTGAATAGTTTCGTAATGATGACGTCCTCTCTACCTCTACTGCAACATTTCTGTCTTGTTATGCTGATTGAACCAAATGATCTTCGGTCCTGGAGCTCCATGTCCACTGGGCAGAACACGTTGCAGAAAACTGCTGCACGGCTAGAAAGGCTCGATCCGTGCAGTTAAACTTGCACCTTTCCCAACAAAGTTCATGAGTTCTGCCTTTGCCGCCTCGATCACCATATGGAAATCTACATGGCTGTACCGACCCCTGATGTACACCAGCATCAACATGTCAGACTATTCGTCATCCAGAAAGCACCTGAGGTCATGCGAAATTGTTGCTTTCTACTGTAAAGCAAATGAATCAATCTACAAAAACAGGGCATGGAGAATCTATTGTAACTTCTTATATGCTGAAACAGCATAAGATTGCAGCATTTTGATTTTCTTCCATGGAGCTAGAGAAATACTGCAAAAGAGGGGGCCAATTTTTACAAGGCACTAATTAAAAAATCACCATAGTATCAGAAGATATGAAAAGAACACATGGTCAATTGAAGAATTAAATACATAGTAATCATGATTACTTATGCTGTGCTGAATACAGACAAGGCACGACATCGCATTAAAACAGACAAAGTGCTTACCAGAAATGAGTTTTGGCCCATGTGGAAGAGGGATATGCAGGACTAGCGATACCATGCATTATCCTTGCGACAGCCCTTGGTGTTAACTTTGCATGCGAGTTGCTTTGCAGGAAAACCTACAAGTGGTGAGTAACAAGTACCTTAGAGCACGGAAAATCACCTGAATCTTCTACAATAATATCAAGAACTTCTTTAGTTACCTTTATATCAGCTCGCAAGAAAGTGCTGCAGATCAAAATAACAGATCTATCAGCATACATCAATGTTGGTGTCCATGTCACACAGTCAACAGTGATTCAGGAACAATGGAAACTATATTGACCCAGCCTCTATAAGCCATTAAGGAATGAGAAACTGGTTATGACTTTGTGAAAGTAAAATTTCAACCAGCATCAGATTCATAATACCTGCTCACGCTCTTTTGAATAGGCAAATCAAGAGCACAATCCCTCTCAAAGTACTCCACTATCTTTCTTTGTAAGCACGATGTGTGATTGGTACCAGAACAACCTTGTGACTTATCACAACCGTCCAGTGCAAACTTGACAGCATTGCACATTGCATCGAGCTTCTGTACCTGTTTACACCACACATTAATGGGAAATTAATATCACTGAGTAACTGTCAACCCTAGTGTTATTAACAGAAATGTCAGCCCAGTTAACGTGGATATATCAATCCATAGAAAATTATAGGTGGACAAGGAGTCTTTCTGTTTAAATGGTAGTATGAAAAATTTAATCAAGTAGAATCTGCCTGGAGTATCATCCAAGAGCACGTGTCCTCTACATAAGCAGACTTTAGAACAGTATCAGAAAGTAATTCTGTTACCTTGCAATTTCCCACTTCAGATAACCATTTTTTCATTTGGGCTGAAAGAGAACAAACATCTTTTGGATGTTCCAGAATCGTATAACAATAAGCTAGATCCTTCATTTCATATGTAATATCTCCCTTCAGCTGGCAATAGGCACAACATACGGCGTGAGATACAGAAAGCAAGATCTCGGATAGGTGTGCACAACCGCAGTGGACATTCATGGTAAACCAGGTAGATACACATGAGCACATAGAGAAAAACAAGGGCATGTTTCTTCAATGGGCGGGGAAGGAACACAAAAAAAATGAACCTGGATAAATCAGACCATCAAAGTACAACTAACTGTAAGAGTTGAAATTATAGGATGCCCTGGCTTGGATCCTGAACTTTCCCCATGACAAGAGACTTATGGTGTCGACATTTTCAGAGATCATTTGATAGAACAAAGTAGGTGCATTTAAGTTCAAATAAACAAAGATCCATTTGTGACTGAAACAAGACTTTCTACTTTTTTTTGGTAAATTAGGTATTTCCACTTCTTAAGTCATACCACAGTTGAAGTTAAATTTTCAGCAATACGATTTTTTTATCAACATAACAAATAGTTTTGGGATAAATTTGAAGGAGCTATGCACCACAGAAGAAAAATATCTACATCAGCATATTTTGCATCAACTCTTTATTAGACTCGATAAATAAGCTAAGTTCGGTGTCTCTTGTCAGTCACAAACCTTAAGTAGCTGCAGTCGATTACATACATCAGCTGTAGTGATGCCCATGGTATTTGCAACAGTGGGTATGTCAAATACATATTGCCCTTGTTTGACTTGAGACCTGGCCGAGAAACAGTTAATCTCGATTAGTATGACCACATACATTTGCGTTGGAATTTTACGACACTCACATCTTTAGAATAACTGCAACCACCATGTCCTTGCCAGCAACTAATGATTGAACCTGTGTAAAACCCAAAAAGAATATTAATGTAAGGAAATAAAATATAATATCAAATATCAGACACGGTGTCAAAGCGCGAAGTGCTAAGAAAAAAAAACAGGAGTCATAAATTCTCCCCATGGACCAAAGTGAAATTTCAACTCATTATTTGAAAAAAGACTATTTTGACAAGGATAGTGAATGGGGAATCGGATAGTCAGATCGTCTCCTGGAAATACTTTCAACTTAGAATGGCCTCCTTTATGGACCAAGAATGATCACGAGAATAACTGTTTACACAACTAATCAAGCATATCTAACCTGAATTACTAAATTTAAAAATCATATTACAGGTAGAAACCATTGATATATGCTCACATGAGACCCAAGTCCATCCTAAAATATTGCCAAAAGGGGACTCATATGTTTTATTATATAGTAAGAAAAATAAGAACTTATACACATGGTAAAATATGACAAGGTTTGCGTAGAGCCGTAGACATATTTAAGAAACTACATGTAGAAAGCACCTGATGGAAATTTAATGTACACGTTATATTCTGTGTCGGAAGTAGCTGCAGGTACTGGACTTCACCCAACTCCAATTGAGTCAAAAGAGTGAGCATAACCTGAAAATAGAAAAGAATGAGCGTGAAAATATGAGGTAAGAAATTTAATTGTGTCAATATTCATCACTCTAGGAATTGGATTCAAGCCCTTTCTCATCAGCCAAACTATGACTACTACGAGCGAATTCATTCCGATACAAGATGCAGCAAGGTCTCTGGCGCAATACAAGTATAATGATACTGGAAACAAAGTACAAGCATGAAAAGAAAACCAGTGAGTCGATGGAAATGGATCGAGATGCTAAGAATCACCTCTTCCTTCATATCAAAGTTACGAGAAGCAGATTCTTTGACCAAAGAAGATATTTTCCCCTGTAAGTTTGTTTCAGAGGAAAATACTTGACACAGGAACTTGTTCACCGCATACTCATCTACACCATCACTGAGTTCAATGTACAGTCAGTCATAAAAAGCTAAACACTTAATCAAGACAATGATATTACAAAGCACCTGTGCATTAAACTTCTCAGCCTAAAATATGTAACATCGTCATAAAACAGATGGCAAAAGGACATCCGACCATCGCGTCCAGCACGACCAATTTCCTGTCAGTATATTTCAGCTCTATATTATTTAGGAGTTATTGACTTGAGATAGGTAGATTAAGGTTATTAAGTTACAAGGAAAACCTGAATATATTCTTCCAAGCTGTTTGGCAGACTGTAGTGAATGATCTGATCAGGAAAAAGATGAGAAGGTCAATTAGCATGCTGACAAGACAACCACAATAGCAGGTGACATATAAGAGGACATTGAGAGGAAAAGGCAAATTTAAGAAAATGAAAATAACAACAACTTCATCCTAGCATTGTCAGCTTGTCTAGAAAGGGACAAATATAATCTCTAACACCGGCTGCTTGACTTTCACATAATAAATCATTTTAAGTGTAAAATCCAAAGCACGTGCAAATCTCATTTCTTACAGCTCCAATGTCCCGCTTGTCCAGACCCATTCCAAATGCTACAGTTGCAACAATCTTAAAAGAAAAAAGTGGAAGATGTAAGAATGACTTTCATGGCACATTAATCGATGATAAAATCCAATGTTATTTGGAAAGTGATGGCTCAATTAAGCCCCACAAAACTGAAATATGAGTCGGTGACTGTACAGCTCTGATCTTATTAGAGGAGAACAATTCTTGGATCCGGCATCGATCTTTTGGAGTCATTCCACTGTGGTAGCTCTACATACCAATGCAAGCACCGGTTAATATCTAAAGTTAGATCAGACAAACACGAGAAAATTAATTTGCAATGATGAAGACACGAATGGGCACCTTTGCGTTAATATTATTGTCACATAAATATCGGCTTATCTGGTCCGTTTCATACTGCAACATTAGCACAAATGAAATAAAAAGGTTTAATAACAGTACACCCTTAAAATGTTAATGAACTAAGGGTAGAGGAGATTGCTAAACAATTTGAAACACAAGGACACAGTTGTGTCAGTTGCAAATTTTACAAACAGAATACATAAATATATTATGGCGTAGATTTTTTGGGATGTGTCTACTGAATGATTTCTGCAGGCACCAGTGATGTACAATCAAAACTAAAACCTAAAAAAGCATACACAGGTCCGTTCTCAAGGCAAACTGAATTACTAAATTTGGTAGCCAACAAGGATTGCACCTGAAATTTACAGTAAATAATGATACTCCTCACTTCTTCGTAAGGCGCGGACCTTAATAACGACAACAACTCCTTCATCCTGTCAAATAAAAATCCTCAATCTGTGAACAACTAAACATTGGTGGTTATTAAAGGAAGAAAGACAAAATCAAAGACAACAACTATGAGCATAAAAAGGACAAATGTTTGCCTGTTGTTTTGAGAGTACGATACAGACAACTGCAAGTTTTCCCTTGGCCGTGTCTTTTCAATTAGATTGTCTGATGGTATTTCTAATGCAGACATCACCGAGTTCAAAGTCGTACGAGTAGCCGTTGCAGTCATTGCAAGAATACAATCAACATCAATTCTTGAGCGCATCAGGGAGGCCCTCACCCTCATGTACGAGGGTCGAAAATTGTGGGACCTGTCTAGGACAAGGCGAGCATCTTACTAGCAGGTGAAATTCAAAATATTTGATGAACATTATTATAACACAACAAGCAAACTAATACACAAACTTAATCAATGACTTACCATTCAGATATACAGTGAGCTTCATCGACCACCACAAGTGACACCGTACTCGATGAAGAAAGTAAGGACAAGAATTCTTCGCTCATGAATCTTTCTGGCGAAACAAAAAGAACCTGAGATGCCAAAACGTCTACCAAGTCAATGTCAATGAGCAAAACGAAGTCCCTCAGGTTCCATGATTACAACTGGTATAGTGGGAATGCATGTAATGCTTAGCACCAAATGCTAAACATAAACTTATCAAAAACGATATTTACCTTCAATGAACCTTCTCGAATCATCTTCGTCGTCTCATCGTACTCTTGCAGGGTCTGTTAGAATATAAAACTCATGCCATTAGAAATGATCAAAAGAAACCAACATAAATCAATGAATCAAACAACACTCACTTGACTGCTGCACAAAATGCCCCCATTGATAACACCAGGCAACTGCTTCATCTGGTCGAACATCAAGGCCACCAATGGACTCACAACCAGTGTTAGTCCCGGTAAAACCATAGTCGGTATCTGATAACACAATGATTTCCCCGATCCAGTTGGCAACACGACCATTGCCGACTGTCTCTCAATGACTAACTTAATCGCTTCCAGCTGCCCCTCACGGAATGAATCGTAGCCATACACCAACTTCAAAAGTCTCAACAGATTTGTTTCTGAGGGATTCTCTCTTGTGGCCATAATAGCTTCCTCGACAATCTCCTCATTGAACCTCGCCCTTTCATCATTAGCAGTAATTTTCTCTTTGGCAGTATCAGTAACCAGTCCATCCTCAACACAAAGCCCTTCATTTTGCGTGTGACTCTCACCATAGGATTTCTTCTTACTTCTTTTGTAGAATTTCATTTTCCCGGATGAATGACTGCCCTTTCTCTTGAAGTTTCTACTGACAAACCTTCTTTTACAGTTATTCACGTTAAGCTTAACGAAATTCCCCTCATTTCTACATTTCTGCAACTTCACAGGAGCAACCGTCGAATTACCTCTAATCAAATTAGGCATGATCTTGGCTGCATTTACCGAACTGGCTTGTTTCAAGACCGTATCCTTTTCCCAAAGCTCAAGACCAATGGATAGGTTACGCGAGCCGGTCTCCGAATTCTGAAGACCATTTTTCACTGGATCAGATTCGTCAAAATCAAGGGAAGTCCTCCTGATCTTGGAGAAGGAAGAGCTCGTTGAGAGTCGACCTCCAGGGAGGAGGATGGGGAGGCAATCGGCCTCGGGGACGACCGCATGCCCTGGCTGACGGATGTGGTAGGGAAGAGGAGAGATGAGAGGAGGTGGGAGGCGGGGGGACTGATGTTGACGTCTGGGAGTAGGGTTTTGAAGGGATGAAGACGATGTGGCGACAGCCGGCGGAGGACCAGTCCGGGGTTTGGGCTTATTGGAAGGGATAGATGCTGGCTTTCGAGGAGGGGCGGGGGCCTGGCGCCGCGGAGGAGTGGCGGAGATGTGTGAACAGTCGGAATCGGAGTCGGAGCTCATTGGCGTCGTGGGTCTGTTGAGGGGGAAATGGCGGGAGTTTTGTCTGCGAAGAGCGGTTCTCTAAAAAATGCAGGCCTCGGCGGCACCCGTTCAATTCTTTCACGGGATGAAGCCGCATTCCAATTTCCGGCCCAAGAAATCAATCTTACGGCCCGATCCTTACATCCCCGAAGTCCGATCCAAACCCCTGTTCAGTCTCCGCCACCAGTCTCACAGCCGTTGCGCCGTGGTCGCCGCCGCTTAGCGGAGCCTTGTTTCTTTTCCTTGAAATTATAATATTTTTGTTGTTAGTATAAATTTTATGCATAAAATAATATTTTTTTTAAGTTATAAATAGGATTTGTCATGTAATCATGCATTTTGATTTTGTTCAATAAAATTAGAAAATAGGCTTTCACCTATACTAAAAAATACACTCAAGAAGTGATATAAGAGCGTCCTAAAAAGGAGATGGAAGCAAAGTGGTATTGGCATCTCAACACTAAAGGTGCGATTGTCGGGTTTGATTTCTTTCAATAAAATTAGATATAGCTTTCCCTCATAAAAAAAAATACCAAACAAGTTATTCGGCTTCGAATTCCCTCGATACTCACCGTTCTCTTCTTTCTGATTCGAGTAATATATGCGTTTTCAGTTTCGCAGTTCGTTTTGCCCTTCCTTCGTGTGCAAGGTGTGTGTGCAGCTTGCGGCTGGCTTCGAAATCATCGAAGTGCTATTTATTTGTTTTCTCGCAAGCGCTTCGAGTTTTTGGGCTCTCTTTGTCTGTTTGAATTGTCGATGTATTGGAGATTCTCTGCTGCGGATTGTTTGCGAGCGCTTCGAGTTTTTGGGCTCTCTTTGTCTGTTTGAATTTTCGATGTATTGGAGGATTCTCTGCTGCGGATGGTTTGTGGTGTTGGATTTCCTTTTCTATACTAGAAAGAGCTCCCCTCGTATTGTAGAGGAAGGGATGCCGTGATTAGTTTGTGTTGGTTCATAGCTTGATGCTACAATACATGACAAATAAAGTTTCTTGAGCTTCATTTCACCATCTTTGTTTCTGGATACTTTTTTTATGCATTCGTCGTAGTTTTTTTTAAGTAGCGGAATCTTAAATTCAAGAAGTTGCAAGTATTGCAAAATCAGTTATAAAGAGCTAGCTTTTGATTCCCCCATTAGTATCCAGGGCATCTAGATTAACATTATCACTGGGGAAACCGGCTTGCAAGGTTAATGACCTTCGATTGTTTAAGTTGAGATTTTTTTCATGACATTGTTTTCCTATCTTGAGCATTGGCTAGCGACATGTCCATCTATTATTGCTGACACTGTCTCTGTTACTGCTGCATTCGAAGCCTAGCTGATTCCTTTTGTAGATTTTCTTATTTGTTTACTTATCATACTTTACTCTTTTGTTTTCTTCTCCATCTGATAATTTCTTCTAAAGCATTGACGAATCATATTTATGATATTCACCAATCACTTCATTCAATTTCGCTTCCTTTGACACCTAGAAAATCTGTGGCAGAGCTGCAATCCCATGTGGGCGTCACTGAGATCGCATAAACTGTTCTCCCCATCCAATGTCGCCCCTCACCAGTGGAAGCTAGGGTTTTCCCGCATGATCAGCCAAAAGGCGTTGCTTGACCTGCAGGAAGTAGAGAAGGTGCTTGCTGATGTCAGAGCAGACAATGTGAAGGTTGTCCCAGTTGAGAACCAGTGTGGTTGGGCTGATTACATGGTTGTTGCCACGGGAAGGTCTACGTGGCATGTTAGGAACATCGCCCAGGCCCTTGTTTACAAGGCCAGTCACCGTGTAGAATACTTTTTTGTTTGGAGCTTGGATGGTTGAGTTCTATGATTCTTAATTTGAATAGGAGTTGTCTTATACAGGTGAAGCAGAAACAAAAAGGGGATCAGAATCAGAGGCTGCTTTTGCCCAGGGTTGAAGGGCAGGAGGAAGGAAAATGGGTCATTGTTGACTCTGGTCTGTGGTATACTCTGTTTCTTTGAAGTTTTGATTATTTCTTTAAGCTGATAAAACGAAGCAGTTGTGCAAGACCATATCTGTGCATGCTATTGTGAGATGTTGTTCTGTATTTTAGAGGATCTCCACCAATGCTGTTTGGATCGGAAGTGATAATCGTCAAAATTGGAACCATTGGAGCTTGCTATCTTACATGCGAGCATGGGTTCATGATTACCTTTGAGGATAAGCATTTGAAAACTGCTAAATTCTCATGAAAGAATAACTGTGATTAAGTCTCAGAGATTCCCAGTTATGCAATTCAGTAGTAAGCTCAAGTACTGCAGTGATCTTATCCTTTTTGCTGTTACTGTCGGGTTTTTTTATAAGAGAACTTGATTGACCCGATTCAACCAGTCTGTGGTTTGCCTCTATTCTTTGTGGACATTTTATAACTTTCGGCGTGATTTGTAGTAATTTTAGAAGGCGAGATCCCTTCGGGTTTATTGCTTTCTATGGTTAATATTCGTGATATCTCACTGCAAGTAATGTATATTGAGCTAGTGTTATTGTTTTCCATAGGTAATGTTGTTGTTCATGCTCTGGATGAAAAGGCTAGAGCTTATTATAACTTGGAAGGGCTTTGGGCTAAGGGTGCAGCTCCTAAGGAGTCTGAACAGGTTGGCCTCAGTGTTTTTATTGTCAGAGAACCCGTCAATTATGTTCAGTATCTGGCCCTTTGTCAGCTTGTTACCATTTGGTGCAGCTGTCTTGTGGGACTTATGCGCTTTGTTGAGAATCTTACTCTTTTGAGATTGTTGTTGCAATCATTACTGTGGCATTATCCATGATGTTTCTTATAATGTCTGTTTCCAGAGAATCTTGCTCTATGTCCTTTTCAAGAAATGGCTTTGTTGCCATTTCATGAAACTCCGTTTTCCAGAGAGCACCCTGTTGTGGTGCCTTTCTCTTGTTCAGGCACACAAATTGGAGGAAAGAGATCATCTTCATAAGTCAAACTGCTCTTTTTTTCCCCAGGAATTGGAGAAAGCTTTCATGAAGGTACGCCGCAAGAACAACTCCAAAAAGCCAGCTCAAGCAGGCGTCTAGAATCATCAAATCGCCCCATATTTCCCATCACAAGCACTTTCAATGAGCTTGAACCTGCTTTATACGCAGATTTCATGTCTCAAAAGTCTCCGGAAAAAACAACACGGTACTTCCTTGCATTTATCATTTCTATGTAAGCAATGCAAAAGTGTGACTGGACTTATCACCTGCATTAGGGAAATAGCTACACCAAATTCCATGTTTTGGGACACTTTGGGGGGCTTGTGCTGACAAATTGTCTTGCTGTGCCATTGCATTGTTGATTAATGTAAGTCCAAGGGTCCTCGGTTGATTTCCAGTTTGTCGAACAAATATTTAACTTTCTCTCAGGTTGTTGGTAGTCCAATTTGTTCCGGTGCCCTTTCGCGGGTAAACAATCACGCTCCTTTCTGTCTCTTTCGGTAACCCAAAAGAAAATGAGATAGAATGGGCTGTTAAGTGAAGTTTGCTCATAATAAGTTTTGATGAAGGGGGACTATGCTTTGCCGGCTATTAGCGTCATGTGAATTTCAGGATATGGAGTTTATTCAACAAACTACTAGTGGAGCATTTTTGAGTTGCGTAACATATGAAGTACCGATATTTAATGCCTGGGGACACATTTGTTACTCCTGAAATGGTGTTCATCTCGTATGAAAGTGATCGAAGGAGACGCAGGGGGGTTTAGTAAGAAGATGTTGGGAAAACTAGTCGTGCAAAACATGTGAGGGCCTCCTTGAAGGAAATGATCCGCTATATTGCTAAATTCGTTTAAGAATATGCCGGTAGGTCGCGCTTGTTATATGCGCAGCAGCCTCGGAGATCAATTACAGTTGAAAGTGCCCCGACATTAAGGTAAATGTATACACACACGCCGCGACATTATGCATTGTATAACGAGCACGCCGCTGATTTCGCCTTCTGGTTTTCATATTATGGAGGGGCCGCAGTTCGTCTGCAAATGCTAAATATTAAGAAAATAAAACGAAGGCAAAAATACGATTAACGGCCCAAATTTAGGCCATAATTTTCAAAATTTTATTTTATGGCATAATTTATTAAACTGTCGATATTTTTAAAAATGGCTTAATTATCAAATATACCCTCAACTTTACTAGATGTTTCCGATCTATCCTGACGTTTAAAACTTATCTTCTTATATCCTGAACTTTTTCCTTGTTTCAATTTTATCCCTACTCAAATTTAATCCTCTCGATCAAATTTTCCCAGACAATTAATCTGTTATCTTAAGCGGCTCTGATACCAATAATCCCTACAGGAATCGAACTTAAGATGATTTGGTTAATTGTCTTTGTCGCCGGCGTTCTGCCAACCTCGTATACTCGTTTGAGTATTTCGAACTCGCCGCAAATCCCAAGTTAGACTTGCCTTCAAGGAAGTATTCCTCGAATTCACTCTGAACTAGAGTCAGCTCTTCTAATTTTTTAGAATAGCTTTTTATCTGCTGTGATATTTGTGATATCTGTGCCGATAGATTTTCCAGACGATCTACTATGGTATTGAGAAGACCAGTAGTAGAATCCTTGCCAACCCCGTGATCCAAATGTAGAAGATCTGGGTTAGGACAATCAGTCATAAGAATGACTCGTGCACTTGCACCACCTTAATTAAGTTGCCTTAATCAAGATCTTCTTTCTGATCTGAAAGAAAGCATAAACAATTTTAAGACATAAATTTGTTTATCATACCTTAATCGAATTGCTCAGAGGGTTCACCAAGCTTCCGCACCAAGAGAACTCGAGAAACAATGCTTCAAGAGTCTTCTTCTCAGGGACTTAGAGAAGGCAGGGGAGAGGCTCTTCTGTGTCATTCCAATGCCCATGATATGAGGGACTTATATAGACACTCCTCATCCCAAGGGTTCAGCCTGATGGCTTAGCCTTTCAAGGTTTAGTCATAGTGACTTATCCTTCAAGGTGTCGATCCGCAGATCTAACCTTTGGTTAGACTTAATCAGTTTTGATTACTTCTAACTTCCTTGGTTTCTTAAGGTATTTTTCGAAGAATAATCAGAAAATTTTTATTTCAGATTTGAGTTTCTTCCGGAGGACAATCAAAGAATTCTTGCTCAATGTTTTGAGAGAGAAAATTCTCTATTCAGATTGCCTCCCCCAAATGAGGTAGAGGGCTTGTGAATATATACACAAAGGAGCTGGTGCCAATGCACTGTTTGCCAGCTCAAAAGTAAAAGGAATCTAAACTGTTACAAAAGTTAGTGGGGTCCTAATGACCTACAAAATTGTCCTATTCTAACAGTCTCCTCCCGTCTGCATTGGTGCGTTGTCCTGGGAGGTTCCTTCCTTGCTGTTGGCGCTTGTTGGTTCGCCAACTCCTTCTTTCTCTGAGAGTCCCGGCCTGTCTTGAACTGCTTCAAGAATTTGTTGCGACATTTGTAGGGTCCTCTCATCATGCTCGATTTGCTGATTCAGGGTTTTGTCCATGAAGTCAGCAATCTTGCTCCAAACCTCGAAGGTGTCGGTTCGGAGGTGCAGCTCAGAGTTTTCTCGCCTCCAGAAGCTATCCAGAAGGTCGAGCATCCTCTGCCATCCTCGGTCTCCTGCTGGTTCGTCTATGAGACTTAAATCCGACCGAAGAATCGTGACGGTTATGATGCCGTCACAGAGCACGTAGTAGTCATCCTTGCGGGTCAACACATGCTCCAACACATCCTTAAGGAACTCAACCTTTATGGCCTTTCGGACAGTTTTGTCCTTGTAATACTTTCGCCATAAACCTCTCTGATCGAGGTCCTGTCGTTGAGGTTCCACCAGACGTCTACTCTCACAAGGGTGGATGTTCCATACTTGCAAATTTTGCAGTATCACCTTCCCGTATAACGGATGGTCTTCTTCCTCCCTTATTGTGCTAGTAATCAATGCCGTGGCATACTTGGGTCCGTAGCCTAGGCATCCGAGTACATACCTTACCAACATCGGCAGTGTTTCCATACACTCTGGTTCAGATCTGTCGATCTCCAGTATGTCTACAAACCCAGCATGTATGTAAGGTGCTGCTACTCCCACCATCTCTGAATGAATTCTCAAAGACGGCCACTTCCCCGATATCCAGTGTAGATACGGTTGAAGTACAGCGTTTTCCTCTAGCGAGGATTCGCTCATGTCTACTACCACTCTTGGGACTTCATAATTTTTGACTTCCCCTGGTATGATTGACATAGTGGTGGAGAATATCTGCTGTCTTTCTCTTTCGACTTTAGACATCTCCTCTTCATCTGAAGCCATAATCGATAGCTTAAACTCCAGATCTTTGATATACTCAACAGTCTTCTTTGCGAAATACTCAACTTGGCGTTTGTCATCATGTTTGATGCCGCCTAGGAGTCCTCCGCAGACTACAGACGCATCCCAACTCAGGGATCCATCCTCGAATGAGTCTTGATCAAAAAACCAGGATCCTTCCAGATCCTCTTGGGTTTCCCCAACATGGCCTTTGCCACCGTGACTTCCGCCACCAGACTCTTTAACCGAGTCTTTCTCAGGAATTGCTTCCTCAAGGTCCTCTTTCTTTTCCAGAGTTCCTTCCAATGCCTCGTAAGCACTTCCAAAATCGAAGTATTGCTCACACTCCATTGCAGCCGCTTCCTCCGGTTCTACCCTTGGTTCAGGGTCTACTTCTTGGACTGGCTCGCCTATTATGGCCTTGAACTTAGCCTCTTCTTCAGCATATTGTGTCTCCATTCTTTCTTTCTGTTCCTCCTTGCTTTGTAACAAAGCCTTATAGGATTTTACAGCTTGATTGATGGAAATCTTCTGCTCTTTGGCTAAGTGGTTTCGGCAGTAATTGAACTGCTCCGTGGTCAAAGGAGACCACCAAGGTTCTTCAACCTTTCCGTCCTTCTTAGGACCATCCTTTGCAGAATCGCCCCCTTTGGGACCAGACGATCCAAGCCTCTTGGCTTTTCTCTTCTTCCTGGCTTTCTCCTTCGACTCAGCTTTCGCCTTGTCTTCCAGATCTGCCATTTTCTCCTTTCCTTTGGAGCTTCCCTCCTTAGGATCGGCCATCTTCTCTTGAAGATTTTTCTTCACATCTCTTTCGGAGTTGGTGTTATCCTTCTCCTTCAGATCTGTCTTTCCCTCCTGGGAAACTCTCGCTTTTTCTTTGAGATTGGTTATTACCTTTCCCTTAGATCCAGCCATCCCCTTCTGGGATTCTTTCGCCTTTCCCTTAGATCTGGCCTCAGCCTCCTTGGGATTAGCCATCTCCTTCTGGAGATCTGGTTTCGCCTTACTCTTGGAGTCAGCTTTTGCTTTCTCCTTGAGTTCAGCCTTCCCTTCCTGGGAATTCGCAGTTTTCAGCTTCTTGGGACATTCGTAAGAACGGTGTCCCAGTTGCTTACACTGCCAGCAGAGAACTGCCGCCTTCGTTCCTGAAACGGAACCAGCATCACTATGCTTACCATCTCTCAGGTTAGGACATACCTTTCGGGAGTGTCCCTCCTTCTTGCATCCCCAGCATATCTTTCTCTTTGCAGCAGGATCCATCTGCAGAGTTTTTGGAAAGAGAGGTGTTTGCAAGTTCTCTAGAGAGAGAGTCGGCTATTAAGTTGTGGTCGGATCGAATGTATTCGACCTCATATTTATAATAGCTCAATTGTTCCTGCAACCTCAAGAGTCTAGTTTGCCTAGCTTCCTTAAGGTTCAGACTCATAAACCTTTTTACATAGGTCGAGTCAGATCGCACTAAAAATGCTTTCGGTGCCAAAAAGATGTAAAAAGCCTTTATTCCATATTTTAAGGCTAATACCTCCTTTTCATGTATCGGGTATCGTAGTTCGTACCCCTTGAAGCTTCCCGACCAGTATTTGCATACCGGTTCTGGTTTGCGTCCTTTAATTTTAAGGACTGCTCCCCAATGTTCTTCAGAAGCATCAACTTCCAAGACTAACTCATCTTTGTCAGATGGTAAAGCGAGTTGTGGCAAATTCTTTACCTTCGCTTTAATTCTTCTGATCGACTGAGTGTCTTCGTCTTCCCATATCCAAGAATTAGTAGAAGAGGTTTTCTTCGAAATCCTACTTAAATCTCTGGAAAGATCTTTCACAAACTTTCTTGCATAGTTAGCGCATCCACAGAATCTTTGGACTTGCTTTCTATCCTCAAGTCTGTCAGGAAAATTAACTATTTTCTCGGCAATATGATTTTGCAGTTTAATTTTACCCTGCTCAATCTCCATGCCTAAGAAGTTAACCGATTCCTTAAACCATTCTATCTTCTTTTCAGATAGAATCATTCCTTCCCTTCGGAAGACATCAGTCACCTGATCAAGGTGCCTCATGTGTTCATCTTCAGACTGACTGTAGATTAGCACATCGTCAATATAGACTGCACAAAATTTTCGGACCTGCTTAAAAGCATTATCCATTTTGCGCTGAAACACGCCTGGAGCATTCTTCAGACCGAATGGCATTACCAACCATTCAAACATTCCTTGCGGAGCATTGAAGGCAGTTAGAGGAACCGATTCTTCCTCCATCTTGACTTGCCAGTATCCACTTTTCAAGTCAAACTTAGAGAAGAACTTTGGTTGGCTCAGACTTACCCTATCAATTAAATCTCCCGCAGTGGGAATCTTATAGCCATCGTCCTTTGTAGCTTTGTTAAGCTGACGATAATCTATAACCATTCGTGCTTTACCTCGCACCTGCTCGGCATGATTAATAACCATAAAGGCAGGACTAGAATGTGGACTGTAACTGTCCCTAATCAAGCCTTTCCCAAGCAACTCAGGAATTTGTTTATCAAACTCCTCAACCATCTCAGCCGTATACGTAATGTTCCTGGCTCTTATAATGGTTCCGGGATCTTTCAGCTCTAATTTAGCCTTGAGGCCATTTCGAGTCCATAACTTTAGTGGATCCTCACTAAAATTATCGGCCAGTTTTATTAGGAACTTATCCCATTTTGTTCCCATTAACTTAACGGCCATACACACTTCTTGTTTTGGAAACAAGTCGTCATACCAGTTAGAACTTCTGGTATTCGTTGGAGAAAACAGGGTTTGTTCCCATGAATCGCTCTCATCCAACCGTATATCACCACGTTGAGCTCGCACTCTGAAAGCTCTTTCACATGGGATATTACCACAGTATTCTGTCCGTTTTACCGGATAAAAGCCAAATTTTAACCGAAGTCTAGGCTCTTGTAGAATACTTATTTTTACCCCACCGATGGAAACATCGTTTTCATTCTGCACAAAAGGAAGGTTTTCCTTCTGTCCCTTTAAAAAGGCGTTACCAATAATGATGTCGGCCTCTAGTAAAGGATGTGCAAGAATCTCTTTAATGATGAACTTTTGTCCACCAATAAAGACAGGCACGTTGCTTGCCTTATGACCAACAATTGTGGCCATACCATCGACGTTAACCATGTGGATGGGTTTCTGCAGTGGTTCCCACCACTCATCTGGCAGAGCATTGAGTCTAGCACAAGTTATGCTACACCCAGTGTCTATCAAAGTATCTAAAGAATACTCATAGTATCCAGGAAATTTGAAAGTTAGAGCCACGTATGTGCTCATGTCTTCCTTCCTAACACTAAACCCAATATTCTCAGGTACACTTTGGGATGGTTCTATCATCTTCCAGATATCGTCTATCGCAATGGACCTTTGCTCGGCTATTTGTTCAATAACCTTACAGACTTCAGGAATCTTGGATAAAGAGTATTCCATACTGGTGACCCTTAACATCCGTATAGATTCCTCTCTCGTCTGATCTACAGGGTCTTCATAGACTGGTAGTGATACCTGTCTATACCCTACGATTCTACCCGTATGTTGAGACGGGGTCCTTGAATCAACAGACCTTCGAGACATTTCTTCTACTAGTGGAGGTGCGCTTGCAACCTCTGGTCGAGAGACTATTACGTCTTCTCCTACGTCACTAGCTCTTGAAGAGACTTCAGAGAGCGCTCTATTGAGCGGCTCTCTCAGGAGTGGCATCCTCACAGGCAAATGCCTGTCAGCTCTTTCGCTAAGCATAGGCAGATGCCTATCAGCTCTAAAACTGTCTCTAGACGGTTCTCCCAACATTAAAGTAATCTCATTACCTCTTTGTCGGATATTGGCCGCACTTATGGGCCTCGAGCTACTACCAGGTTCAGTCATAACCCAGTTTCTTGGCCAGGTTAATTCCAACGGATTTACCTCTCGCCTGTGAAACTGTTGGTAGTTATTATGACCTTCTTCGAACAACTCAGTAAGCCTTGAGATGTTCCTCACACCCGGACTAGTTGTATTTACCAATCGGTAAATCACTCTAGTGTGATACGCCAAAAACTTGGCCTGGGAATTCATTCTATCCATATTCATTGATTTGATCCTTAAGGTCAGTGAATTTCCCAAACAGCGATCGTTCAGGGCCATCATGAAATTTGGATGGACCTGGAACCATACAGGGCCATGTGCTAAGTTGGCCTGTATTCCTGATATCAGCTGATCTCTAAACTCTCGCCACCGTTTATCGATCACAGCTGCTACCACAGGACTATCCGCTGGTAAATGAAATAGCGGTATTAATCCTACCTGAATCAACCCAATGTGTATATAATTATATACGCCTCTCGTACGTTGCATGGTTTCCCGAATGCGTTGTACGTTGAGTAATGGGATATCCAGAGTCTCAAGTTCTGTACTTGTGACTTGAGCCGTTGCCTCTGTTTGCGAGATGTCTATTATCGATCTAAAATTAAATCTCGATACATTATAGACTTCTCTCACATTAACGTTAGGCAACCTCCATTCCAGTACCGACTGGGATGGATCTTCGTACTGGTGGAATTCCTCCAGTACCCGATTCGATGCTTCCAATGGAATCATCTCATCACCATCTTCGTTCTGCACTGCTCTCATCATGAACAGATGCATCTTCCAAAGATCAGAATCCTCTTCCGAATCTGTATCATAATCAGATACTACCTCGTAAATAGATTCTACTTCCAAGTCTAAGTCGGAAATCTCTTGCTCATCAATTGGTTCGTAAGCAAGGACTTCTTCCTCATGACTCCGGTCATCCAGGAAGACCATACGGAGTCTTTCTCTCCTTTGGTTCTTCTTCGGACAACTATCCGCTTTGTGGTCTTTTGAACCACAAAACCAACAGCAATTACAGCTGCTCAAGGGTTTGCCTTTAGGACATTTAGGTTCTCTGCCATGCTTTCTCTTGAAAGCATCGATCCTATCTTTATCCTTTAGGTTATCCCTTCTCCTTACAAACCTTCTTGGTTTGTAAGCAGAACCTCCTTTTTGCTTACGCTGGAAGTCCTTCTTGGGCCAAACTTTCTTTTGTTGTACCCAACAAACTTCCTCTTACGAGGAAAGTTCCTTCTCTTCAAAGAGTCTCCTGGAGTACTGCGAGTATCGCATCCGTATCTTCCAGGCACATACTCTATCTGAGAACAACAGCTCTTGTTCAGGTAAGGTAGCTTCTTAGCTGCCTCTTTCACCTGGAGCTCAGTACACGCCTTCCGCATTGCATACTTTACCGCCTGAATTTTTCCTCCGAGTCCAGAGACAATTTTCTCCTCACTTAGGAGTAATTCATAGGCCTTTTGCGCAACTTCCGGCCAGGGTTCTGGAAGTTTTGCAAAAAAGGTTCCCAATATGAACTGTTGAGATACTACATCCAGATTGTAATAATACTTCTGGAATTCACATACGTAGCTATCAAACCAGCACATATCGCAGATCTGTAGTTTAACCAGAGCGGTCAATGACTGCTCTTTTTCCACAGTCTCAGTGGATAACGAAAAACCACAGAACTCACGTTTCAGGGCATCAGCGATTATTGCCAATACACCGTCAACCGTCAGCGCTTGATCTATTTTTTCTTTGATGTCTGTATGGGCCACCAAAGACTTCCAATATTTCTGCGCCGTTCCCATGAGGGCTGCCACACATAATTCATAGACAGATCCAGGGGATAGTATCCCTGCGGATGCAGTCATTCGAATTAGTGATAACCATTCATCTATCTTTTCAGATACGTGCTTCTCACAATCTATGTCTAGAAAAGCACCAGGGGTAATTATAGGCTTCAAAACATTATCCCTTGGAACAAATTCTTGTTTAGTCCTGTGTGGATAATCGGGCCTGTAAATTTCCCTCTTCGCAGTTACCAGTTCGTTAAACGTTCTATTGTCTAAATGAACTGGAGCATCTTCTGCCAGACCTAAGGCTTTCCTTAAGTCTTTTGCCAACTCTCCACTTTGAGAGTTCAAGTTTGCACTTCGCTTCTGTGTATCTAAAATGAAAGGAGCCACTGACTCCTTGTACATTTCTTCCACACTTTTGCCTTGATTTGGTCTGGAATTTCTTCCTCCCAAATTCAATCTTTCGACTGGTTTTCCTGTTGTACTTTCCAGTCCAGAGGTCGCCTCGGCTTCAGGCCTCTTTAAACCTCTCTCTCTTTCCAGAGCGTCTAGTATGTTATTAACATACAAGCCTACTTCCTTTGCCATTTGGTTTCGGCTTTCTAGACTTTCTGTACTCCCTTGAATGGTCAGCTGAGTTAACACATCGTTTATACTCTTGCTCATCCCAAAAGGAGACAATCTAGACTCTGGAACGAACTCCAAACGTGATGGAGTCCCAGAAGGATTCCCTGAGGATTTTCCTTCTCCAGCCATTTCAAAAAATCTTACTCAGAGGATTCTGATGGGGTATTTTCGAAATAGGTCTAAAGTTTAGGCTACTGAGAGATATTTTCTAAACTTCGGGATAGATTGGAAATTTCTCTGTAACTTTGGGGTAATTTTGATAAATGGGCCTTTAAAAATTGGTTATTTCTCCTTCCCCTTGCTTGTACGAAAGCTGCGAATAAGAGAAGGTGGAGATGACATAAAAAACCATCAAAAAGGAGGGATAACTTGGATTATTTCCCCCATTTGGATCGAGCGTTGAAGGTTGTGATCAATCCATAGATTTCTTCATTTCCCCAAATTTGCCTAAAAAGTAAACGGTTCTTCCTCTGTAAGATCGATCACTCATAAAGAACTAGCGACGGTAATGGTAGGAAGCCGGCAAGCTGCTGTCAGTAACCGAGTGACCAACCAACCATCTTTCCCTCCCTCCGCTGACCATCGCTCGCCATGGCCACACCACCTCCCACCCCCTCTGCCTACTTCCGGCAGAGCTCTGTTTCCCCTAGTCTCTCCTCTTCTTCCTATCCCAACCGCGACGGTTTGCCAGACCATCTTTGAAGCTTCTTTCAGACTGCAGATGATCCGATCCTTCTGTTCTTCTACCGGTCAGGATGTGTCCGTAACTTCTTTGAGTTCCTTCCCTCTTTCCCTCTCCATGACATGGCAGAGTTAAATTCTTCCTGCTTCTTTTGTGACGTGATATCCATGGTGAATGCCTCCGAGATTTCTATCACACTGTTTTCATCCACGTCTAGCTTAAAGGAAAAGGAATTGGAGTTTCCGAACAAACCTTTTCTGTAATTTATATCTGCAGGGTTCAGGGGTCAACTAGCTGCAGAATCACCTGTAGTCATTGTAACCGGGGCTTCCCGAGGCATCGGTAAAGCAATCGCATTGTCTCTGGGGAAATTGGGCTGCAAGGTCATTGGATTCTACTATAACTCTGTTTATGTTCTGATATGACAGTTTTCTCGAAGTATAAGCTCATTCTAAGTTGTGTCCATAGGCATGACGAAACAACACTCGCTCGATAGGGCATTTGAATCAGTTGTTTTCAGCTGCTCTCGTCACTTGTTTTCGGATGTTTAAATGTATCTGTACAGTAATTACTATCAGCAAATCTTCCTTCATTGAAAATGGACTGGTTCTTCCCCGTATAAATTAATCGGCTCGTAATCAGCGGCCTGGATCTTCGAGTTGGAGGGTTATTGCAATTTCTCGTGTTGAAATTCATTCATGCAGGTACTGGTCAATTATGTGCGCTCGTCCGAGGAAGCTGAAAAGGTCTGTGCCGAGGAAACCAATGCTTCATGTCTAGTTCATTTGTGGCAGACGTGCGCTAATTCCTGTTATAGATACTGCATTTTTGTGGAGTTAGACTCGGGAATTTCTTCTGTTAAACGTAGAACACCGTGATACTAGGAAAGTAGGATTAACTGCAGAAAAATGAAACGCCATTCCGAGACAATATTCGCCCTTCCTACTCGAGGCTTATCTGTCTTTGTATGTCCTTCGCTATTTCTCAGCATCTTGAAGTGAGTTGACACAATGCTATAATCCATAATGGGACATTTCGGATGCCTTTGGCAGATAGAGACACATGGCGGCCAGGCTCTGGCATTTGGGGCTAATGTTTCGAAGCAGGAAGATGTGGATGCCATGATGAAAAGCTGTGGGTGCTAACTCTTTTCGCCGAGTTAATTGATGATCCATCTTTTACTGGCAAGCTTTTGATTGAGTTTCTTATAGGCTGTCGACAAATGTGGAACCATTGATGTCTTGGTAAACAACGCAGGTAATCAGAGAATAATATATGCGAGTTGCGCGTTCTTATTCGAGCAAGCATAAACTTGTGAATGTCCTTCTATGTACCGTGGCTTTTAGGAACCACGAAGGATGGTCTGCTCACGAGAATGACAATGCCCCAGTGGCGAGATATTATTGATCTAAATCTTACCGGCGTATTCCTCTGCATACAGGTACAGGCATGGATGGCGCTAACTGCTATTGAATTTTTCCCTTATTTGGGGAGCCCTAAATTTTTCATTGGCATCTCGCAGGCAGCAGCAAAAATTATGATGAGGGAGAAGAAGGTGCTCTGCGTGGTCTCCGTGCAATTCCTTCTTTGCGTTCAACACTGTGTGAATATGTTGTGCCCTGCAGGGAAGGATAGTCAATATATCATCGGTGGTTGGTCTCGTGGGAAATGCGGGACAAGCCAATTATAGTGCTGCAAAGGCAGGGGTTATTGGCCTCACTAAGACAGTCGCAAAAGAATATGCCGGCAGAAACGTTAATGTGGGAGTGTGATCTTCCTATGAAGAATTTGCATTAAACAGGACTGCAAGCTATAATCCCTAACCCGCGTTCTTGTCAGGTTAATGCAGTTGCTCCCGGTTTCATTGGATCCGACCTGACCGCCAAGCTCGGGGAAAGTATCAAGAAGAAGATCTTGGAGCAAATCCCCTTAGGTGAGAAGGGAGGCTAGGTATCTGCATCTTGTGTATCCTCTTTGTTCTCTCGGGGCACTGCCGAAACAGAAGCTTACTTGTGAAGTCGTGGCTATAGGGAGATATGGCAAGCCAGAAGAAGTTTCCGGACTTGTCGAGTTCCTCGCTGTCGATCGTGCAGCCAGCTATATCACCGGACAGGTAACCCTCAGCACAGTAGGTGTCCATACGACGTCCGGATCCTGGCAACGATTCGAGTGCATGTATGATTCCCAAACCTAGCACCGCATCTCATCTGCGTTATAATTAGTCGCGTGAGCAAGTGTTCACAATAGATGGAGGGATGGTGATGTAGTCGATTCGCGGAAGCCTTGGCGAGAGGCCTCTTTTCCTCACTGGGTGGAAGTCGTCCTCTGCGAACGGCCAAATCTGCTTTTTGATAGACAGACATAAACTTTATCCGAAAATTTGCAATAACGCTTTGAAAAGATTTGACCTAAGAAAGATACGGTTTGACCCTCCCACCGCAAGTACGATCAAAAGAAGAATCAAGGAGCAGGACGACGCTGGTGATCCTAAAAAGGTAATTTTACTGCCTTAATCAGAGCTCCCAGGTTCATCAATGACCAAACCTCGATCCCCCGTACTACGTGTACGCTCCCAGGTTCTCCGACACGCTCGAAGAGATATTTTACCACCACCATGTATTAATTAGACTTTAAAAGGGTAGGATGGGTATTTTATTTTATTTTATTTTTCCCGGTGCAATGGATACGACTGTAACCATTGGCTGGCTTGGAAACAAAATTGATTAAATATATTGTTCAAAGACGAGAAAATTTTCAAAATAGCCCCCTTATTAAAAAGATTATTTATAGTAGAGGGAGAGCGAAACTATTTTGTGAAAAATGAAAAGAAAGACACTTCTCGATCGAAAGACAACTTAGCTCAGTTAGGCAACGTCGTCTTTTCAAAAGATGACTTACCCTTTCCAAAGTTATAAATAAAACATTATTTATCATTTTTACACTATTTCATTTTTACATACTCTTTATTTAAAATTTACTATTTTTTCATAAGTTAAATTCTCTCTCAGGTATTTTTTTTTTCCTTATATTTGATGGTTAAATTATCGTAAATTGCTATTATTGTTAGAATTAAATTATGAATGACATTTATTAATTGAGAAAATATATTTATGTACCAAAATTATGGCTCCTTGAATTAAGCTGTTATGTTTTTATGGTGGTAATGTGTTGTATGGCGACGAATGTGTATAGAGATCCCGAGGCAGGTTTGTTGGAGATGGTTATGCTCGATTGTTTGAAATTATTGGCAACGGTCTCAATATTGATTTAAACACATCAATGCTAGAAATTAGTTGTCGTAACCATCTATCAATATATGAAATAATACAATTTCTGCTTGTACCAATCAGAACAGATGAGGATGCGAATGGTTTGTTCGAATTTTCTTTGAGTTGTGGGGATAGGACATGACAACATCTTTATGTTAAGACGCTTTCTGGTGTTGAATGTGTTGATGCTGTAGAAGAGGTTCATTCCCCTATGCAAATGGTCCCAAGTAATGATATGGTCGTAAACGACGCTAGATGTTTTTATTTTTTGATTTGGCATGTTACAGTTTGTTTTATGCGTCGGTTTAATTTGAATGTCATTTCGTCATTTCTTATGGTATAAGACAAATGAATATGTATGTGGAATGAATTTTTTTTTTAATGAAAAGTTGTAAGACGACATTGCCTAAACGAAGAAAAGTCGTCTTTTGAAAAGACGACGTTACCTAAACGAGACAAAATCATAACATTTCTTAGCTGGGGCTAAGTCATCCAACATTGTCGTCTTTTCAAAATACGACTTATGGACGCTATTTCGCAAAATAATTTCACTCCACCAACATTTTAAACAATTTTTCTTGTTAAGAGGGTTATTTTGGAATTTTTCTCTGTTCAAGACATTAATTTTCATTATATCAGAAAACCTTCTTCTGAACGAGCAACACTCAAATAAATTTGGCTTTTTATTTTTATTTTTTGAAATCGCCATTCGACTTTCATCAATTACCTTAAGCCATGTCGAAAAACTTTTTTTTTTAAATTAATCTGATTAATTATTGAGTGTAGCAAAAAACATCACCTTTCCATTTAACTAAAAGTTGAGGTTCGTAACTTGGTAAATAAAAAACTTTTCGTCCATAATTGGGAAATTGGTAATGGGCTATGGTTTGGGGGAGGGGGTGAATACAGGCCATATATGAAGCCATACCATCCGTGCCCCATATATGAAGCCATGCCATCCGTGCCCCAGGAGAAAGAAAATACTTGGGTAGTAAGAAAATTTACTTTGAATACGAAGCACAAAGAGAGTAGGGACCCCCAATTCCCTCTTCTCCCCCGAACCCAATCAAACACCAATCCCAACCAAAACCCACATAAAAACAAATCTTGAATCCATCGATAAAAACCATTGATAGGATAGATAGTTAGGATCATCTTTTCTCCTTTCTTTTGCCTTCCTCTCTCTCTCCCCCCTCCCCCCCATCCAACAAGAAAGGAACCGAAGGCACACAGTGACGGCATTTCCCCAGACTCGGTCAAACCTCAACGAACCACGACAGAGAGACTACTAGACAGGAGGAGGAGGAGATGGAGATCAGCGATTACTTACCTGAATCACTCCGATCCCACCAAACCCTTCTCTTCTTCGCCTACTTCCTAGCCGCCTACATCTCCGCCTACTTCCTCCTCTTCCGCCGCTGGGACCCAACCCCACGCGCCTTCGCCTCCAGCTGCTTCACCTCCCTCTTCCACGGCACCCCTGCCCTTCTCCTCTCCCTCGCCGCCACCTACCCCCACCCTCCCCGCTCCTACTCCCTCCCCAACACCCCCTCCCAGGACTCCGTCCTCGAGTTCAGCACCGCCTACTTCCTCCTCGACCTCCTCCACTACCTCCTCTTCTTCCCCTCCGACCTCCTCTTCATCATCCACCACGTTGCCACCCTCTACGTCCTCCTTACCTGCCGCTACATCGTCCTCCGGGGTGCCTACCCCATCCTCCTCCTCCTCATCCTCGCCGAGGTCACCAGCCCCTGCCAGAACACCTGGAGCCTCGCCCGCACCTGCCGCTCCAACTCCCCCTCCGCCGACCGCCTCGTCCGCTTCCTCTCGCCCAAGTTCTACACCTTCTACTCCATCGTCAGGGGGGTGATCGCCCCCCTCTATGTATTGGACCTCACCTACTCCTACTGGAAGGACAGCAGAGGCATGCCGAGGTGGGCGTGGACGTCGTGGGTGGTGATCATGGCGGTTGGGATCGCAGCCAGCATGCTTTGGGTGAGGGATAAATGGTCAGTCTGGCGCAAGGAGAGGGATCTAGATCCTCGCAAGACGGATTAGGGGCAGCTGAAATCAATCTCACTCTGGGTGGTCATATATCTCGATTTTCCACAAAGATAAAAAGGATTCAGGTGAGTATAGAAAGCTTTCATGATTTCGATACGTGTGTCCTCGATAACTCGATGTTATTAGGACGATGTGGAGAATCGCAGCAGCTTTGTAATTAGATCCAGGAAATGTGAGCATTATCAATTTGAAATCAGAGATCATTCTCTCTTATAGATCGAATTTTATAAATAGCAGCAGGGATGCAATAAATAGATCGATTACCTGATTGATTGATCCCGGTTCCAGCTCTGGTCTTTGTTTAAACGCCAACGATAATGAAGCAATTGTGGTGGAGGGAGATCCGTGGTACAACCAAACAACATTTTCTATATATTTTGAGTTTAACAAAATACTTTTGGAGAACACAACTAGGAGAAGCTCTAAGTCATGGAAAATTGTATGAAAGGGCTGATGAATTAATTACCTCGTTTGCTTCGATCCCTCCTGGATTGGTCAGGCTTGTTACCTGAAATGATAGATAACAGCTGATCAGACTGCTGCTGCTGGACTTTCAGAACAATAACTAAAAAGCAAACAACTCAGTTCGATTTAGGCACCTGATATTTGACAGAGTCATGCAAAATAAATGAGTTAACTGAGAAATCCCATTTCTACTAAAACAACTCTCAGTCGGACAATTAAATGGAATGCAAGTCACATGATTGATCGACAGAAGGGCAACTAACTCCAGCTTTTCCTCTCTTGTACAAAGATAAGTGTCATATTTAATTCACAGTGTTGAAACTGTTCCAGTTTGTAAGAAGATATTACATATCCACTCCAGTAATAGATTGAAAAATTATCGTCTTTCAGGGTGGAATTTTGATATTCCCTCGTCAAATATGACTTTCTAGTCCTTAGTCATGATGAGATTTCACAACCACAGAGTGATTACTTTTCATGCAAATTGACAAGTTTTGTTATATATGCAACTTTATTAATGCGATCATTTTGGTTCCCTGGGCATATCTTGTATGGCAGGATTAATAATATCTATAATAGTGACCATAAACAGATGCTTATGGATATTGGCTATTTACGCACCATTGAAAGCTGCTGGGAAGGACACGATTCTTTGGATAGGTCCTTTGGCTGCATAGCTTGTTTCTTAGCAGGTCGTGAACTTTCTTCAGGAAAAGAATTTGTTGGTAAAGACTCCACTATAATAAGAAAACGAGCAAAAACGGATCCCATATTTAAAATTAGTTGGCTTGCCCAGTTAAATGCCTTCCCATCTTCAAAAAAATTCTCATCTTCAAAGTCTAGTATTCAGGTAAGGTAAAGGTTCTCTCTTGCTCACGTCTTTTACACTTTTCTTGGGCTCCTTACTGCCGGTCTAAACAAAGTCTAGTACTCCAAAAAGTATAAAAATATGATTCTATGTTTTCATTGACAGATAAGATTCCGGTTTTTGGGTGGCTTCTGCAGTTAAGGTTGCCAAATTCGCAATTAGCCATATAGTACCAACAGTTACCACCAATCAAAATATATTTCCAGGGGAGAAAAAGAAGACTACTAGCTTACTGATGTTCTTCTAATTCTTGACATTTTACCAAACTCCGAAAGCATTTGAAGTTCATAACAACCTTCAAACTTGTCATACTTTGTCCATTTTTTAATAGAATTATCGTTGTATTGAAAATAGAAATGTAAATATACCAAAACTACCAAAAAAAGGAAATAGAAATATAATGACAAAGCTAAATTAAATTACTTGAAATTGTCCATTTAAGAAACTTTGGCATTATTCCCAAAGAACAGTGCGAAGTTTCAATCAAACAGTACAAGGGCTTACATGACTATATCTTTCTCAAAGTAAATGTGCAGGTTTGGTTCCTTCTTGATTACGGCCTCTCTGACTCTGACCTCATTTTGCAAATGCAGCAAGAACCCATTCATTTCGGCTTTTCGGATGACAGATTCATTTAATTGCCTGCACCGACCAATCAGGGCCAGAACAAAATCACAGTCAGTTGTTTCCCAAGTAAAATTACGATCAGCAACGTCTTGTATGGAAGAGTAGCAGAATCGCCATAAAAAATACAATATCACGATCCTTCAGGGATAAGACAACCAACTTCCGGAGGCGCTCGAAAATTACAAGAAAAAGTCCAGAATCAGCAACAAATTCATTCAAACAACTCAATCTCGGAAAACGCTTAAGCGAATTTAATCACCTGTTGAGGTAATAGACCTCCCAGCTGGAGACCAAATCCGAGTGGCCGAGCTTGAAATTGATGCAGAAATTCAGACCTAATCATCGCCACGGATCATTAATATAGCATCCAAAGGGAACATAAATCAATAGCATTCAGCGGCGAAGCAAGAAATCAAACACGGAATGAGCGGAATTCACTTTTCTGGAAAGTTTCCGCTTCGTCGATATCGGAGACGAAGCCTCTTTCCTCGAACTTGGACTCGATTTCTTCCTCCATCTTCCATCCATCTCTCTCCCGTTCTCCGGAATCGCTAGGGTTTTTTTTGGCGGGATAGTTGAAGTTTGTGGAAATTGTGAGGGAAAACGAACGCATGATGATGAGAAGGGGCTTTCGAGTAATTTTAATGAGCTTGAACGGTGGGGATAAAACGGCGATTAGAAGAAAAGATGGCGTCGCCCGGACTCGAACCGGAGACCTTCAGTGTGTTAGACTGACGTGATAACCAACTACACCACGACACCGCTGTGTTATTGTTGTTCAAATGACTTTATATAAACAAAACATTATTTGCTTTCAAAGCAACCCTAATTTTTCGAATTAACTAAAAGATTCCACTAAATACTTCGGGAAAAAACTATTTGCATTATTTGTCTTATCTACAGGCCTAGGCAATCATAATATAGAAAAAAATTACAGAAGGACAAATCCTAAAAACTACATTCCAAAAGAACACCAAAACTAAACACAGCGACATCGAAGGGGCAGGATTCCGCCCCAGCCTTTGTTTTCCTCCTACAAACAACACCTCAGGACACCCCTCGGTATATCGCCCCGGGCCGCAAGTCATCCATGTTATCTACATTCCTATACCCGTCAAACTCCCTCAAACATGTCCATCCCCTTCTTCCCAGAAAGTCGCGGTAATCATCCTCCGTGTAGAATATCTTGTCCTCTGCATGCACTGGTAGGTGGTCCGATTCGTCGTAAAGGCACACCTTTATGGCCAAACCTGCAAAGGAAGCCTTGTTAAAATTGGATCTGACGATTCCGGACACTGAATCTACTACCTTCATCGAGGTGAAGTGTGTAATTCCCAATGGGCATCTCCTTGTCAATGCTCCGTATTATCTGGTCTTCGTCCTCCAACCAAAATGCCCGCTTCGTCCGCAACCGGAAAGCTGATTTTATTGCCTCCTTAATGGAATCCGCGGAGCCATCTATCCCAATCCTTCGGGTGTAATCACCCCACTTAACTGATATAACTCTCCCACCATATGATTGACCATCACCTGCCACCACAATAACAGACAGCCCGAATAATGCGGACCAATATAACAGCAATTAATCAAAACTGTCCTAGTGTGACCTGACATTCTATCAACAAATGCAAGGCAGAAAAAGCAGAAGAGACCCTCAAAGGGGGTGTGATCGCTGACACGTTGACATTCTTTCATTCCTTACACTTAATGCAGCAAGGAAGTTCACCAGTAAAACATGCCTCATTAATTTTAGATTCAACAGTCCAGTAAGTGAACTCTACCAGTTCCAGGTGTTTCTCTCCAATTCCAAGGAGGAACGCCATTTCCTGTGACGTCTTCAGCTGCAGTGATTGCAAGAGAAGGTCCATCATGATCCAAACGTCTTTCAAGGTTGAGAGAAGGCCGACCACTGGCTGCAGAGAGAAACTTAAACTTTGAAGCAGCATATAGTGAAGGAGACTGCATATCGTTTCAAAGCAGTCGCCCAATCATTGATTTTTTTCCCCAGAGGGGCAAAGAACAATGGGAAAAGACAGTAGCATATCACGTGTACACGAAACTTTTACCCTTAACTAAGAAATTAAACTTTCAAATTTTTGAAAATAGAAACAATGAGTCCTGTAGTATTTTATGTATGCCAACAACACAATATTTCCCAGAAACATAAAATCGCACTTATCATAATTTTCATTTTCGTCTACCTGGGCCTATAAATCCTAACCCAGTAAGCACCACGGAGGCATATCCGAGCCGATACCAGAGACCCTAAAGCTTTTAGTTTCTCATTCCTCAAGTCACCCATCAAGGGAAAACACAACCAATCCCGCTAATTGCTCACCAATCCTGTTACTTCAAGGGCAGAAATGATGCTTGATTCAGGCCTTCAAACCTACAGTCGAGCACTCAATTTCCAGGCATACAGGGCAGTCAGAACAGCACAACACGAATGGGTACAGACTCTCGACATAGCAGGAGCTGACATCATTTATATGCCAACAGCGACAATCTTAACGATGGTTTTGGCCAAGTTGACACTAAACTATTACTCAATGATCAATCGATGAGCACATTCTTGAACGGAGGAAGGCTAATTTGATCACCTTCGACTGGCCCAAAAGAGAGTGCAGCATCTTCAATGCCTGCAAATATCACTCAAAAGCTTCATCGAATATTCCTCGAGTGAAGGCATGATCCCTGAAGAAGTCGCAGCTGAGGGAATTGGAGCAAATGAAGGTCATACCTTTATCTGAGAAATGTATGTAGGAATCAACCTTGACGGAACTACACTTGAGCGGGGGGAGCTGCTGCGGCTGCTGCCCCAAGGAGGAGACCCTCCGCCGCTCGCTAAGTATCTCCTCGATCTCTTTCGTCCAACCCCAGACTTTACCCCCGCTCCCATTCCTCTCCCCATCAGTAGTCGACAACGACGACCTAGCCTTCTTGTGCTCCTTGAGAAGGTTCCTCCACTTGTCAGTACACATGGTAGGAGACCTCTCGAAGCCTTTCTCCCTCATCCTGGCGCTGATCTGCTCCCAGAGGTGCTTGTTTGACTTGGAGGTGTTGAAGAGGGAGTCCATGTCGCGGCGGAGGGAGATGAGGCACCGCGTCTCGTCCTGGACCCACGTCTCGGCCCGCTTCTTCGGGGCGCCGCAGGAGGTGGAGGACTTGAGGTCGGGGAAGTCGATCGGGGAATTAGGGTTGGGGATTGGGTTGAGGGTGATGGGCGGGACATCCACGATCATCTCCGGTGCTCGGGGCTTCCCGGAGAGGTACATCGCCGACGGGTAGGCTCGTGTGTGGGGGCGGAGGACGGACAGCGACAGGTGCACGGCCAACGTTGTCAGAAGTCCTCTGTGCCCATCTGGAAAAGGATTCGTTTTCCAATTTACATTATTTATCCACAGTATTCAAAACTTCATATCATTGACTGCACAATTCTAAAAACTTTATATCATCGTTTCGCCACGTTATTGTTCGAGGGAAATAGGGACATCTTATAAGTTCTTTGCATGTTATTATATCAGGTTCACATGCCCTCTGGATCATCTCATTGAGCAAATCAAGGGCACGTGCAATGAAATTCAAGTCGCAGGCGCCACCAATCAACATATTGTATGTAACCACATCAGGCTCAATACCAATAAACTGCATTTCCCTCAGTAGAGTGTATGCCAAAGCCAGATTTTGTCCTTTTACTTGAGCATATATCAATGCATTGTATGTGAACACATTCGGTTCAACACCAAATCTCAACATCTCATCCTTAAGGGCCATTGTTGTCTTGATATCTCCACATTTACCATAGCAATCAATCAAATAGTTCCAAATAAGTGGGTCAGCCACCGGGGGCTCTTTCAATATATTCCCAATTGTCCTGGTAGCAGTAGTAAAATCTCCATGAATGGCAAGACCTTGGAGGAATACTTTATATGATATTTGATCAGGAACAATTCCTTCCGAAGACATGACAGTAAAAAGTTTACATGCCTCATCAAATTTCCCTTCCTTATAAAGTCCACCTAAAAGTGTATTATAGGTTACAGTATCCGGAAGTATGCCTTTCTTCAGCATTTCACAGAAAGACCCCATTGCCAGATTTGGATGACCATTCAGAAGAAGCCCATGAATTAGAACATTAATATGCAATCACATCTATCCGATTATTTTGCTGGGATATCCCACTCCATAAATTAGCAGCTCCAATAACATCCCCATTCTTAAAATATCCATCCATCATAATAGTTGAGAAAATTATATTTGGAGGTACTTGATTGCAGTCCTCATTCATAATCTTCCTGAGAAGCATCCAAGCATCCAAGCATCCTCGAGAAAGCCCTTGCGGCAGAAGGCATGCACTAAAATGTTACAGGTTGCTCTGTTTGGACGAACGTTGGCATTCACCATCGAAGAGAAGATATGAAGCGCCATATCAAGGTAACCATATGTACATAATCCACTCAAGAGATGGTTGTTACACAGTACATTAGGAACAATCCCATTTTGCAACATACTCTCCCTCAGTTGCCATGCAGCACCCAACGATGGTTGTGACACAGCACCCAACATACACTCCAAGGATGTGCACACATACACTGTACTGAGTTGCTGTAAAATAGTCAGCACCACACTTAAATTCCCAGGAAGAAATTTTCTCTGCATGTGTAAAATAAGAACCAATTCCTTTGAGAAAAATTCAGATTCATGGCAGCAGAATTGATGAACAATAATACTGGAATGGAAGAACTCAGTGTTCACCCCAGTAATAAAATAATGAAAAGCAAACAGATATTTTTAGATAGTACTTTCACCAAAGACATAATATGTTTTTCTATCACTTATAGACGCCTAAGTAAATTGAAATAAGAGTTTGACAACAGAGAATGAAGTTCTTTATAGAAAAAGATTGAAAAGGAAATGAATGTTAACTTGAAGAAGCTGCACCTCATGGTTTTCAGACGCTCCAGACTGCCCTTTAGTAATCCATCCAACACATTATATACAGGTAGATTCTCCCCATTATTCCTGAAATCCGTTTCATTTACTTTACAATCTTTCTTTGGTGAGAAATTTTCAACTTCAGACATGTCTGCCTCCTTTCTGAGAGTCCATTGTGACAGCTTAGTGATACCAAAAATCCTTCACCCAATAAGCATAATAAAACAAAATAATCGATGATTTAAAGAAAAACCTACAAAAGCAACGAATGAGGAATATGAGGCGAACTTGGCGGAAAAGAGAAGCAGGGATACCTTGATTTAGTATGAATATCAAGATTAGGGAAGAGAATCTGAGCAATATTCTGTTTAAGAGAGTGGAGGAACCTTTCAACAAATTGGATAAGAACGAATCCAGCCGAAAATCCAATGCCCATTGGAGATTGACAATCGCTACTTTTCAATGTGTAAGGACATATGAAATACAATGGCAATTAATCTTCTGAAGCATAAAGAGTCATAAAGCAACAATTCTAGAAAATGAACGAGGTAATAGAATAGTTTAACAGATTTTATCAAGCTAAATGATAAATACAAATCGATAACAACAGTAAAATTTATTGCTGAATCAGGAAAGCCTTGTGTAAGGAATACCTAAAAATAACAACCCATACAATCTATCAACCACCAATATCCCCACCATTAATTGTCATTTTCCAACTCAAATAAACATCTCAATAAGAAAGTCACAAATGGCGAACCAAATATATTTTGATTCGCACAGAAATTGCCAGCAGTACGAATCCAAATTCAATTCAACAGTAGAAACCAACAATTGCTTTTGCCAAACATATACTCAGATAGGATGAAGAGAGGACCTAGAAGCAATTGGTCCTTCCATATCAGAGCAATACAACTAAACTTTGGTCTTGAATACTGAACTTACATATCCTTCATTTCCATGTGCAAAACCATTCTCCTCCAGTCTGCTGAGCCACACAATCTGTCAGTGTCACTTGCCTTCAGATGGAACAAAATATCCACAAGTTAGGACACTTCTGACGTTGAACGCCCATAATGAAAGCAACCAGGAGCCAATCTACGGCATACTGTCGAAGACAAGACTCGATATCTTCATCATAATCCTCGTGAAGTTTCTCCAAGGGTGAAAATTATGATTTCCGGTACCAAACAAATTAACGCATTCGGAGAACTCGGATCCTCGTTATGGCAAATGATGATTACTCAAAAGAACTGGATTGGTGCGGACTCAACACCAAAGGACTCAAACCCCAAAAGATTTCTCCAATGCCGGTCAAATCCTAGAACCAGCGGGGCAATGCAAGACAAGCAAGGGAACAAATACCACGACAGGCCGAGCGAGGAGACGTTGGACTTCCGCCACGACGACATCTCCGATCCTAAGGTGACGACGAGGAGCTGCCGAGGCCATCCTAAGGATCCCCAATCTCTATTTTGTATGAACAACCAGAACTAGCAATCCCGCCGCAAATCAACAAGAATCCAATCGATGGGGACAGCGGGACCATTAACCATCGCACGACGTTTTGAATGCTGCATTCGATTTCGGCATACTGAAGGGAAGCGAACGGAGGACATCGAATAACCCTGGGGCAACGGCGGAGGTAGGTAGGTTGGTAGGGAACTCCTTCCCATGGAAAGTACCAATCTACCTCTCCCTTTAGGGCTCAAAATTTCCCGCTTTTTCTAGTTTGGAATTGCCGTTAGCTGTAATAGTCGGATCCAAAGAGGAATGTTAGAAATAACTGAAATTAGGGCATTGATCAACTTATTCGTAAAATATTTTGCTGAAGAAAGTTATTAATAAACAAAGCTCCGGGTCGAAATCCTGGCACTCGTTACATTGTTATCGAAAATGAGAACAATAGCTCAAGAAAGCAATAACGTCCCCTCCTCTGCTATAAAACCGGGGTTTTAAAAACCCGACAAGGGCAAGAACTTTAATCCCGACCAGAACCAGACGTTTGGAAAATCTAAACAAAGAGTGTACAGAAGTGAACATCGAGCTATCAAAAGAGCACAAACGGAGTGGTGTCAGCAAAATCGTTTCGAGAGGCTGATACCTGCAGCAATCAATTCCTAGACTTTTTCCTGGATGACTTCGATGAAGGCTTCGGCGGCTCTTGTGCTGCTCCCTTCGAGCTGCTCACCTGCCCTGGTTTCGAGTTTGGACCATTGTTGGTGCCCACAGCAGTGGCTTCGTGTTTCTCCCGAACGACTGCCCCTTGTGAGCCTCTCACCTGAGCTGCTCTCTTGTCTTTCCTCTTCGGTCGATAACTAGACCTCTCTCTCTTGGGTAGCCACCTCTCGGGATCTGGCGGGGGCCCTGGGTTCTTGGGGTCAAACCCTTTCGGATACTTGGGCTTTCTCTTCCTCTTTTTCTTTGGCTTCTCCTTGCTCTTACTCTCCTCTAAGGCTTCTGCCATCCCACTGCGAGGACCGGCCTCATCCTGTTTGGCACCAGAAGTCTTCTCAAGGCTATCCACACTGATTGCCTTCAACCCTGGAAGAGGTTTCAGCTGCTTCTCGTAAGCTTCGGCTTTCGTAATGTCTACCCATGCTGTAGTGGTCACAAGCCCAACTAAGGCCTCAATGCTTCCGTGGCTTTTGACAAGCTCCTCATACAGGCGAGCAGCATCCTCTTGCTTGCCATGCCACATCCTAAAGGCGGCAGCCTCTTGCATTATAACTGAAAGATGTTTATCCTCAGTCATAGAATTTGACCACCATTTGATTGCAGAGTCGAATACTGCAGCAGCACCATCAATATCACCAGCACGCTCTCTCAGAGCCACAAGGGTGGCAACAGTAGCAGGCATGTGCTGGATATCTGGGATCTTTGCGATTGACTCAGCTGCCACGAGATGGTGGCCTGCAGCGGCAGCAATCTGTGCCCTCGCGAGGAGAATAGTCGCTGCTCTCTCGGGATGCTTCTCAGCAAACTGCCAAAGAATCTCCTCAGCCTTTCCAGCCTTATTCTCCCGGACAAATACAGCTGCTTGAAGTAGTACGGGTACGATGCTCTCGGGGAAGTTCTCCAGAAGTAAAGCCACAACTTCTCGAGCCTACAAATTTAGGGCAATATCACTATTAGTTCTCCTATAACAACGAGTCCGAGAGAATCATGTCACAGAGAACTGCTCCCGTTGGCAAAAGAACCATACCTGATCCAGCTTATTTGCGTGGGTAAGTAAAAGCACTCTATTTTTGTATATTGCCTCCTTTTGCTTCTGCAGAAGTTTCAGCTCCAGTGCATGCTGCAGGTTCTGGGAATCAGTCTCCTTCAGACGATCCAGTTTTCTCAGGCTGTCCGAGGCATCCTTGGGACCCTTAAGAGAAACAAGGTTATTTATTGCCACGGCAAGTGATGCTTCATCTGCCAAGTTATGGCTAATGATTCCAGTGTATGCTTCCATCGCCTCGGGGGACCGACCAAAGCTCTGACAAAAACAAGTTCAGGCTCAGGTAAGTCGAAATCCAAGAATTGAAATAAAGAGGGTGAGGTGAAACATTCTCAAGGAATTGTAATGGAATCTGAACCTGCTGCACATAGGCTAGCTGGACAGCAATAGGAGCCAGTTCTTTCTCAACCTCATCCGCCTCTAAATTCTCTTCTAGCAATGTCTCCTGGCCAATTCTAAAACAAAAGAATCCATCAGCTAGGCCATCCATAGAGGACCTTTAATTTATAGTGTCTGCCATAGATACAATGCATTTCAACAACACAGTGTGCAAGAGAGAAGTTTTAAGATAGACGCCGGCACACTCATGTAATTGAAACAGAAATAGAATCCATTCAGCTAACTTCAGCATTAAATAGTAGGATACTTTAACCTTAAAATAAAGACAGTTTGTCCACATATTAAATACAGCCACTTTTCCTAAGCAAAGTTTCTGTAGAAAACCAGCCATATCTCCCATATTTGTTTAATTTCTATTGGTTGTCATGAACAAATAGAGGACTTCTCATCAGTTTGCATGCCATACACTAGCAAATCCACATTTCAAGCAATTAAAAAATAATTATCAAGCAAAAACCTTCGTCCAATCAATAAGGAGACCAATGGAATTGAGAGGAAGAAATTAATGAGAAATTGTGTAAAGACTCAAAGACTCAATAAGGTAGTACCTATGTGCCGATAACAGGAGCTGCTCAGCATCAGCAAACTTTTCCCTTTCAATCAAAGAGCAAGCCGTATTGAAAGCCAGCTCAAAACTGCTAGTCGCTCTAACTCTTAGAGCATCAAGTGTTGCTTGAACCTCAGAGGCTCTTCCAGCAGCAATTAAACTGGCAACAGCATTTATTTCCAAGGAATCTATCTTGGCTTTTTGTAGTTTCTGATAAATATTTGCACTGAGGTCCATCTTTCCTTGGCGATAGAGGATTTGAGATTCCAAGAGCATATCTGAAGCATCTTGTTCCTGGTTTTTGAGGCAGCCCAATGCCTCGTCCAACTTGTTTTGTCTGTATAAACAGTAGGCCTGTCATGAGGAAACAACCAAACATATACATCAGCCAGAGAGCCATAAACTGCAATGTGCTCCATCGCATGCAATCAGTAATCTCAAACAATCAAACCGAGTTGATCATGAAAGGAGCACTTATTTGTCATTGAGAAAAAGTACGAGAGCATCCAACTTCAACCCAAAGCGTTGCACAAGTATGCTGTGAACAGATGAGAACTGAGCAGGATTCAGGTGATCCATGCATGAGTACAGACCATTGGGTTTGAGAAATGTCTACAACCATTCGCCTTAAATTATTGTCCAGACAACATATATGACGGACTACAATGCATTGTTTATCAGTCATTACATTCCCCAGCCAATGATTCTCTTCTAGACCTTAGGATGCAAATGCAATCATCAGCATTGCTTCTCCTGAAGAGATGCCATCAGGAAATAGTCTCGTCTCCTCATAACAAACAAGAAATTCCCCTTAGGCATTTTCAGAAGATCTACAACCCCATTGAATCGACAGTTGAGCCACAACATCACAGAAAACATACACACATCCCGTGTACTCCAGTAACCATTCTTTACCCCATTTATCCACATGCATCAGAGACCTCCCAACAGTCAAACTCATAAATAATCAACAGTAATAACAAAAGATGCTGAACTCCATACACAATTCGAAACAACGCCTGCAACAACTGACCCATCCAAACAGCATGTTCAGGAAGCTTAGACGCAGAAATAAAGCAAGACTTGACCTCGTAGAAGCGGAAATCGACGGGGACATTCCTGGCGCCCTGAATCGCCCTCAATGCATCATCGATCAAGTCGTCCTTCAGCAGGGCCACGACTTTACACCTAATAGCATCCTCGTCTCCCGGAGCAACGGCGAGGACTAAGGAAGAACAAAACAAGCAATGCAAGAAAGAAATCAAGACAAAGGAGACGGATCCAAGAGGCAGCGATTCGATCGGGGAGTGGATTGGGGGAGACCTTGATCGGCGACCTTGACGGCGAGCTTGAAGTTGGAATTCTGTATGTGAGTGTTGAGGGAAGCGAAGAGGTCTTCGATCGGAGGTGGTGGCTGGAAGGGCGGCGCAGAGGGTTTTGGCTTAGGTTTTGGTGCCATCGGCGGCCGGGGGTGGAGGAACAGATTGGGAAAAGTTAAGCGGACCCCCCCGAAGGATGTCTTTATCTTCTCAATTAAATATTCTATTTATTTCGTTCCAAAAATCTCTTTTTCTTTAGCTAATATTAATTATAAATTTTAGGGACTTCCTGTCGTTTTTTGGCGTAGCTTTCCAAATACGACAAAGAGATGGTTCGATCGTCTTAGAAGGGAAAAAATCCCATCGGCAGTGGTGGAATTATTCGAAGATATCTTCACCCAAAGCTGCATCGGGTAAACCCTTTTTCATCTTGATTTATCCTGACCAATTCGTGCTCGAAAACTCATAGTTTGATCTAAAAGTTAATTTTTAGGTGAACTAAAACTAATTTTTAGATCAAACGGTAATGTTTCTACGTGATATAGGTTTTTATGTGATTATATCTTTACTGAATCTCGCTTGGCAGGAGTTAGCTGGTCGAGTAATTGGCCGTATGGCAACTGCATTTTCGTGATCTCGCCGGAATTCAGGAGGCAGGCAGGCCACGCATATTGATAAGCTTGCGAACCTCGATTTCGTTGCCGGGGCTGAGAGAAAGAACTCCCCTGTATGAGCTGCCGTGGATCGACATTAAAGCAAGGAACGGCATCCGACGGGGTTTCGTGGGGATGGTCGAGCCTGTCCATATACATACGAGCAGGCCAACCTTGTTCTATACCTTTTGTCAACTTGGTAGTGTCTTTGTAGTCTTCCTAAATTAAATTACGAATCATTCCAACGAAATTTGAATCGAATTTCTTCAACTGGGGGAGAAAATGTCATTAACATCGTCGTACGTCGTGTCGTAATGAAATCGTTTACTGAGTCAACATTGTGCAGCACACCAAGAAAACACAGTCCGTTCATCGTCTGGTTGATTTTTAAGTAATAAGGAAACGACGGCAATGATGGACCCGGGTTGCTTTTTCATTACAGGGGAAGTGGGGACTCGCCCTGGGCCGGAGCGGTGGCCCTGGCCGAGTTCTTCCCCCTCTCGCTCCTGCTGTTGTCCGCGAACTTCAGGCTCGCCTTGTGGTACCCGTTCTCCTGCTCTTTCACGCTCCATTCCGAGAGGTAGTAGTCTTCCTCGGTGGCGTTCTTGGCCGACGGGGCCCATAGCATTCCCCCCCATTGCGGGAAGTATATCAGCAGGATCGGGAGAGTGCAGCATATGATCATGATCCCCATGAGGGTGATCCCGGTCTCGCTCGAGTACTTTGACCCGTGGAAGAACAGCAGCTGGGTCACAACCGCCCCGACGTTGCCTCCTCCTCCGGTCATCCCCGACACCACTCCCAGCGACCTGCAAATCCGCAGCAATTAGCTTTCTTTAGGGTAACCTGCTATTTAATGGGATGCGTTGAATTTGAATTACCTCCTCGAGACGAAGGGGACGACCCCGAATGTAAGGCCGCATGCGGCCTGGCAGAAGATGGAGAAAGCGATCATCACGGTAATGGAGGCACTGAGAGACCCAACCTTCCCCAGGAGGACACACAGCACTCCACCGATTGTCTGCACACTCCATAGCGTCCATAGCCTCCCCCGCATCCCGAACTTCCGTGACACCACGTCAGACAAGATCCCGCCTCCGGGCCTCGAGAACAGGTTTGCCATCCCGAAGCTCGCTGCAATCAGACCCGCAGTGTGTAGGTTCACGTTGAACCTGTCGTAGAAGTACTGTGCTATCACGTTGTCGACTGTCAACTCGACCCCGAAGCAGTACCCGTAAGTCAGCGCCAGTATCCAAGCCCTGTAGTTAGTCATGGCACCACGCAAGACCGACGGGAGGCTATCCTTGGGCTTTTCCCCTCGTTTCTTGAGGCTCTTGAAGTCGCCATCAGGCATGTCCTGTGCAAAGAAGAAGACCATGTAGGCCGTCATGATCTGGAACAGTGCCGGGATGAAGAAGGCAATCCTCCATGCCGTGAAGCTGACGGCACCAGCGTCACGGATGACGGCGTAGATGAGGGGCATGATGAGCTGGGTGAATCCGCCGCCAAGGTTGCCCCATCCTCCGGCGACGCCGTTGGCCGTGCCGACGACGCTGGGAGAGAACATGGAGCTCATCCAGAACTGGGTAGAGACGAAGGTGGCAAGGGAGAAGCCGATGAGGAAACGGAGGGTGAGGAAAGACGCTGCAGAGGAAGCCGCCGAGAAGAAGAGAACAGCAGGGGCCGTCAAGAGGATGAGGGAGGAAGAGGCGAGTCGGGGTCCGAAGAGGTCGCAGGCGGTCCCCATGGCCAACCTGGCAAAGACGGCCCCGGAAACGGAAGCGATACCCGCGTTACCAACGTCGGTAGAGGTGAGGTTGAGGTTGTCCCTGATGATGGGGATGAGGGGAGGGGCGGCGAAGGTGGAGACGAAACAAGAGAAGAAGGAGATCCATGAGAGGTGGAAGGCCCGCATGTGGGGCTTATCAAAGGAGAAGAGACGGAAGACGGTGGCCTTGTGGTCGGAGTCGACGGGGAGGGCGAACTTCACCGGGGGATCGTCCTCGATCGTCCCCATCTCCGATCCTGAGGCTTTAGGGACTCTGACTGTCCTGAACCCCTTCTTTGTCTAAAGTTTGTCCCTATAAATTTTCCTTCACAGTGACTGACAACCACCGTTGGTCTTAAATACGAGCAAAAAGAAAGGTGTTACAATCTCATTTCACGTACTTACATTAATTTAAAATTTACCGGATTCAAAATAGTAGTAATTATGAAATTTAATAAAAACTAATTATGTGGTAAATTACAAAATGGAATAAGAGTCAGCAACATTCTTCAACTCGCGACAATATCCGCTATTGTTGAAGTTCGAATAATAATTATCAGTATTATTACTATTGGGATGTCCCCATTACATTTTTAACACGATAAGCAATAATCAATTATATAAAATATTTATTTATGTTTTCAAATATGTCATTCAAATTTTGTATCGTAGAACAAAAATTGATGCATTTGAAATGATATTAGGTTTTAGAAAGTAAATATATATAGGATAGTTTTGATGGGAGGGCGGAAAAGTCAAGCACATGATGAATATTCAAAAGGAATCCACCGATAGATTCTTTATTCAAAGGGGCGGAGAGAGAGAAAGAAAAAGGATGACATGACAAAATAAACAATTCTCATTTAACACAATAAATAAATAAAGGAGAAAACCAAAGTTAGTGGGTTATCTTAACTAAATCAAATGTATTAATATACTACGAACATTTGGTGTTGGTATCATGTAGGACAGCTCACACAACTCCTTGGTTGAAAGGAAAAGAAATAGAAAGTCTTCGTTAATAATTAGTAGCCCTAATCCCCGATCACGTGGAAATGGAATATTCGACCAATATTTTACATCACTATGTACAGGGATTAAGGTGGAGGATGCCCCTCCTTTTTAAGTCAGATTTGCTCCAAAGATAACTCTTTGTCCTATATAATATTATACAAACCCCTAAGTCGGTAAAACTATAATAACACTAGTTGACAAATTGGGATTTCTGCGTATGTATGTATGTTACAAGTTGAAGAAATCGCGTGCGGTTGGTTCCTAGTTGCACTTTGCTTTGTTTGACTTTTTATTTTTCTATTTTCCCATTTCCTTCGTCTTTGTTTCTTCTAAGATTGATTAAACCACATATATAGATATTCACTGTTTTCGGTATATATATATATGTACACAATTTAACACACCCTTTTTTTTCTGATCAATCTGCTCAAGTCATGCAGAAAAACAATTCATGTTCATAATTTGAAGTCCAAGATGAAAAGGCCAATCCAGGAAAATATTTCGACCCGATAAGATTACTAAGATGGATGCATCACCGGTGATATGTTGTTGCCTGTTTCTTTGCCAGGAAAACCGCTTAAAAAGGCACTAGTTGGCCATAACTTTGGTCCGGCTCCATTTTTTATGTATTAACGTTTGGATCATTGTGATTTTGAAAGGATCGGAATTTTGTTTAATAACATCATCGGATGACCCTTGGCGTAGTCGATTTGTAATAAACCCAGGAATAATAAACTAAAACCTGCCGTCAAGAGGATGTTGCCAATGTCATCCTGTGATCAGCGTCATAATGTATAAACCAACCAACCACTCCACGAAGGTCTGAAAGGCTTTCTTGGCCATTTCTTCTCCCCATATTACAGAAAAGTAGGTCGTCGACTTAGTGGAAGAATATTGATTGATGGCACGTAAGGAATGACAACTTTGACATGCTGGTGTCACGTGGTTTGATGATAAAAAAGAATTAGGAAGCGTGTGGATTTCGGGCTCAGGGAATCTCGGGGGATCGGCGAAGGCCGGCCCTTATTCTTAGACTTTTTGATCTCTTACAGGATGGCCGTAGTTAAACTCCCGTGGTTTGTGTTTAGGTCGTGGATAGGAAATAGTGGAGATTAGGGTTGCATTGCGAAAATGGTGGATGGTCCAAGTAAGAGGGTTGACGAAAACTGGGTGGACCACCCGAGGGGGCATCGATAGATGAAGAGTCCTGAAATCAAATGAATGGATGAGCCAGGACAGATAGAGGCATTGGGTGGGTTGGGGGGGTTTAATAGTATAAAATGCGGCAATTTGATACAAAGTCAAACCATTTGAGCAAAGATATTTTGAGCTCGAATTTCAACTGCCTATACGGACTTATCCAATTAGCAAAGGGAGGATGAAATCGGGTACTTATAAAAGAAAGGCCAACCTCGGAGCCTGTATGAATATTCAAAAGGGATCCCATAATTGATTATTTACTCAAGAGAAAGACAAATGGTGATATTTTCATTTCCATTTATGATGACTCACGACTGGGATTTATTCTTTTGTCTTTTGGGAGGTGGGAGATGGGAAGTGGCAAACCGGTTGAGATCATCAATGGCCAAACCCAAAGGGCGTTCCATCCTTACAAGTTGTTGTTGTTTGGAACCTTCTTTTTCCACCCAAAACACAACCGCCTATTTCACACCATCCAATAATTTCAAGTCACGTTAGATTTAGGATAAGAAATTGCCGAGTTTTGGAGATGTTATGGTTTGTCTTCTTCTTTTAGTCATTAATTCTTAGAGAATTGTAATTTTATTAGTTTTGATATTATATATATATATATGCCTATGCCGCCGGTGGGGATAAAAGAAAAGAGAAAAGGTGCGGGTAAATGAGAGGGGGGAGGAAGATGTAATGAGCATGTGACTTTATCAGACACGTTCCTTTCAAGCATCTTCGTTTCGTCTCCCGACCTGACATGTTGAAGAATGCCGAATCCGAAAAGTAGAAGAAGAAGAAGTCAATCCTGTTCCCCCATTTCCACTCCACGAAAAGGTTTCCCCCTCTAACTATTAAATAATTTCTTATACCACATGATTAAACTATTGATAATTCCTTAGGGCACGACAACTCGAATAAAAAAAAATTATTAAAAGATTACGATCGATTCTATTTGTTGGTCCATTCGGCAACACCATTATTCCCGTATAGATTCAATTTCCACGGAAACGATGCAACGTGGCCTATTAGGAGGGATTCCTATTATTATTATCATCATTATATTAAGTGTAATTTAATGGTTGGGGGTGGGGCAGCAATTGTTACGCCAAAAAAGCATGATTTAAAAAAAAAAGAACAAAAGAAAAGAGATTAAAAAAAAAAAACGAACAGTCAAAACTAAAACCAAAACCCAAACTCATAACTGATCATTCTCGTCTACATCCGTCACTGTCCTCCCCTCAGGAACTGCGTGTCAGATGAGACGAAGTTCGTATTCACCAGCCATTGTTATGTACCTCACCCAGGGAAGAGCATGGTAGCCGCTCTTCTCGATTATCTTCAGGTACCTCACCTGTCGATCCAAATAACTCCTCTCATACCCGGGGAAGTCATCGCCTAGTTGTATGAATGAAGAGAATGGGGACTACTTGCACGGGGGTTACCTGTATTCCAGAGACGGTGAAGTATGGTATCTCAAACTTCACACGAACTGGGGCCTTCCTCTCTGGCGTAGCTTCTTCGGCAGTTATGCTGGGAAGACTGAACTCAGCCCTCATCATATATTCCTGAGCACGCACGTGTTGTGGCACGAAACGGGCTCGCCCCATTAGTCGATATGAATTCAATAAACCATTAGTAAACAACCAACTGAACAAGAACAAAGCCTCACCTTGCCGCCAGGAAAGGATTTTATTTTCCATACAAGGGCATCACTTTCTGGGGCGTAAGATGCAGATCCCATCGATGTTCTCACATTAGGATTCGTAGAATCAGCTGGCACTGGCAATTCGATCTCGACGTTCGTTGCAGTGCTATAAGATATGCCAAGAGATCTCAATGGAATAATAACAATCCTGTTACCACATCATGAAAGAAAATCCACGAGAGTAAACCTGCGCTCTTTGAATTGGCTCCTTGCTTTTACCATAATTTCTATGCGGCTTCTCGAATGCCTCTCAACTTGAGCTTCCACCCAAATAAGTGGCTTTACCTGAAACAACAAGACATGAGCAGCAATTCACCAGAGTACAAAGAAGCAACTACCGACAAGGTTTCAACCTGAGTGCTTAGCCGATAGGTCATGAGGTCAAAAGAACCATCAGGCGGTATGAAGGATATTGTTCTGTCATTTTCAAAACGGGCCAATCTAACACACCTAGATACACATGAATGAAATGATTCTGCATCGGTTAGCCCTTTTAATTGAAATCATCACAGGATCGACAAAAAATGTATAAGATTTTTAAAAATAAAAAGCTAGGTCTTAATTGGAAAGAGGCCCCATACTGATGAAACTTTATGTCGTCCAAGTCAATAGCTTTGCCCTTCGTAGACCGACCTTGTGCCTCTAATAAAACTCTATCATTTAGGCCAAGTTTGCATTCAGGCATGCCACTGTATCAGATGAACAGGCTAAAGTTAGAACTTACGATATTCCTAAAATATCCCTAATATTAAAAAATAATAATAAAATAAACTAAAATCTTAAGATGAAAATATGTTTCAATCTTATGCTCCTGCATCACACTGACTTGCAATCCATCTTATCTCCATTCCAACTGTTGCCCTCTATCCGATAATGTCCAGCATCCTTTCTTTAGGTAATCACATTAAAACTAACAGGACGATTAATGCACAATGGGGACTGAAAAAAAAAATAAAACTACAACCACATTTCTTCTAATCTGATAAATGAAAAACACACCTCAAGTAGGTTCTCATTTTCAAAGCCCCGACAACATCCGATCGAATAATCTGACCGTTGCTGTTCACCATAATATTTACGCTCTCCACAACATCCAAAAATACCTACAATTGGAAATAAGTGAATTTTGAAGAAAGATTACAGATGGACAACATATAAAATGTACCTCAATATCTAATATTTCTTTCGGATACCCAACTAATTAAAAAAGAAAGAACCAATGTATGCAAGAAAGCAGCTATAAACAAAGCATATTATTGAAACCATATTCAAAAATAATAAAAAAGGAAGGGAACTAACTTCATTCTTCTTGTATCGTATGCCTTCGCTACGCCAAGAAACTGCATTTGTCACAGCCATTGGAGGCCTTTGAGTTACCTCCATCCTATATGCGTCGGTCTTGATAAATTCACTAAGAATTCTTGCTTCCGTATATTGAGGATAACCGAAATCCATCATTTCATCAAGCAATTCATACTACCCAACAGCAAAAGTAAAAACAAGTATGCTCAATCGATAGGTTGTCCATAAGCACCGCAATAAAACAACCTCCAACATTCAAGGAAGCAGACATTACGCATAAACCACTGAACCGCTAAACAGAATCTTACCACTACGACAAAGTTATCTCTAAGCGATTCCTCCTCTAACTCTTCAAAATAATGCTTAAGGACCTGCCATTCAAAACAACCTGATTACATTCCCCATCCTACTTTACCTCCACTAACGCCTACTTGAAAGCTGTAAAAACGACAAACTATCAGCAGGTCTTACATCAACAACTCGGTGTAGGAAGAACAAAAGGCTGGCAGCATTGCAGTTCTGTCGCGCAGCCACCATCAAGTAAACATTACTGTGCTGTATAAACATATACGTAACGCCATTATCGTACACAACCGGATCTTGCGACTGCGGATCCCCCTGCAATCACGGATCAAGCAAAATCGACTCAAGAGCAGGCGATCCTAAACCCCGACAGGTAAAGTAGCGCGTCACCGTGGCAACAACCCCGAGGGACGTATCCAACCTCTTTCTCGATGAGCTTGGTGAAGAAACGCTCGGCCTGCACGGCGGAGACATCCCCACGGTAATCGCGCCAGACGAGGACGCGCCCCTTGATGTCTAGAAGGAACATCGCCGAGACAGCTCCTCCTGCCATCTCCGCCCTCCCTAGAGAATCAGCCGCCGCGGCCGCAGAGCCAGATCCTGCCTTTGGATCAACAGTGGGAGGTGAGACCGGAGTCCATTTGAGGATCTGATTATTCTTCAGGAGGTTGAAATCGGAGGAGATCGTGGGAATTGGGGAAGAAAGATTGGAGGAAACAAAAAGGAAGAAGAAAAGAAACGCACAAGTTGCTGTCAGTTTGGGATTTCGATACGACGTCGTTCGCGGCCTATCTGCTAACTGGCAGTCAGGTAACGGGCTTGGCCCACTACAAGAAAGATGCGGCCCATCTCAAAACACGGCTTGCAAATACTTCGCATTCAAATTTCTCTCCTAATTTTTTATAAGCCTTGCAGTCTTCAATCGATTGAGTAGAAGGAAATTAGTACATAGCCGACAAAGAGAACAAATTAAGTGTGTTTTCCCTGGACACACGATCCGATGCCCTGAGACTTTTTTCTCCTTTACATTGGACCTCTCAGACCATCATCGTCAACTAACGTTCGTGGTTTAACGTCCGATTCTCCCGGTTGACTGTTAGTTTCATTCTCCACGCAGAGGAAAACATTCCTTCGGACAAAACGTCAGCACATGCGCCACTCACTGGCGTTTCTTTTAGTTGTTCGCGTTGGTTTTTGAGTAAGTGCTCTCGGCTTTTTAACACGTTTCTTCAGTCAAATCGGGTTAACATTTTTTGTTCGGAGCCTTGATTTAAGGCTAGACAAGCTTTTTGGCCTATTTTATTATATATATCGAGTATTTTTGCGTGCCTAGAGTTTGAATATAAAATTGCTCGAAAAAACTTACCTTTAACCTAAAAGTTTAATACTTGATTTTATACTACGTAGCTTTAACAGTACGAGCAATTTTTCATAGCGGCCTGCATATCCGCCGTCCTTGAAGATACACACCGGACCTCTGTACAAAGGAACTAATGAGGGGTGGTTTGTGGAAAGAGTAAATGCCCGTGCCGACTTCCAGAGGCAAGCCATGAAAAGCGTGATCGCGTACTTAAATGCAAACTTATCGGAACACGGCCGTGACCGTGTTCACTTCCGGCCACCCCTACTTTTTGATGAAATCTAGCTGGCGGCTCTCGGACCATTACTCGGAGTTAAAGTCTTCTTCTTTCAACAAAACCATACACGAGTTCGTCCATCTCGGATTGATTATAGTACTATTTTGAAGATGATAATGGATAGTTAATGCTCCTCGTGTCCGGTACGATTTGATTTCCATGGATCTTTCCATTGATTGATCGTAAACTGTTTTTTATGATGGACCATGCGATGGATTGTAAGGATCATCTGAGTGCTCCTTAAGGTCATGACTGTTTCGCGACGCGAAATCTGGTGGCTAGGAACATGTGGAGTTCTAAACTCAAGCGACAATGACTCCTAGTACATCAGCACGGCGCAACATTTGGGTGCAGTGACAGGAAACGGCCTAACAGATCGTGTATACAGTAAAGGGACTCTTCTACCTTTGGCTTATTTGATTTCTTTCTATAAAACCAAGAGACGACGTTTCATTCTCCGTCGCGCATTTGGTTGTGGCCATGGAGAACGGCAGCGACATCAAACAGCTGCTTCTCAATTCCCCTGCCGCCCCTGAGACTGCTGCTGATCGTATTCAGCCACAACCACCCCAACTCACGGATGTCCGCGATCTCAGTGACCAGCTGCCGGCTACTCCTCCTCCTTACTCCCAGGTTGTCCATAACTCCTTCACTTTCTCCACAGCCACAGCCGATATCGGCCCCATCAAGACCCCCGGAGACTTCTTCCGCGAGTTCGCTACTGAGTCGAAGAAGCTGTGGTACCTTGCGGGCCCAGCCATATCCACAACCCTCTGCCAGTACTCACTCGGTGCCGTCACCCAGCTCCTCGCGGGCCACGTGGGCACTATCCAGCTCGCGGCCGTCTCAGTTGAGAACTCCGTCATTGCCGGCTTCTCCTTCGGCATCATGGTCCGTGTACCTCACTCCCCCTCTCATTAAAAACTTAACTAACAATGCCAAAACAACTGCTGACGCCTTGTGGGGAACTGATTAATAAAACAGCTCGGGATGGGGAGCGCGCTGGAGACTCTTTGTGGCCAAGCCTACGGTGCAGGGCATATCGACATGCTGGGGATATACATGCAGAGGTCGTGGGTCATCCTAGGCGTGACTTCCCTATTACTATCCTTTATATACATATTCGCAGCCCAGATACTACGAGCCATAGGGCAGACGGAGGCGATATCAGAGGCGGCAGGGGTGTTCGCGCTGTGGATGCTGCCGCAGCTATACGCATACGCGTTGAACTTCCCGATAGCAAAGTTCCTGCAGGCGCAGAGCAAGATAATGGTGATGGCGGGGATAGCGGCGGCAGTTCTAGTGTTCCACACCATATTCAGCTGGCTGCTGATGCTGAAGCTGGGGTGGGGGCTGGTCGGGGCGGCGGTGGTGCTGAACGCGTCGTGGTGGATCATAGTGGTGGCGCAGATGGGTTACATATTGAGCGGGACTTGCGAGAGGGCTTGGAACGGGTTCTCGATAAGGGCGTTTCAGAACCTCTTGGGGTTCGTACGGTTGTCCGTCGCTTCCGCCGTCATGCTCTGGTAAAACAAATTTCGACCAAACTTACTTCTCCGACCACGTGACTTTCTTTGCACGAGAGACAAGACAAGGACATACTCCATAAATTATATTTCCTCGGTGCAGCCTAGAAGTTTGGTACTTCATGGCGCTGATACTATTCGCCGGTTACTTGAAGAACGCAGACGTCTCGGTCGATGCCTTGTCCGTCTGGTAAAAGATTAATACCCCCCCCCCCCCCCCCCCCAGCTTCAATCTCTCTCCCTTTCCGCTTCTTCTTTCGGTCTTTTTTGAAAGTCTATTTTGAGTAACACCGAGCTACTACTCTCGGACACGTACATGGGTTGGCCCATACATTTAACACCATTTCGAGGACAACTCAGCTTTCGAACTATCTGGACCCCCAATCAGTCCGAAACCTTTTTTTTACTCTTAGTACTTTGTTCTCGGACGAGTTTATTGGTCCATTTTATCGTATATTTTAAGAATTTTTACGTATTTAATTTTGAATATAGTCTTGATTGTGAACACGATCATTTCATGATAATATTTTTCATGCGACTGGTAGATTCGTCCAATGGCGCAATTGACTCGCGATCCTTGGAAGCGATTCTGCCGTGTTTCCAAGATTTGGAATTTTCAGTGTTCAATTTGGCTTATTCTTTTGTCTGTGCTTCGTTTTGTTGCTGACGTAATCTTCACTCGTGGTTCGATAGTTAGGTCTAGTTAGAAGCGACGGATGTCAGAACCGACACCTCTTCCTTTTTAATGAAAGGAAAGGAGCATCTAAGACAACATTGATATTCCGCACGGTTCTTAATTCATGACAACGTTGTAGAACTCAAAGGCCGGCTCCGTAACACGATAACGTTGCAAAAATTTTTTAAGAAATAAGTAGATTAAAATAATATTTTTTTTATTTCGTACAATAATTTAGGAAAGAACTTAATAAGTAACAGTACTTGTATATCTCGCAGCAGGCTTACGAATAGCGTCATTAATAAAAATGACATGCGTATTGCTATTTATTCATAGTGTCGTTTGCTTAGTGTTACCATTGACTAATTTTATCATAATACATTGTCATTGGTCATAATGACAATGAATTTGCAGCATGAACATCTTGGGGTGGACGATCATGGTGGCCATCGGTATGAACGCAGCCATCAGGTAAATAAATAAATATATCGTTGTTTCGAAGATTATGTGTATCGCTTCGCATCGCTGAGTACCGCCCGGGGTGGGGTCATTACGCAGCGTGAGGGTATCGAATGAGTTGGGAGGGGGTCATCCGAGGACTGCCAAGTTCTCGCTGGTGGTGGCCACAGTGACCTCGTTCTTGATAGGCCTGGTGATATCTGCCGTCCTGTTGGCCACGACGAATGAGTACCCGTTGCTCTTCTCTGAAGACGCGAGCGTCGACTCCCTCGTCGAGGATCTAACCCCTGTTCTCTGCTTCTGCGTCGTCATCGACAACATCCAGCCTGCCCTCTCTGGTACATTCCCATGACATTCTTGCAGGCCGCCCGCAGAACTAAATGTTCGCAATCACTACTTCCATTGTGCAGGAGTGGCTGTCGGAGCCGGATGGCAAGCGGTCGTCGCGTACGTGAACATCGCTTGCTACTATGTGCTGGGAGTTCCCTTGGGTCTCATCCTGGGTTACAAGCTCGGCTGGGGCGTTAGGGTAAGACATTGCAGGTCACGGTCGCTCCTCATTTCCCGGATCTTGGCGAAGTCTCGTCTGATCGCTGTCGGGTTGGTATAATGCAGGGAATATGGTACGGTATGCTAGTAGGAACAGTGGTTCAGACCTTGGTCCTCTTCGTCATGATTTACAGGACCAATTGGAACAAGGAGGTACTACTTCAATATTCAATTCCACACGAATCCATGGAAAACATCACATCTTGTCTGGTACACAGAAATGGAACACGACGCTAATGTTTCTGGCTGAAAACTCAATCCGCAGGCATCCAATGCAGAAGACAGAATCAAGAAATGGGGAGAAGATAACCCAGAGGCGGCTGACTCGGAGAAATAAGATCAGGCAAGATCGACTAGGGCTTTGTGACGCTGAGCAAATGACTAGATGAGTATAGTTAATTGGTACCAACTCAGCAGAGGATTCATCAACACATCCTTGTGCAGGGTTAATGAGATAACTGCACTTATTTTCTCCTGCAATTTTTCCCAATCAAAAAGGGAGACTCAGTTTTGTTACATTCCGAATTCACTCGGCAGAAACGACTCCATCCCTCTGTTCCAGGAAAACCATGTTACTTTTGTAAGGGCAACACAGGCTAACTATGAATCAACCTGGCTCTTATCAACCCATAGACAAACAGTAGCGCCAATGCAAAGGAAACTCCCAATAAATCTGTTAAGCAATTTCAACATATTTAACAGTCCTAAATAAACTGGGAATTCATACACTAATCCTAGTTACTTAGTAGTCAGAAAAAGCTGAGGGACGTTGTTGCCAGCTTCTTACTGGTCATCAACAAACAAATCTTCATAGAACAGCAGCCAATTTTTCCCAGATTTAGGGATGATCTGCTAAGTAATACTCCAAGAGTCATTTGAAACTTGATAAACTAAAAAAACATTTCGAGGCGTCCATATACGTTTTTTCACTGTACAAGTGGAATTTGCATGGCAAAGCAAGAGTAGAACCAGACATTACCAATAAATAATAAATACAAGCACTCACCTCCAGTTCAATCTGGCTTGTTCATCTCTGGAGGATGAGTGCTGCTCCAACTAACCCCAACCATGCAGTCAATGCCACCCAGAAAACCGTACTTTTCTCAAGGCCGACTGGTGGCCGCCAAACAAGAAAGTCTCCCAGAAAATCTCTCGAGGATGGGAGCTGGTTGGTTGTTGTGTAAGTCCTGCTTTCATCCCTGTCTTTATACTTGTCTGTCCAGGTAGCGGCGTAACTGCATATCATAAAAGCGGAACATGTTTCAGCAATAGTTTTATCACCTCAAGCTATAGAGGAATTCTAAAAATATTACTTATTGGTCTATTAGAAATAAATATAAAAACGGTCTCCTCCAATTCCGAAAACAATTATATTTTTTAATAAGTAAAACAATGGTACTTGAAATCTGTTCCTGATATTCAAACTTAAGAATGAAGCTGTTGAATTCATAAAGACATGCCCTAAGCAGAGAAACCAATCGCTCCTAACAAATCTATGGTACTAGAATGCTTCCATCATGCAGTCCTAGAATTAGAAGGATGACAGAGATGTGGCCGCATTTCTTCCTGAAAGGCTCTTTGAAGAAATAATACTAAGATTCATTCATTCAATTCCTGATACCTTGGACCTCCTTACAGCCCATCATATCCAACTCTATAACACAGATGTTACTGTCTAGCAATCTTTTGAGAGAGTATAAATTCAAGGGCCTTCGGCGGTAGCAGGCACAGAATAGAACATGAACGGGTTTGAACAAAGAAGTGAAAGGCCCTCTTTATTGGGTTCAAGGGACATGCCTGTCATAGCTTGAGCCAATTAAAGGAATGGTAACCATCTCCTCTTGTGATATCTTCAGCTTAGGTGCTTGAAGAATATAACGAAGCTCTGCAGCTTGGCGACGGATGCTAATGCTGGGGTGCCTCTCCTCCAGCTGTTTATAAAGTAAAATGCAATCAGCATGACGATTGTTTGCTTCATATGCCATTGCTAGCCATATTTGAATCTGAAGACAATTAACATAACTAATAGTCAATATCATGCATTACCAAAAGGGTGTAAGTACGCTTAAATAAAAATACGGGACAAAATATAATGCCCTGAACCAACCTCGCCGCCGAAGAGAGTAGGCCTAGGGATTATTGTAAGGGCAGCCTCCAGAAACTCAATTGCTCGTCCGTAGGTTCCTCTGCCATAAGCTTTTTGACCCAACTCAAACATCAGCTGAGCAGTTGCTCTTCGCTCGGCCTGCTCTTGAGCAACCTAATTTTGGAGACAAGACGACAAAAGTACCCATCCATAAGGACATAAGTGCAAACTCAGGCTGCAACAAATGATCACAACCTGACAATTGATGATTGAGCAGTTTATCAGTGATGCAACGATCTAGGCGTTTAAAACAGCAGATCATCGCGATCATCTGAGGAAGAATGCAGAAAGCAGGCGACATTTTCAGAATACCTGATATATTAATCTTCTACTGTCAATATCCACTTAAGCCTAACATTACCAAATATAAGGGAGACAATGACTGTTCCCATGAGTCTCAGAAGATACAGAAAAGCATGAAGCTCCGGACTATCAGCGGACAGGCCGTCGAGCTAACGCAAGCCAGAGATCAGCCGATCTAATCAACACAAATTTCCACAAACCACAAAAATCCAATACGGTTTTTCATTTCACACAGCTACTACTACTACTACTCGAAACAAAACAAAAGAAAACCTTCTCCAGCTCCTTCCGGACGCGCATCCTCTTCTCCTCCTCGGACTCCTCCTCGGGAGAGCACCCGCCGTCGCCAGCCTCCTCCTCTTCAGCCCTGTTCTGCAACTCCTCAGCCTTCTTCTCCAGCTCCTTCATCTCCTCCATCTCCTTCAACCTCCTCCTGAGCTCCAACTCCCACTCCTTCCTCTTCGCATCACCGTTACCGTCCTCATCGCTGTCGAAATCCTCCTCGTTCGCCTTAACGCGAGCGGACACGGCCCGGTCCCTGCGTGTCCTGTGGTCGGCCTCGGGGTCGAATCCCTTGGAGGAAGGGAAGGGAGGCGGCTGGTCTCGCTTGGCGAGGACGAGGAGGTCGAGGTGAGGGAGGGTCTGGGGGAGGCGGGGTCTCCGATCGGGGAGGGAGGCGTTCCTTGGTGGGGTGAGGTCGAGGAGGAGGGCAGCGTGGCCGAGTACGGTGGCGGCCATGGAAGTGGTTATCACGGAATCTGGTAGATATTTTCTTCAGCCGGGGAAAAAGAAGTAGGGGGGAGGTGGAGAAGGTGGTGACGTGGCGCTCAGTAGGTGCCGTGACCGTCCACGATTCAACGGACATTATGGGAAATTTATTAACCCTTTTTAATTTCAATCATTTGAGCTGCCCTTTCAGGCCTTAAGATTTGGAGGGGGACATCATCATGCGTAGAGGCCCTTCTCATCTTAAGGGGGCCGACAAAGCCCAATTCTTGACGAAATGCCCCGAGTCAGTTATCACCTTTCTTGCGAATCAGAACGTCATCAACTGCTCTCGTAACTTATATCAAAGGCTAAGTAGGTTATCGTTGGTTCGAAAAAATTTACGAAACATAATTTCAAAAACGACTTCCTTTAGTTTATAAAGTCACGATTCGAAACGACGACTTTGACAAGATTTGTCTGACTCGTGATTTGAAATGACGACTATGACAAAATTTATTTAAGTTGCAGTTTCGATCCACGACTTTATGTTACTTGAGAAAATATTATCGCGTGCGAGACTTCTCCGATATCCTATGATAGTTGTAGTTTGAAACTAAGATATTATTATGAAGATCGTGGTTTGAAATCATGAAAGAAAGAAAGATAAAAATATATAAGTGAATAGCCTCTGTAATGTTATATAAAAGTTGCGGTTTGGAATTTGTAATTGTAATTGCTAAATCATTCCTTACAAACATCCTTGTCTCCAACACTTTAGTAATTAACCAGGAAGGATCATATTTAACGAGGCACGACACGGGGGGATTGATTTCGAATATACGCAAAGCATCCACTTCTTGAGGCCTATCTAAAGTCGATCCGCCCTTTCGACGATACTTTGCTCTCAAGTATTCGGCCTTGGCATGTGTGTACGCGTGCTGGGGATTATGAATTCGGACAAACGGAAGATGCCTTTTTTTGTTGCCGCCGTCGGTCGGACGTATACCCTAACCAGAAAAACTTAGGACCCTGCCGGTCCGGTCCATCGACCGCCACTCGGTCGGGTCACTCATCACCGAAGGTGGAGAGCGATGCGCTCTGGGAATCTGATTGTACCATCATTCATTTCCATGTAAAGAGAAAAAGCCATCGGTTACGTTATCCTTTGATAGCAGCAACGCATATCATTATTACATGAGCGAATAATGGTCTGTCCACCTCTACATCAACCTCCTGTGTCGTTCGGTCCCTGCCGCGTCATGTCCGAATATTACAGAGATATTCTATCGGGAATTCCCGCTGGAATAGAAACCCGTGATGCGAACGGAATGTTTCGGGACTAATCGTCGGGGAAAAAGAGAAAAAGGCCTGAATAGCGAAAAAGAAAAGGGCGATAGGGTTGGGGGAGGAAAAGGGATGTCCCGATGGGATAAGATGGAAAAAGATGATAGGAACTTCTCGTACAAAACATTGCCAGCCCACTAAATGTATTCTTAAGACAACGCCAGAACGTATAATAATTATTTCGTAAACATTGTGTGAACGTATTATGAATAAAAAAAACACTAATACGAGGAATTAATGTTGGAGGGAAAATATAGTGATTAGAAATTTTGGAGGGAATGAATTAAAAAGGGAGGAAAAATATAGTGATAGTAATCACTTGAAAAATAATGCGTTTAATTTAAGGACGAAGAAGAGAATAAAATGAGAAAGAGAATGAACATTCCGAAATGCTTATTACCTTGTACATTCCATTTCGCATCACATTGTTCTAATCATTCTTCAACTAAAACACACTATTTTTTTAAATAATTTTTTTTGTAGTTACTATATTTCTTATTTTATTCCCTTCGGAAACCAAACGGGCTTGTTAAGTGATATTTCTTTCTTCTTATTATTTAATGGGAGAGTGTTATTATTACATACATCATCGACGCCACCCTGAAGTGTATGGGACCCAAAGATGGGAATATCTCTACTTTCTTTTTTTTTTTTTGTCGATAAAGGACACTCCGCCCCCCACCAGTTGGACTCTACTCGACATGCGATAAGGCGCATTCGTCATCCATTGGGATATTAAAATATAGTGCCGCCAGACCTGATTAAGGTGTTTTGCGCATGTTTATCCCAACCGCTTACGATTGATTTCCAGAAACGCAGAGATTATCTATCAGAAGAGAATGGGCAACAAGACAAACACAGTCTGAGCGAATTTCACAAAGCGGCGTCGTTATAGGACTACCGTTGTTGCCGGGATCATTTGAATGTTAGGAGAAGGTGGCAGGCCGATCCGACCGATCATGTTCCGGAAGGCGGGTCCCGATTCCCCACCCCCATTTGCAAACGTCGTCGTTTAGTTGGCCGCGGGTGGGGGGGGGGGGGGGGGGGGTTGTTACACACTAATGGTCAATAGGCATCCAAAGCTGGTGGGACCCCCAAACCCGGTGGAAATTATATATCCAAGTCAAGAATTGGAGCCCATTTTAATTGGGAAATCCAAAAACTCATAAGCAGTGAAATATGACGTGGGGCCTCGTTATGATGGAGATTCGAGAAATTGGACGTAACATCCGGCGATGTGGTGTTGTACCTGACTGACTTTCAAAAGGATAAGGATAAGCGAACATGAAAGAAAATGAATGTGCCAACGCCACCAAAATAACAGGAGAGACCCCCCAGGATATATGGTAAAACGTCTCTCTGTGGTAATTAAAGGAATCATCGACCCCGCTTATCAAAGAAATATACTTTTTAGGACGCAACGTAATATATACCATTCAGGAATTTTAGCATCCTCCGGGCGATCATGACGCTGAAGAAGGAGGGGCCACGTGTCAAACACCCACCACAGGAATTACAAAGCCTTCTCCAAGCACATCCCACGCAGACAGGCGCACCCCGCGTTCCAAGAATATCACAAGAAGCTACGAGTCCTGACGTGACTATAAGATAGGGTTGTGGGGGGTATCAAATTGAAAAATGTGACGGCCACTGGAACGGTGATCACAAACACACTATCCACTCCCCCCTTAGCCCGGACCGATCTTCTTCTCAAGTTTCGTTTGTGCACGAAGCTTTCCCACAACCCCTCCCGCAATTTGCGCGAAACCCTCCAAAACTCCTGCCCCCCTCCCAAATTGATATTATTTTTTAAGTGTTATTTACTATTTTGTGTGTTCCCAAAACTCCGAGGAATTCACGATCTTTTTCTTTCCCTTCTTCTGGTTTAATGCACGAAGATACAAATATTTGTAGACGGAATATTCTTTTCTTTAGAAGTCGGGGCCCTGTTCGAATTATGGGGAAGTTTCGGCGGCCAGTGATTATCCGAGGATTTGAAATTAATTTAATGGGTTATAAGTTTTTAAATCGTGAGTTTGTGACCTTAATACGTCCGCTGTTTGAATTTATACGTCCGCTGTTTGAATTTCACTTGGTTGAATATCATTTTATCGTGGAAAGTGACCTTTCTTCATTCAGCTTAATGCTTAAGTGCAGAGAGAATGGATTTCATTATTTGACCCACAAAGAAATAATCCAAGCTCGGAAATTCCCAGACACTCGTCTAACCATGAAATAGGTTCAACAATTTTTAGTCTGAAAGCATTATGCCATACTTTTGGAGTATCTCAAGCATTTCTTAAGATACCAACGAAGATAAGTCTTATACTGGCTGTACTCTTATAGTTTCTGCCTATGACGAACCTGAAAAGGATAAGGATCTAGAAACTAATTTTTGGGAATTGTGAATTATTTGCGAGATTTTGTGCCTAAAATCAGCAGGTATACAAGTACACTTGAGGCCCAATTAAAGAAAGATGCTTAGCCGGACTCCTATTTGACAAAAGAAGAATGCATGTTTTTATTACAGCAAGGACTTATTGAGCATTCCAACTCACAATAATATATATATATATATTCATAATTTTAAAATTGTATGCCCGTGTACCCGTATGCCCATTCCTAGATGTATTGGTGTGTTCAGTTGAGTTTTGTTTCAAATTAGGTTAATCGCAAAAATATTTGATGATTTAGGGCATCTATTTTTAAAATTTTTAAAATAATATTTCGAACCCGATTTTTATAAAGTCGAATTTAATTTTTAAGGAATTTGGTTTTATGATCGCGTAATTATTTTTGAAAGAAGCCTAATTTTAAAAAGACTGAGTTTAATTTGGCTTCATAAAAAGGGTGAATTCTGCTTTTGAGTTTGATTATTATTTTAAAAATTTTAAAGGTGGATTACACTACATGTTTTTGCAATAGAACGCTAAATTGGAAGATAAGCTCGTGTTCAGTTAACGAAATGGGAAAGGAATGAAACGATAATAGAATGGAATCGCGTTGATTTGGAAAGAGATGGCCTGGGTTCGATGCGTTCCTATAAATAAAGCCGCCATGGCGTCAAACCACAGCTTGAAGAGGCTCTCAACACTAGACCAGGGCATCTTCTTCCAACCATCCACTAACTCATCCTTCCTCTTCCTCTTAACCATGGTCGGAGGACTTCCTCCTCGTCCTCTGGAAACCGCCACCACAACCACCCCCGTCAAGCCCCGCCCCGCCACCATCAAGTTCCTCTGCAGCTACGGCGGCCGCATCGTCCCCCGCCACCCCGATGCCACTCTCCGCTACGTCGGCGGCGTCACCCGCCTCCTCTCTGTCCCTCGATCCCTTTCCTTCTCCGGTTAGTTGGTTTGTCCTTGCTTCGTTTTTTTTTATCCGTTCGACGTTTTCCGTCGTTTCGTATTCAAACGTGGGTTGGTTTCCCTGTGATTTCCTCAATTTTGGGAATTTGGGGCTCCTCCTTTGGGATTGGAATTGACTGACCCTCTCGATTTCGTCCGGCTTTTGCTTGTTCCCCTAAAGGAATTCCTTTTTTATGCGGGGAAGTTTGGGGATTATATATTTTTTGTTGTCTTACGTCGGAGTCTCGAATTGGCCACCGTGTTCGTCTTTCGATTCTTTTGAGGGATTCCATGGAACTCAAATTTCTCGAAATGCCTTGCGATTGCAACAGAATTGCTCGTGAAGATGGGCGAATTGTGTGGCGCGGCCGTGTCTGTCCGCTGCCAGTTGCCAACGGAGGACCTTGACGCCCTCGTTTCAATCACTTGTGATGATGATCTAGCAAATCTCATTGAGGAGTATGACCGAGCTGCCGTCCCAAAGATCCGAGCCTTCCTTTCCCTTCCCAAATTAGCTAAACCCACATCCCCTCCTTCCTCCCTCACCTCATCCTCTTCCCCTGGGTCATCCTTGTCATCAGGTGGAGCCACTGGGAGCTCGTTGTCCTCACCTCTGTTTGCTAAGCCTGCAGCCATTGACCGATGCCTCCACCAGTTCATGGCCAGAAGGCCAAGACAGTCTCCTTTGTCCCCTTCGCCTTGCTTGGAGAAGGATGCTGGGAAGATGTTGAATCGCCCTCCTCTTGTTTATGGTAATTATGGCCATAGAAATCCTGGGCATGTTTACCTCATTCACCACGGGAATCACTGGCAATAACATTTACTGACCAGACCAGATTCTGCCATGCCCAATACTGATATTGGATTCCCGAAATCTATATTCGCCCACCATGCTTTGAAACGAGAGCAAGTGACCCATGGATGTGCTATGTAATTGGTTGGACTGTAAAGCCTGGACGGCTTGTTTTTTAATCCGTGCCAATGAATGAACACCAGTCCACTTTCTTCTTGATTGGATGAGAATTTTTACCACTAGTTTGGGTATCAACTTTGGATCCATCCAATCTGACTCTTTCGTAAAGCAGTGTTAGCTTCCATTTACAAACCAATTAGCCATCAGTTATTGTGTCCCTTCTGGTTTTTCTCCGTTTACACGTATTCAAAGGCGGAAAGAGCCATCCTTTCCTTTCCTTCCAACAGATTGCTTTGCCTTGCTCACGGCTCTGTTTGGAGGTTTTTGTTAATGTTAAGTAATGTGTTGCCTGTGACTTGTTTCCTTTGGTTGCTTTTCCTCAAAATTGGTGTTAGTCTTTTATTCCTTTTCATTTATTTGCTTGATTTTTGGTGCTTTTTCTCCAGCGCTTTGTTCTTTTTCCTGCTATTTTCTTGCATCTCGTTTGCCTGCACTTATTTTATCTCAGCGCTTGTAGGAACTTCTACTTTCGTAAGTATTTTTAATCCATTGTCTATGTTTTCATTGCAGGCTAGGCTTGGGGAGTAAGTTGAGCTAGTTGTTTATTGCTCTCGGAATGGTTCTGTTCAGGTAATATAGTTCTTTTGGCTTTGGTATCCAGCTTGTTTACCTATATCTGGTTGATTAGAAATTACTTGCTCTTCATGATGTTTTGGCTTGCTCGCATGCTTTTACGTGTGCGATGTCGTTGGTACAATTTCTGAAGCAGTTTTAGATTGACATGGGCTGTACTTTTAAAAGTAAATTTCACATCACTGGCAGCAGCAAAGTGAAGTGAGATATGCATACTGGCTCAGCATCTAATAACACATTCTTAAATGTAGCAATACAGAGATCTTCACCTGGAAAACTACTGTTGTGGTTGATATTGCAAAAAGCTGAATAGGATTGATTTGATCTGATCAGACAGGAGGATGGTTTGACTAGTGCCGGCCTTCTTGGAATATTACTTAGAGCCTGTGGACATGGTACACAGTAGGAGGGAGATATGCTAATGAACCTTGTTTTTTGAACAACAATGTATAGCAAAAGGTAAGGAATAATTTCTTCTCTGGGTTAGCGTTCTTTCCTTCTTACCACGAACCATCGCAATAATTGGTCATCTCATTTGCAGATTCCAGAGGACGTGGGCGTCTATTGTGGGTTTTGTCGAGATGAGACTAATGGCTCCACTAACTGCCAAAGGGATCGGAGTGGATAGGAAAGGAAGAGAGGGGTGGTCCGAGCCAGGAAATCTGTGTCAATTCCACGCTGGGGGACCAGTGCATTTATGGAGGAGGAAGAAAGGGAGGATACACACACACACTCAGGCTTCTTCCCTGGGACCAGACCAAACAAAGATTCTTTTGTTCCAGCTGGACCAGGGGAAGGGGGGGGGGGTGAATAGCTCCAAATCCATGGGACAAGGAAAGCGGTGGACTGGCACTCCACTCGCGGGGGATGGATTCCCTTCTCCTCCTCATCATCCATGGGATGGCCCCCACAAGGGTGTTTTATTTATCTAGAGATATCAAGAACGGGTGTTTGTAGGTTGGAGCACAGCAAGGAGATTAGGGAGAGGAGATTGTGGCTTTCTGGAAGGCTTGTTCTGGCGCTGCCCACCCACCACAGCATGTCATGCTTTTGTCTAGCTTTTGGACAGAAAGGAATTGTAGGGGATGGATCTCCATTCTCCTCCGCTTTTGTTTTCGGCCTACTGTCCCAACACCAATGTTTCATCTCCTCTAAAACCCATCTGAATTCTTTGTCCAGATCCAGAAGTCATTCAAATCTTGGGCCCCTTTCAATCTTCATCGGCCTATGAGAAAGAATCCTTAACTTTGATGCGCCGGGGGGGAGGTGGATCGCAGTGGGATTGACAGAAAAGAAAAGACATAAATTCGAATTCATATTAAATTCGGTGTGGGTGAAAGAGGGAACACAATAAATTTCCTCCCCCTTCTCTTCCTTCTTTTTTTTCTTTGTTGTTGTTTTTCCGGTGGGAACTCTGACAAAAAGTGATAAAAACGAAACGAACATCCTCATTAAGACCAACAATCCCCCCAAACTCCTACGAGGCCGTCGTAACTACAAAAAACTGTTGCAGACGTCGTCCGTCTTCTCCTTCGCATGTAATAACTCCCCTCCTCCCCATTATTCAGCGTTTATTTCGTGCTGTCTCTCCCTGTTGCAAAACATCCGCTTGATTTTTCAAATGAATTTCCGAATAGAATGAAATAGGAAGAGAATATAATAATTAGAAAGTGAATTATTTATTTAAAAGGTTTGTTTAGTTGGAGAATTGAAAGAAGATGGGAAAGAGAATTAAACGAGTAAGGAAATAAATATAGCTCATGAATGTCAATTCTCTTACTCATTTTATTTTTTTCCTTTCTCCATTTTATTTTATTCTGAAAACCAAATATGCTCTAAATTATCTCAAAATGTACGGCGTTACATATACGCGTTTTATTGAGACAAACAGTAACAAATGATTCACGTGCCTTTGGGGTTGGGGTTGAGGGCAAAGTCCCTCCAGTCGTTCATGTCCCTGAAAAAAACTAAAACTAGCTCTTGGAGTAGTTTGTTTTCTTATTGTATTCAAGGGGCAAGGAAACTAAAAGCTCAGGAGTCTCTCCCCTCAAAAAAGTATATGAGAATCGGGAAGAAGGAAACACGTGTAAAGAGAGAAATTCAATGTATCCCAACAACAAACAATAAGACAGCCCCTGCTTTTGCAGAGATATATGGAATGAATGGATCTCTGCCGCTGCCCGATGATGCCCTTCCTTCTCCTTTTTAAACTTTGCCGGGTGTTTCCTCTTGAATCCATTTAAAGTTCTCTGCTCGTCTGTTCCTTGTATCCACCGTTGCAAGTGACTTGTTAAAGTAAGATTTGATTTTATATTATATATTTTAACACATCATAAATGAATATTATTTATGTTTAAGCAACAATAGACACCGTTCACCCTTTTTAAAGTGTATTAATAACTCGAGGGGCTTTAAGTGACGGGTAAATAGTCGCCAACATTACTTGGACGTCGTCATTTAGATATCACCATATATATATAAAGGGCAACAATATTCTCATAGTTGTCCGGACAAAGGAACCAACCCCCCCCCCCCCCTTCTGGAGTGCCGCCAGTGTAATCGGATCATTCAGGCACACACGTCCAATAAATCCCCCAGAGACCTCGAAAACACGATCTTTGTTACTCCAATATTTTTAATTAATGTTTTTAAATTTCATTTATAGAAAAATTAAATTATGATATTTGAAATATCAAATTTTTTATTTTTTTTCAAATGAATTCGTTGTTAAAATATTTAATTTTTTATAAATCGAAGACGATAAATATCTGACGTAAATAAAAGGAACTTTTAATTTAACTTGCTTATCTCATAAAATAATCGATGATAGTGCCCAATTAACAATCCTCCGAAAAAACACAACACTAGGGGTCTACAGGCTCCGGGTGGGTAAGTTTCGGACGTAGAACCTGGAATGTAATTGATGAACGGTTTCTTATTTTTAAAACCTAAAATCTGTTATGTGGCTTAAAAAACCACCCAAGAATCAACCCGTCGATTCTGATACCGATTTCAGTACCATGTACACACTTCCGCGTCAAATTCATCCCGTAACCCAACCCCCCACTTCACTCACCGGTGGAAAGGACTCCTCTTCATTCTCAAGCAAAACCCCCCATCAATCCAAAAATCGGTTCATTTACAGGAATAAAAACAAAAGGCAACGCCTACAATAATCCATGATGGAATGGATAGAGTAATAATTGCATAATTTACAAATAGCAGCACTGCTTTGCTTTCAAGCAACGACGGGGAAAGGACCACCAAGGTGCACGGCGACGACTGCCAGTTCGTGGGGCTTGCCTGGCTCCTCGCAAGGAACCATTCCGCGTATGCCCGCACCGTCACCTCCGTCTTCCGCGCCATGATGTCGGGCCCCTACTGGACCGTCCCCAGATCTTGCACGGTGGGGAGCGACGGGCTGCCCTTGGCCGTCAACTCGTCCCAAGTATTAGGGAGCTGGACCCCGACCCGGGGGTCGGCCCCACGGTCTGTCCTTGCCTTGATCCTGATAGCTTGTTACTCCCAAATAACGTCCCTGGGGATGTGAAATAGTCTTGCGAATGTGGGTTATTGCACAGGAGTATGGCCAATTAAAATAACCTGCCAATGTTAACAAAAAAAAAAAAATCACTTGCCAATGACGATGACGAAATGGGCGCACCACAGATCATCGAAGATAAAAAGGGGGAGAAATCACCGAAACATCGGCGGGGCGGGCAGCAATCAATTCATCAAAAAAAAGTTCAAGAAAAGGATATATCTTGCTGATATACTCGATCGGAGCACCGCCTCCACCATCCCAACGACGAAGGTGACGAGGAACGATTACTTATAAGATGGGGAAAGTCAGAAAAAAAAACCCCAAACCCTCGACAAGTTCATAAAACCAGCCCGAGAAGAACAAAAAGAAAAGGAAAGGAGGAGGACTATGATAATTGATTTCTTTTTCTTTTTAATTTCTTAGTCGGATGAAGGGAGGGGGGTTTCGTTTAGTGTCCGTCGCCTCATCCCTCGTCCTCTTGCATGATTTCTTTTTCTTTTTAACTTTTTAGTAAAAAAAAATGAAGGAAGAGGGGCGTTTCGTTTGGTATCCTCGCGTCGTCCTTCTTCTTCCTGGATGATTTTTTTTTTCTTTTTCTTTTTAATTTTTTTCTTAGATGAAATCAACGGAGGGGATGTTTCGTTTGATATCCTTCGCCTCGTCCTTCTCCCTCTTAGGAACCCGATTCATTGGAATCCGGGGCAAGTGTTGGGTAAAATTTAAGTTATGTTTCTGATTCTTTGGGTTGGTTCCGAGGAGAGAACCTGAAATCATACTTGATACCATCGGTCATAAAAAATTTAGAACCTAAAACTTATCCGATTTATTCGAAAACTTACACTAACACCGACAGGTACCTAATTTTATACTAAACGTATGCTCACCCCTACAAAGCACCTCCTAAACTTATTAAGGAAAAAAGAAAAGAAATATGTATAGAAACATGCGCCAGGGGCAAGAAAGTCGTCCGGCAGCAAGGCAGGCTTTTCTTATCAGCTGTGTCCCCGGAAATCCCACCAAACAGCACTTTTGGGCCTCGTCTTCTTTGGCTCCCGACATGTCTTTATTGCACTTAGAAAGGTGTCATCCTCTATCACAATATAGTTTGATATAATAAGAACATTTAGCTGAGCTTTTTCTCCCGCCGGCCGCCAATATATGCAAAAATAGTCGTGAACATTGACTTAAAACTTGCATATACTATTACGATTATTTCTGTATTTACGATTGGGTTGTATAACTACAAGTTCTCCTCACCCAACCCCCCTCCCCTTTTGTCCCTACGATCTTTTATTGTTTTCTATGACCAGGCGAGGCCAACAGTGTGTGCCGTTGTTGGTTGGACCATTGTCCTTTGAATCTAGCAAAGTTTTTCTTTTTAACAAGCTAATATTTACTCTATTTGGGGTAACACTTTCTTAATACCAATGATTAATGAGAAAGAGCATGAAAATTAATTTACTTACAAAAACGCCGAAATAATATAATTTGAACAAATTTTACTTTATAAAAAGAGTAAATCGCTCAAACTTATTTACTATCTTGACCGTTAGCTTGATCTCCATGCACACACCCCTCTTCTCTGGATCTTAAGACGCCTCCCTCCATATTTGATCTCTACCCTATACCCTCGATCGTAATTCCTGCATTTCTTATCTGAGAACATTGTGGAAATGTCTACGATGACATTTAAGATTACTTGCAATTTTTTCAGCCTTCCCCTATAAGTAGACCACCCCTACAAAGACAACTTTTCTCTTTTCATCACTTCGAGAAACTCCCGAAACCCTAAGTACTCTCCATCATCCTTCCTGCTCAACAAAATACCTCGAAGAAATGGAAGAAACTTTCCATCCATATGACCACCACCTCACCAGCTTCGCTCTGCTTCAGTCTTCCTCCTCGTCTGCCACCATCCCTTCCCAAACACGAAATCTATACTTTCCCTCCCCATCCTTTTCATGCACTAACCGAATGGCTGCCTCGGCTACCGGCGTCACGAGATACCGCGGCGTGAGGCGCCGCCCCTGGGGGAGGTTTGCGGCGGAGATAAGAGACCCCCACTCGAAGGAGAGGCGATGGCTTGGCACCTTCGATACAGCCGAGGAGGCTGCCCGTGCGTATGACTGCGCCGCCCGTGCCATTCCTGGGATCAAGGTGAGGACCAACTTTGTGTACTCGTCTCCCTCGTCGCACCACCTCCTTCCTCCTGATAATCGCCTTGGTAACAAGAACAAGCGTGGTAGCGTTATTCCATGTTATAAGGGTTCGGTTGGTCTGCCTTCAATGACCGCCAGGCATAACGTGGGTGGATATGGTATCCCGCCCTTGCAATCCCTGCTCGACTTGCAGTTCCTTGATGACTTCATCACCGACACTTCCGCTGTCACTAACTCTAGCTGTCAGTTCCCTCTGGGAGGACACACCTCCACGTCGGTTCCCACTGGCAATCCCACCGTCTCCTCTTCCTTGGGGGAGAGCCCAGGGATCACAAAACCCGTGGCGGCGGCCGAAGCAGTGGGGGACGACTGGGACTTCCTCCTGAATGAGAATTCCGGTTCCTCGGGGTTGCTCGAGGAGGTCATCCAGGGTTTCTTCCCAAGGAAGGACGCTCGACCTAGGGACGATCCAACGGTTACCTTCTCAAATTTCGGGGTCCGGCCAGCCCCGAGTCTTGTAGCTACGGGAACGTCATGGAAGGTCGATAACGCGGAGGCTGCGAGGTCAGCGGCGGGTTTGGCATGGAATGCATAGCAGCTTTTAGGACTCAAGCTCAGTTCCTCAGTTTAGTGTATTCGTTTTGGGTTAGTTTACTGTAATAATATATATTCCTCACTAAGTCGTTGCTAATCTAGTGACTAGGACTGTGTATCAGGTTAGTTTCAACTGAAGTTCTAGAAAGCAACAAAGCGTGTTTTCGGATGGTTTGTTTGTTGAATTTCACGTTCTGTAAGTTATGTCCTTCAGTTTTGTCGGAGGATTCGCAATAGATGATGATGTTAATTTGAAGTCCCTTTGCCTTCAGTTCGCTGTAATAACATTGTGACGGTCGGTTTCTCTTCTTTTGTGTTTCCAGAAAGTCCCGTACTCATGCGTGTTATTACATCAAGATTTAATCTCTAACTCATCAATACAAAAAAGACTGAATATCACTCCTCTCCATCTCGGGCAAGAATCTAATCGACATATTTATCAACGCTCTATATATATATATACGATGTTGGTCGAAGAAGAGAGATGGTCGGTGTCTTTCTTTACGTATTGATAAGTATGACTATACCAATCTTACGTCTAGCATGAATTTCCATAAAATATTATTGCGGACACGTGTTAATCGCGGGGACTAACGTGGACCAAGGATGATAATAATTTTTTTAATAGTCTTATTTCTTACATGTACTCGTTTCTTTTCGTCGGAGTCCCCCTTCTCAGCCTCTAATCATTCAACCACAATACTCAAAATTTCCCATCTTCTGCCGTTTGTGCTCCTTTCGTTTCTTTTTCTTTCGTGATCTGGTGAAGCATTGAGGTTGATGGAGATATCACAGCTGGGACTTCACTCATCTTCAATTATACGTACTTTTGGTTTATAAGTTTCTCTTCCAAATTCACGTGCACGTGATAAATCGTTATATTTACTCGTACCTTTCACCTGTCAAAGACACCGGTAAGGCTGCAGTTTGGAAGACAGGAAAAGAAAAATAAGAGAAAAGAGGAGAAATCACGACCTTGAAGCAAACAATACGCACACATCCTTCAAAAGTCTCCTCTTATTTCCTTCCTTTTCCACCTTTTATCGCGTCTCCAAACGGAGTCTTTAAGTATTCCTCAAATTAGAATTAGTGGACTCTCATCGACCTTGGGCCGAGACCAGACAAATCCCATTGGGCCCTTCAAGAAGAGAAGTCCGTGGCCCAGTCCAATCTTGTGGCATGCCTCGGTGGATCGGCCGACGTGGGAGGTAGCGGCGGCATCCTCGAGACATTCCCTGGCAGCGCCCGGGATCAGTCCCCGAAGGCAGGACGGGGGGATGTGCACGCAACGTATGTCCGGAGACGATGTTATCCGGCACGGATGTACTTTTGAAAGGCTGGAGGGAAAAAAAATTCCAAACGGAGATCATACGAGTTTTGATAACTTGGCATCTATCATTCGCTTCATTTGTCTGGTTGGTTAACAAAGGTGAAAGTTCTAGAGCCATCCGTTGATCACAAGCTTTCGTCCATCAACTTCAACAGTACTAGCAAACCCCCCAAGCGAAAAAAGAAATTGAGGAAACTGCAGCAGACTAGTAAAGCGAGCGGCAGAGGGGACAAGTAGTGTCTCGTTGTCCAAGCTCGCGACGGGACCATCCCTCCAGGCACTCCCGGTGGAAGAAGTGGCCGCACCTGCTCAGCTCGCTCACCTCCTCCTCGTCTTCGAACCCGCAAAGGCACACGACGCAGCACCACACGGCGTCTCCCTGCACACCATCCTTTGCCTGACTCACCGACTCGAACGGAGCATGCCTTACCGACAATCCTGCGCCCATTCTTCCCTCGAATCGGTCATGGGAAACGCGGTGTACGGCCTCAGCTCGGACAGCGTTGCACTTATCGACCAGCCTAACGACACTGGCCAACGCCATCAGGAACAACATGATGAGCCGTGGGACCATGCCGTCGGGAGGACTGAAGCAACTGATGAGACCCATATTGCTCGCACGCGGTGGCCACGTCCTCCCCAACAAGGCAGGAGAGAGTGCCGCTTATTTTTGAAGACACGAGTGAAGGAATGAAGTGGAAGAGAACCAATGACATATATACCTCATATTTTCGGGAGGATTCCTTCTGCACGCACACGTGTGAGGACGTAAAGCAAGCCTGGGCCGAAACTCGTTGGGATGAGTCCCACGTGTAACTGCCGTATTGTGCAGCCATTGAGGTCCCGACTTTTGGTATGGTGTCGCCTCCCAGGATGATATTTTACTTAATCTCCGTCTCAGTTATCCGTTGAACACGTTTCTTAGTAGGCGAAGAAATATTTCGCTAACGTATAAAATTTTTAAAAAATTTATCAAGTAATATTCGACATTAAAATTTCAATTTTAATTTTTTTAATTTTTAATTAAAAAATTAGTGAAATAAGCGTTCTAAACACTAAGAATTTAAAAACCGAATTTCTTAATTTTTTATAAAAAAAATCGAATTTTTTAAATTATTATTCGACAAATTTTAAAAAATAATTATATAATTTACTTTCTTTTTTTTTTCTGGTCGACTATGTTCCGTTACGTGGCATCGACGTTTTACCGAGTCCATTATCTAGCCGTTACTACGACGCCCAAAAAGAAAAAACAAAGACCAAAATTCCAAATCCAGCTCCAACGTCCCTCCCCACCGATCAACATCTTCGCCTTCACCTTCCTGGTTGAATCGAATCAAAATCCCAAGGCAACAATGGCAACTTCCACCTCCTCCATCAAGAGGAAACGTCCCTCAATGATCCACATCCCCGGCCTCCTCCTCCCTCTCAAAGTCGCCACCGAGGATGTCCCACCTTGCGAAAATGTTGCCCATTGCTGCCGCTATGAGCGTGGAGTTGCCGTTTTGTCCATCAAAGGCCGGAAGAAGTTCATGGAGGACGCGTACAGGATCGTCTCCTCTGTCAGCGACCTCGGCCACTTGGATAAGGTAAGCTCACAGCTGGAGATTTGTTGCTCCTAGTCTGGGTGAGTGGATGTGGCTCGGTATCTGGTGTTAAATACAGGCGCCTTTCTGTTTTGATTTATTCATGCCCTCAGCATTTCTTTGGCGTGTACGATGGGCATGGAGGAAGGGAGGCTGTGGATTTCGTGGCCCAGAGGTTGCATCAGAATGTGGTGGAAATGGTGGGCGGTTGCGAATGTGACACGGATTTTGATGTGGAAGAGGCGATTAAGGCAGGGTTCTTGAGAACTGACCAGGAGTTCCTCGACCTGGTCAACTTCTACGTGTTTCTATATTTCCTTTTGCGAAGGTGTAAGCCGAGTAGTTTTTCGGGGTTTTGACGCGACCTCTTTGTGGCTTGATGCAGGATTTAAGCAGCGGTGCCTGCTGCGTCACGGCCTTGATCCGTAGAAATGAGATAGCAATTTCCAACCTGGGCGATTGCAGGGCTGTCCTATGCAGAGGAGAAGCGGCAGAACCACTCACGAGGGATCACCGGGCAGGACAGGAAGAAGAAAAGCGGAGAATAGAAGAGAAGGTTGTAATCAGTAATGTTCTCGAATTCTGTCGATTCGGTTAATCTTAAGAGTGATGCTTTCAGGGAGGATTCGTGGAGATGCACAGAGGAACATGGAGGGTGCATGGGGTGCTGTCGATTTCTAGGAGCATCGGAGATTCTCATCTGAAACAGTGGATTACCTCAGAACCAGAGACCAGGATCATCCCTCTGACTACTGATTTGGAATTTCTAATCTTGGCCTCCGATGGCTTATGGGAACAGGTTGAACCCGGTCTTCAATTCCTTTGAATTTGATACTTCTTTGTTGTGGTTGGTGCTTTTCTTATTCGGGCTCTTCATCCCTTGACATGTTTAGGTTAGCAATCAGGAAGCAGTTGACGTTGTTAACCGGCTGCAGTCCTATCATAAGAAAACACGCGAGGCTGAGGAAGACAACGGAAACGGTGAGGAGTATGGATTGGTGAGCGTGAGTCCGTCATCAAAGCTGCGACGTGTTTCCCTGAAACAGCCAGCAGGATGCAGTACTCGATCTCCCAGCTGCAGAAAACTCGACCACAGCCGAAAAGACGTCGAAGAAGATTCCCCAAAGGAGTTTGACAGCCCTCCAATGAAAATGAGGAGAATATCAATGGTGAAACGTCTGAAGACAAGAACCGAACAAGCTAGTAAAGACAACATCGGATCAAATGACGGCCTTGTAGCAGCATGTAAGGAACTCGTGAATCTCGCAGTGAGTAGGGGCAGCATGGATGATATCACAGTGATGATTATCGATCTACATCACTTTCGATGAACGAAATACTTCCTATTCTGTTTTTTTTAGATCGTATGCAAAGAAATGAATGAACAAACTGCAGGTACTTCCATCAATACTCAACTCTTTCAGACGAAGATAAAAGCAGTAGCTACATAGATTAGATCTTGCTTTCGCATATATCAACACTGAATAGTGCTATGACAAGCCATTGTCAACTGAACAGGGGGGTCGGAGAATGCCCCCGTGGCTATTTGCTTGAATATCCATCTGTTAGCTGCTTCAGTAAAGTGGATCCCGTCCCAGCTGACCCTTACAGATGGATCTCTGCACGACTTTGCTATCACTACCTCTTTTCCATCAATCGTGATCTTCGCGCCACATCTTCTGGAGTCATTGTAGTTGTATTTACCACCATGTCCACAACACACCACAAACGGCTGCTCAAAGCCTGCAGATCCCCATGAATACCCAAAAAAAAATCTCTTACGAACAGCCGAATCTTGAGTAATGAGGGCATAACGAGATTTACCATGTTTCTCGGCTCGAGTGATGAGGTCATATTTCACCGTGTAGATGTCGACGTAAGTGATGGACGCCTCAGGAAGATCTCTCCTCAGTCCCTCGACCGATTCCTTCAGTAAACTATTGAAATGCCGAGCCATCTCGTTGATCTCAATCGCGCAACCGTATTCGTCTAAGTTATACTCGTCACCGAACCTGTCTAATATATAAATTAGACAGCCAAGGGGGCCAGTGTTATGTACCCAGAACGATCTTCCTCCTTGAGCGTACACTTTCTGCCCAGAAATCGAGCATTCAGTAATAACTACAGTCCCGAACATTCTTCTGGACCAGGTCATAAACAGATCAAGGAAACAGAAGGGCATACCGTTACCACATCGGAGAAACGGGCAATTATCTCTGGGAGTCCCGCCTTGATCTGCTCTATCGTCTCGTTCATCTTCAATCCAGCAGTAAGATCATTTTGGCCAACGTCAAAGGTGTACAATCCGCGCGATAAGTACTCTTCCTTTGGCATCAGCTTCGCGAACATACCACCTGCAGCGGAATCAAATGAAACCCACACTGCCGCGAGCTCTTTGTCCCGATTACTTCTTCCGGCGATGAGCAAGGGGATTTACCTCGGGAGCGGATAATTTGGGACCTTGAGCAGAACTCCGAGTATTCGACAAGCTGGACATTCAGATTGATAGGGCTAAATCCACTGGTGTTAGGAGATATGATAGGGGATCCGGCCGTCGCAAAGTTCGCGCCGTGGCTGAAGTTCGTGCCCATCGAGTCCAAGTATGCACTAAGATGAGGCAAACCCAAGCTCTCAGCTGCAGCAAAACAATCCCGGGTGGAATCACCAATCCCCAATCACAACGGTAGCGGAACTCCTACTCTACCGCGAATGCAAAGAGGAGTAGGCCCGCCCCGTACCTATGAAGTCGACGACCAGGCGGCCATCGCAGTACCTCCCCGCCGGACCGCCGAAGTGCGTCTCCCCATTCGGCGCCGGCGCCTGCCCGAACACCGCCGACAGGCCGCCGGTGTCCGAGTTGGAGTCTCCGAAGTTGAATATCGCCGGGAAATGGCAAGCGCCGCCGACGCCGACGCCTTCCGAAAACCTAGAGAAGTGACTCGACGCTGCCAAGACAGCAATTGGCAGCAGGAATCCGATGGTGGAAGCTCGGATCATTTCTTTCCAACCTTTCGTGATTCGAGGGAAAGGAAAAGTCCGTTCGCGGGCTGGTCCTTTTCTTTATACAAGTCAATTCTCTGGTAATAGTATTATACTGATTTTCTAAGGTACCCGATCGCGTTACGACATTGTTTCTCGGGTCGTAGCGGGGAGTAACAATCGTTGACAGGATGGAGCTTTCTGGGGCGACGAAATCGTTGAATTTGTTAATCCAAAGCTTCCAATGAAGGATTCAACGGAGACCGACCCGCCCTTTCCGTGAAGGCCGGGAACAGCGGTTTATCGACGAAACTTACTACGACCAGGGGAGCTGCCTGTGGCAAGCCATGGTAAGCGGGATGGGCGGATCCGACTAGGAGACCCGACGATGTGGTCGAATACCTTCCTGTTGGCCCCCTCGATGTTATGAACTCCATCCCAGTTCACGTGGATCGACGGTTTATTGCAGCACTTCCCGGACGAATCTGGTCATGATGCCATGTTAAAAATTTCACCTATAATTAAGACATGGCGTTGTTCCAATCCTTTTTTACTCAGGGTGTACTATCCCAACAATCATCATTTCCTTCCCGTGATGTGTTATCTTTGACCCGCACCCCCAGGTGGATGTTGTAGTTGTACTTTTCCCTGTGGCCGCAGCATGTCTTCAGTGGCTGCTTTATCCGTGCAGAGCTTTAGCGTATTAGTCGGTGCAAGTTACCTTCTGGTTCTCGTTCCGGACTGAAATTGGAGCTGCTGAGAAAAGATGGGAACGGAGAAAGCTCACCGAAATGGTTGGGATGGTTGATGAGGGCATACTTTATGGCGTACACATCTACGTATGTGATTGTGACGTCGGGGATGTATGCTCGGACTTCATCGGTGGACATGTTTGCAAAGTATCCTGCGGTGAGATCGTTCTGACCGATGTCGAACGTGTACAGAGCCCGGGAGAACACGTCTTCCATCGGCAACAGCCTCTCAAACACCCCTCCTACATTGTATTAAGGATGAAGAAGTCAATCAAATCATGCGATCACACGCTGCCTATTTCAGGTTTGCACTCACTGCTCCAAACAATAGGACTAGTTACCTCTCCCGCGAGCAACTTGGGATCTCCGCTTGAATTCATAGAACTCATTGAACTGGACATCCAACGAGATGGGGCTGAAACCAGATTGTCGGAGGGTGGAATTCTGGGGCCTGATGGTCGAGCCAGTGGTCGCGAAGTTGGCTCCGTGGCTGAAATTCGAGCCGACCGCATCCAGGTAAGCACTGAGGAACGGCAAACCAAGCTTCTCCGCTGATATAATCACAAGAACAAAGGGTCCAGACTCAATAACCATTGGACAAAACCGCGAACACCGCAGTAACAACGTCTTCAAATAGGTCGGTTCAACAAAGCCTGAATGAGGCAGCCACTATTGCACAAGCCCACAAGCTGAAGGCGCTCTCGTTTCCACGTCTTCTGGGGCCTACTCTGATAGTGTCATCTTCAGATGAACGGAACGGGACAGACACTCTCGGTGGATTTCCTAACCCAAAGCTATCAGAATTTCTACAAGTCATTGGCCTAATCTAGACAAAGGGAGCGTAGAGATGAAGTCGACGATGAGGCGGCCGTCACAGTACCTCCCAGAAGGGGTGCAGAAGAAGGTCTCGCCGTGGGGAGGGGGAGCCTGGCCAAACACGGCGGACAGGTCCCCAGTGTCGGAGTTAGAGTCTCCGAAATTGAATACCGCGGGGAAGCCCCACTCGGGGAGGGATGCTGAGGCCAATGATGGCCCCAGGAGGCACCACGCCAAGGACGACAGCACGACGATAACGTAGGTTAGAAGGTGTGCCATGTTTCTGATCGGAGATTGCTTTGCTTGCCTGAATGAGAAAGGTGGGAAGGGGCGGTCACCATGGGGACCCTCCCATTGTCAAATATTATCAGTATACCAAAAGACCTAAACTTTAATCGAATCGAAATGTTTGTGCGTAAATTAAAAGTAGTAATAGAAAAAGGCAAAATATCAAATTATGGCCTCAATTATTGACCAACTTTCTGTTTCGGCCTAAGCTTTATTTGTTATATGATTTTGACCCGAACTTCTAATATAACTTATTTTATGGCCCGACGTCGACGACGTTATTCAGCTTGCCGACGTGGACTTAACAGAATCCGACGTGGCAAAATTTTTCTTCCCACGTCACTCATTCGTCGATCCACATGGGGCCCATCTGGAAATTATTCGTAAAAAAAGAGAAACGTAAAAGAAGAACAAAAGAAGGAAAGATAGAAAATCGATACCCATTTCTTTCAACCATAATTTCTTCCCCCTTTACAAAATCGATACCCATTTCTTCCCTAAGTTAACCCAAATTTCTTCCCCCTTTCCACCCGCCTTCGAACGATACCCATTTCTTCCCCCATCTCGTCATCTACCTCCGTCCCAAAGTGTTTGTTGTTTTTGTTTCCTTGTCGTTGAGCCCAGGAAGGCAAGAGCCCAAGCAAGGTGAACGTGGTCGACGGCTCTAGGTACGGTTGGGGCTCCAGGCAAGGTGATCGTGGTCGACGGCTCTGGGTACGGTGGGGGCTCCTTCTTCACCTTTGGTTGAACCCCATCCCCTTTCTTCCCCCCTTGTTCAGTTAGAATTCCTGTGGTGCAGACTCTGTGCAAGGTCACACAGAATATTAGCCAGACTCTTTCCCCCCCTTCTCCCCCCCTCTTTCCTTCTTTTGTTCTTCTTTTACGTATTTCTTTTTTTACGAATAATTTCCAGATGGGATCCACGTGGATCGACGATTGAGTGACGTGGGAAGAAAAATTTTGCCAATTCCGTTAAGTCCATGTCGGCAGGCTGAGTAACGTCGTCGCCGTCGGGCCATAAAATAGGTTAAATTAGAAGTTCGGGTCAAAATCATATAACAAACAAAGCTTAAGCCAAAACAGAAAGTTGGTCAATAGTTGAGGCCATAATTTGATATTTTGCCATAAAAAAAAGGGCAAAAGAAGGGTCGGGGAAAGGAAAACGACGGGTCACGTGGTTGGAACCAACCTTTTGCCGTGGACACTTATCATCAATGTCCCACGTTCGGACAAAACAAAAGCAGCTCTTAATTTGTTTAATTTGGCCAATCCTGAATTGTTAAACTTTGGAAAGTTTCCAACAACGTCGAATCGACTTGAGCAAAGATTTCAAGGATGTTTTCAGGAGGTTAGGAAAAGTTAAAAAGAAAGTACAAGAAATCATGTCCTATTATCCCAAAAGATCAGCCAACGATTATAACTATACACGTGGCCCTCATCCTGCTTCGCTTCATCTTCATCCTCTTTTATATATAAAACCCAACATCGGACACATAAACCCTAAACAGATGAATCAAGCCATCTCTGGGAATCGGTCAGTGCAACCTACGAAATAAGGGGAAGAAAAACACAGGAGACACACAGCAATGTGGCAAAAGTGGGGATGACCCCGACAGAGAAGACCCTACTGTCCCTGGACTCGATATCTTTTTAGGAGATATACTTTAAGCAAAAGCTTCACAAATGCAGGCCTTTTTACCACCACCAGCAGCAGCAGTGAACCTAGCGATTCAAATGCTATTAAGCGCAACCTACCAAGACGAGATGCCAAATGCCAAGGCCAAATGATGCCAGATACCTATTCTCCGACCAACAAAGATCACGAAACCAAACCCCAAATCCACCGAGCAGCTAAAAAATGTGATCCATTAGATTGTCTGTGCACAATACAATCAAACTACCATGTTGAATGCAAAGTTTAACATGAATGACCTGCTAAACTGTCTTCTGGGTTCAGTTCATCCAACTGGAGTCCTACAATAACAAAACGGGATCCTCTCTTCTTCCTCTGATTAGGACAAAATTAGAAAGATAACACCACAAAAATTGCAGCTGCTCCCACAGTGCTCATCAATCCAATAGACACGAAATGAAGTGATAACGCATGGAGAAGGATAAGAAAAAAGCACGAAGAAGCGAAACTGTATCTGCTTCGAGTGAAAGCTAGCACAGGCAAAACTCCTCCAAACAGCATTCCGGAGCCACAACATCACCATCTGTCTCTCGGCCTTGACCTGGCATATGTTAAAAAAGCAAAAGTGTGACTTCTTTATCCCCCAAAAATAAAATATTTATTGATATCATCCCCCCCCCCCCCCCCCCCCCCCCAAAAAAAAAAGAAACCCCACAAAAAAAAAAGAATAAAACCATCAGATCACTCTGTATTATCATTGCAGCGACATCACATATCATGGCAAAAGACAGCCTGCGTGAACTTCTGGAATCAAATAGGCCACAAGAACTGGGTACCTATATCATTATTCTATTTTTGAAATAAAACCTACATTTCCAATCAAGATCCAATAAGCAATCAAACTTTTTTGTACTGCTGTTCCATCGTAATAAGAATTGATACCGGTTAAAGACATCCCTGGCTGAATTTATCACCCTTCTCATCCCCTCTTTGCTGATGAGAAACATTAGCTAAACCGCTACTAATGAAGGTCACTTCATTTCATACGGAAGAAAAGACCTACATTATGTCAGGCTTTCAAAATCATATAAACCATTTCAGTTTCCAAGGATGATTTCCATAATGTGTTATGGGGTGGGATTTTTTTGAATTATACCCCTTAAATTAAAATTAAAATTTTTTTCAGCAAAGTTTTTCAATTCCATTTTACCAAAATCCCCTCTATCCAGACACTTCCAAGGAAGATATGGAAGTATGAGAGTAAAATATTATCTTACCGATCGAAATCTCGGCTGCCCAAAAATCCTCCATCCCTTCTGCCCTGGAATCCTCTTCTCTCGTTCCCTGTTCTTGGCCAGGCATCTCCAGACCCACGAGAAAGAGGGCGGTCATTATAATCCACACTACGAGAGTCGTCAATAGATCCAGATCTGGAAGGTGGCCTATCAGAGAAGCTACCCACCCTTCCAGACCTAGAACGCGGTCTGTCAATTCCTTTTTGTCCAAATCGGACTTTATCATCCAGATCACGAGTCAGTGCTTCCAGCTCCCTCTCCTTCTCCGCAAGTGCATCACTGACATCGTTCCTATCTCCAGTAGTGCCATTGTCTTCTTTCAGCGAAACCTGTCTGTCCAGTTCCTTTCTTAAGTTCTCTATTTCCTCCTTCAGCAGCTTCTCCTCCTCCGACAAAGGCCTGAACGCTAGTTTACATCAGAAACCAAAGATTGCACTCCAAACTTAAAAGTAACTGTTATTATAGAAGTAACAGATGAGACAACAAGTAACTGGTTTTGCTTTCGGGTCAAGAGATGATGATATAAATAGAAGGTAAAACTTACATAAGAAAAAGTATACAAGAGGTAAATGAAACAGAGAAACCACAAAATGCAGCCACTTCAAAGAGCAGAAGATCATATACAGACGCATACAAAGAAAAGACAAACTACAGTATTAGAACACCGTCTAAAAAACCTTAAAACAAAATTAAAGTTGACCCTGGGATTTGACTTTGAGTTTGTAAGTTTAGATTACATCGACCCCACAATACCCTCTTTTATATCTCCTTTAACCAAGCACATGAATACAAGCAAGTCATGTAGAATGCCAACCAAACTTTCTTTCTAAAACTACAAGTTCTAACGACACAAGCACCATAGAAGATCAATGGGAGACACGAGTCGACACTTAGATTGGAAATTAATTTACAAAAGACAGATAATCATATGACAAATCCAATGCCCCAAGAAACAAACCAGACTTAGTTCGCTACTCCAAGAGCAATGGCTAATCAAAATCACTCCCACAAAACAAACATTTGGGAGCAACTTGGGTGGGTTATATAGATAATAACATGATGGAAATCCATTCAAATGTCTCCCTGAAGAACATTAGTCTACTTGAAAGGTATGCAGAATAAAACAAATACAGAAAAACTTCCATCATTATCACCTTCTAATTCCATTATCATGCTCGGTATATGAATTTTAGGGAGAAGAATCTTATGAAAAGAAATTCACTCATTTTGTGTAAGCGATATTCCATTACAATCACTTTACTACTCTTAACCATACCAATATGAAAGTCGTTTATTTTCCAAACTAAACTGACTGATACAAAATACAAGTAAACTGACTGATACAGGGTCGTTATTTTTGGTATGCTGACAGCATTAATGTTAAGGTTGTTAGTTATCACACCCATTTATTCAGCTTTCATAAGTTTCTTACAAGTTTAAAATGCAATTGATACAAGGTGGGAAAATGCTTAATGTCTGAGCCTTCAGAACAATATGCGAAGTGTTTTCCTCACAAAAATGAAAGCCCTCAATGGGTAATTATCTAAACTAAACCGAGCTGTGAGCATGTATGCAAATACCAAGTTTTGTGGTAAGTGTCACTTAAAAGAAAGCAAGACAAACATGGAAGTCTTGTCCAATGACGATAATAACAATAACAACTCTCAAGCCTTCATCTCCCTGAGTGGGTTGGCTATATCAATCCTCTTAGCAATCATACTAATAAAGATGTCAAATGACATTGCACCAATGTTCATTAACCTTGTCCGAATCAAGAAGGCGAAGATCTTTGGGTCAGCGGTCCGATATAAGAATATTTTGTCGGCATTCGCACAGTTCATCATGATCACCATAAACGTGCTCAGAGATAGAATATATTTGGCCAATGCAAAATTAAAATAGAATCAACATTCCCTACAGTATTAAACATGGATATACAGATGATGAGTCCACTGATGATTGGACAATAACTCAATCTTGAAAAGATTGAGACATCCGATACCAACTTCCTTCAAAACCTAAAGGCATTTTCCATTGCATGTCAAAGTTATTGATGCTGCATGGCATATCATTGATATTAGCAGAGTAGAATAAATCATTTTGAACTTTTACGTAGGCATTCTTTCACATATTCTGCCATAAAACACTCTAAGCAGGCACCAAATGTACAAATGGGACAAAAAGCAGTCGTCTGACGCATAGCAGCATAAGAACTAGCCCAACAAAAACCAAAACTTGGTCTAGCAATTCGAGAAGTTCGGCTACAACCACCAAAACCAGAAAGATATAGGACAACGTCCATCAAACCAGACAACATGAGAAGGGAAGTAGCAGTGACAAGAAGCTGGCTAAAAAGCCATACCTGTCAACACTTCGATGCTCCAACTCAGAATCAATCTTACGCCAATCCAGTCCCTTCTCCTCCAGCAAAACCTCCCTAGGCTTGGCTTCCCCAAAAGGATTCACCTTGGGCCGCGGTTTCACCGCGGTCTCATCACCCTGACTCTCAGACCTACTGGACTGTGCACTCGAGGGCCTACTACCTCCAGAAGTAATTCCAATGCTCTTCTTTGCATCAATTTCTAAATCAATTTTCTTGTAATCCAAGCCCTTCTCTGCCAGAACTTCCTCCCTTGGCCTTGCTGCCCCAAATGGATTGGCCCGATTAGATTTCGCCCCATCGTTCAAATTCTCAACAGCATTTCCACCTAAATTTCCCGTACGGGGATTTAGGACCAGTCTTGGCCGGTCACTCCTGGCTCCGCCATCTCCTAGACCTCCTCCTCCCCTACTCCACCTATCGGATTCAATCCCTGGGTCCCGAGAATCACGGAACCCTGAGCCGAAACTCGAAGAAGACCGTGAGTAGCCAGGGGCAGCCATTGGAGGAGCTTGGGCTCTCTTCCCCATAGCCCAATTATCCACGTCGTCAGACCTGGATCCACCTCCAAGAGATGCATATCTGTCATTCCCGCTGCCAGTCCGCGACGGGGCGTTATTAAACGAAGAAACAGGCCTTTTCATAGCCGCCCAGTTATCCGCCTCATCAGCACGTGAGGGTTCAAACTCCGAAACTCTAGATTGCGGGGGACCTCGCCGCTCATCGTCAAAGCCCCCTCCACCGTAACTGCCCCTACGGCCGCCGCCATCATACCTCGAGGAAGCATCGGAGCGATTATTATAGGAGGGGAATCCACCGCCGAGGCGGCCACCAAAGTGGTGGCGGTCATCCTCGTCGTATGACCTGTCCTTGGGTCCGGTAGGGAGGCGGAGGAGCTCGTCGGGGGTCAGGCGGCCATAGGAGCCCCCGGACGATGCTGGGGCGGCGGTCGAGGAGGTGTAGAACTCATTGAGGGTCATCTTCTTCTTCTTGGGCTTGGCGGAGATAGATTCCTTGAGGCTGGGGAAGTTCTGGGTCTCGACGGAGGGGGGGTTCGATTTGACGGCCGCTGCGGCGACGCGCTCTTCTTCCTCGGCCGCCTCGGCCTCGGCGGCCCAGGCGCCGATGTTGCCCCAGGGTTTGGACATTTTCCGCGACGAGATCTGGACAGTCGGACGTGGACGGAGTCGGGACAGGGGATGTAGGAAAATGTGGGGTTGCTTAAGTGAGATGGAGAGGGCGTCGGATCGGGTCGGGTCGGGTCTTGCTGATTAGGAAGCCTGACGAATTTAAGTCTTGGACGTTGGTTGTTGTAACCAGAGAGTTGCATTACAATATGGAATGCATTTTCTGTCCTTTGGAAGAAAGACACAGTTTTTGATCCAAAATGTGTATGTATGTAATACAAGTATGTATACCTTAACTTAGATTTCTTTGAAGATTTTATTTCAATCTTTAGTATATAAAACTATGAACACCACCCCCTATCCCCTTTTGCCCCGGCCAGTGGAAAACATTCTCAATGCCCAGCGTTTCACATGACCCGGGCGTCGCACCAGCACGCTCCTCACGGTTTAACTCCAAGCCTTGAAACCGAAACGACTTGACTCGTCTTGCCTCCACTTAATTTATGTTAGCACGAAGGCATACATCCTTGTCGCATCAGATGGGGATCCCCACGCTCGCTGCAGGACCCATGTTGTTAATGCCAGTTCCGCACTCTTTCCGCTGCAGAAGAGAAAAAGAAAACCTGCTGTTACAGACCGGACCATGAAGCGGGGAGGGGCTGTACGCCACTCCCCGACACCGTGATGTGCTCGAGTCACACAAAAGAGACTCCGGCAGTTACATGGAATCACTGCCTAATGTCCATCACAGATCTTACTATGTAGACTACCACAGATGGTTCAAACATGAATTCAGAAATAGATGACCAGAAAGGAATGTCACCTTTCCAGGAGAACTGCAGTGTTAGAGCTCTCGAAAGTTCTGCTCCACACCCTCGAGTGCATCCTCCAGCCTATCATCGAAACAAGCTGAGCCTGCATCTTTAGCGATTGCATCTGCATCATCTGACCGACTGGAACCATTTCCATCAAAAATATCTTCACCTTCCAGCAAAAAGGACCAAGACCTCACCAACTTCTTAGTGACGGGAGATGATTCCTTAATCGATGGAGATGTGGGCCCTTTACACAATTCGGGATCACTAGCTGCATCTAAGGGCACTTCAGGAGACGAGTGACGGCCTTTGTACGGTATGCAGGGACTAGTCAGCAGCGGAACTCGTTTCACAGAGAATGGGTCATTAGTCGCACCAGAAGGTATAGTTTGCCGGGAAGAAAAGTAGGACGAGTCGGACCAATTGGATGACGAGGGGGAGAAAGTGAACGAACTGGCGTATTCGGAGGTCGAAGGTGAAAGTGTAGGTGACTTTGAACTCCTGACAGGGCTGCTCAACGGGAGTCGAGAAAAGGACTCTGGCGATGGGAAAGGGTTTGTGCAAGCTGCACTGTCCTCGTCTTCATAACAAGTGTCCAAGCCGCCTCTCAAGAAATAACTAAAGGAATCTGGTGAATTACACGGGTAGCTTGACGGCGTGGATGGAGATATGGGATAGACATTAACTGATTCAGGATAATCTGACCCGTCATAGACATCTGACTCAATAGATGCTGTATCGCTTGACTTGAGGGCATCAGATTTGGCTTTGGCTGTCATGATAAACTCTTTCATTGCCCCACTTGCGAACTTCTGCTTAAGCTTATCCCAACCATTTTCTCTAGCAGGAAGGCAAGTTTCTGAATCGGAGCACGTCGCCGAGAGAGGAGGAACGACTCCGCCGGAGAGCGCTTTGGCATAGATCTCAAAATCAACGTTGTATGCACTTACTCTCCTCTCAGTTACCCCTCCACCATCATCTCGTACAAATCTAGTACTGTGCACTCCATCGTCTACAGGATCGCTACCATTTGGGGATAGCTCAACACTGGCAAAAGCATCCCAAAATTCCACTGGTTCTTCACCTTCCTTGATGGCCACAATCGGCCCTTTCGCTTGCTCATACCGTATAACCTGACGAGCAGCCTCCTCTGCTTTACGCCACATGAGCCTGTTGCACTTTGTCCCTACCCACACATATAAAGCAGTTGGAATATGCACAACGAATGCTCCACGGGAATCAAGCATTTCGGAACTTGCATGGTCCAACATCTTTGGTACGAGGTGTAGAGGGTCATACGGCGAGTGAGGAGCCATTTTGTACATCCTAGGCAGGGATCTCGGGCTTGCAGGGACAGCGTGCACTCTCTTCTGGCACTGCAAAAGCTGGCAAGCGAAACCCATGTTTGGATTCGTCACCCCTCTCGCGGCCTTCACATACTGAAACGCATCCTCGAAGCTCTGTCCCTCTCTCCACATCAGATACGCGATGACGAGGGATGTGGACCGTGAGACCCCCTGGCAACAGTGCACGAGGACCCGCCCCCCTTGCTCCCGGACATCCTCGAAGTAATCAAACACGTCGTACAGGATGCTAGTGATATCTTCGGATGGGCTATCCTGCAACCAGAGGGTCTTGTACACGAGGTCGCTCTTGAAGTACTCGCGAGATACGAACCCAACACAGTTCAAGACGTGGGTGATCCCGTTCCGCCTCAGCAGCTCCCGGTTCTGAGCGACTGCGTCGCTTCCCAGATAAACGTGCTCCGCGATCCTTGAACACTCCTTGTTGTAAAAGGCCAGCTTATCCCTCGGGACCAGAAACTCCGGCGGCAACTCCCCAGGGGGCTTAATGACCAGACCCCCTCGAGGGGTCTGCACGTTCGGCCACACACCGAGGTCATCGGACCCAGCACACGGCCACTCCTCCCCAGTCCTCCTCGAAATGGACAGCGGAGGGAGAAACGCCCTGGCCCTGTTGCTGGAAGGGGGATGGCGGGGTTCGGGCTTGGTGGGCGAGCGATCGGTCCAGGAAGCAGACCGCAGATACTTCCTCCGATGCTGGGTCTGGGTCTGGCCGTTATTACCGCCGTCTCCCGACATCCTACGACGAACCCAAAGCCCAAAAAAGGAAAAGAAGCACCCAAACCCTTCACGAGATTCCAACAAACGAACGAGTACCCATCAAAGAATAGCCCCGGTGGAGGTCACGGAACAAGGAAAGACAGCCTTGGGGGAGGTGGGGGAGGGGGGGCTACAACTACAGCAAACGACTGCGCTGCCCTGCCCCTGCCCTGCTCATATTTTCTTCGCCGGTTGTATTTGATTCGGTGGAAGTGCAGTGATTCGGTAACCAACTAAGATTTTGATGGGAAAATTTTAAATCATACAAGCATAATATTGTTATATTAAAAAATATATATTACGAGATGTAGTTGTAGTTAATTAGAAATGCCGAGGGAAGAATCAAACAGAGCCTGAAAGACATAGACTAATAAACCGACAGCCACAGGAACAAAAAGACCGAGTCGCAAAGAGATGACGGGTCAAAGATGGCAACAAGAAAAGGGTTGGAAAAAGGAAGTGCTTACTGCGATCCCTCCTCCTACTACTACTACTACTTCCAACTTATGCTACTAAGTCCTGGTGGTTGTGATGTTGTAGTCGTAGGCCGGTTTGCGCACTGCTTCTTAACCCGGGGAAGATGGATCCGGAGGTCGTGTGGTGGAGGAGTGAAGCAGAAGTGAGGGAAATAAGTTACAGACTTAACCTGACATCGTCGAATGTTAGATAAGTTTCCCAAGCCAGTTCCTGTTGGTCTCACCCACCATTTACCAGAAGACATCGCTGTTAAGCATATAATACTTCTACTCGTGGTTCTCATTATCGATCGAATCATATTGTATTTTCGACCTATGGATCGATAGGATTAGGTATAATTGAATAGAATCGTAACAGGTGAAATCGATAAGATCGAAACTTTTAAATGAGTAGTATCGCTTGTTCTTTTTAATAAAAGCTTTTGGAATGAGACTGTTAGAGGAATCTACTTGACCAAAATATTTTTTCAAATGCAATAATGAGTTTCAAAAATTGTCCACTAAAATCATTACTTGATGTTAATGCTGACACAAATTTGCGCCGAAAGCTACTGCGTTTGTGATTTTTTTTTTTAAAGGAAAGGAATGACTTCCTTCTTGATTTATTCTCTGTTTTTTTTTGAAGTATTTTTTGTTTTTTTGCCCTCATAGAATGTATACGAGTGAGTGAGAATGGGTATTCGTTTGATTTTGTGTTTTATTTAAGATAAGGAAGAGGAGACAATTCAATTGGTCAAAGGTCAACAAGTCGGTTCCCTATCTGTATATAATACTAATAATTGATAATTGGTAGTTTCGATTCAAATTCAAACCCACCCAAATTGACTAAATTATCCATTCAAATAACACTGAAATTCCTATTGGAATTAAATGTCACGATTTCGATTTTTTTAATTCAAAAGTTACAACTAAAAGTCTGCCGGTAGCTTCTTCTTCTACTACTACTTTGGTGGATGCTGTAAAATGAAAAAGTCTGATCAGAGACACCTGGAGAATGGGGAATATGAACTCGCTAATGCTGAGAAGCTGAGACTGGAACAGACTGCATCTGCCGCTGTCCTGTAATAGCCATTATGTACTGAAGTATATTTGGCTAATGCGTTGCCGGCGAGGAAGTTACAGGAAAGAGGGTGGCAACCCCGCTGGTTTCGCAAGGATGAGGACGGATGTTATAGATATACAGGTGGTTATTGTGAAGCTCGAGAGCAGAGGAACTGGAGCAGTATTCCGGACATATTTGGCCAGTCCACGGATTCCTCTCCTTGTATCACGGATGGATGAAATCGGGTTTCCTCTTTAAATACATTGTCCATTCATTTATATATCCATTGTAATCGAATTAATGATGTTATTGCACGGCGAGGTGCGCAGATGTGGTGACAAAGAATCTTCCACTTCATATGATAATCCGTGTACTATTGTTATTACAAATGTTTGTTGCTTCGCATGGTCGAAGGTTGTATTTTTTTGCTATTGAAGATGCTCATGAAACGAAGAACAATTCCAACTTCACTGCTGTGTTGCCCTTGTGCTGGCAAGCCTGCTCGTCATATGTGCGGAGTTGTGTTCCGAAGCTAGTTTCATCTCCACGGGGACATCGTGGAACTAGATCCATATGCCAAACAGATATGACGAGAAGCCCATACCAGGGCAGAGCGTCATTGCAGAAGAGAGAAGCGGAACAGTTAAGAGCTATCAGTAATTCATATCAGCAAGTACGGATAATCATTTTATCCGTACAGATCAGCTGCCAATTCATATTAGCATGGAATATATTAGCTAGGCCGCGATAATCAAGGATCTACGCTGTATCATTATTTTACATGGCCAGTGACCATCTTTTTGGACGTATGAACATGGCTTAGATAATAAAGACAATATCAGAATGCCAGACACAGAGTTAAGTCGCCAATCCAAGCGGGAGCTGCAAGCTTGCATGCATCCATAAGTTTGGCTCAAACTGCCTGTACTGTTGTCAGCATGTAGTTCCTTTACCAGCTCAAGGATTGTATCTTCCCATGTCCAGGCAGTTGCAACATGCGATTGACCGACTTTGACGGTTTTGGGGTTGTGGTGGTCTCGACGAGTTTAAACCACTGGCTTGCCGGATCACAGTTGCTATCCGAGTTCAAGCACTTGCAGGCGTTCGTGACCACTGTGTTATTGGAATCCACATCCAAACACACAGTTTTACCGCTGCTGGTCTTAGATGACAGGTGCATTTTAGAATCAGAAACCGCATCCCATTTAGAGTTCAAATCCGTGCAGATGATTCCAAGCTTCACAGGTTTGCCCAAGTCATCAACTTGTAAGCAAAAATACGTCCCCAGCACAGTTAAAGTCTTGGGTGGAGTGTATTTCCAGCCATCTGACTCCATGCATGAACCCAACTTGAGTTCGCCTGCCCAGGACGTCCGCAGCACACACAATCCCGTTAGCGGATGGAATATCACCAGATGAGGCCTATTTTCCGATAAACCCGGCCCTGCACATACCAGAGTCTGTCGTAATCTCATCAATTAAAAACTGCGGATCTTGCTGCAGAAATCTCTCACCAGAGATGAAATTGGCATTCTAGTACCTTTGAAAGGAAGTTGGAGTGCTGAGATTTTCTGCAAGATACTAGGGTTCCGAGCACTGGACCAGTCCCCATTCAGAATCCCGTATGTCTCATCGAAACCTGCCACCCCTTCTCTCAAGTAATAACTCCCAACCAACGTCCATAACGCCCAGTCCAGGTCGAATTCGGCTGCTGTGCCCATAAAGCAGTTAATGTATCGATTGTCATTCACATTGGTACCTCTCTGGTCGAGTCCATACTCACTTAAGAATAAAGGAGTCTGCTGCAGCAGGTAACCTGACAGCCTCATCATGTTATTCATTACACTCCCACAGACCTTATTGGGGTTACCATTCTTCCAGGCGCTACCATCCGAGAAAGCATACCAGTGCACTTCATATACTACTTTCCCAGAGAACGAGAGGCTCAAGGGTTTGTTCTTCAAGAATGACAAGTCCTTGTCGTAACTGAGGCCTGAAAGAATCACGAGCACATCCGGGTTTGCTGAATGCACGGCTTCCGCTCCCTTCTGCATATATCTGCGAGGTCCACGCTTTGTCAGCCGAATGTTCAGACCAGCAATGAAAATCAGCAAGAGAGATGCATAATTAGAGATTCATGGGTCATACTTGTACCAGTCGTTCGTGTTCTGGCTGGATCCCCGAAGCTCGTTCCTCAAGCTCATGCCAACAACATTGGCGACCCCGTTGAAAAGATTCGCCATCCGGGTGAGGCCGGTCAGCCACAAGTCCGGGTCAAAGTATGTGTCCCCAAAGAAGCCATTCCCGTCATTACTGCTACAACACCAACCGGGCTTGCTAATGTGGTTATCTAAGATCACCATCACATTATTAACTCCAAGATTGGACACCACCGCCTGCATATAGCATACCAAACTCAAGCATCACTCGCAGAGATTATCAACAAAACCCCCCAGGGGACGATCCGATCGATTTACCCGGTAAGCTTCAATGAGAGGGAGGTCGACAATGTCGGGATTATTGGCCTGGATGCCAGCGACCGAGTCCTCGAGGCCGAGCCGGAGGAAAGACTGGCGAACGGTGAGGGAGGCGAGGGAGTCATTGGTGGCGAGGAACAGGGGCCAGGTCAGCCTGACGCAGTTGAAACCCAGGGAGAGGATGGTATGGGAGATGTCGTTCATGGAGCGCTTGCTAAGTCCTTCGGCGACGACCGGCTCGAGGTGGGAAACCCAGTTGACGCAGGCCAGCTTGACTCGGCGGCCGTCCCCGTCGATGATCCAACGGGAGACGGTCGAGAGCGGAAGAGCAACCGCAGCGGCCGACGGGAAGGAGAGCGGCGTCAGGACGGCCGACAGGGAAAGGATGAACATCGTCGTCCCCGCCATCTTCTTCATCTTCTCCATCTTCCGCGGGCTCAATTGTTTAATGTGAGTAGCAACAAGTAATGTCTGGATATATGACTGGTGGCAGTTTTGCAGTGGTTGGTTTGGTGGTTGTTTGCACTCAAAGGTTTGTTTGGGTTCCGCAAGACTTTTGCTTTGAAGTTCCCCCACTCTGGGACAAAGCAAAAACAAAAGACAGACAGTTTGTGGGGGGATTAAGAAGGTCCTTAGTAGTAAGTACGAGGTTTATTATGAGTTGCAAAGTGACAAGAAAGCCATGTTGTCGGGGGGTTATGAAACTGGGAATCTAGTTTAGATTGAATGTACAAATGCACAAGCCATTCACAATGGACAACCACCCCCCCCCCCCCCCCCCCCCAAAAAAGACCCAACGAACCACCCTTTGAATAAATACAAAGGGAGAAGAAGAAGAAGAAGAAGCAGCAGCAGCTAGCTTAGATCGATATCGACCAGCTCCGGCTTCTCCTTTTCAGTCTGGTTAGCGAGGAGCTCCACCCCAAGCTGCCCCTTGTCCCCTGCTCCGAAGGCGTACAGCTTCCCTGATTCGGTAAGAGCGAAAGTGTGTGCATTCCAGTAGATGGAGTTGGTTAAGCTGATCTGGACCACCCTCTCGTTCAGCTGCTTGAGGGATGTCACCAGGGAAGGGCTCAACACATTGTTGTGCCTGTTGTTGCTCCCCTGCATGGCGGAGACAGAACGAAACAAAAAGCCTCATCGCGGGAGCGAAATCAATGACCTCGGTCGATGGACGAGGGGGAAGGGAGACAAAAAAAAAAACCTGGGCATCCACGGCAGCGGCAACATCAGCCACGTGGCCGAGGTTAGCGGACTCTCCGCACCCAAACGAATAAACCTCCCCGGCGTCAGACAAGATGAACGTCGTGTAATCGCCAGTGGCGACGTACACGGCTTTGATGCCCTTCAGTGATTCGATGACTTTAGGAAATGCTTCACACTCCTCATTTCCATGCCCCAAGCACCCGTAACGTCCCCATCCCCACGTACATACCCTTCCATCTTGTCCCACCACGGCAGCATGCCAAGCCCCGGCTGCGACCACCATCGGTTGTAGATTGAGATGCACAAACTGTTCGATCAGCCGGGGGTGCTTCTCGTCTGCTTTGGAACCATGTCCGAGCTTTCCTCCCAGCCCGCAACCGACAGAATACACTGACCTGGGAAGTTTAGAGAAGCCCAAAAACGGTCAAGTCGTCACCATTTTTCAACAACATTCAAACTCTAATCTGGAACACGACTCAATCTCACAGCAACTTTAGGGACGGAATGCTCACATTCCGGTAGGCTGGAAAGCCAGAGCAAGCAGATAACAGTATCCTGCAGCAATTTGGACAACCGGTACATTCTCGAGGGCCCCTAACAAAGGCCGAGGCTCCACATCATTAGGCTCGGTGTGATGTCCGAGTTTGCCATCGCGACCCCAGGAAAATGTGTAAACTCTTCCTTCTCGGGAGAGAACGGCAGTGAAAAACTTCCCAATCGCAGCTTGTACTACAAATATGCCCCTCAAGGATTCGACTAGCCGGGGAGTTGTGACTACATTTTCTCCCGGGGCTCCAAATTCGGCTTCACCAAAGGAGTCCGCCCCAAAAGCGAAGACCTCACCGGCATCGCTGATCAGCATTGTTCTTCCAGCTCCCGCGGCCGCCTGTATTATCCTAATACCTTGAAGAGACCTGTAATATAGAGGAGACCCCCGTTAACCCTCTTCGTATCACTGTCTCGGACACCTCCATGTTCTTATTACTCCCCAAATGACAAAAAGAGGGGCTAATCAAGGTGCAACCTGATGAGCCGAGGTCTCCATTCTTCTTGAGTTGTGCCATGTCCTAACTGCCCATAGCTATTGGATCCGAACGTGTACACATTCCCTTTAGATGTCACGGCAATACTATGTCCTGGGCCTGCCACTACCAGCGACGTCTCCCTACAACAACACGCTTCCCCACCGAGCAAGAACTTAAGAACAAGTTTCCATGAACCTCCACATCTTCGCTTCAATTCCTGCCGCTGGTGTGAAGTCATGGGCCTAAATATGGCTCTCTTCTGGCACATATCCAGAGCGGCAAGCTCTGTAACAGACAATTCATTGTCCGGGGCGAAATTTGCAGGCTGCCTGAAGAAAGAACACGTGGCCTGCATCATCCAAAATCAGAATTACTAAGTAGCGTAGCCGTTGCTCGCTACCGGAACCCTATATGCAGGCCTAAAAGCAGAAAGCTTGCCTCTAATCTAGCAAGGTCGTGAGAACTGAAGTTGCATGAGGTGAGGACGTGAAGCAAGACTGAAGGATTCGAAGCCAACGGAAAATCACCGGGGCTCGAGTCCCCCAAGCACTGCCGTGTTGCCCGCAGGAATTTCCTCAAGGGGGACGTAGCGATGACGGCAGAGAGCTGCTGCTCAACAATGTTATGGTACTGTATCGCCTGGCTTCCTCTTGAAGAGGCGTCCATGGGGCATTGCAAAGTTCAGGCACCCTCCACGCCTCTGGGAATCATAAACTCTCAGACTTAGTCTTTCCCTCCTGGGGGTAGCGACCAACAAGCTCCGGTTAAGCTAAAACCTGCACGAACGGAATCAAATTCAACAGTCAAATCAAGAATCACCAGGGCATTTCTGTAACGATCAATAGATATCAACAAGGAACGATCGAAAAGCAATCACATGCAGGGCAACCTAAAGAACAGAGGAAAACACAACACCAAGGGCAACAAGTTTGCCGAGCAGAGACGTGGGGATGAAGGAATGGAATAATTCCACCAGAAGAAATAGAAAACCCGAAAAGGAAAGGATTTCCCACACGTCGACATCGTCGATCGTCAACAAGGCAGGAACTCCGCCCCCCCCCCCCCCCCCCCAAGAGATCGAAGCTTTACCTGATTGATAAAATTAGCAAAAGTAGGGGAAAAAAGGAAAGAAAGTGAAGGAATTGCTCGATCTTACCCAGAAACAGGGACAAACAGCAGCCACAGAAGATCTCTGGTTAAAAGGGGAAAAGTCGGGATTTTTACCACGACCCGGGGGGCGAAACAACGACACGAATCGTCAGGAGCAAGGAATATTTCACACACGCAAAAAAAAAAAACACCGATCGATCGCGATTGAACTGACACTGAAACTAAGCCACGTCACAATCCATCAAAAGCATCATCATCATCGCCATCACGGATGGACAAGCAAGAGGTAGAGATCCAGTCGGCCGGGGGGGGGGATTACGTTGTGATCGGAAGGATCGATCATCGTCAGAAGGTGTGCTTATTTCGGACAACAAAGTTGTCTAAGCTCAAGAAGAAGTTGTTTGTTGTTGTTAGTGCTGTCTGTTTGTGGGGGTGGGGGGTGGATTAGAGAGGGAGAGAGAGAGGAGAAAGCAATGGGGGGAGATTTGGAGAAGAGGAGAGAGCAGAATTGGGTTGAAGAAATTAGTTAAAAAGGATTAAGGAAACCAAAAAAGACGAAGAGAAGAGGAAGAAGAAGATGAAGAAGAGGGGATGAGGCTGAGGTGTCGTCTCAAGAAGGCACGGCGCTCCGCTTTTGCCTACCGAATTTGATATGAAGCATTACAACCGCACCTCGATGAGTTTTCGACCTTTCTTCCTCAGCCCATCTTTGTGTTAGCCATATCAACGGTGTCGGTCCACCATGGGAACACCTTACTTATGCCTAGTGCCCAACCATGGCCAACGTCAGCGAACTTAATCATAGCCATCGTTATGACATTGCTCTAAGAAACACCCCCCCCCCCCCAACCCTACAATAATCGAATTGATGTATAACCAATTATGTCATATTTGGCACAACCGAATGATACAATCACGCCTTCTTACTTCGCCCACCATTTGAGGAAGAAGGGCTTTTCTCTCGTCAAACTCATCTGTATCAGAACTGCTGTCCTTTTTCTCTCTTTGATGAACCTGAATTCGGTTTCAACTGTTTCATCCATAACCTGAATCTGTCTAGCTGTTGTTTCATCATCATCATCCTCTCTTTGTCTCCGTAAGGACATCCCGTCGACGCAGCTGCTTTGGGATTGGTACGAAGGACTCCGACCTATTGTGTGTGTGGCTTCGTACGATCGAAGCTTGGTGCACCGGTGGAACTGATGGTCAACCCGAAGATTGATTGGGCGCTCCTCGATACGTACACATTTCATTTCGGCACCCTAGGGCTTACTACCACATACGAGGAGTGTTAGATTTCAGGGCGCAGCGGAAACAAATATTATTAATTTTTATGCCCAAAATTAACAAAATCTCATGGTACGAATAAATTTTAGATAAATAATAACATAATCTTACCCGAAAAACATATTCTTAAAACGTAACATTGCATTCATGACTACAAATTAAAGATAGTTTCCGTTTTAAAATCAATCCTCACTTCAGTCAATCAATTAAATCAAATAATGCAACGTGTGACGTTAATAATTCAAATATTACTTTAATAAATAAAGTATTTTATATATAATATATAAATAAGTAAGTAAATATTTATTTAACATCCTTTATAAGTTTTTGACCCGAATAAATCCATATTCGATTTTGGTCTATTTATTTGCTTCCGATATTTCAGAATAAATTCATAATCCAATTAATTCTAATTCTAAAATAATAAAAGGATCAATTTTAGTATCCACTAAAATAATCAATAATACAACGTTCGTGTCGACGTGCTATGCGTGCGACCCTCTAGGTCCTATATACGAAGGCGGTGTATATCCATACACAAACTAAGGTAACCGTCTAGCAACAGTTTTTAGTCGCCCAACGTGTTAGGATAATGATTATAAATCATAAACCACTATGAACCGATTACCGTGTAATTCAATCTCTTCATCTAACCGACATCCCAATTAATTCGGCGCAAAATACATCATCCCCGAATTAGTTGTTTTACTTGATTACCAAGATATAATAGACTCTCTTAAAACATTCATTCCATGGCCATGTATTTTAGAGTCACTAATATCTCTATCAAGTGGCGTAGATGTCAACTCTCTAATCCAAGAGAGCAATGAATCCTATATTGACTCAGCACTATTCTCTCTACGCTTTGTCACACACCCAACAGTCGTATTACTCACAATCCGGTTAAAGACTGCTTTTAACGATGTCAAAGTGCGCAAACTCCACGCATAGAATAAATGAAGTCTCAAGTCAAAAGATCAGTTACACTCGTCCATAAAGAGGATTGACCAATGATGTTCAATATGTGGTATCCTCTTAATCGGGTCGTGTCCAGTATCCCTAATCTTAGGGTACCCCTAAGTATAACTTGGATACATTATTCCTTGGTCTATCTTGACCTCAGCTATACGTAGCGATGATCTAGATGTCCATGTCCGATCACAGACTATTTCAGATTAATATACTCAATAATCCGTGGGACTTTATCATTAATAATTTTACGTTCAGAAAAGTAAAATAATTAATGACAAATACTCGCCTTTGTTAATTATTTATCCACAAATACATTAAAGCACATACGTGCATACACTAACAAGGAGTACCTCTACCTGGCTGAGTTGCCCCACAGCCCAGGTCTCTTACCTCTTCAGCGACGTAACCAAAGTGAATTATGTCCCCGAGCTCCTCAGGATCACCCCCACAGCCGCCACCACATTGCTCACCCTACTCCTTCCGCACACATCGCCCTTCCTCCCAAATTTCAGAAATGGACAAGCATTGGCTAGAGCATTCATCGCGTCATGTTTGTTGGATCCATCCTATATCCCTTCATCGCAAGCTCCCTCCACGGACGTCTGTCAACATCGCCAAGGCAATCCTTTAAGAGTAACCGTCCATTCCGAACCTCATCGGAACACATGACCACTACAACATTGAAGGCGCAGGAAGGGATCAAGCACCATCGCGCTACATGTTGCGAGGAGGATGAAAGTTGTAGAAGATATGCTAATTACACAAGAAAATATATTAGATTTAATAAATTTTTAAAAATAAAATAGTTTATATCTTTTAACTTTTTGGATAAATTAATTTTATACCACGTTTTAAATTTCTTAACTTTAATAATAACTATCCTACCAATTTTGAAAACATCATGAAATTAACTTATATAATTAATTGGCTAAAATTTATTTTTCAAAATCAAAATTAGGTTTAATGATATGTATATAATTATGTAGCTCTAAAAATTATTGACTTTCATCAATATTGTAAGGGATTGAATTTTAATTTTTTTTTTTTAATATAAGTAGTTGAATTCGATAAAGCCTTATTTATAATGAAATTATAGAAATTTCTTTTTTTAAGATGACTTTCCTAAAAAAGAGAGTTTTAAAAACATGTAGATAAAGTTTTAGAAATTTCATTAATTTTTTTTTTAAAGGAAATTTTTATCTGAACTTTTTACTATATTATTATTAATATTTGTCCCAAAACGGTAAAAGTGAGGCCAAATATGATAACATTTTAGCAGTTGTTCATATTTACAATGATTTTTTTATGAAAAGATTCTCCAAAAAATCATATAAGGCATGAAAAATCTAACGTGATTATATATATTTGGGTGGTATATAAACGTCCTCGACTTCTTGTGTTTGGAGAAAAAATAAAGAAGTTGCAACCAATGGCCAAGTTCTTAGCTTTGATTTTGACTCTGGCTTGCGTGGTCGGATCAGTCCAATGTCGTCGACCCTTTTGGGAGATGATATGGCCCCCTCTTCTGCCGTCGCCACCACCTTCCCTGCCGCAGTCTCCTAACTCTACTGACGGTTCGTTCGGCCTGCCACCTTCGTCATACGACCACCCCAACACACCAACCAGTCCATTGCCTTCAGCTGCCGTCCGTGATGTCCTGTCGTTGAGTCCATCACCTTCATCATATGATAACCGTGTCCAGGCTGGTCAGCCACCATCGTCGCCCAGTCGACCTCTGTTGTCATCCAGTCCTGTTACATTGCCATCTTCTCCACCTTCCTCGGACGACAGTGGTAGCCAGACAAATAAGCTACCTCAGGCTCCGGCTCCCTTTCAAGCTTTGTTCAACGTGCTCCACTACGGAGCAAAAGGAAATGGCCGTGATGATGACAGTCAGGTTCGCAGTCCTTACTCTGCTTTGTCCGTGAAATTCTTGTTTGATCACTAGTTTTGATAAGGCATCCATGGGTTTCGCGGCCGCGCGCAGGCCTTCAAGGATGCTTGGGACAATGCGTGCCGGTCTTCTTCCTCGTCTGGTATCTACGTTCCTGCAGGACGAAAGTACATGCTCCTACCTATGTCCTTGAGCGGGCCATGTAACTCCGATATCACAGTTCAGGTTCGTCCTCGAGCACATTCTCTCGAAATCATCTTTTAAGTGGCTCAAGCATGTACTAATCGTCTCCAACACGGGGCTCGTGAAATAACAGATTGACGGGGAACTAGTCGCGCCGGAAGAGCCGTCCGAATGGGGATGCAGCATATGTCACACATGGATAGAATTCGAACAAGTGGATGGTCTAACCATCCATGGGTCCGGCTCGTTCAATGGCCAAGGCTCCGGCTGGTGGCGAAAGCCCATCTGCCGCGAAGCAGGAGATAACATCGTAAGGTTTTTCCTCTGCATAAGTAATCTTGAACACAAATAATATCGTATTATGTTTACGAAGATACGATTTAGACGCACGAATTTATGATTCTTTGTTTCTCTTTTCATCACAGGATTGCCACAAGAAACCGACCGTGAGTCTTATAAACCTCAAATTTTCTTAATCTTAAGTATGCTCGGACATTATTTCAACATCTTAATTACTTACGTTTTTCGTTATTGTTCGTTGCAGTCCCTTCAAGTAATAAAAGCCAGTAATCTATCCCTACGCGATTTGACGTTCAAAGACAGTCCCCAGATGCACATCGTGGTCGGCCACACGAAACATGTTCACATCGACAATCTCATCATTCGCGCTCCGGGCGATAGCCCCAACACAGACGGCATCCACATCCAGAATTGCGAAGATGTTCATGTCTCGGATAGCGACATCGGAACGGGCGATGATTGTATATCCATTAGCCATGGCTCCTCGGATATTAACGTCAAGGGTATTCTTTGCGGACCTGGTCACGGCGTAAGGTCCGTATAAAACTCGAGGCCTCGAAATCCAGCGTGATTAGTTAAAATTTGACGTTTAGCTAGTTGTGATAACGTGTTTGGCATGTGCAGCATTGGCAGTTTAGGCAACCATGGCTCCGAGCATAAAGTCGAGAACGTCCACGTTAAGGATGTCCGATTCCGGGGATCGACCAACGGGGCTAGAATCAAGACATGGCAGGTTAGTTACCGGCGTGGATTTTGCGATGAACTCCCCAGACAACTTTGACATGCTGATGTTGATTGTCCGTTTCTTTTTTTCCGATTTAGGGCGGGAAAGGATACGCGAAGAACATTGTCTTCGAGAACATCACTTGTGACCGCGTCCGAAACCCTATCATCATCACCCAATTCTACTGCGATCATGAAATTTGCAAGAAGCAGGTGAGTAGCCGGGCAGTTCATTCCTTTCTATCTGCCCTTCTATTCAGGAAGGTTTTGATCTAACACGGCCAGTACATTTGCAGGCATCGGCAGTCCAGATAAGCAACGTGACCTTCAGCAACGTAAGGGGGTCGTCGGACACACAGAAGGCAATCGAGCTCGAGTGCAGCGAGTCGCATCCATGCACGGACATCATCCTAAAGGACATCGACTTGCGTTGGACGAAAGGAGAACGGGAAACCCAGAGCACGTGCTTGAATGTCCAAGGTCGGAGGAATGGAAACATCAGCCCGAGTGTTCCGTGCCTAGATTTTGACGACAAGCTGGGCAACACCCATTAGCTTGCATCACACACACAGGATCGTTTCTACTGATGTAGAGCTTAAGAACATGGGAGCTTTAGGATTTTCCCAGATTAGGATGAGATTAGATTTTACCTTTAATATTGTTTTTAGGCGAACATGACACTGAGATTGTTCATTGAACCTGATCGTGTTTCTTCGTGTAATGAACTGGAGCGAGGTTCGCGTCCAAATACAGTGTGACAAGAAGACACTCCGCAAAGTTGGGGGGGCTTCCAAGCCTGTAGGAAAGATCATTCTAGATAAGATCCACGAACACTCCCCCCCCCCCCCCCCAATTCACTCCGACAATGGCAACCACAGTGGCAACAATGGCAGTCATCGGACCCTGTTCCCCCTCCCACGTCAACAAGCGCCCCTCCCCTCCCTTGAAATTGGCCGCCACCCTCCCTCCAGGCCCCGCGGATCCACCTCTTCGTCGACTCGGCTCTCAAGGGCACCGTTTTCGCCACCATTGCTGCTTTGGCGCCTGCACTCGCAGCCCAGAAGATTACGGAGATTGCCGAGGGCGACAACCGGGGGCTCGTGCTCCTGCTCCCGGTCATCCCTGCCATAGCTTGGGTACTCTTCAACATCCTCCAGCCGGCGCTCAACCAGATCAACCGGATGCGCGAGGACAAGGGGGTGGTAGTCGGGCTCGGTCTGGGCGGGATTGGGACATGGGCAGTGGCAGAACGGGCAAATGCAGCAGTTTCAGAAGTCGTTGGCGCTGTGTTGCCGGATGCAGCCCCGAGGGACAACAGGGGACAGTTGTTGCTGATTGTAGTGACGCCGGCATTGGTGTGGGTCGCATACACATCTTGCAACCCGCGCTTAACCAGATCAACCGGATGAGATCCAAGTGAAGCGAGGTCTACCAGCTCAAGGGCCTAATTTCACATTATTTAGTCCCCACATGAACATGACTGTAGTTTCACTCTTTATCACATGATATTTATCCAACGACGTTGATTTGTCAGAAAATTCTACCAAGTAGAACAGTAATTGAGAAAGATTGATTTACATCCGACCATAAAATAACATATGAAACCCCATGTCAAAGGATGTTGAATGTCGTTGATGCCAAAACAAGGAATTGTCGACCAAAATAAGGCCCACTAGTTTCAATTCAAAAAATACCCAGCAGGATTTGTCAGGTAAAAACGGAAACTTTAAAAAGTCATGACCCGACGATACTCCCCTTGGCTAAACATCCGCCTGGCTGTCCGGAACAAAGTCAACCGGCTCGCTGTCCATGTCTTTCTCCTGCGACTGAGAAGCAGCTTTCTTTGCCATCTTGTACCTGCTCGACCTTTGCAGGATCTTTGTCAGTTCTACATCCTTCCCAGCGGTGGAACTGTTCAAGGAATAGGAGGAAATAGTCACTTCTCAGAAGAAATCGAGAGAACTGTTCCACTAAATTCATGCGAAGCATCAAAGTCATAAAGAGAAGGCATTTATATGGATACTCACAGCAAATTCTTCATGTTACTTCGCCTGCCGTTCGGTTGGGAACCATTTCCTAAAGAAAGCCACAGAAGGAAGATAAATTCATTATCAACAGCTCCAAGTAATCACCAATGCACAAAAACTGATAACACTACAAACCATCATGACACCAATCAAATCCCATGTCATATTAAACCCTACAATTCAGGCAACCAGTCAACCGTTTCAGGCATCATGCAAGTCCTGATGCCTTAACATCCATCAATAGATAAATCCTAGTACAGCAAAAGCTCGGTCATGTTCATGCACTGTAACAATTACCAATAATCAAGTTCGTTTAGAGAGAAAGTAAGACGAGAATTCTCAAGCTAAATACAAATTGTATTCTCAATGATGTAAAGCTAAAACAAATAAAAATATCAAGCCTTTTCACGAAAATGGGGAAGAATTTTCTTCGTGGTGACAATGAAACGATTGATGATCTCAATCAAAACAGCAAAAGAACTTAAAACAATAACACCAGGTCATAGAATTTCATAATATATAGTCAAAATATGTTCAGAGAGAAAAGAGAATCATGGAGCCTGTTTCCAGGAAACAACTAAATCTTTACCACTTCCTTGTGATTTCTTCAACACATTGCTATCACCATCCGAGTAGTCCGATGATGCGGTATCATCAGATGGTGTCCTCGTGGTGGCATCAGACATGCCACTTCTCTGGCCATCATCCGAACCATCACTTGTTTCATCTTTGAAAATTAAACCTGATTTATCAAGCAAGCTTCTTTTCTGCAAGCTTTGGTTGGAAGAATTCCTAAAAGCCACGCAATAGCGATCCAGATGAGAAAGTCTCGTTTTATTGTTCTTAGTCACTTCAATAGCTGATGGTGATGCTTCTGAGTTTCTGCTCTTTCTAATGTTTGCCGGATTAATTTTGACATTTCCTTTCATGCCAGCAACTTCATCAGTAGAGGCAGCAACAACCACTTGGGGTCTAGTAGGAGTAAAACAGTCACTAAAGTTGATGCTCCCATAATCCTGTAATGAAGTAGTATTATTACCAGTCTAATAAGAACAGTGAGCTTCAATGAGAATAATACGCATGATCCTGACCTCATGTTTGCCATCAGATGTACGAACAGGTGAGGCAGAAGATAGCCGATGACCAGATTTAGAAATAGAGGATGCGCTAATAAACTTTTGCATTTCTTTCTTAGACATCTCACTACAAGAGCTGACATCAACTTCTTGCTCCACACTTCTATCAGCTGCAGTCTGTTTTCTTTTTCTTTTCTTTTGAGTCTCTGGAGCAGTACCAGCCATTCCCTTTCTTTTAAAAGCCTCCTGCGAGTCAACATCTGTCCTAAATGGAGTGATGGATTCATTTCCCTCTACAACAGAAAAGTAGTTCCTCGAGTTCACAAGCTCACCAGGCCTAGCCAAAGAACTACCACCAGGAGAACTTTCAATATTCTCAAGCTCGTGATCTTCACACGGATCAATCGGTTTTTCTGTGATAGCATCTTTTGTCTGAGTGGGTTTCTTTTTCTTCAGAGAAAATATATCCCTCACCACACCAGAAACTGCTAAATCTGGAACCAAATCAACCTTTTCAACTTCCATAGCTGCTTCATCTCCATAGAGGTGTTCATTATTCTCTTCTCGCACCTGATCAACAGCATCAGCATCAAAAGTTTGCTGATGAACAACCACTAAATCAGCAGAATTCTCCTTGTTATCAGCCTCTTTAGTCTCTGCCGAAGTATTAGGACCGACATAATCTTTAACCTGTTTTGGCACGACGTTCTCCTTTGGATCGTGCTTCCACGTAAGCTTTTCCTCTAGTTGAAGACTCTTTTTCTTGTTTTGTTTATTTGTGGCCACCTTTGTCTTCCTTTTACATGATTCATCTTCCATAACATAGGACGCTAACAAATTAAGAGCCAAATTTACTTTGCTGGCTTCACCATTTGCTTCAGCTCCATCAAACTGTTCATTATTCCCTTCCTGAACCCTATCACCAGTATCAGCATCAAAAGTTTGCTCATGAGCAACGACTACATTGACAGAATTCTCCTTGCATTTCTGCTCGTTATCTGCTTCTTTAGTCTCAGCTGAAGTATTAGCACCAACAGAATCCTTGACATACTTTGGTGCAACCTTTTCTTTTGGATCCTGCTTCAGCACAAGCTTCTCCAGATGAAGAGTCCTTTTCTGGTTTTGTTTGTTCAAGGGTTTTTCTGTCTTCTTTTTAGATGATTCAACTTCCATAACACAGGAAGCTAACAAATCAAGAGCTAAATTTACTTTCTTAGCTTCACCATTTGCTTCATCCCCATTAAACTGTTTGTTATTCTCTTCCTGCACCCTATCATTGGCATCGACATCAAAGGTTTGTTCATGAATGCTAGCAGAATCTTCACCATGCATCAACACAACTTTCTCCTTCTGATCCTGTTTTAGTGCAAGATTCTCATCTGTATGATCAATCTTTTTCTTGCTTGGTCTTGTTGTGGACTTCGTTTTCTTCTTTTTGGACAACTCATCTTCAATATCACCAGAAGCTAATGAATCAGGAGGCGAATGTACTCTTTTAGCCTCATCATTTGCTTCATCTCCGTGGAGCAGTTCATTATTCTCTTCCAGCATCCCATCGCCAGCGTTATAATCAAACGTTTTCTCATTAACAACCACTACATCAGCAGGCTTCTCCTTAATGATTTTCTCCTTGTTGTTGGCGTCTTTAGTTTCCACCGAAGAATTAGCACCTACAGAATCCTCAACATGCATTACCAAAACCTTCTTTACATCTAGCTTTTGCCCAAGCGTCTCTGGAGAAACAGTTTTCCTTTTACTTGGTTTGTCAGTGGACTTCTTGGTCTTCTTTTTAGAAGACTCATCTCCCACAACACCAGAGGCTAACAACTCAATAGCTACATGTCCTTTCCCAGTTCCACTGATTGCTACATCTCCAGGAATCTGGCTATTATTTTCTTCTCGCAAAGCTAATTCAGAACCGTTCTGGACTTCACCTCCATAATTGGCATCAGCTCGCAACACCTGCTCATGAACACTCATTGTATCATCCAAATTCTCCTCAATATTTTTCCCTGTATTATCCTGTTCTTCTGGCTCAGGAACAGCACTAACATCTTCAGGAACTTCAATCTGCTTTGGCCTGTGTTTATCAATTGGAGCTTGCCCTTGCACATGCTTCTCATCTGGATCGTGAGGTTGCTGCTTGCTCGAATCGTTTGTACGTCTGGACTTCTTTCTCTTCTTTGCTGAAGATTTATCTTCCATCACACTAATGATGAATGGGTCGTGAGATGCAAATCCTGTAACTCCTCTGATTGTTTCATAATCCATGAATTTTCCATTATTTTCTTCCTGCAAGAGATCATTCTGGACTCTACTTACATCGCCAGCATCAGTGTTTAATGCCTCCTCATCAGCCTGAATCACATTCTCAGACTTCTCATTAACCACAAGATCGTCAACGTGCTTTGGCAGATTTTCCTGATTTGCATCAATATTTTTCTTCTTGCTGCGTTCTTTTCTCTGACTGGACTTTTTTCTCTTCTTTGCAGATGCATTTTTCCCCACATCATCAACGGACATGTTAGAAACAGTAGCCCCCTTTTCATTAACCTGGCCATTTATCTCTCCCAGAACAAGCTCAGGACCATGCTGGATTCCTCCTTGAAGATCGGCATTAGCTACAGCTCCCTGATCATGAACCACCACTGTGTTTACAGTTATCTTTTCAATGACATCTTCCTTATTATCAGGTTTGTTATGTTTCGCCAAATATGAAGTACCTGAAGAATTTTCAACACGCTTAAGCTCAAGCTCCTCAGTGGGAGCAGCAGTTGTCTTCCTGCTCAAGTCTCTTTTATGGGTGGACTTCTTCCTTTTATCCCGAGAAGAACCATTTTCCGGCATGCCAGTGGCTAATGAATTAGAAATAGCATCTCCTTTTTCAGATCTTTCATCAGCTACAACCCTACCTGACAGTTCGGCACTCTCTCTCAGCAATAAATTGAGACCTTTCTGAACTCTACTTCCATCACCGACATCAGCTGGAGCGACTTGTTCGTCGACTAGTGCCATATCATCAGTTATTTGTTTACCACTATTTTCAATGGCAGCAGATTCCTTAGGTTTGGCCTCTGGGATGGCACCTCGGGAACCATCAACTTGCTCAAGCCCATGCTCTCCATTTGAATTAACATCTTTTCTTTTGCTTGATTCTTTCTTTTGAGAAGGCTTCTTTCGCTTCTTAGAGGTCAACATACTTTGATCCAAATTAGTAGCAGATGAAACATGAGATACATCATCTTTTTGAGCTCCTTCATCTCCATCGGGATGCCCGTGATAACTTAAAGGTGCCAAGTCAACGCCACCCTTCAGACCACTCTGGACACTACTTTCAGCTTCGATAAAGACTTGATTCTGAACTGGTGACGCCTCCTGAGCCTTCTTCTCACTAGAATCATTGTTATCCAATTGTTTGATTATGAGTTCTGACTTGAAATCTGTAGTTTTCTCTTGACTATGTGAAGTGCTTCCTGTGCAAAAGTACATAATTTAGTATGCCATCAGTAATAAAAAGCAGAAAAAGTATCAAATCAAGAGGCGCGTTCAACTAAAACTAATACATAGATAAATCATTGTCTGTTTATACCATTAGTTGTCTATTCTCACCATTGTAGAATCCAAATTAGGTCCTATTGGTGTTTTTGGTTTTAAAATTGACAGAATGGAATGGGAATCCTCAAAGAGTTGTGCTAAGCTGCACCATCAAATCTGTATTGTAATATATATGCATATAAATGAGACCACAAGAATTTGGAATCGCAGTCTTAGCATTTGACAGAGGACAAATAAATTTCACCAGCAAAGCAAATCCCAGAATTTGAGATCATGCATACCTCCAAACCTCGGATGAAAAACCAGATCTTCTTGCTCGTGACATTTCAAGGTTTCATCCGACTTTAATTTCTTCCTACTGCCTGATGCAGCGCCTACCAAGCCACCATCCATCGATTCATCACCAATTGCAGTCTCCCCATCATCTGTACCTCTTCCTGCATTCAAACCATCTATTTGACTGACAGGCGCCTTATCACTAGCTGGGCCATCATGGACAATGATCTCCTCGAGATACACAGCAGAAGCGGAAGCGGATGCATCGAGATAAATATACCAATAATCCTTCCGCTTGAAAATGTGTCGCAAAGGGATGGGATCTTGGAGGCGGTAAAAGTGGCCCCTCCGCTTGACCTGCATGATGAGAAAATCCGGATGACAACCAAGGCATGCAATGAGCATTAGTTTTTCCCTTTCTCTTGGCCAATGAATACCTTAATAGCTTCGATTCTTATCTCTCCGAAGCCCGGGAAGGATGATAGATGCCCAGGAATGAGCATTCCTGCAAACACGGAACAAAGAACTACTCATCAAGCGGGATCAAACAAATCACACAAGGAAAAGACCCCCGCACGAAACCAAAAAGAAGCAACGGAAACGCAGAAATACAGGTGCGATCGACAGAGAAAAAAAAAGAGGGAATACTCCTGAGGTCGGCGACGGTGTCGGTGTGACGAGCGGAGACGGCGAAGTGAGTGCCGAGGCTGGTGTCGATGAAGACGGGGTGCAGCTCCTCGTCCGGCGAGGATCGGTGGCCTGCCATGGCGGACGGCGACTCTCTCGGATGGAGCAGGACCATAGGGTTACTTCACGCGAGTGTTGTAACGCCGCGGAGGAGAAATGTAAGTGATCTCAGGGCGGGAGAAAATCAGTCTTTCATATATATAGATTTCATTCCCCGACCCATTTTTACTAATTTCTATTAATTTTTAGTAATTTAATTTTTATATTTTAAATTATTTTAAAATTATAAAATAAATTTAATGATATTAATAAAAACCCAATTTTATTTTATGTTCCTCGTACATAAATTACATTCTTTCGCCGATATGATTGATTTACATAATCCAATTTGTGATAGCCGAAATCACTCTAAATTCGACAATCAAATTCGAAACTTTCCCCTTACAAAGGTCGCAAATGAAGGAAGCGTCCAATATTGATAGCACCGCAGATGATGATGCAACGTGCTAAGTAAGACGCATTGGAAAACCACCCTCCTATTTCTTCTTCCTAGAGTCCTTGAGTTGCCCTCTCTTTCGGATCCCCATGCAGAACCCCAGCCTCCATGAATCTATGGCCGACTCCGGCAATGATCGAGCCAGTCCCCACAGGACCGAGTGCGGCCAGTACGGGGTGCACCGAGGCTCGTACCCTATCCACCTAAGAGCTGCCCTCGCGTAGCCATCCGCGGATGGCACAAAGAACGATGATCTCCTGATCGACACCATCTTGGTGGCCACGTATAGCGGAACCTGCATCCCGAGGGACAGCCAAAGAGCTTCGTTAACGATGATGATCTTTTGAAATCGCCATCACTGCGTGATATATTAAAGACCAAACAAGCATATTCAGAACATCATCCAAACAGGCAAGATTCGACAACACGAGACCAAAATTGTACCCACATGCCTTCTCTTTTTATGGTCCCGCAATCGGGCTACATCAAAATGGCACAGAATCACGTATTTCACAAAATTGCTAAATGCAAGGTAAATTAAATATCAAGAGCATCTAGGTGCACTTGCTAACAAAATCCTTATATAAATTCGGGCTTCAATCAATTAATACGAGTGAGTTTCCGTGACCAACTACATCAAAGACGTAGCCCAGGAAACTCCCACCTACTTAGACCCAACGAAGAGTAAAGATGCTATCAACATTTCTAAGAAGATGGGATGAGAAATAATAAGCATTAGGCAACTTCATCAATTTGTCCTTTCAAGATGATAGGTCACAATAATGCATGTGACATCCTAGTAGTATCCGTCATAGAGTCATAGAGCCCCCATAAATAAAGGTTAGTTGTATGTTATGGAACCCTGGCCTACATGAAAAAGAGCCTTGGACATTTACTAAAAACATCTAACTGCATTTGTCTCATCTGCCTTCCCCAAAATGAACCATGACTCATTCAGTTTACAAATGATCGACCAACCCCATCATGGAAGTCCCTAGAGTTGAGATATCCCATGGGCTTTCCTGTTTCAGTCTAAGATGCATACATAGGAGGCACGAGATTACAAAGTTCAATTCTCACAAGTGCAACGACAATGGGAGCACATAAGTGACAAGCGTGAAGCATGAAAGCAAAATACGTGCCTCCTAGAGCAGAGTAAGATTTTCAAAATGGATGACCAAAGGTAATATCTGACTTTGCCAGAGCATGGTTTCATCATAAAGCCTTTTATAACCCCAAAATAACCAAGTTATAGAGACCTCACTTACAGGAAAAAAAAATCATAGTAGCTCCCAAGAAAGCAACCATCAATCGCTTTCTAATAAGCCCGAAAAGCTAATAATTGGGTGCTTTGGAAAGACAGGACAGGCGACAGCGAACAACACAACTCGGTAAAAGCTTAGTTTAAATTTACAGGCTATCAAGGATCCAATTCCAAGTCACCAACTTAAGGCTGACCTAGGGACAAGATTCATGAACTTCTTCCTACTATCATACTCAGCACAATTTCAATTCACGCAAAGCTCAAGGCATGGTTTAAGCTGAGTGCCCTTTGGCAATAATAGCAATCGAATGAAAAGCATCGATAACAGTACCTGACACTGGACATCGATTCCGCTCTTCTTGTACTCCACGTAAAGGCACCGGGAAAACTGATCAATATACCTGAATATCACACTACCACATGTCAACAGTAAAAGGAGCAATTCATCACGACCCATATATTATGTAACTTGTGTAATATCGCCATAAGTCAAGGAAACTCACGCTTTGGTGGCGGCATAAACAGCATAAAGCGGGTGGGACGGGATAATAATTGCAGCTCCCGACCCAATATTCACTATAGCACCCTTCTTTCTCTTCAACATCCCAGGCAGCACGGCCTGAGTAACCTTAGTAGTCCCCTCGACATTAACCTTTATCAAGTCCCTAAGCAGCTCCTCATCGACTTCGTGGAAGAACCGCGCATATGGGTACGAAACCCCGACGTTGTTGACCAAAACCCCAACATCCAGCCCGTCTATCGCCTCCCTAATCTTCCCGACGCCCGAATCCAAATCCCCGGAGAAGTCGACCACGACGGTCCGGATCTCGACCTTACCGAACTTGGCAGTAATCGAGTCAGACACCTCCTTCAATTTGCCGGGATTCCTGCCGACGAGGACCAGATTAATCCCCTTGCGAGCAAACTGGAAAGCGAAACCCTTGCCGATGCCGTCGGTGCAGCCGGTGACGACGGCCCAAGATCCGTACTTGCGGAGGTTCTTGGCTGGTCTGAGGAAATTGACGTAGACCCAGTTGAGGAGAACGAAGGAAAACTTGAGGAGGGTGAGGGAGCCGATGGAGAAGAGGAGGATGATCCACAAAGGCTGGGACTTGAGCTTCTCGAAGCAACAGGGCTCCATTTCCTGCCCCTGTTCCGAGTAATCTGGATCCGACGGTAGAGGGAGAGGATGGACGTATGGATGGGTATATATAATAAGTGCGTGTAAGTTAAGGCTGTCGGACGGATTTTACGAGGGTGAGTGAAGAAGGGGAAGGGGAGGTGGGTGGAGTTAGCAGCTGCGCGGGGGGGAAGCAGAGGATATGGTTGAGCGAACGCCCTGTTTGGTTAGGAGGAATAAGGAGGGAGTCGGTGGCTATGGGATTTTGCCCGCCGAAGTATACATGATCCCGAGAATCATCGGGTAACCAAACAGAGCCTGACAGTCCGAACAGGGGGAGGGGGATGGCGGTGGTTGAGCTGAAAACAGATGGAAATTAATTGTTTTATCTGCGCATATGTCTTTTTGACTTTAGTGAGGATTGAGAATTAGGTTGGGAGGACGATGGCGTGTTTATGGAGAGAAATGGGAGGATCACAGGCTGCTGCTGCTCTGTTGATCTGCATCTGCGTGCAATTACCCTCCAGATTCGTGCATATTCTGGTGCAGAACCGTTCATCTCATGCTCTGTTAAAGCTGAATTCGATGTTCACCGTGGTCTCATCTTGATTCCAATCAAATATCCCAAAAGCCCTATTGAATCATCTATATAGCTGATAGATGTAACACCAAGATGTGAAATCTCAGATCTTGACGCAGGGGATAGATTGTCACGCTAACTGGGTGAGGCTTTGAGTATGACACGCACGTGGGTCTGTCTCAAATTTCCTGCTTATTATTCATTCCTAGTTATCTTCTTCCAACAAACCCTCCACTCAACTCTCTTACATCCAAAACTGCCAAGGCACACTCTTTCTTTATGAACACATCTGGAGTCCCCGGGACTAAGTTGGGCGGTAACCCCAGTTTTTGTTGTCCTGTTCTGGACTTCCTAATTTTGTATACTCTCGTTCTTCCGAGGATCAACAACCGCAGCAAAACCATCTCCTCTGCACCCATAACCAAGACATTCCAACCCCAATGTCAGTCGTATGATTACATAGCGGAAAAAAATGGAAAGAGGGAAACCAGGTAAGCTTACAGCGGCGGGCTTTTGCTGTCTGGCCTCACTATTGCGCTTCTGCATCGACCTCGCATTGCCGGAAGGGCCCCCGGCTACCTTCTCGTTCCTAGCCTTGCTAAAAATCACTGTGAACCCTTCTGCCGACGCCGGGTCGTTCACGTCCCAGTCCCCGAACTTCGGCAGCGGCCTACTCTCTTCGTACTGCGAAACGACCACGCCCTGCATGAGTCACAGGAAATGCAAAGCGAAAGAGATCGACGTGACGATCAGACCATGAGAGTGACTCACCGATGCCATGGGCACGGTAGACAGTCCCACAGTGGTCGTGGAAACACAAGTCGTTGGTGGGGATCGGAGGAGGTCGGGAATGGGTGGATTGAGCAAGACGGGATGATCCGGCTGTTTAATACAAGAAAAGGTTGGGGGTGGTTAGATTCGGTTAAGAACTTGCCCCAATTTGCTTTTTTGCAACGACCCGCACTCTACGTTTTTTCTTTTTTCTTTTTTCCTAAACTAATTTTAAGAATCTTGTCTGTAACCAATCCATGTCGTTCTCAGTTTCCTTTCTTCCATCCTTAACCAAGATGGAAAGAACACAAACAGATTCTACCCGGAAAAGGACAACTTCCTCCGTAAACCAATTTCCTCTTGCTAACCAGTAAGTTTCTTCAGTTATAACAGGTATAAGCTAAAACATGGGTACAGATGAAAGTGCATTAGGCAATAAAACCCCCTCTTGAAATAAAAAAAGTAGCACTCCAACACCATCAACAAACAAAGCCGCAACTGCGACCATGACCGTCCTACTCTTCCTATACCATCTTCCATCTATGTATTTCATGCGATTAGGCGAATTTACCTTGTTGATGAAACGTCGTAGTCGTTCGACAAGTCGGTTCTCTCTACTTCAAGGAAGCTCGTCCAGGTCTTCTAGATCAGTATGATTTACTCAATATGATCAATCGAATGATTTATGGTAATAAGTGGGCATCGGAATGTACACGGACGTAAGATTTTATTCATCTAGGTTGCCCTGCACCACCATCATAAACACGGTCAGCAAACACCCTAGCTATTCCACCGCCAATCATGGATCCACAAAAACCGTCCAGGATTTCACAAAAATCCATAAATCAGCCAAATTTGATCGTCGAGAAACGCGCCTTCGGCAGAGGAGGATTGGAAGCCAAGCGACGCAGTGTAGTTAGTAGCGGCAGCCGCAGCAGCGAGAGAGCGTGCCTCCGGGCACAGACACTTGTCGGGTCCTTTTTTTTGCTTCTACAAATGTTACTCCTCTTCTTGTTTTGAATATCCCAACGGTACCCGGGGACTGGGCCCATCTCGGGCCCGTTAACTTTTCTCGACATTATTTGTTTCGTAACACGTACTTTAGGATGTGCATCACCAGAGGAATCAAAAGTCATTTGCCTATATTATAGTTTACATCCCAAATTCTCTATGCTTGGAGAAAACGTGTGATTCTAAACAAATAAAAGAAAGTGTTATTTTCCATCCACCACCTACCCCGAAACGTACTCGTTAAGAGTTTGTAGCCCGAAGTAAAATATATTGCGATTTGGAGAATATTATATTCGCTCGTAAAATATAAGAAAGGAGGAAATATATTGGATGATATCTTATCACGAATATATTTACTTGTCAGATTTTCGATAAATATCGAGTATTTATTCTATAAATAAGTGTCCCGAAGGAAAGGACGACAAGAGAGAGCAAATCCTTAATGCATAGAAGATGGACATCGGGGTTATTTCTTATCGAGAAAGCGGAATCAGGGCGTCAACCTATGTTTGTACTCCGTCAGTGTAGGTCACATAAATTTATTGTCTTCTTATTTTTCGTTAACTTCCGATATCGAATTTGGTTCGACTCGCTTCAGATGGTTTCCGCGCACGCGAACGGGATTCTTGATCCCAAAGCAATCTCTTGCCTCCCCCGACAAGAAAAAGAAAAAAAGTGTGTGCTCTGGTCTTGGAAGAAAGTTCTTGTCGTTGGGTCGGAGAAGGTTCCATCTCCGACATTTCAAACGAATTTAATTTTTGCTCACACCATTACGTTTGACCTAACCTTTGTCACGTTACCAACCTCTCCCTCTCCCGCTTGCGTAATGTCGGTCCATTACACTAAGGGCGCGCTCGCGCAGAGTGTATAATAAATATTTCAAAGAAGAGAAACGTGTTACACTCTTTTGCGCGTTCCCAGTATTTTTTTTTTTTAAATTGGTCGTAGTCGAAGGTGGTGTAAGTTTTCGAATAAAGAATTGTTCGAATCATTTGGCGCCCCCATCATTTGATTCGCGTACGTATTTATTACAGGGAAACAAAGAAACAGACGTGGCCGTCGAAGAACCTACGATCCCATGAGCCTTCCACGAATCACTGTAACACGTTTACGACTGTTCAGAGAAAATGTTACAAAAGAAAAAATCAAAAAGAAAGAAACATGATGGGGGCTGTATGTCATTTAATCTTTTTGCTTTTGCATAAAACCTACCCGTGACGACTTAACCATCGGGTAACATCCACATAATGAATAATATACGAGAAAGACTGAAAGTTTGGGCTGAAATATGGGGATTTCGTATAATAATGTCATGGAATGAAGTTGGAGAATAACGTGACATTTGTTCGACACGGAGATGGATGGCATCTCCCCCACCTCCCGGCACGGCAACCGTTTGTCGTCGTAGGAACGCGGTTCTCCGCATGGCCGCCGCGAGGAGGATTGAAAACAACGATGAGGGTACCGACGACGATCGCGCATGTCTAAATCCTCGGCTACCCACGCTTTAGAAAAAAAATACAGGGAAGGAAGGGGGGGTCCCTCGTTCCCTCTCCTTGGTTTCTCATTTTGACTCTGTCGTAAATTCACAGCAACGACGAATGCTAATTTTATTTTAGCTTTTATTATTTTATTTTATTTTATGAAATTCGTTGAGCTATAGTTACCGATTTACATCTTTGTAAATTATATTGTGTTACGATATACGAGAAAATACATCCGTTTAAGTTTGTGTGATCTTTTATTTAGTCTTTCATGTCATCTCTGTTTATTGATGTGGGCTAGACGGTAGGCTCAATGTCAATGTAAGCATGTGATTAAAGGTATCGTCACACTTTATATTAACAAACCCCTTTTCACCTGCCTTAACCCTAACAATAATGTTTCGTCGGCCGTTAACAAGTTAGAAAGACGAAAACTTAGATTACCGACTTCGCTCTAGCTCTTATAGATATTGTTGTGTAGCACTTCTAAAATTGAGATCGCGTTAAAGATATCGTAATCGGATTATTCTGAAGGTATATTGAAACCGATTACATGAATCAATATTTCGCGTCAGAAATTCGATTATGATCCTGAATTTGATGATTAACAATGCAATAATAGAGCCAGGGGGATGTGGAGTATACACCGCCACGACAGCCGCTCAATCTAACCGGATTCCATTTTCCCTCTCTTTCGGCTTCTTTGACCCGCGTGTTGTCTTCTGTCACGACATATATTGTAATAACCCCAATAACGTCGGTACAGCGATACTGCCGTAGGTCTTCTACTGAAATTTTACTACGTGGTTGAAGTGTGTCACTGCAGTTAGAAAACGGTCCCCCCCCCCCAAAAAAAAAAAAAAAATCATTCCCTGGGGAAGACGTCCGTTCAGCATTATTTAGATTAGGAGGAGCTTTACGTTCGATTGATCCATAAGAGATCAGTCTGTACTTGCCCTGGTCATGGCAAACGTTATTTTAATTTTAAAACGAGATATGAAATCAACCCCAAAGCTTAGATGGAAAATGTATTGGTACGAATTGGTCAAATGGCGGCACCTCTCAAATGAAAGCTGACTTCTCCTGGACGACCGTGTGAGGGGATGCATGGAGGGATGACATTTTGCCTTAAATAGTAAACTCAACCCCACCCTTTTCTATGATCATTTTCCTAAATTTTGCTATGTATGATTCCCAAATAAAGTAACTAATCATTTTCCTAAAGTTTGCTATGTATGATTCCCTAATAAAGTAACTAATCATTTTCCTAAAGTTTGCTATGTATGATTCCCTAATAAAGTAACTACCTTTATGGTTGGACCGTAGAGCAACTAATTCTTGAATCGCAAAAGCCGATCGGGAAAATGAGAAAGGAATCTCCTGGCCATAACCAATGCCACCCAATTGTATTATTCACATCTCATCGAGTCAGCAATTTGGATTACGATAACCCGAGAAAAGCTTGTGCTTTCAAACCCTTTGACAAATGGGGTGAGATTGACATCTTTCATTGGTTTAATATTTTCAGTGTGCATATATAATATTTTCAGGCAGCGATTTCACTCGAAATAACTTGTTAAATTATCGATCTCGTCTGCTTTTACATCAAATGATACTGTTTTTGGCTTGTCTAAAATGCATTATCAAATTTATCTTGATTTAATGTCTTTCTTTTTAGAAATGAAAAACGAAGGCAATACGTGGTTACACATGAGTTGACATTCATGTCATGTCATGTTTATTTCCGAGAGGAAAAAACAGAGGGCGAGCTCGGTGGTAGTAGTAGTAGTTTTTGTGGTTTTGTCGAAAGTGGAAATCAATTGAATAATAATGGTACCACCAAACAAGCACCCATCTAGGGTTAATTTACATGTTGGAATCAAACGCCACTCTACTTGTTACCGCCGAATATTTCACATGGTACTTAACCTATGCTCGCGTTTGCCTCACCAATCCGGGGCAGTCACCGTATGCTACCCAACGCTCCTCGCGTCTCTCGACCATGCGCCATCTCTCTCTCTCTCTCTCGACCTTCTTCGCCGGAAAGCAAAATCCAGAGAGTTGGTTAAACATCGAAAAAGGTTTGGATTGATGAAAATTACCCGGAAATGGTACGCGACTGTTCAACGTCGTCGGACGTATTAGAAGGTCAAAGATATCCAGACGGTCTTACTACAAACAGCTGGACATCATATATATGTCTTTTGCCCTTCTGAATTTATTTTTTGTCTGGATTTCAGGAATTTCCACGCGTTCATATTAAATGCCAGATTTCCGCAGCCATAATATAACGCGGGTGGCATTGTCTCGTAGTGGTTGTAATGCTCGTACGGGCTCGATCAAAACGACTGGAAAAACGTATGCCATTTCTCGCATCGGTTTCTCGATGATTATAATAAACAAATTAGTCAAATCATACTCGTTTCCGGGGTGGGGGTGGAATTTTCTCATTCATCTCTCCGCCGCTATAAAACCCTCCATTGTCCCAAACGATCTTATCTCATCCACAAGAACACCCGCCCTCGGCTTACTAAACATTAGCCAAGACAACACCATGGTGCAAGTCGAGGTCGTCCGCGCCGAAACGGTGAAGCCATCGAGCCCCACCCCCGACCACCTTCGCCGCCTCGAGCTCTCCTTCCTCGACCAAGTGTCTCCCCCTGTGTTCATGCCCATCGTCCTCTTCTTCCCTGATGACGGAGTCCACTCCGACCAGGAGAAAGGAGACCGTATCAAGGAGTCCCTCTCGGAGGCCCTTACGTTGTACTACCCCTTGGCAGGACGCGTGAAGGACAACCTCTACGTCGACTGTAACGACGAGGGGGTCCTCTATGTGGAAGCTCGGGTTAGGTGCCAACTCTACGACATACTCCGGGATCCAGTCCCGAAGGTGCTCAATGAGTTCTTGCCGGTCGAGCTGGATGATGTTAAGGAGCTTCCCGTCGCTGTTCAGGTACTTACTGCGTGTCTACCCATGCAAAACTTGTTATATATCCAAGCACTGCATCTCTAATCACTAAAACCACTCTCGTCTCCATAACTAAAGTCTCTTAAGTTGATGATAACTTCGAAAGCATATGGTCGGAAGCAAGTTTGCGCTTTCTTTTAACATGGGAATGACCTTATAATATTAGAATAATAGGCACACGAGGGAAGACAAGCAGTCGGGTGTCCCAAGTAATCTACCTGCTTTGCTTTCTTACCAAACCTAAAAACCTCTAGATACGAAAGAAGGTTCGGGATTGAGACCATGTATACCGAATCGCAGTAAAATACCTAACCATTTGGGTGACCTTCCACTTCACGCAGTTTAGATCGATATCGAGAAAAAGACGTCGGCTTCGCTAGAAGATGATACGAGTGTAAGGAGGGGGGGGGGGGGGGGGGAGGGGGTATCGAATGGTGTTATGCGACCTTATCTTGTCGAGTGATCTTTGGAAGATTTCTTAACTGTGTCTATTAAAAGATGGTGATGGTTACCGTCTCCCTTTCTCATATGTGAATGCAAAGTCGTGTCCTTACGTGGAGTTTGATGGTGATGGGAATAGCGAAAAGGAAAGTAACATTTTGAAAAACAATGAGAACGCACCCGCTGGTCTATGCTGCGGGTTTCGACCTTTGTTTTGTTTCGATCGACGTCGACGCTCCTTTCTTAATTACAGTCTGTGATCGTCGTGACAGGTCAATTTCTTCGACTGTGGCGGTCTGGCCATTAGCTTGTGCATGTCCCACAAGGTTGCCGATGCGCTCTCCTTCTTCAACTTCCTCAACGCTTGGGCCGCCACCTCTCGCCGTGACTCCTCGGAACCCTTGCCGTCTCCCTGCTTCACTTCCTCCTCCCTCTTCCCCCCCGTCGACCTCACAGGTCTTCGCCTCTCCACCGGGATCTCCAAGGAAGGTGCCTCCACCAAGCGTTACGTCTTCGATGCTGCTACAATCGCTGCCCTCCGCGAGAGGTACACCGACTACAACTCCCAGGCGCGGCGGCCTACCCGGGTCGAGGCCCTCTCGTCGTTCCTGTGGACCCGTTTCATGGCTGCCACAGGGAAGTCCGTTGGGGATCCTGACACCATGTACACAATCCTGCACGCAGTCAACCTGCGGCCACGGATCGATCCTCCCCTCTCGGAGCGGAACTTCGGTAACATCAGCCGGTTCGCGCTGACATTCCCGTCGAAGGAGGCAGCCGAGGAGGGCGGCCCCATGCTGGTCGACGAGGTCAGGGAGGCCATAAAGAAAATCAATCCCGAGTATGTGAGGACGCTGCACGACCCGGAGCGTCATGGCCACCTCAGGTTAATGAAGGAGAGGTCGAGCGGCCTCATGAAGGGACAGGTGGTGTCGACCAGCTTCACGAGCCTGTGCAGGTTCCCTCTGTACGAAGCAGACTTCGGGTGGGGGAGGCCTGTGTGGGCCGGTTCTGCGAGCCTGAAGTTCAATAACCTGATCGTGTTCCTGGACACGAGGACCGGGGACGGAATAGAGGCCTGGGTTAACCTGAAGGAGGAGGAAATGGAGAAGTTCAACGCAGACAAGGAGCTGCTCGCGCACGCTTCTGCCAAAGTCGGGGTCGGCATCAAGGGTGGTCCTCTGTAGGTTTAAATGACGATGTGTTCGTGTATGTAAGTATGTATGCATTTTCAAATGGCTTTTAATTGTCCCTAGTGGTTCTTTGCTTTCATACCGTGTAATAATGTAATCCTCTGATTAAGCTGTAGAATTGCAATTAGTCAATATCAATAAACAGTGGACACACTTTTGTTATATCGTCTACAAATCACATGTTCACAATCACAATGGGAAGATAAAATTAATTAATTACTTTTTTTATGTCAGTTTTCTTGTAATTTTTCGGTGCTCAATTTATGTATTTATACAATTATATTTTTTTAATGTTAGGACGTTAATTGTCCTAAAATTCGAACGGTTTAAGTGAAAGTATAACATACTTTATATTTTCATTTTTAATGTTTACCTTATATTGAACTGGGCTGCCGTCTTTGATCATTACTAAAATTATATAACAGTCAACGTTAATAGTAGGACGTCAGTATATATATTTTTTCATTTAAATAGGATTTATACATATTTAGTTATTTAAATACGAGTCGTGTGATAATTAGAAAATTGTTTTTAAAGAAAAAGTACGTGAAATATTATGAACTAAAGAACTACTGAGAGTTGTACCTTAGTGCTTCTCCTACGAAGGGCTTGATTTGAACAACTCATTCTTGAACAGTACGTAGGAAAAGCATAGTAATAAAGCAGAGAGCTCCGTATAGGAACGAACACCCACGCCTACGCGAAGCCGTTGTTCAGGTTCGTTTGAGGAGCTTTGAGTATATGGTAAGCAATGGTTCGCCACGAAATGGCCTCGGGGTCTCTCTTTCCTAGACTTAATACTCATCCCATGTCCGGTTTCAGCCGCAGAGAGAAGGGGAGACCTGGCCACAGAAGGAAGAAAACGATGACTCCTGCCGGCTACAGAAGACGAGAAGTAGCCATTCACGGCATGCAAGGGGCAAGGAGGATATGAAAATGTGGCTGTAAGGACAGGGAATAAACTAGAGTGATGGATCCACGGTGGACACAACTATATGGTGTGAGACAGTATTACTACTGATCTCCTCTCCTATCCTCTCTTCTATCATCAAACCTTTTTTATTTTCTCTTTCATCATCCTAACTTTAGAGGGTAATTGGATCCACGTCGCCCCCACCACCACCGCCACCACCACCACCACAGAGAAAACATAAAGTAAAAAGTGGGTGTTTTTTGCCAAAAAAAAAAAGCAGTAATCTAATCATCAGCTAAACCCAGACATTCCGCCTCAATCGTAGTGCAATCCTTCGTTTCGTTTTGATGGTTCCCCACATCACATTCCCCTCCTCTCGACAACCTTTTCTTTCTTGCTTTGTAGTGGGGGGAGGGGGACCTTGGCAGTAACAGCAAACAGTAGTTGTATATAAGAGTAGTTCCCCTGCATTGCCCGGATTCTTACTCTCCCTCTCACCCTCCCTCCTCCTCTGGGGGAGAAGATAGACAGGGGAAGCATCTTCTGGGTTCATCATCATCTAGAAGAAGCAGAAGCAGAAGAAGAAGAAGAAGAAGAAGATGATGATGATGATGATGATGAAGACGACGGTGAAGAAGAAGAGAAAGAAGAAGAAGAAGGGGGTTCTCCTTGTTTAGGCCCACAGAAAGTCCCGGCAAGTCACAACGGCAACAATTTGGCTCACTCTCTCCATCCCTCTACTCACCATGGATCTACTCTGCTGCTCCCTTTTCATTTTTAACTGGTTTCTGTAACGATTTGCTTTCCCCGTCCATGAATTCCCAACAATAAAAAGAAAAGTGGTGTTGGTGAAGAAATGTTTGGATTTGATATCCCTCGTCCTGCGTTTCCAGTTGTAGCTGTCCTGTAGGTGAATATTTCAGACAGTGAAAAGAAATCCCAGATGCTGGATCTGGATCCTAATCACATATGCCTGTATACTTCCAGTCGTGCTTTTAGATTAAATAAACATAATCCCATGTCTCAAATGTACCGAGCATCACAGAAGGCTCGGCGGCAAACTGCTTATGTGCTGCTATCTGGGTCCAGAGAGCTCCATCGCCTCTATAAATGAATGCTCTTCCGCCGCGTCCGCATGCCTTAATTCAGGACAATCACACGACTGCAGTCCCGCCGAATAGACCATCCTCGAAGCCTCTCGATTCTCAGATGACCCGTGTTCCTCCAACAACTTGAGCACCTCCGACATCCTTGGCCTCTCCGAAGGGTTATGTGTAGTGCATGACAGGGCCACTTTTACCATGTTTCCCAGTTCAGCCACATTAAAGTTGTCTCGCATGAGCTTGTCCACCATTTGCCTCAGCTTCCCTTCCTCTTCCAGTTGAAGCACCTGAAAAAAAACAAATAACCATGGCAAAGGTAAAACATGTGCATCTAAGCTTCATGAGCAAATGAGCGTGGATTTGTGGCTAAAGATACCCAATCGAGCATTGCGCCCTTCTGATTTGTTGCACGTCCAAAATCCAAAGCTCTTCGGCCAGTGATCAGTTCAAGGAGCAAGATACCAAAACCAAAGACATCAGTTTTCTCTGAAGATTGGCCGGTTGATAAGTACTCGGGAGCAATGTGGCCACGAGTTCCACGGACAGCAGTAGTCACGTGAGACTCTCTATGGTCCAGGAGTTTTGCGAGCCCAAAATCCCCTACCACAGCTTCAAAGTCTTCGTCCAATAATATGTTGGCAGCCTTGACATCTCTGTGAATGATTTTGGGCTCGCACTGCTCGTGCAGATATAGCAGTGCCCTTGCTGTGCCCAGAGCTATGTTCCTCCGCCTTGACCAGTCTAAAACCGGTTTTCCATTGATGTGTTCTACAAAAATATCACATATATAAGAAGAGTGTTGCATCAACTGTCTCTAACTGTGAATACTAAAGCAAATACAGGGGACTAACCTCTTAGCCGAGATGCAACGCTTCCATTTGGCATGTAAGGGTAGACGAGAAGCCGTTCATTCTCAGTAAGACAAAAACCGGAGAGCCTGAGAAGATTTCTATGCACAGCTAAGCTTATCATCTCAACTTCAGTCTGAAACTGTGTTTCTCCACCAGAAGTGTAGTTGTCCTTCAGCCTTTTGACGGCTACAATAGTCCCATCATGTAACCGTCCCTTGTACACAATGCCGAAGCCACCAGCTCCTAGTATGTTCTTTGAGTTGAAGTGATTTGTCGCGGCCAGAAGTTCTTTAAAAGTGTATCTTCTCAAGTTGCCCATGAAGGCCACCGGGTCACATTGATCTGGAACACAGAACAGCAAATCTGAGCAGCTGCAAGACGTGCTTTACTCACTAATAGATACTGTTACATGAATCCTCAATAGAGATCTTCTTGGAAGTCACCTCGCCAAAAGGAAGGGACAAGAAATATAGAAACTCTTCACAAAACAAGTATGAAAGCTTGAGACAAGTCCATAAATCCTCTACCATGTTATTTTTGTGACAGAATACTTAACCACCTCAGACTTCTGATACACAGAAATAAACACGAGGTCATCATGCAAAAGCATCAAATGGGATGCTCAAAATATTTTCCTTCCAATGTGAATATGTAACTATTGCCATGATCCAGATACTTTTGCCGAAAGATGAAGCTAACTGAGACGGGCTTTGAAGAATTAACCAGAACTCTACAAACAAGCACAGGAAAGCCGTCCGGACAATTATCTTCTCATTTTTCTGGACTAAAGCAAATCAAAAGAGAAAACAAAGAGATGTGGTGTTTACCATGTTCATCAAAGAATATCTGTTGGCTGTGCTTGTACCTCCTAAACGCAAGGAACCCAACAGAGATCAGCAGCAATGAGCCAGTGCTGAAGCTCACGCCAAGAGCAATTGCCATCACACGGTTACCCTTTCCACCATCTGATCGATCACAGAGGTTAAACAAAGCACTCATCAATTACAAGTATAACCGAGCCAGAGCTTTTTAGCTAACCCTTGGAAGCATCCGGAGGAAAAAAGTATGGCTCTGGAAAGGTGGTGTTACAACTGCTATCGTTCAGGATTCCACAGATTTGAGGATTTCCAGTGAGTCTGAATAATAAGTCAAAGTAAAAGAAGCCTTCCATTAAATTCCTAGTAAGAGTTGTGCTAAGATAGAAAAACAAGAATCTACAAATTTCACATACATCAAAGACCTTGCTGAGATGTTCGGTAGAGGGCCTCTTAAGTCATTATAGGACAGGTCCCTGTCAAAGTTATTCCTATATTCATCAAGCAGCGCATTGACCAAAAGTTGGGTAACGTAACAACTCACACTAGGGCTAGTCGTTCAACTTTTGATAGCGAAGGAGGGCATCTTCCACTTAGACTATTGTTGTTCAACCGCCTACATATGCAAGATCAGTCAAGGTGGTTTGTTGGAGTGAGTGTGATAGTGGTAGCAATCAATCACCGGCTGCCTCAGAATATAAAGTCAGTAAGGCCTAAAGTCAACAACATGCGAAATAAATTAATCACGCATGGCTCAAGTTTCAAGAGGAAGGATGAGGTATATGGATCATTACAGATAGGTCAGATTAAGCAGTGCGCCGAAGGAATCCGGTATCTCCCCATTGAACTTGTTGTTAGAAAGATCGAGCGTCTGGAGGTTCTCCAGCCTCCCAATCTCAGCTGGAATGGGACCGGAAATCAAGTTGTTCTGCAGCAACCTAGAACAAGCAACGCGCCCCCAAAAGATGCCATTTCATTTCATCATCAGAATTCATTCACATAGAAGAATGTTCCGAATCCACTTCCGAGAAACCAAAACAAGAGTGAATAAGATTACACAGTCTGCAAGTAGGAGAGGTTGCCAATGGCGGGCGACAAGGTCCCGGACAGGCCCTGGCTGGGAAGTCCCCTGCAGGAAAAAACGACCCCTGGTGAGCGGGAGCCAATCTAATCCAACCAAACCCATTGAACAAGCACCCACAAAAGAATCACTAAAAGAAAAAGGACAAAGAAAAACTCACAAGGTGGAGACATAGCCATCAGGATTGCAGATAACCAGCCTCCAGCCACAAGGGTCGACGGAGTTCCTATCCCAACTATCGAGGACATCGTGGGGGTCCTGGAGAGCGGCCTTGATGGTCACCAGGGCAACAACTGTTGTTGTACATTTCCGTCAGACCCAGTAAGGGAAAAAAGCAATAGAATGGTATTAAACCAACCCCGCCGAGGAAGGAACGATTCCTGACTGACCTTCGTAGTTGACGCCGGACGGGGAGAGAGTAGCCACAGACTGAGGCGTCATCAGGGCCAGGAAAAGGAAGGCCACCAAAATTCTGGGCAAGAACAGGGTTGCCTCCGCCATCGTCCTGGGACAAACCATTTCGGAGCTCGCTGGAAACCCTTCAGAACACTTCAAATCAACGGTGTTTATGGGATGTTCACCGGGGGGGGGGGGGGGGGGTGAGGAAGACGAAGGAGAGTGGGTGGGGGAATACTGAAAAGAACCGAGGCGTCGTCGTCAGAAGGCAGGGGGAGGGGGGGGGAGGAACATGCTGTGGGGGTCCGACAAAGGGCGACTGCTACGTGACGGGGACAGGCCAACAGATATTCTCTCTCACACTCTCCGGTAAAAATAAAAAAAAATATTACCGGGTGGGTAGGGAAGTCAGTGAAGAGAATTGTAAAAGAATGAAAAAGTTTGGGGGTAAAAATGATTTCATTTTTTAAAAGACAAAATCCCACCGACATTCTTTCTCTCACACACGCTTCGTCCGATTTTTGGATGCTGGGATAAGAATGAGTCGGGCTATAAACTGAACCACCGATAGATACTCTCAGTATGCAGGTTCTCCATTGGTGGGGGGGTAGATTAAGCGTGGTTACATGTTTCGAACCTGAAATCTAACGTACGAGGACTTGAAGTTGGCCTGATAAGTTAACCCGATGGCTACTCCCATATTGGTGAAATTCGATGCATATAAAAATCCGAGCTGTGATGAACAAAATTTACTATTCATCCTACTTCGCCTCACAATCTAATATTTATATAATACAATTTCATTCTCATATGTAAGACGACACGTTCCAACATTGTGGAAGAATTACAATGAACTCTTATCCTTGTACGCGCTCATGGAAGAATTATACTACAATATGGCGCTATCATCTCCGCGGCGCCTTTGGCGGAAGAATTCATTTGTCCACTCATCCCAAACTTAATAGGTCATCGGGGAAAGTGATGAATAAAGGATAAAGAAAATATTCATTATAGATTTCGAAACCAAAGTTGACAAGGCTGGTGTTTTTATATTTCTTCTAAAAAATAAGAAACTGAATTCTAAGTTTTATGTTCTAAAATATCGTTAGTTCAAAAAATATTTTTAAATTTTTACGATTGAAATTTTCAAAATTCCTAGTTTATAGTCTCTAATTCGAATTCTTAGAGTTCGACTTCGATATATAATGAAGTCAAACTCTAATAATTGCGAACTCGAATTATATAGGTTCGACTTTATTCAGATGGGACGATTCCACATGACTCTCTAACACTTAAGGCATTTTTCTTCCTTTTCTTAATAAGTTCGACTTCTTATTATATTAAAAAAAAATGATTGCCCCCTCCCCTCGTGCCTTCTTCCCACGACTTATTTTTCAAGCGTGTTTTTTCTCGGCTTACTTGTTTTAATTTAGATAATAAACAGAAGGAGGAGGGGGAAGACGAAATTAAGCAGTCAATTTTTTTAATAAAATAGGAAGTCAAACTCTATGAGTTCGACTTTCTTAAAAAAAAGAATAAAAATATGTAAGTGTTAGATAATCGAACTCTAAAGGTTTCTGTTCGAAATTGTAAATTAGAAATTTTGAAAGTTTTGTCCGTAAAATCAGAAATATTTTTCGGATTAGCGGTGTATGAGAGCAAAAGCTCCCAATTTCCAGTGCACTCGAACCTACTTGTCCCTACTTGTATGTAATTATTGTTATGCAATAAAAACATTTACGGGAGAGAGGAAAGAATGGTAGAAATCACTCGGTGAAGAATAGGAAAGAAGGTCGGGGTACATCAATAACAATAACAAAAAGTAAAAACAATAAAATTATTTTACCGAAAATGTACACTATCGTTTTATGCACATTTTTATGGTCATGATCTCTTTTGTTAGTGTTACAGGGGACGACATAAATTCTTAGTCCTACGAGAGTTAGTTTTATCAGTTTATTTAGAATTATTTAGTCTACATGCAAAAATAATTATGAAATAATATCGATATATATGGCATTGAAAAGTATTTACAATAATTACAATTTCAAATGGAAATGTTATAAATTAATGTAAAGACATCATTATTGCCCGGGCTTAGACTTTATATTTGATTTTTGAGTTGTAAGCTAGCGAACCAGAATCGGATCTGGTAATTTTATTTTATTATTCAAAAAGAACTTTTTTTTCTATTAAAAGTTTCTTAAAAATAATTTCAAAAAAATTAACATCTCACAACTCGATCAGCACTGAATGGTTCAGACCCTCCTCCATCCGTTCCGCTATATGAAAACTAAACAATCCCGTGCAGGCGTCGTATTCAAACCCAATCTCGTCCAAGCCCACCACGCACCTCCTAGGCCTCCCGGACGAGTACCCGCCGAACCTCCCGCATCCTTTCACTTCCATCCTCACGGTTCCCAGCAGCCCGTCCGCGGGACCTCCCGCTGCCCGGCTGCCGTTGGCTGGATAATCCAACTCCATGATCGCTCCTCCCGAGTTGTACATGTCTATGAGTCCGAACGGGGCAAAACTGCAACCTGGTGCCAGCATTTTGATGGGGGTTACCGTGAAGATCTCATGCTCCAACACCTTCAGCGAGATGGGCATGGAGGCATCATGGGGTAGGACAATGAGATCGCCACTCCTGTGGCAGTAGATAGCACAATCCCCGGCCCATCTGGAATCGGTAGATGCCTCGTGGATGAGGTGGACATCGCGCCCCTTTATGGAACTGGTCACGGACTCGGTCTTCGTCTGGTGGAAGGTGTTCTTCCTTTCTATTCTGTTCCATGCTGCACCTTGGCAATTGTAGATCCCGACAACCCCGGTGTACTTGTTCATGTTCCATATCTTCAACAAGCTGCAGCAACAATGGGTACAAGGAACTCAGACGTATGCGCGATTAAAAGGAAATGAATAGGCATAAAAATCACATCACGGGATTGCTTACCTAACACCATCTCTCGCCGGGTCAGAGAACAAGCAATCGCGGGTAGGTCGACCGGGCAGACGGGCTCGCAGCACCGAACCGTCAGGAAGAACAAGCTTCTTCAAGAGATCAAAATTGTGCTTGCCGGGAGCATCACTAAACAAAGCAACACCAGGTGCTGTTAGCATTATGCTACTGAGCATGTACTGATGAATCTATGTATTGGCGGATCCCACATCTTAACATACACACCTGACATAAACAGGGCCACCACTTATCGCTCGAGCGGACGCATGATACTCAGCTGCTGGATGAACAGAATGGAACATGTCCCAATCAGGTTGCATGAATTCTCCCAGGAAGACACTATTGTATGCAACGGAGGCTATGTGGATCGTATGCGACACCGGATCTCTTGGGTAGAAATCGTCCGAAGCTCTTACGACTGCAGTTTGTTTTGAGCTGATAGTAACAATTAAAAGGCAACGAGATCAGTCGATCTTCAAGAGAAATTCCAGAAATTGGCACAAAAACAACAGGTGATTTTATTTTCTCACTTACCAATAGAGTGCGTCGGTGTTGTGGCTCATACAAGCGATACAACCGTTGTCAGGGAAATTCCGAGCAACCGAAGCATCAAGAGCTTGATGATACTGCCTCGTCAACTCGACCCTGCCACCCAAACCAGAACCAAGAGTCTCCAAGATACACTGCACGTCCACCTTCACTCCATCAATGCCAGCACTCGCCAGATAGCTGTGCAACTCATTGTAGAACTTATAAACGTTCTTAGGGTTGACCAGGCCCAGACCCTGAACAGCCATCGCGTCGCTCTTCCAGGTTGGCTCATTCTCAACCACACCCTTTGACAGTGCTGGATACTTCATCGCAGAGTTGTACTCTTCCATATCCTTCATCCCGGGCCGAACACCACCCCAGTACCCAGTTATAGCATGCCAGACATAAACATATTTCAACCCGTGCTTTTCCTTCGCGATGTTTACTATACTCTTGATTCCGACTGCAGGATCATCCTTTGTCTGGAACTTTGAGTTCTCCTTGATTCCCGTAAGTCTGAGCAATGGCTGAGGCTTCTTTTCACTAGACTCCAATCCATTCGCATCCAGAGGATCGCTGCCGACAGATTGCCACCCGTCATCAATGATCACGAACTTCGGGGGTGTACCTCCGGAAACCAGGCTCTCTAGTCCTGCCTCAACACCCTCCTGTGTAACCTCCTGGTAGAATGCATCCCATGTGCACCAGCCGAAGTAGTCGAGTATCCCAGGCAGTTTCTTCTCGCGCCGGAGCCGGAATGTCTTCAGGTGGTTTTTGACAGCTTTGACTGCATCGGTGATGGTTTTGAATGGGTCGGTGCCAGTGTGAACAAAGACAGAGTGAGTAAAGGCGTTTGACACGATGCTCGAGTCACCACTCTCAAGGCATAGCTCGAGCTGGTCGTCCGTGTTGCCCTGTAAGCAAGCCCTGAAAGGCCCTTCTATTAAGGGAAGAAAGATAGTGTAAACGACGCGGTCCTCATCATCATCTCCGGCAATATCATCCTTCGCAGGTTCCAGGATAGAGCCCTCCTTAGTCTCGACCAACAAGAACTGGGTCTCGAGGGGGATCTCGCAGCCCTTATCTCCCATCTTCTGGGCCATCCACCACAGCTTGAACCGGAAGCAGGCCATGAACCGGACATCACGGAGAGTCCCAAGAGGCACCACGTGGCAGCTACTGTTCTCGTCGAACTCCGCCCCAAGGAAGATTCCCTCCACGGGGCCCGAAGAAGAGGCCAAAGTCGTGATCACATTATCGGGAACCCCAGTAAGAATGGTCCGATTCCTCACGACCAGGTTCGTGTCCGAGATCCGTACGGCAGGCTTGATCGTCATCTCTTCCCCCTCTCGCTCTTTATCTCCACCCAATCTATCAAACTTAGTAACCGATTCGCCTCTCTGCCGACAACAAAATAAATCGAAACAAGCCCGGATCAAATCCAAGGCAGATAGGGTGTCGGATCCGTATCAGATCCTGCTCGAGACGAGATTTAGTATCTTTTCTTTTTCTAAATAACAATAACAATAATAATTTACCTGGAATGCCGAAGAACGCGAGGCAGGGGTAGAAGAACCAGAACACCTGCGAATTCGAAACCATGAAAAAACCCAAGACAAGCAACCATTCCGTGAGAACAGGAAAGATTTTGCCAACAAAGAATCCGAGGGGGGGGGGGATGGGGCGGGGGAGAACAGTACCAGAACAAGGAGGAGGTAAACGTAAAGGGGATGGGGAAGGGGGGAGCTTCTTCGGGGAGAATGGGGAGGATGTAGAAGACAGTGATGGGAAGGAAGAGGCGATCCGAGGAATCCTATTTATACCCAGCCAGTAGGAGCACAGAGGGGACGCCATCCTTACTAAGAAATTCGATAGGGATTTGTCCGTGTGTCCGAAGGAGGAGGAGGAGGAGGTGGGTTGGGTTTTTGCTTTTGGCCTGTAATAAAACATCGGGAAACCGTGTCGTGACTAGACGATGAGTCAGTAGCGTCGTCTCGTCTGGGACTCCATCGATACGATCCCATCCGACGGCTGGGAAGGACCGCGGATGATTCAGCCACGTAGGATGCAGCCGGTTGGTTCCGGAGGCTTTGTGGGCCGGGCATTGGTTTAGAACAGCTGTGGAAATAACGACGAATAAAGATGTCGTATGAGTGAGAGAGTAAGGCCGGGGGGTGGGGGATAGAATTTTGTCATGATCGGAACCAAATGACGTGTCGACACGTCGACATTTGACATTGAGGTTTCCCTTTTTGGTGCAAGTTTTTGGCATTTTCACGGTTGTCGAGAACGGAGGGGATATGCCGTCGGATATGCGTCACGTGTTTGGATTCGGGACAGGTGAGATTTTTTGGAGGTAATTGGGTTGGAGTTATTGCCTCCGGTTTGTTAAGAAATCGGGTGTGTGTGATTTTTAAATTTAAAAAATAGATAAAATAGTATTTTAAACACTAATTTATTTTTTAATTTATAAATCAGCATTACAAAAGGTGAACAAAACTCTCTGTGTCCTCTCCTCTTCATCAATAATGTTATAATTAATTATTCTTATTGGGTATTAATTATTTTTAATTAACTTCCGCACTCCAAGATGACGCAATCAAAATCAAAGATAACCAAACCAATGAGCGAATCGCTATTTCAAACAACGAACGAATGGACGGACAGTTTTTCAGGAGGAGGTGGCGTGCAAATACCTGCCATCTTTATATGTAAATAATTTAAAGAGTGAGGACCAATTAACAAATTAGCGCCTATCAGTTTGTTTTTTTAAAAAAATATATTTAATAAAATGAATTATCTCGATAAATTAATATAAAAAAAGCCACACAATTCTTACGTGCAGTTTGATAGATTAGCAAAAATTTAACCGTGTTTGATTTAGGAGGTGGGAATTTGGGAGTTTTTCTAATCTTGGATGGGAAAATAAAAAACAGGGGGTGGGGGTGATTTAATTGGGCTTTTGTTGTGGGCCTTCACCTCGGAGATTATGGATTCTTGGGGGTGGAAATAATTTGTTTATTGTGGCCAGAAACTGAGATTACATAGAATCAGAGTAAATGGACCTCAACGCCCGGCATCATCATAGCCAGGTCCAACTCCTCCAGCCCAACATCGCCGCACGTCAACACGGCCTCCGTCCTCACCTCGTCGTCACCCTCCTCCACCCATCCCCACTTCCAGCCTCCTTCCTTCCCCTTCCCCCCCAACTCGCACCACGCCACCTCCCCACCTTCTCCCCCGCCGTACACGTACGCCCATCCCCTGTCGGAACAGCATACCCCCATCGACCTCCCTCCCTCGCCGAACTTCCCCGCCATCTCCCCCGGAATCTCCCCCATCTCCCCCACCCTCCACGTTCCCACCTCCACCTCCCACACCCTCACCCCCTTCCCACTCACTAACCCCCCCGCCGCCACCACCAGCCCACCCCTCATTCCCCCTATCGCCCACCACCTCCCCTCCCCCGCTATCCCCAGATCCACCGGCCCCTCCCACGTCATCTTCAGGGCATCATACACGTGTAGGGCCCCCGTAGCCTTCTCCATGACGTACATGTTGTCCCCGACTGAGGCCACCGACAGGCACGTGGATGCAGGGCAGTCCCTCAGGACGCTCGGCATGGAGTCGCACGAGGACCACGTCCCCGCGTCGAGGTCGTAGGTCTCGACCGCCATCGGGTCGTCCTCGAAGTCGCAGGCTCCGCCCGCCACCACAACGCTCCTGCCGACGAGGGCGACGATGGGGTCGGCGCGCCAGACGAGGGGGCCGTCGAGGTGGTGCCAGGTGAGGTGGAGGGGGTCGACGGAGAAGGAGATTTTCGAGGGGGAGATGGCGTAGAGCATGTTCCCGGACGACCGGAGGGTGCCGGTGGCTGGACAGGCGGGGCGTTGGAGGCGAAGCCAGTGGAGGGAGGAGGGGTCGTAGGCGGTGGCAGGTCGAGGGAGGGGGGAGTGGGAGTGGGAGTGGTGGAGGAGGAGCCATGGTTTGGAGGGGTTGAGGTGGAGGAGGGAGGAGCGGACGGCGTGGCTCCAGGAGCGGGAGACGTGGAGGGCAGGGAGGAGGTGGATGAGGGGGAGGCGGCCGAGGATGTGTTGGAGGATGTCCCCGTAGAGAGGCAATTCGGACAGGTTCTCCTCCTCCGACGACATTAGCAAGAGAGGTTTCTGGCTATCAGTTTGGGGAGGGGAGTTGTGTTATTTGTGCCAGTCAGTGTCATCCGTCCATATATAAGGAGGAAGATGAGATGGTCGTGGGAGTGGGTTTTGGGGGAGGAGGGGATGGACTTTTTCTTTCGACGTTTTCCAAACAGTGTGCAATTTTAGTTAAAATACACACACACACACACTTCCAAACAACACATTTTCGAATGAACAAACATGAGATGGATGGCAGTGATGCTAAAGATCACCGCCGAATATATATATATTAAATCGTTTTTAGTCAAAACAGACAAACTATGTGTGGTGGGCGACGTTGAAACCTTGACTGATGTTTGTTGAACTCCCCCCCAGGAGGAGGAGGGACAGAGAAGCAAGCAAGTACTATGTTGCGTTGGCCCCCCCCACCTGTAATAAAACAAGGAGGGTGGAATGGATGAATGATGGGGCGTGGCCTCGAGATTCAAGAGGCGGGGCCGAGCTGCCAATTTTGAAAAAAACTCAAATGCCCCAAACTATGGAAATAGATTAGGTCATCCGTCCTCCTCCTCCTTTCCCGGTGCTTCCAAATCAAAATTAGTATTAATTTTTTATTTTGATTGCGTAAACATAAATATATGTATGTGGCAGGCAGGAATTTGACTGAGATATAGAGAGAGAGAGGGGAGGGACGGAGTAACCAACCCGGCGGGGGGAGGGAGGGGGGGGGGCTCTATAAACAAAAGCAATATATGTCCGACGGATCAATTATTCCGGCACTGACCACACGACTCGCTCCAAATGAAACAGCCCCGATGAATAATTCCGGTGAACAAAATGGTAATATTATTTGGTGATTGCCGTTCTTGATTGGGATGTTGCCAATTCGGCCACGACTTCCTTTCTCATTACTCGTCTTGTTTTGGGTGCGTTACCAGTAAGAATACGAAGGGAGTCCGTTTTATATATACTTTTTTTAATAGAAGTAGAAATCCTCTGGATATTAGGGTTGGGCAAAAAAAAAATGGTGATGGCTATTTCGTAAGCCAACTAGAATTTTAAAGGTTGGATTCAGGCAGCATGTTAAATTATATAATATAAATTAAGTTTTCTTAAATAAAGCATTACTAAATAGTTTAAGCTTTTAAGTTCACTCGAATTCGAGCATGGGCTACTTATATGGAACAACATGTAATATGGAATGGAAGGAAAACCTTTCAATATTCATTGCGCGAGGAATTGGCTATTCTGACTCGGACAATAAGCCTCCTCGTACCAACACAAACCATCTCCCTGGTAGGTTGGTTAGTACACGGTTCGAAGGCACGTTTGCTAAGAAATTAAAGGCAAGGCAGACGGGTGGCCTAAAATCAAAATGACGTCGAGGTTTGTGTATTTGGTGGAAGGTTCAAATTGGGGGGACCCAGACTCATGCTGCTGCGGTTATGCATTCGATGGCCTGCTTGCAGATTCCAGTCATGGTGGCCTCCGGTCCATATACCTAAAAACACAAGAATCATGCGTGTAAAACCCATCAGCTGCCGGTCGTCTACAGCTTCAATACATCTCCCCTGCCGTCAGCTATGGCTAGAGGGAGGATCTTTACCTCAATGGGGATGCCGATTTCTTCTCCGAGGGCTCTCATCCTAGAGAGACCCCTCTGGTAGTTCGGACCCCCTCTCCTCACATAAATGTGCATCTGCGCGGCTTTCAGCTTCGATTCCTGATTGAGAAACGGGTAGTTCCTCCGTCGTCAGCCTCGTAATAGGGACCAAAAACGCTGCAACTGTTACCGACAGTGCCATTCGAGTGAGGTTACGAGTACCTTCTCCTTCAGAGCACGGATGATCCCGTTGAATGTGGCAGCAACATCAGTGAAGTTGGCAATACCACCTCCAATGACGAGGGCTCTCTTTCGACCATCTGGGTCACTAGTTGCACACTACACGTACAATATATAACACCAGTCATTTATCTTGGGTAATTTCTCCGGCAGTACCAAATGTAATGAACTTCGGTAAGCCTTAAGAACAACTTTTGGAGCTCTTACATCAATGACTACTCTAGCATACTGTAACACCTCTTCCTCATTGGGGGCACCACTGTACTCGGCATAGTTACCGAGCTCAGACGCAAAGCCCAGATCTCCAACCTAGTTTACTCTTATGTTAGAACCCATTTGGATAACATCCAACGCAAATTGAATGTATTCTCCAGTACGTTTGCTATAACCTCGAGCCTCAGAAGAACTTACAGTATCGGCATAAATGACACTAGCACCACCGCCGGCAACCATTGTCCAAATTCTTCCCTTTGGGTTCAATACAGTGAACTTCAGGGATGCACTAGTCTGCAAGAACAACACCACAGTTTTACTCAGGCTGGATCTAGCAGAGGTAATTCACTTTCAAAACTACGAGGAATAACGTTTCTAAATAACCCCTCATCAGGTAGTACATACTAGTTCAGTCTCATTTTCTAGATTACATAAGCAGGCATTGAATCCGTCGAAGCAGCCAGACGTACCTTCTCATCCAGGCCATGAATAAAGGACTCGGTCGCGCTCATAACTCGTCCAAATGGCAAGGGGAATTCGATCTGACCCCATCTGCAGATAAGGAACAAAATAGTCAGTACAAATAATAAGATAGCATTTCAACTCCGTTGACAGTTTTGAGAAAGGTATAGACAACATAAAGGAGAGGAAAGGATCTGGGATAAGTGAAGCCCACGAAGCATTTACTTTTTGAAGTTCTTAAAAGCGGCAGTGTCATCCAGCTCGCCTCTCATGTCCAGAGGATACGGCTTCCCGTTCACTAAGGTGAATGGATTCATTTCCATGAATGTGAAGTCCAGATCTGTAATGAGAAGTTCCGACTTTTAGAGAAAATCCACGAGCAGAGCAGTTTTGTCCCCCCATTGAAGGCACTATTCTTATATTATTATTCACCTTGGAAGAGGGTGAAAACCACTTTGATGAACTCCTCGATTTCTGCCTTGATCTGGATAAAAGGAAACAAATCCTCTCAAATCTCCATATATACGGGATGAGAAAGGCAGAATGATAGATCTGGCTGCTAGCATTGGAAGGGAAAGGCAGAAGCAGAATGCGCCGATCCGGTCCCCAATACACAAAGGATAGATTGAACCGCACTGGATGGCAAAAGGCCACACACATCACAGAGTAGCAGGCGCATGTAGTACCTCCAATGGAAGAGTGGCGACCAGGGGAGCGACTACTTCTGAGGAAAGCGATTGACCAGTAGGCACAAAGATAGTCTTGACCTGGCGATAACAGAATGTAAACCACGATGATTATCGACAAAGGGTAGGAGAAGTGTTCCAGGAAAGGGGAAATCAACACCACTGCACCTTGTCCCAGTTCTCCTCGATCTCGATGCCGCCGCACTCGGAGAAGCTGATGCTGCTGCCGAGTCTCTCGGAGACGATGTTGAGGTAAAACTCCTCGTTGTGAGGGATGAAGGGCTCGACGATGAAGGTGGTGATGGGTCCCCTGCAACCGCTCATCTCGACCTCCTTGCCGAGGCGGTCCTTGACGAAAGAGGAAACCTGGGCGAAGTCGAGGTCGAGGGCGACGAGGCCGCTCTTGCCGCGCTTGCCGAAGAGCATGTCGGGCTTGACGACGAGCTTCCCGGAGGAGAGCCAGGGCTCCCTCTCGAGGAGGGCAGTGAAATCGGTATCCTGGGTGACCTGGGCGGATCGGATGGGGAGGTGGAGGCCGGAGAGACGGAGGAAGTGTTCCTTGAGGAGCCTCTTGGAGTCGTACTCTCTGATCTTCTTCCTGGCCATTATTGATGGTTTCAGCTCAAACAGGGGAGGGAAGGAAAGGAAGGGACGGAGAAGAGGGGGAGTGTGGAGCAGATCCTGGTTTGGCGGATTGGTTCGTAATTTAACAAGTTGGATGAGAGAGAAAGAGAGAGAGAGAGACCCCGATCTGCACGAGATAATCACGTGGACTGATAGCCTGTTGTGTTTGGTTGTTGGTTTGTCACCCACCGCCATCTCATTCTCCTCATCTACTTTATTTTTCTTTTATCGAAATAGGATTAAATATACATTCATCATATCTCCAATACACATTTATATTACATGAAATTATAGATTTAAAAAATTTATAAAATACAATGACAAAAACCTTTTAAATCTCGTCCAGTAACTTTCATTTTACAAAGAAATCATTATAATATTTCTCTATTGTTCTAAAAAAACCATAATTTAAAATTTTGACTTAAACATACTTTAAAAAAAATATGTTAAGTGGGTGACCTCGTGGAGTTATGTTAAATTACCGGTTTGAAATTTTGACTTTACTATGAAAGTTACATTCAGTAAAAATGTGTAAATAGGCGACTTTTTCAATGTGTCGATTTAAATGTTATATTTAATAAATTTTTATAAAATAAATTCGGAATAACGGTAAGAAACTCGGTCTCCAAAATAAAAATCTGACACTGCTCAAAGCGTTTGATCAGTGTGTTGTTGGTTCTTTATATTATATTTCGTCCGGAAACGTGAAATTGAAGGTTGCACCCCCTTTGAGACCAAACCATACGATTTTAATTATTCATATCCAAATTCAAGCACCCCCTTTGTAATGTTGTTGTTACCTGGGGAGGGGGGGCATTCATTACAGAGAGCCGGATCCCAATCCCAAATAATTTTTATGTTCCCATTCATCTTGGAACAAAGGAAGGAGAGTCAATTCCGAGGGGCTGGCCGGTGCGGTCAAATATGGCCAACTCCAACTACGCCTTGCCAATCCCATCACCACCACTTACTTACCAACTCCAACCCACGCCTAACACGCCCTCCTTTCAGGTAACAACACTGCATCCCCATCCTCGGTTCATTAAAAAAAAACAGTCAACAGTATTTCGTCAAATCGCCTGCACGTCCAAGGAAGAGACTGGGACATGCTCACACTCAAAAACACATACCAAGGACATTTACAGGACTATTATTCGGAATGCAAACACCAAAATTTCCCACTGGAAGATTAGAGAGGGGAAGACCTCAACCGCGAGGATGCGAGAGCCACGCCGGCGGGGCACCCCTCCATTTGCCCAATTCTTTACATAAGCCACATAATTAACAGCACGTTTAGGGACAAAAACAGATTCATAGTTTGCAGCTTCCATTTTTCTTACCATCCAGGTGCTCTGGCATCTTCTCGAGCCCGTGTCTGACGTAGACCACAATCTGCAGCTGCGTCCTGAAATTTACACATTGACAAGACTTAGATCTCCTCACTCTTCACAGGAGTCCAGTTTTTCCCACTGCTTTCTCTCCTAGCACGTGAGACATAACCGAGAACGTATCCCACAAAAGCTCCGAACACCACTATGCTAGCGACTTTAACAAATGTTGTGAATTGGGACTCATTGACCAACTTCAACTTTGGCACAGGCTCGGCCACAGAGATTTCACTCTTGATGACCACTCGTCCGGAAGCCAAGACCTCCACCATGTCATGTTCTTTCCCGTCGTGATTTCCAACATAAGTCAGAGTAAGTTTCTCCCTGGTAGCAAGCAACCTCGTATACCCGAATTCACCTCCCCTATACAATGACCTCTCAGGTTGAGGGAATATTGGATCTGTCAGATGGTTCTCCCGGGGCTGCCATATAGGTTGCCAATCTTGTCCTCCCATCCCAATGACCACATGAATTGGTAGTGGCTCCCATGTCTCGCAATTTGAGTCCGTACTGCCACAAGTAAAGTTGTTGATGGGACAAAACCTCTCATAACGGTGAACATGACCCCATAACGCGAGGGTCACATTGTTCTTCACAAACAAAGGTTCCAGGTGCCCCTGAAATTTCTCTCTCATGGGTTTGTCTCTGTTCTCATAGCTCGTGGTGTACATCGGCCTGTGCCCCTGAACCACCACAAATGGGGTCTTCTGTCGATCCACTGTCTCGAGATCATTCTTGATGAAGTCATACTGCTTGCTTCCAGGAAGAAAATTGGTTTCGGTAGAAATGTAGAGAAAGTGAACCACCCCTGCATCGAAAGAATAATAGAGATTTCTCGTGGCAGGGGCCCTCATGCCAGTGGGTTCTGAAGAGTTTCCGGGCATATGGAACTTGAGACTGTAAGGTACTCCACACTCACCTCCCCCGTCCGTACCATAAACCCCAGCTGCCCAATCGGGTTTCCATGGCTGAGCAGGCCAATCATATTCATGATTACCGATGCACACATGGTAGGGAACTTGCGACGCAACTGGCTCAATCAGATTGAAGAAATGGTCCCACACCCATGAAAAACCTCTTGCATAGCTAATATCACCAATGTGAGACACGAATGCTGGCTTATCCCCAAGAGCTTCGATATCACGCAGGATCCACTTCACAGTTGAAATGCTCTCATCTTGTGTGCGGTAGTACGTCCTGTATGGTGTTGAAGTTCCCATGTCCCCAAAAAGAAATGCTATCGTCTCACCCGAAGCATCATTTCTAGAGATAAAGCTGTATGTTTTACTCCAACCACCCGAATCGCTTCCGACCTGTTTTAAAGAAATCATTTAAACCCCAGTAAATTAGTAATGGCAACAAGTGCTACTCCAATCCCAACAAACAGAAAACACAATTCCACTGCATCTACCATAATCAGGAACTAATATTTCTACACAACATCATCATCCGACAGCCGTCGTTATCTTCCACCCAAAGGTAAAATAGCATATTAAGGAATCACGGTCTTCTTTCGAGGAGAAAGAGTTGAAACCTACCGGAACAAAGCTATATTATTCTATTCTTAATGACGGAACAATCCACCCAGAATTTCCTACTTTGGAAAGTACTGACTTCCCAAGATCAAGTCCGGCCGTCAGTAATCGACCACACGGACAGCAGATTCATTAGAACATCGCCGGACATTCCAGGCCATCAGATCAAGCAGAGGTAGGCAACAACGGAATCGTGGATTCACCTGATAGTAATACCGGACGCCTTTCTTCAAGTTGGTCATGACCGCATCGTGGATCCACCCGGGATCCCTCCACCCGATCGTCCCGTTTGCAGGGTAATCGCACATGTCCTCCCTCTCGTACCTCTCCACATTGGCATCCGCGGTCTCGCCGAGCTCCCCTTCCTTCAGACCGTACCTCACGTGCCTCTTCTCGCCATCCCCAGCCAAGAACAAGACCCTCATCTCATCCTCCAGATCGGTAAACGAGAGGTGGACCTGGTCGGGGCCGCGGGCGGGGGCGAACCCGACCTCGACGGGGGAAGAGGCAAGGGAAAGGGAGGACTTAGGGGCAGGGAGGGGGTTGTGGTCGTGGTCGTGGTGGCGGGAATCGGACCAACGGAAGATGCGGAAGGAGTAATTGGAGCGGAGGTTGGGGAGGGATGGGAAGGAGAGGGAACCGGAGCCGGAGGAGAGGTGGGTTTGGGAGTAGTTGGAGAGGAAGACGTAGCCGATGAAGAGGTCGAAGGGGGAGGAGGGAGGGGAGTAGATGGCGAGGTAGTCGAGGGGGGAGGGCGAAGGGATGTCGGACCAGGTAATGGTGATTGGTTCTGACGGGTTTGTTAGGATGGTCGGGGTGATGGTTAGGGTGGGTTTCGCGGCTGTCTGGAGGATGATGATGAGGAGGACGGCGGGGAGGAGAGCGGCGGGCGGCGGCATCTTGAGAGAGACGACGCCGGGAGGGGGAGGTGAAATGCCTCTTTTTGAGGGGCGCGATGATAAGACAGAGAAAAAAGAAATATTAAGAATTATAAAATAATATCGATATATATTAATAAATTATTTTATTAATTATAGAAAGCTCGTGAAACCGTCGTTAACGTGAGATGAAGGCTATATAGATAAGGACCAATCTTTAGATGGATATTTTTTTTTTTTTTTTGGGGGGGAGGATTGGATTTTATGGGCATATTCCCAAACGAAAGAAGTGACTTTCAATCCAAGTAACATGAATTATGCACCTAAAACCTCTAGTCGTTGGTTTCATCACCTTAATCCCCTTATTGTCAATTTTTCTTAATGAAAATATGAGATGGGCTTTGCCTGACCGACCGACCTTCCGTCTCATGTTCATTCTCCCTGTTTAGATTTGGCCGGCCATTTATAGGACGGTAAGTCTAGAGTCATGACATGAATCCCTCCCCAACACAGGGTTGGGTTGGGGTGGGGGCATTGGCATCACGGGTTCCTTGAACCATTTCTTCATTTTTTTTTTTTTTATTAAGTACTTGCTTGAAATTATACCCCAATTAAAAGAAGTCATAGCAATGTCATGAACACACACACACACACTCCCTCTGTTAATTTATACACACTCGACAACACAACAACTTACGACTCTCCAACAGGTACGCAAGAGCATTGATGATGATGATGATGATGTAGAGGAGGAGGAAGCATTGATGAGACAAAGAAATCACACTGATAGGAGGAAAGAAAATAGGAATACATCCATCCATCTGATTGACCACTTTTTCATAGGAGGTGGTGGTGGTGGTGGGGTTCTTCTTCGCAGGCTTTCGAATTCAATGAAACTGCATGAATCCCCCCCCCCCCCCCCTCCCGTCGTCCTCTGTTTCTTTGGTAAAACAACCTCAGTTCGCCCAAAAACAAAAAGCTCTTTCCCATTTCCATATGCTTGTTCCGGTGCTCTCTCTCACAACCACCAAATCCCAACCCCAACTGGAACCGAAACGAAACGGAAGGAAATGACTCTGCAACCCTAAAAGCTAACCCCCCCCCCCCCCCCCCCCCCCAACACCCACAAAAACTAATATACAAATAATCAATAATAACCCACAAACACCGAACGAACACACTCGGCAGGAGCAGCAGGCCTTTCATCTTCAAATGCCTCTGTGCCTCAGTAAATACCCCCCCCCCCCCCCCCCAACCCAAACAAGAACGAAAAGCCTGTCCACCTCCACTTTCTTGAACATTCGATCTTCCTCCCGAGGTCCCCGTGGCTGTTAAGGATCCAACAGAGTGATGATACGTGAAAGTAATCAGTTGTGGAGAGGGTTTGGCCCTGACGGCACCAGCCTCTTCTCCACGCCGTACCTCGGGTCTACCTCGTGATCGTCGCCGTCCCCCTTGTTCCACCGTGCAGCAGCAGCAGGAGGAGGAGGGAACGGCCGTTGTTGTTGGTGGTGGCGACGGATCATCTCGATGTGGTCGCATAGCTGGGAACGCGGCGAGGGACGGCTTGCGTCGACGAGGGAATGCGTCCTCCGCCTTTGCCGGGGTTGGCCGACGTAATAGTGGTTGTAGTAGTCGTGGTAGCGGGGTTCTTGGTTTCTCTTGGGGAATCCGACAACCCAAGAAGGGTTTGGGCGGAGCCTGTCGCGGGACGTGGCTACTAGAATGATAATAATTAGGAGGAAGAGGAGAGTGAGGGCGAGCGAGTTGGCCGGGGAGGGACGGAGCGGCCTCATGACGAGGTTTCGGACGTGGGATGCTCCCGGGACAGGCGAGCTCTCGGGGACGGGAGAAGAATTAGGGTTTTGGATAGTGGAGGGGGGGAGTTTCTGTTGGAACTGAATTATGGACGGACGAGGTATGCCGGTGAAGAAGCAAGAAGAGGAGGAGAGGGACGTGAGGGTGGTGCTAGTGTGTGTATATTAAATGTAACTATAAATGAAAAAAGCAAGCCACACATGAATCATTTGTACCATTTTCTTTTTAGATCTGATTTCGATTTCATACGAATCCGTAGGTTTTGAGAAGGTATTAATGAACGGTGAAGGCGGATCCTTCCCTATTTCTTTAATTCTGTTACATTGCAATAAAACGAAAAACGAGTCACGTTCTCTTTGGTGTAGCTTTATACGAAATTGAGGTTAGTTACGAAAATAGGATTATAGCTTCTAATTTATCAAAATATTGTCTCAATCGCGTCACTCAATTTAATGCGATTTCCATGGTGGGGTTGGAAACCACGTCCCGCCTTTCATACACTTAAGAAAAGTTTCTTTTGGTGTGTCGAGGTAAAAGAAGTGGTTCCCGTCTTTGGCAGTTGCACCCGATACGTAATTAGAAATTATGTCTTCTTTGTAAATTATCATCGCATTTCAGTGACGTATTTTGAGTGCTTTTAAAACTCCAACAACATTTTTTTAACAAGTTTTTTTCGAAACTAACCGGATGAGTCGAGTATTCCCACTAAGACATTAATAAAGCCAAACACTAAATCGCGGACCACTTGAACTAACCATGAATTACTCTTTTACGCTTCCTTTCTGTCTTTGTAATTCAGAACACCACCAAACTTCGGTTCAGAAGCCAAGCGAGGAGCTCCCGGGTCTAATCTTAGGTTTTCTGGGTCCGATGAACTCGAACTCCATACAACTGTTAAGGAGATCGAAATAATTACATACAATTTATAAAGAGATTAGATTTCGAACAGTCTTAACTAACCGATGATTGGTTGTAAATAAGGGGTTAAGTATTTGTCCACGACCCCTGGGAAAGAACCTACATTAATCAACACACACCGTGTTGTTGAATGAAAACATTATCCAAATTTTAAAAGTAGATTTTAATTGGTGAAGTTTGTCTACAATGATTTCTTCTATTATAATAATAATAAGGCAAAATATATGTTTATGGCCTCAACTTTGAGCCAACTTTCTGTTTTATCATTAACTTATTTTGTTATATAATTTTGTCACCAACTTTTATTTTTATTTTGATTTTGGCCAATCATGAATTTCTTCTAGCGAAAGTCAAACAAGGCCTTAATATAGTCTGACCCGTGTCCTATAATAGTTGAGTTTCGACCTCTCATTCGTTCGTCACGTAATCCACTTTATCCGTAGTAGTCGCCCCCCAATAGAACGTCATCCGACCTTCATCGATTTTTCATATTTTTTGACAACATGAGCAACTATCGTTAACTTCTGCTTCCAATTCACTTGATACGATAAAATTCAAGATTGGCCAAAATCAAAATAAAAACAAAAATTGGTGACAAAATTATATAACAAACTAAGTTAATGACAAAACAGAAAGTTGGCTCTAACTCGAGGCCCTAAATTGATATTTTGCCTAATAATAATAATAAATGTAAATTCAGATCGATCCATCTCTAAAAGTCACCGACGGAGTGACAGACAGAGAGAGAGAGAGCGCGAGAGATCGGATACTGCCGTCGCCGGATATTCCTAGTCCGATGTAAAGCGACGCCGTCGCTCATCAATCCCTCCGATCTTAATCCCTCGTTAACAATCACCGCCGATATGCGCTCGCCGTCGCCGATCCTCGTCTTCGTCTGCCTACTCCCCTCACTGTTCTTCGCCGGCGTTGCTGCCTCCAAAACCCTGAAACGCGACGGTAACCGTTCGAACGCGTTCCTTTCTCCGTTTCCCCCCTTGTCTTTCGAGTTGTTGGGTTGGTTAGTAAGTGTGTGTGGGGGCGCGCGCGCTGTTGTTGGATGATTGAATCTGAATATCGGTTGAATTTCGGGCTTTACTTTGTGCAGTTAAGGCGTTGAATGAGATAAAGGCGTCGTTAGGGTGGAGGGTAGTGTACTCTTGGGTCGGGGAAGACCCTTGCGGAGACGGTGATCTACCTCCTTGGTCTGGGGTCACTTGTTCCACTCAGGGCGATTACCGTGTCGTCACTGAATTGTGAGCCGCTCTGCATTTCCTTACTACGGTCTGCTGATTATGGCCCCATGCTTCTGGATTTTGAAGTGATGGGGATGGCTTCCCTTTGTTTCTCTTCTCAGGGAGGTCTATGCAGTGTCGATTGTAGGGCCCTTCCCAACCGCTGTTACCAATTTGTTGGATCTAACTAGGCTGTAAGATTTCTCCTTCTTCAAAATTTCTTATTCTAATAATTGCTAATGTTATGGGACTTTCAATCGCTTCGGGTTTCACCTTATGTAAGTGGGAGGTCGAGTATTATTTCCTTAGATTGTGTTGTGTGTATTAGAACTCTGGTTACATCCAGCCTTCTAAGGGGCATTACGTTCATCACAGGGATCTTCATAATAACAAATTGACCGGGCCAATCCCTCCCCAGATCGGTAGATTGAAGCGTCTTAGAATACTGTAAGTGATTGTCTTTTCTTTGAATTCTACGCTGATGCTGCTCTGTCTGCCCCTCATGTATTATGTATGCTTTTGCCTGACTATCAATAATTGTCAACATGGTAATGCTCATCTTTCGCTCACGGTTCTATGAGAGGCTTCAGATTGATCGTTTATGAAGCTGCTGTTGGAATATGATGCAGTGAATTGGGCTGAACTGACCATTTGCTCTCTTTTGTTTTTCAAGTGTAACTAATGAAACTTTTGCGACCTTGTCAGGAATTTGAGGTGGAATAAGTTGCAAGATGTCATTCCTCCTGAAATTGGTGAATTGAAGAGCCTTACACATTTGTGAGTTGCAGTATATTTGTTTGCTTCTTTCATGGCCTCTTTGGATTGGGGGGATTGGGAGGGGATTATTTTGGAAAATGCGTTTCACAAAATACATTCCTCTCAAAACCAAAATACTTTCCCCCAACTTTTTTCGTTCTTGATCCTTTCCCCCTCTTCCCATCCACACACCCGTCAATGCTAGCAGAATTTTGTAATTGATCAGGATTAAGTATGTGCTATTTTTTTTATCCTGCGTTGGACTTGTCATTTTGGAATCTTAATGTGCAGATACCTTAGCTTCAATAATTTCAAGGGAGAAATTCCCGCAGAGCTTGCTAATCTTCCAGAACTTCGGTATCTCTATCTGCAAGAAAATCGTTTGATAGGGCGAATTCCACCAGGATTGTGCAATCTACCAAACCTTCGACATCTGTAAACTTCTTCAAACTGTTTTCTGGTTGTGACCCTTTCATGTCTTGGTACTAGTTTTCAGAACCAGCTTGTGCATCTTTGATCTAGGGATCTTGGTAACAATCATTTGGTTGGTACTCTGAGGGAACTAACCAGAAATGAAGGTTGCTTTCCATCTCTAAGAAACTTGTAAGCCTTTGCATCTTTACAGCCGTATCATTGATGGAGAACTTTGTTTCTTTGGAGAAAGATTACTTACTATGGCCCCTTGTGAGTGCAGCTATTTGAATAACAATTATTTCGCTGGAGGCATCCCTTCTCAGCTAGCAAACGTTACTAATTTGGAAATTTTGTGAGTACAGTGTTCTAATTTCCTCACTCTTGTATACTTCTATTATACATATGCACACGTCACTAAAGTCAGTCTACGTTTTGAGGCTACTTTTCAGGACTTTTGCTTAGAGATGGTTCGTTTTCTCTTGGGTGCAGGTATCTATCCCACAATAAGATGTCAGGAATAATACCAGCTGAAATTGCTCGTATTCCTAAGCTGACATTTTTGTAAGTCGATCTCTCTTTCTTTAGTTGAGCTGTGCACTAGTACTTTATTGTACTTTCGGAAGTCTAAATCTTTTGCCTAGCAGCATTGTTTTGGAGTATGTATATAACTAAGCTTGAGAAACCACTGCTACTCCGAGAGAGGTTCCAGCTTTTAGACTAGTATAGAGACTGAATGAATAGTTAAAGGAATATAGTTCTATTGTTGATACTACAAGAAGAACTTGAAATTCTTTTCATATCATTGGACATTGGGGTGAGCCAAACAAAATATTGCTGTTCACCTTTTGCAAACATTGAGCTGGGGCTGGGGAACAGTTCTTACATTGAGTTGAGATAAACTTTTCTTAAGTTCTAATTGAGCAGGATGTTCAGAAGTTTGTGTGCCTTCTCTTAACTGGTATAGCAACTGTCACAACCAGGCATGTTCTTTCTGTGGCTATACACAGATCATGATTTTAGTGATAAATGGATAACCTTTATATTCTGTTGATGGTGATCACTTCTTCTAGATCAAAGATTATAAGCAGGGTTTCTCCTTTGTGCCATCTTTGTGACATGTTTGTTTCCTTATGCTTATGCTTTTCCAGTCTGATCATTTGTAGGAATTTGAAATGAAAATTTGCAAAAGTAGGTGCATTCTGCATTTAATTTTAAGAGCTTTCTTATACTGTGACGTACTTTCTGTGTCTCAGATATCTAGATCATAATCAATTCTCTGGAAGGATCCCTGATGCTTTTTACAAGCACCCTCTATTGAAGGAAATGTGAGTCGCTTTCTCACACTTATTCATGGGTGGCCCAGTATTCTTGTCCATGAAACGAGGAAATTTTTCAAGTTCTATTCCCCCACTATGAATGCTTCTCTGATTTTTTTTTTCTTGTACTCTCAGGTATATTGAAGGGAATTCATTCAGAGCAGGCACAAAGCCAATTGGACTTCACAAAGTTCTCGAACTTTCTGACACGGAGTTCTTGTTTTAGTTGGTGGGATTCAGCCAAAAGAAGTGCAACGAGTCTCGCATCTCTCCGACAGCATTTATAGTCGTTATATTCATATAGTTTGTACCGATGGGATTCTACGTTTTGGCACCAACAGTTAGTTCATTTCTTCCGACATTATTCTTATTACTGTAAATCGTTGGTGGTTCTCGCCACAAGCCAGATTTTTTGGGAAAGCTTATGGAATAGAAGGGCTCATTCTCTTAGTAAGCCCCACATTGCAAACATACACTACATCTTCGGAATGTTTAGTTGGTTCTAGACCGAATATCGCAACAGATGAGCGGAACGACAATAATTGGATCCCTCGTGGTGGAAAATGAAACTAAACTACCACTGTCATCACCTCGATGATTGGCATCACTGGAGCACAAATGATGACAACACTAACAGAAGCCCTACTAAGACTGGTCGAGAAATGTCCAACTTTTGTCCAACAAACATTTCCTCCACTGTGGAAAGCCGACACATATGTTAGAGCCGTCCAATAACTCACACGACAAGGAATTCTGCTCCCTTAGGATAGCCGAAGCCGATCTAACTGTAAGAAGGTTTCTAACAGGCAAACAATGCCCCTTTACTTTAGGTAGCTTGATCAACCAATGACATCATGAACGAACAAATAAGATTGGCTACTTAATTACATAGCATGCCCAAGAACAAAAAGATCACCTTCTGCTGAAAAGATACCTGGCCTCCCGCTTCTCATGATGTTATCTCTGTGATCAACCATCCAAGAATAGGATACGCAAAGTACAATATCAAGAATGACGGCACCGCGAACAGTACCGTCAGCAGAAGGTATATAACCATGATAACACCACAGCCCGGCATGATGAAAAACAGGATCAGGAGGAAAACCAGGACCAGTGGGAATTTAGATATTAGGCCGATGAACACATCCAGTGTCTTAGGGAGTCCAGATTGCTGTCTTTCAAGATTTCCCTCAACGCGGTCGGTGTGAGACTCCTGCGATAGCCCGGAGGCTCGTGTGCTACTACTAGGCTGCCTGTTCCTGAAGCTCCCGAAGCCGGAACGAAGCCCCCAAGCCATGCCACGTTTTGGAGAGCAGACTGGCTGATTATCAGGTCCATAAGAGGAAGCAACTTTCCCTCTCTCTCCGCTCAAGCTCTCGACCATCCAGAGGAGAAAGAAATTCTTCCTCGGAAATTTCAGATTTCCGCCGTGAAAGAACCGGATGGACATCAAGTGGCACCACGGGCAGGAAATTAGGAATGGTACCTTAATCTGCTGGCCTGGGAACCTCATGGAGGCCGGCTGCAGAGCCAAGACGCAGTTTTTGCAAAGTGTGTGGCCGCATAGCAGGACGTGGGGAACATTCTCAACGATGTTGAAGGACTCCCAGCAAATTGGGCATTCTAATCCTTCGCCCCTACTGGCATTGGAGGCAACATCATCGTCAGAGCACTCGGGAAACGACTGGCTCGTCTCACCCGGGCTCTTTTTCCATCCAATCTTGGATATGACATCGGACGTGAGTTTCCACATAGCAAAGAAGGCCAGACGATGGCCTGGCCTAGAGAGTCAGCACGAACCAATACCAAAGTGAGCTTCACCGTAGAAATCTCGCCATGGCTGGGCTGCTCTCAGTACCTCGAAAGACAGCAAAACCTGGAGATCGATGACAACGACTCCTTTCAGAATTTCAAGCAACGCATCGCACCATGTCCATCGACACTGCAAAGCGCTTAAGAAATGAACGAATTCAAGAATAAACTCATGATATCGAATCAGCTGAGATTTCTGACAGTAACATCATGTTGTAGCCAGCCAGCCGACTCAAAGGAACAAGTATTTCCTCCGAGATTAGTCAGAAGGATCTCAACAGAGGGGTTCCATAACACATCTACACCGCCATTGTTTTTGGCCGCCATTCGTACATATACACACATTCATAATTGGAAAAAAAAATCAAAATCAAATGTCGGAAGAAATCCAGCAGGCTGCCAAAGGAATCGATCAATCCCAAACCGCAACGACGACGACGACGACAACAACAGCCAGAGAAGTTAATCCCTCGACCGAGGAATCAAATCAAAAAAAGATATCTGATTAGGGGAGGAATACAAGAGGAGACGAGAGGATCACCGGGCGAGGGGGGTAGGAGGAGGAGGAGGAAGAGTTTTCCGAGAAGATAATAATCTCCCTGATCTTCCCATTCCCCTTCCCCTGCGTCTCTTTCCTCCTCCTGCCGTCAGAATTTCTTGGGTGTGCCCGATAGAATAGTATATATATATAATATATATGGCAAAATATACGTTTATGGCCTCAATTTTGAGCCAACTTTCAGTTTTGTCATTAACTTATTTTGTTATATAATTTTGTCACCAATTTCTGTTTTTAGTTTGATTTTGGCCGATTTTGAATTTCTTTTAACGAAAACCAAACAAGGCCTTAATATAGTCCGACCCCTGTCCTATAATAATGGAGTTTCAACCTCTCATTCATTCGCCTCATAATCCACTTTATCCGTAGTAGCAACCTCCTAATAGAACATCATTCGAACCTCATCGATTTTGCGTATATTTTACAGCATCGGCAATTATCGTCTAACTTCGGCTTCCAATTCACTTGATTTGTCTATCAATATTTTAAAATAAAAAAATTATATGAGAGGTTTCAATATTATTTTCCATTTTCTGTAATTTTTTTCTTTTTTAGTCAATAAATTAAAATTATCTATTAAGATCTGTTTGGCTTATGCGCGATAAAATTCAAGATTGGCCAAAATCAAAATAAAATAAAAGTTGATGACAAAATTATATAACAAACTAAGTTAATGACAAAACAGAAAGTTGGTTCAAAGTTGAGGCTATAAATTGATATTTTGCCTACATTATATACTAAATGATTGGTAATGGGTTGTTCGTGAAGGTGTTATGTTAAAAAATAATCTTAGTTCGTACAATATTTTACGAAATAAGTTGGTCAAATTTAAAATTCTTCGATTAGAGTTGGTAAATTAGAGTTACAAGTTTCGATTTTGTTTTTCAAGGTGACTGCGATTTTATTCCACTATACATAAAATCGGAGTTAGGAACTCCGATTTTATTAAGCTCAAAATCGGAGTTCTAAACTCCTATTTTAATAGCCTTTGATTTTAAGAGTGGGATGGGAATGGGGGAGTATGGGGAGGAGTGATGGGAAGTTGGGTATGGGGAGTAAATCGGAGTCCTAGTATCCAATTTTAATATAATTTGTTGGGTGGGAGAGGAATGGAGGAGTGTGGGAGGGGATGGGGAATGTTTGAACTTTATTAAAATCGGAGTTCATGGTTCCGATTTTAAGTTTGATCAATTCAAAGTTGAAATATTTTAACTCCGATTTCTTTGGAAAGTAGAATTGAAACTTGTAACCCCGATTTACCGACTCTAGTTGAGGAATTTTCAGTTTAACCTATTTCGCAAAAAATTTTACGAATTAACCTTATTTTGGAACAAATCTCTGTTCGTAAAGAACATGGGTGAAAATAAATCAAGTCGCTCACGAGCCCGCTCAGTCAAAGTTTGATTCGAACTTGACTTTGACCAAATTCGAGCCAGCTCGATAACGAAATGAGTTGAGCTAGTGCCTTAATACTAATAGCTCGATAGGTCGTGAGCTGCTCTCCCGAGCCGTATAATATTATATAATTGACATTAATAATTAATAAATATGTTTTTGAGTCAATTAAGCCGAATTCGAGAATGTCGAGTCGAGTTTCAGCTATGTATGCTTTTGAATCGAGCTTGAATTATCGATTCGAGTTCAGGCTCGAGCCTTGCAAGCCGAGCTCGAGCTCGAATTAGAGCTTTACGGTAGTATTATCGAGCCGAGGTCGAGCCTAACTCGATTTGGTCTCAGCTCGACTTGTTTTCACCTTTTTGGTCTATTTGAATTTCACAAACTCATGAATAGTAATAAAGTTTATACAAAATATTGATTAAAGCCACAACTTTTATAGCACATTTTTCTTTCTGGCATGAACTTTAAAACTTTCTCTTGTGGCATTAAATTGATATTTTAAATCTTTTGTGGCCGAATTATAAAGTCGTAAGTCATATATTTGATTTATCATGATGAATTGCTTTCATTACCCTACTTGTCCTATTTAACTTTAGTTTTTTCGGACGTGGACGACAAAATATCGATCCTTGGTCCCCTTGTGGAAGAAAAACTCTAAAGTGACTTAGGGTCACAAATCTATATTTTATCACTCACACATAAGATAAAAATTAAAGTTAAATAAATTAAGAAAAAGAAACTTTTTAAAGTTTTAAGTAAGAAAAGAAAAGTCGACAAAACATTAATAAGATATTTTTACGAAGGTTTTTCATGATTAAAAAAAAATTCACGGGATAATCAAGTGGTTCCTTCCTTAATTGTAATAAAAACTTTTTAATTGGTGCGCGTGAAGTTGTGCTTAGAAGCGCTCCACTTGGTCATACTCAGACAGCCCAATCACTTTCATCAACTGGGCTTTCTACTGCAACAGGTTCGTGCTTGCGAAGCGCGTACATAAAATATATTATTAGATAATGAAGAAAAAACTAAACTCTTCCGCCTTGTCCACTTAATATATATATTGTATTTTTTTCTAGGGGGAGATATTTTGGAAGAGGGAGTCAAATAATTTATGATGCCGACGGGGAAGTGGGACCGACACACACGACGGGGACGTTTTCTGATTTGCCGACAAAACTCACAACTCATCTTATCTCCTGGGACACCGGTGTTGCCAAATCAATCCTACTCGCAAGTGCAAATTTGACGTGAGCTTCAGCAAAGCAAGCTGCTCACCACCCCCCCCCCCCCCCCTCACAACACATATTACATCACTTCACATCAACACACGCACACCCACACCACGCACGACACGCCACGAGATTTACGGACATAACATTAAGGTTATTACAATAGGCTTACTAACTGTAAGGGCAAGGTTAAAACCCCCTTCCCACTCTTTTTTTACTTCCCGAATAAACCCTTTGCCATATTCACGTAGTCTCCCACGCCGGCGGCTTCCCCTCCTCCGCCTCCCTCCGACTTCCCCCCGAGGAAGCCCTGTGCCAGCTTCACGTAGTCCCCGGCTCCTTCGCCGCTCCCCTCCTCTTCGTTTCCCTTCCCCAGGATACCCTGTGCGACCTTCGCGTAGCCTCCCAGGCCACCCTCAGCCTCCTCCTCCTCCTCGTGCTTCCTCTCAGGCTCTGCATCGACTTTTTCTTCTCCTTCTTCCTCAGCGGGAGTAGTCTTCCTAGGTTTGGCACCTTCGTCGTCGCCATCGGGAGCAGGGATGGGGGTGGCTTCGTGTTCTCCCTTGGGCTCGGCCTCGGTTTCATCGGCCGGGGCGTCCTGAGGGGGACGGGTGTCGGACCGGGAGGACTGGTGATACTTCTGGAGGTAACCCTGGGCCTGATCTACGTACTTTCCGAGCCCCTGCTGGTCGTTGAGGTTTCCGTACTGGGAGGCAGTGCCGAGGAGGTTGGAGGCGGCCCCTGCGACCTCACCGTAGTCGACCTTGTCGGTTTGCTTGTTGAAGGTGGACTGGGCGGCGTCGGAGACGATCTTGAGGCTGCCGAAGAGGTCGGTGGGGGCGGACTGTCGTTCATCGTCTTGGGAGGCCATTGCTTTTTGGTCGTGGATGAGAGATTGTGTTTGTGAAAGAGTGGGTGGTGGGTGTGGGGAAGAAGTGCTTCGGACTTGTATTTATTGATCGACAGTTCGATGCAGGGAGGGATGTGGGCTGGGGTTGGGGGGTTCGGCGTTATTAAATGTCCCACGACGTATACTTGAGTTTTGGTGTGTCCGCGTGTCAAAATATTTCACATTTTTAAGACATTTATTTAGAATAATGATTCGAATTCGAATTTTATAAAATTAAATTCCTGTGAGTTCAAGTTTTTGACGTGAATTAATTCGTTATTAGTTTTTTAAAAATTCGATATTTGAAAAGTCAAAATTTAAAAATAAATACTGCGAATTTTTTTGCGACCGACGCTAATTTCTAACAAATATCACGTATACTTTCCCTTTAATCGTAGTATTTTAGAAGTAAAGAACAAACAAAAAGGTGGTGTCAAAAGATTTTTGTAATTGGGGGGGGGGGGGGATGCTTGTGGTTGGTGTTATGCTTTTTTGTTATAATCTTGTCGGTAAGGGAATGGGGGCCCGCCACGCCGCGTGGCCCCCGCTGATTCAATTAAAAGAGGCGATACCATCCCCCTAAGCCAAAGGCATGTAGATGATGTCGGCAAAAGCCAATGAAATCTCTAACTTTTGCCCGGCCCCACCACCACTAACTACTCCCCCCACCCCAAAAGAGGTGGACCCGATTCACTGTGGGGGGTGGGGGAGGGAAGCTCCATTATATGTCTTGTTTGTTTTTGGGTGTTCATGTCTTAAAAGTGTGTCGTTATTACGGACGTGGCTTGCGTATAAATCCTGCCACCCCCCCCCCCCCCCCAAGACAACCTCGAATCGAGCATGTCTTGTTCGTTAAGAATGGGGTTGGATTGGATTGGTGGTGGTAGTGATGAGTGGGAACCCCACGCCCAATTTGGGCTATCATCCCCTGGGTTTTGATGATAAAAGCCTGGGCCCATAAATTGTCGAGGAAAGGCCCACAGTTTCTCTCCAACACCCAAACCAACAAAACGCACCAGCGAAACCACGTTTGTTTTCATGCAATTATTAAAAAAAAAAAAAACCAAGCCTATTATTATTACATCGTCGTCGTAGTTGTCGTATCATTCGGGGGGGTGGCATTTACTCAGAAACAGACAAGCAGCAAGTGCCGAAAAAGGGAAAACTCTATCATTTCTCCTCCTCGTTTGTCGCTTCACTTGTCTCAATCATCTCTCCATCCATCCAAGCTCCATGCCTCCATGCCTTTTGTGGGAATCGAGCTGAAATTCCCGGGGACTCCCGAGTTCGTTGGTGTTGGGTTGGCATCGCTGTAGCTTGAATGTTCTCGCTGTTGGCAGCAAGCTGTGCTTCCTTCTGGGAACAGTTGAAGTGAAATTGTTGTCCGCGGAGGATGTACCACCGGACTGTGTCCTCGGCTGAATCTGTGGGTGGGGTACCTACCGAGACCGGGGATTGTGTCGTCGGTCTCGATCAAGTCCCTCGGTGGAGCGATGCGGAATATAGATCGCGAGTAGAGAATGAAACTGGGTACTCATCTTTTCCTGTTCCTCATTTATCTGATCCCCTGACGGCTCATCCCGGGTCGGAAGTCGCTGGGAACGGGACGCTTTCTAGGTTCCCGGTCAACCACGAGATTAATTCCAAGATATGTTTGTGGAGGGGGGACCCTTGGAATCTCGAGGTGGATGCCGTCGTTAACTCTACTAACGAGGCGAGTTTGCTATACTCTACAGCGGCCGCTTTTGGTTATCTCGGTTTTTGTTCGTTTGTTTTAAAATCCTCAACCTCTCTGCCTTTTTTCTTTTGATCAATAGAACCTAGACGAAACACATAGTAGTCCTGGTTTGCATTCTGCAGCTGGACCCGGTCTCGCCGAAGAATGTGCCACACTGGTAATTCAACTATTTAGTACTTGAATGCTGTATTCTTTCACTTCCTGCACGCCCTTTTCTGGTGATACCATATCATTTCACTTACTTGAGTTCACGGTTTATGCTGCTAACTGCAGCTGATCTTTTATTTATGGAATTATGCAATTGGGATGACCATTTAGGGAGGACTGCATCGTGACTTAATACTGCTATATAGAGTTCATACTTTGTGGGTATCTCATGAATGTGTAGGCAGAAAGGGTTGAGATCTGGCTTTGTCTTCAAATATTCTAAGAATGCCTTTTGTGTGTGCCGTGAAAGGTCTCTTGTGGTCCATGTCGATGGTAACTGACGAATGATTGGATGTATATTTGTAGGGTGGATGTCGGACAGGAATGGCCAAAGTTACCAATGCATATGACCTCCCTGCCCGGTTTGTTTTTACATTTCTTATTCAATGTTTGCATTCATACTGGGGTTTGATGATTGAACTCTCCTTAACAAGTATCAGTTCCATTAATAGTTAGCTGATTTGAAATTTAATTTTTTATAGGCGGGTGATTCATACAGTTGGTCCCAAGTATGCAGTAAAATATCATACTGCAGGGGAAAATGGTCTAAGTCATTGTTATCGCTCTTGTTTGGAACTTCTGATTGATTGCCACCTTCAAAGGTTGGCAACAAAATCTTTTGTACTGAGTTTTATATTTTGGATTTCACAAATTCAGACTCTGTTAGGAGGAAATAATCAATGTGCAATTATTCTTCTTCATTGACCACAGCATTGCAATGGGTTGTATATACTCAGAATCCAAGAACTATCCACGTGAGCCAGCTGCACATGTGGCCATAAGTGAGAATTTTTCCCTCAATGCTCTCTAATGTTTGAAACTATGTCCTTCTTGTTTATTGATCCTTGTCGGTGTACGTGTGTTTTAGATATAGTCCGGTTTCAGTTCTAGATGGAATTTAGATATTCAATATAATTCTTTTAACCCACCTCCAGGAAGTGACTAAATAATGCTCCTCTTTTTACATTCCTAAGAATTAACAAGATGTAAGAATGTACTGAGAGTTAGTGAATTTAATAATATGTGTGGTTCCAGACACCAACAGAGTTGGGGCAATTTTGGGAGGTCGGAAGGTTGAATGTGGGAGTAGGAATGGTCTTTAGAGGGTGGTTGAGGAAAGGATTTCTCTGGAGAGACTTCTTTTTTAGTTTTACTTTTTTTTCTTCTTTCATTATTAGAGGCTACGTTTTATTGAGTATATCGTAGATGCTTTTTTCTGTCAAAATTGCCATTTGGTAAACTCAATTAGAGTCACTGTCATGGAAGTTCCGTGGCTCCGTAATTCGTCTTTTGACATTATAGTTATTGTACTATTTCCAGCTTCCCGCTTTTTAGCCATTTTCATTCTGTCGGTCAACTTCACCTTCAACGAACACTAGCAGCTCTTGGTCCTAGATGAAAAAAGAAAAGTCATTTCAATCCCATGCAAACTGAATATATGAAACCAATTACATTTATCCTACATATTTACTTGTGATCCTTTCCTAGGGACTGTACGCCGTTTTCTTGAGAAACAGAAAGATAAAATAAAGGCCATTGTCTTTTGCACAAGTACTGCATCAGATACGGAGATTTACAAAAGGTATTATTCCCTCTTAAGTTTAAGCATAGGCTTGTTGCAGTTTCTTGGATTTTATAATTTTTTATATTGAATTATGGTTCTTACATGAAACGTGATTCTATGTTAATTTCTTTTGTAGACTTCTTCCGCTTTATTTTCCTCGAGATAAACACGAGGAGGAAGTGGCCATATCCAAGCTTCCTATGGATGTGGGAGATGAAAATGGAGAGACCATTATAGAAGAACGTAAAATAAGAATAAATCCTTTTCCCAAAAAGGCCGCAGTTAAACCTCCTCGACCGCCTCCTCAAGCTCAAGAGGATCATCCAGTTACCAATGTTGGTTTAATTAGAAGGTTAGCTTGATTCCTATATTGACAGTATCTTTGACTTTTCAATTGTTTCTTTTCTTTTGTACAGGAAAAGGATATGTTTATTGATGCTGAAATTGTTTCAGTTGATATTGGTTTGCTGATTGACTTGTGATTATTTTGGGGAACTTCTTTTGTATCATAAAACTGCTCATTAGTATCCTCGTACCATTCTTAAAACAGCTTGACATTTTCCATTCTTAAATTGGAAGGCCAATTTAGCCATTTCTCATGATTTTTGTACTTCTCTTTCTGAGAATTCTTCATGCATAGTGGATTTCATCTAGAGAGCTTTCATGTAGACTAGCTTCAGATGTAGGATTCTTTCTTGTGGTTTTGTTGACTTTTAATCTTCATCAGTTGATTGTTAGTGGACAAAGTCCATGGTACTTTTAATTCTCCATGCCTTGGATTTCATCGATATATTTTTGGGGGATTCCAAACCTATGGATGGGATTATGATGTTCTGGTATCATGATAAAGTTGCTTCCTTGGTGGCTTGCTGGTCGTTGGTTCGAGGCATGGTGATCGCATCTTTGCAAATACTAAATATTCTTAACGTGAAGTTTTTGTGTGCATATATGCACATGTTACCTTAACAGCTAGGAGACCTTTACTTGCAAGGGTGGTCTCTCTCATCATCGATGTCTCTATTTCTTTGATGCTATTAAGTTTCCTTTTAACTTCAGATTTTGCTTCCAGAAATTCGTCTTGTCTGGATTCATATTTGGATCCCGCTTTCATGTCATTAATTAAAGATCCAGATTTGCGACGTAAGGAGCAATGGGAGAAGACTGCCCAAGTGCGCAAGAGCTGGAACTGTGCCAAATTACTCGGATTTGGTGACCTTGGAGGACCAACTCTTTCTGCTGCAGAAGAATATTCACTCCATACTAGATACCTGTCCAAAGCTAGTTCTCTCAATCTTTCTGATATTGCAGAGATGAAAATCGTGTACGTTTCTGCTTTCTGCCATCTTCGTGGCCCCTCCATCTAGACGTAACACCACATCGAGAAGAGTCTTCGATTCAGAAGTTTGTTTTGCTAAAGAGTGCATGGTTCTCTATGAATTGCGATAACTATTGATTTGCATATTCCAGATATCGAGGTGGATTAGACAACGAGGGTAGACCAGTGATGGTTGTTGTGGGAGCTCACTTTCTTCTGCGTTGTCTTGATCTAGAAAGATTTGTCCTCTATGTCGTGAAGGTAAAGAGGATGCGGTCTTTTCGTTTTCCGCTTGGCTGCTATATGTATTGGACAATGGTTTTCCTGTCTTGGGGTTTCTCATTTACTATGCAATTCAACATCGTTTTATCTGCATATTAGAGATATTTAACAAGAAGTTTCTATGCAATTCAACATCGTAGGTCCACGGCTTCTTTCTGTTGTTGCAGACCGAAACAAACTTAATTGGGTGATTGATGATAGAAGTGGTCAGTGGGTGGCTAGGAACCTACTAATGAGATTTTGTGGTTTGTGTTGGATCGAAAATGGATACCTCATTTTCGGTTCCCTTGTGGAGAATCAAATTAAGACTAATCCAATTGCCTTGAACCTTTCTAAGTTATATGATTCTGTTCAGTCAGTGTTGTCCTATGATGGTATTGTCTTTGAAGTTTAGTCGATCTGCTTGCATTTTGCAGAAGTGAGTCAAGTAATTTACACATTATGCAACAAGGATGATGATGCTGAATTGGTTCATGTAATTTCTCATGTAGCCAAATGTTTCGTCAATTTCTTTTGCTTTTATAATTGAGAAGAAAGGGAAGATTTCCTTTTTATCTTCTTCCTCATATACTTTTCATTTTATTGATAAGCACCTTGAATGAGTCTATTCATATCCTGTTTTTTTTCCCACCCGAGTTCTCATGGGTGTCAGACAATTGTGGATACAAGATTGCTGATTATTAATTTTTCCGTGGTTTCAGGAGTTTGAACCTTTGATCAAGAAGCCCTATACGATTGTCTATTTTCACTCTGCTGCATCTTTACAAGCGTAAGTATTTAATACAGCGATACAAAAGCATGCTATTCGACTCATTAAATAGCATTTTGTTACTCATTAAATGACTTCAAGTACTAGGAACCGAACATGGGTATGTTCTTAGTAAGAAATTGTAATGAAACAATAAAACATGTTCTTCTCTCAGACAATAGTAGTGGTATCATGCAATGGTAGCTGAGGATTCACATAACCGATTCCGGCCCATGGGATAAAAGGTTGAGGGATGTTGTTATTTATAAATTCTTCATGAAGGACTTAAGTTATGGACCCTTAAAAATTAATAACGTTATCCTAGTTATGGTGGTTATCTGAGTGCTAGAAAATCTGCGAATTTGTGACTCGCGGGAAGACATTGATAAACTCGCTGAAGCTTTTTTAAGTAGCATTACAACGTATAAGTTTACAAAGGTTGGTGGTCCATCTTACCCATTCTTCCGAAAAGTCTAAAGCATAGTCAGCACAAACCATGTAGGCAATTTCTTTACGTGATGGTGATGGATGTGGACCCAATGAGGTAGAAAATGTAATGAAACTAATTTAGAATAAAATCTGAATAAGCACCAGTTTAATTGGAACAGGTCACTGGATAGGACATGAAGGTCCATTGTTCCGAAACAGGATATGCTTATAAGACTTGGGGGTATCTTTTGTCTCAGAAGTTCAAACCAGTTCCAGATATAGGTTTCGTTAAGTTCAGACTCGCGAGTACAATAATTATACTATAAAAAATTGAGGGAATGGAATGGGTTGTTTCAATTTGGATATTTCTTGACGGTAACATCCAGGAGAAGCATGTTTCCCTGGGCAGTGATGCTACTGTACGCCCATTAAATGATTGCTCTCCAGTAATTTTAAAACGCCAGTTTGGTGTATCTTCACATAGAGGTTTAACTTTTCTTTGCATGTATGTATCATGTAGATGCATAAGTTGGAACTGATGCAATTTCACTTTTGTACCTGACTCCAAGCTATGATTGTAGTAGGCCTGATTTGGGATGGATGCGAAGGTTGCAGCAGATACTCGGTCGTAAGCACCAACACAATTTGCATGTAAGCAACATACAGTTTCCATGGTTTTGGAAACCCATGATAATACCTGAAAACATATACTTTAACGATGCTTGTGCATCTCACTTCATCAATGTAGGCAATATACATCCTTCACCCGACCTTTCAGCTAAAAGCAACCGTGTTTGCGATGCAAATCCTCGTGGATAATGTGGTAGGGCTGCTTTTCTTTTATTCCGAGTCACATTCTAATCCAGTCGCATTCATCCTTGGTTTTTGCTATGGAAGTAGCCCCTGATATGTACATTTTCAGGTGTGGAAGAAAGTGGTGTATGTGGACCGGCTACTACAGTTGCTCAAATATGTTCCTCGAGAGCAGCTGACGATTCCCGACTTTGTGTTCCAGTTAAGTTCTCGGGTGCAATTTCTCTGAACATATTAAGCAAGTGAGCAGGCTTATTTCGATGCCCTGTCGAGGTTAATCAATATCTGAATAATCCTGACTCGCAGGCATGATCTAGAAGTGAACGGTGGGAAAGGTCTCATCGTCGATCCGCGGACGAAATACACGTATCAGCAGCGGCCATAGTCTTTGAAAGTGGATACAAGATAGGCTCCTATGCTGTGTGAAAGGGAAAGCTGACCTTTTGCATATGCGCGAATCTTTTTATGAAGTGAAAAAAAGTGATGGGTTCATGGTTAGCTGTTTTTGTTCTCATTAATTTCCCCCTCTTCCATGTCGATGTAACATTATTCCTGTGATCATTGCAAGATATTGGGAGATCATAGGGGGGGGGGGGGGTAGATTGGCCTCTGTTGTTTAATATCGAATTCAGCAGCTGAGTGAGTGGTCAACAAAAGTTGATGGTTTGTAATTTATTATTAATTTTTTCCTGTGGATACTTTAAACATGTTCACGACAGGCAAAAATGTTAGTGACGGCCAGCTAAGTTTCAGTCGATGCATGGCCCACAAAGGGATTGTCGCGGTTCTCGACCGACGCCAGCTTTTAAATTTCGATTGTATTTTTATGTAAAAAATTACCCGATTATTATGTAAATTTCAACGATTCGAATTTTCTTGTAATATGAAAATGATTTGCTATTCAGGAAAAGATAAGAAGGAACAAAAGATACGGCGGTTTTCCCAGAACTTTTTCTTAAAACAAATAAAAGAAAGAGCATTTTATGCGGCTGAGCTTTCTGAATTTTATTGCATCCAGATTCTGACATCCTCCTGGCAGTGGGCAGGCAGTGTCGGGTGACGGCGACAGTGGCAAGAGGTGGGTGGGTGCGGGTGCGGGGTCACGGAACCGTTAAAGAGAAGACTCCTTCCCTTCCCTCGTCGACTCTGGTTTTCACTCTTTGCACCGCGCAGGACTGGGGCTGAGCCGAGCTCGTGGTTTGGTTGCGGTGGGGCAATGGAGAAGGCGTTGACGAAGGTGAGCAGCCTCAAAGTTGGGTTGGAGAAGTCGTGGATCTCCAAGAGAGCCAAGGAGGAGATCTCCCACCTCTCCCAAGACATCACTGTCAGATCCTTCCCCCCCCCCCCCCCCCCTTTTCCCCTTCTTATTTTGGTAATGATGTGATGCGGGTTGGGTTGTGGGGAGTTGCGTCAGATCTGACGAATGTCGGTTTCTTCGGCTATTTTCCGGGAATTTTGTTGATGGGTTTGGGGAAAAGATGGCATCTTGTTTTGTTCTTCCATTGTGGGTCGCTGCTGTCGAGGTGCAACAATGGAATTTTGTGTGGCTTAGGATTGCTACCGTGATAGAAAGGTCCGAGCTTTCCATTGGGATCGGGTCGGCAATTTTGTTGAGGCCTTTGATTAGTTAGAACTCCCCCTGCCTGTCAAGTTTTCTGTGGAGAGTGTTGAGTTGCAGTGGATGGACTTAATATGGCCAGGTAGGTTTATTGAGAGTGTAGTAGGGCTGATGCTTGATTAGAGCAATGGGGCATGGCTGCGCAAAGTGCAAACTGACTTAGAGAACTGGCGGCAATTACTGTTCCTGATTCGCGTTGTTCTTTGTGATTACTATCCGACATCACGCATGCAAAGTGGACTTATATGACGACTAAAGCAGTTGCATCTTTTTTGTTGCCTCTTTTCAGTATGTCTCCAGCACGGTTGAGGAGAAGGCTAAATGGATCTTTAACAAACTGAAAGGTACCGGTTATTTTCCATGCTCCTGCACTAAGGAAATGTTCTTCGTTATGAGAAACCCACTCCCTGCCAAATAGAACTCTCGTTGATGGCCTGCAAGCCTGAAATGATTCGAGGAATATAATTTGGCTGGAGAAGGTTTGAAGTCTCGAGTTTTCGTTTTCTTTTTTTTGCTTGCTTCTTCACTGTGACCTTTTTCAGCTTTTAACAGTCGTCTTGGCATCTAAGTAGTCCCACAGTGCCCTACTGCTTGTCTATTGGATCAATGATGAATTCTTGTGCTCTGAAAAATTTTGCTGCCGGTGAATGTATGCATGGATTCTTAGATTTGCATTTGCTTGGTCCATCTGTCAAACGTTAATGTTCCTGTGCCCATGCTGCTCCCCGAACAGTAGAGTTATTTGATTAATTCTTGCTTTACTTGCTGCAGGAAAGCCTCTGAAAACCTTGCCTGAGCTTCTACGAGAATACAACTTGCCGCCAGGCCTCTTCCCCCAGAACATCACTTGTTATGAATTCGACCAGACAAAGGCGAAACTGATCGTGTATTTACCCTCTCCTTGTGAAGTCTGCTTCAAGGACTCCTCCGTGGTCAGGTATGCAACCCGGGTGAAAGCGATACTCATGAGAGGGAAACTCACCAACATCGAAGGGATGAAGACTAAAGTCCTGGTTTGGGTTAAGGTGACCAGCGTGACGGTTGAGGGATACAAGTCCGATAAAGTGTGGTTCATGGCAGGAGTGAAGAAGTCGAGGTCAAAGGATGCCTACGACATACAACGCGACGCGGTCCGTGTTGAGGAATTTTGATTCGACGAGGGGAGTTTGGTCATATTCTACCTGTCTTCATCCGATCCTCGGGCTAGAATACTTCCCATTTTTTATCGAGCGGATGAAACATTCACTATTCAATGTATCTACGATCTCTAAATCTACCTCATTCTATTCGGACTGTGCCGGTGGCTTGGATTGTCAAGCCACGAACTGGCCTTTTCTGGTTTTTCTGAAGGAGTCTTCTTCCCATGGATAAAGGCTGTGGAAGATGGGATTGGTTAAGCCATCAACCACATTTTCATAAACTTGTTTCCACGGCTCCATGCCATCAACCTCAGTTTAATTTTAGTACAATCACACGTGAAAAGCATTCTTAAAAAAGAAATCTTCATTTCATCTACTCAAATTTCACATATTTACAGGACAGAGTTTTTCTTGGAACAATCCTGAAGTCCTTACTGAATGAGAAGTTCCTTCTTCCTGGGCAAGAGGAATGACAAAAAGCTATTCGGAAAATGAGGGAATGGTTTCCTCGTAAACCTCACGTGCTCATGGCGCATTCTCATCCGGAATGAAGAAATGGAATCTCACATCAACAGGACCTGACCTCTCCCAGCCCCAACCTCATCTGAATCTTGATATCCCGGCTTCAACCTTCTCACCAGCACTGTAACAGAATATATTGTCCTAATGTCCTCATCTGTGGCCACAGTCAGCTGGACCTTATCCTGCTACTCAATTTCTACAAAATCTGATAGCGCATGGACGACGTTGGTCACGATTTTTTCTGCTTTGCTTCGTCGCTAACTGCACAGCGGTCGGAGAAGAGGATCATCTTCAAGTGTTGCTTGGCGATCTTTACATTAGAACTCTTATGAGTCATTTGGGGAGGAAATATTATCTCCAGGCGGGGTTCAATCGCTCGAAGAAGTTCGTTTTTATGGCATTTAGGAGGAAGCTCTTCCACATCTTGACCGATAGAATTTCGAGGCAGTTGATAATCTCCAGTAATTCTGGATGAACGTCTGGAAAGACCACGGACGCTGCTACTGTCCAGAGCCAAGCCAGGCAACCTTGGTATCGCATTACTAGTACCAGCTCCTCCGGATGAAGAACCAGAGAACTTCATCTAAAGATTTTTAATTGAAACAGAAGATCAGTTAAAGAGTAGCACAATCGCAAGAACAAAGGCATGAGACCTTACAGTTAACTAACTATCCAAGTGCCGGTTGGTTCAACGGTTTTCCACGTGTAACCTTTCACACGGTTATGAAACTTTCCCGAAGTATCGTACTAAACATTTAGTAATAGTTTCGTATTTTTCGAATGATTATGAACGAAAGTACGAAATAAGTTTGTAAACATTTCGTAAAATACGAATATGTTTCGTGAAACGTACGAGTACGAACGATAACGAAATTTCGGATAAGTTTCGTAAACGTGTGGAAGAATAACCGTCTCCGCTTAGAGAAAGTAATCACTATCAGGGTCGAACAGTAGAATTGAGGTAACCGAACGGAATCATAAACGATGAAACGATAGAATCAAAGTTACGAGATTAACATTTTGTGTCTCCAGTTTGGGGAGCTACCGGTGACTACAAACTCGGTTCCCAATTCTCAACCATGAAAAATTCCCCTTCTTACCAGACCGGGGGGAGGGGCTTCCTTCCATTCGGACAGCTAAGCTTAAAAGACAAAGCCAAGTCAGCTCAAAGCACGCCCCCATGGCAGCTAACCTCTTCCTCTTCTCCTCCTCCTTCCCCTGGCCCCGTAATCAACCTCCACTCTGAATCCCAACTTCCCTCTGATCCGCGAATGGGCAGATGGAGACTCCCTTCTCTTCTCCTCATTAGATTGAAGAAACCCTCCTCCTCCTCTTCCCCCTCCCGCTCGTTGATCGAATCCTTTCCCCTCCCTCCGCCGCCGCCGCGGCTTCCATGCAGCCCCTGCCCCCCTCTTGGATTCTTCAGACGTCTTTCTTCCTTCCCGCGAACCGCCGCCGATTACACGAACCTCGAAGAGTCTGATTACGAGGAACCCGAATCGAGTAACGAAGTCAGCATACCCGTTAAGGCATACTTCCTCTGTACGAGGTTCGTTCATTTCGTCCGACTCTTGTTTCTTGTCCCCTTTTCGGAGTTCCCGCTTTTCTTAATGATGGATGTCGTGGTCGTTTGCTGTGCAGCGTTGATCTGAGGAGGTTGCAGGCGGAGAACATAAGGAATGTTCTCCCTCACACTTCTCGTTCCTCCAATTACGTTGCCCTCAAGTACAGCGCTTTCCCTTCTCCAGTTACTGTAAGCTTGCTGCTTGTGAACTGTATTACTGATTTCTTTTTTTGGTTTGGGAGTCTTTTTGTTGTATGCATAGGGTACGCGCTTTTTGGTTGAATCTAGGGTAGGGGTTATGGGATGCTGCTGAACTCCTGTCTTTCGGATGTTGCTTTGCTTAATGCTGATTGCTACTGTGGACAAGTTGTGCTTTTGAATTTCTCAGAGTCACAGTGATGAACATTTTTTTACTAAAGCTGGACGTCCTTCCTCAGGCTGTTTTCCTTCTGCCTTGTGCCGGGATTTTGTAAAACGTGCACATGGGGAAACTTGAAAGTTGAAACATATATATTGTGATATGCCCATTTGTTTCTATCTTCAATTTAATTTTCTGTGTGTAAACCATGATTTTGGCAAACTTGTGAAGTCTACGATGAGCTCATATGTTAACTTCTACCACTCCAGTATTCTGTGTTGACTAGCCTTTGTGCTTAGTCAAAGTTTCTCCCTTGGTAGCAAGTTCGATGCATAAGAATAATCACTTTATAAACAGATCACTTTGTGCTTTCGCAGAAAAATTATTAGACCCACTCCGCTGCATTTTGTGACATTTCTCTTTGTCTTTTATTAGGTTCATGGAGCCTGCCATAAAACCAGTCAATATAGTTACATGGTCGTTTGTCAGTATGGTTCTGTCATTTTGTTTAACATAGATGATGATGACATCGAGACTTACCTAACGATAGTGAAAAGGCATGCCACTGGTTTGCTTCCTCAGATGTGGAAAGATGGTACGCTTGTTATCCTACTTTTACTTAACTATTTTTGTTTTTCAATTCCTTGTCATTCTAATGCTTTTTACAGTGATTTTGGTTGCATTATGACAGTTCATTTATGTTATCTTGTTTGCAATATATTGGTTCATATCTTCCTCAGCACAAGTAGTGTAAACTGTACGTATGATTGCATTTCATAATGACGATTTGGGTTTTTTTCATAGAAGAGGATGACATCATAATAGCAATTCTATGTAGTAACAATTGTATATACTTCTAGTGGAGCAAAGTACTTGACGTCTGGTATTCAAAGTGCTTGTCCTTTTTTGATAAGTGTTGTTTGGTGATTTAGTCTGAGGGCTTGAGTTGTTTATGGTAGACTATGCTGTGAAGGAGAAGCCAGAATTAGTAGGTGAAATGGAGGGAGGCCCAGATTATATTTTGCTGAAGAATTTGGATACAGATGGGATACGCATCATCAGTAGCGTGCTTGGTCAAAGTATTGCCTTGGACTATTTTGTTTCGCAGGTATGTCGATGCTGGCATCAATTATGTATTGATACTTTCTGGGCCTGTGACCCAGAGATGGTTATGCTTTCTCTTGAGAAGTGATAGTCATGCGCCAGCACCCATGAGAAACTTCTGAATTTTCTGTAGTAAGAAATTCGGTGAATTTTCCTCGTTAGGTGTTGGATAGGTTTTTATTGGTTCAGGAATATAAATAGTTCTCTGGACCTTTCGTCTATAATTTCCACAATTAGATCAGTAAAGTAGACAAGTGTAATGGCATTGATTTTAGGATGAATCTAAATTAATGTTGACCATAATGAAAGTTTGTGATCAAGAGAAGGAGTGTTGCCCTAAATGAGATTCCCAGAGGCAACCACTGTTTAAGGAGTGCTCCAACTATAAAGTGGTAGATGCCCAATGGGAAAATCTGTTTCATTCTGTCTTTATATGATACAGTTAGTTATTTCACAGGATGCATTTGTTTCGCACAATGATCTTTATGGAAACAATATTTCTTGATATCATATCATATTCAGCATAGTAACTGTTTCTCCTACAGAGGGAGCATTACTAAAATATTCATGTCATATGATGGGATGTGTTACTGAAAGATTTTAAATTTTTGCAGATAGATTCCATGGTTGAAGAGTTTGCTTATATCAATCGTAAGTTGGAGAGTAGTGGAACATTTACAATGGACAGGGAAAAGCTCCTTCAGCTTGTTGGCAAGGCTAATTCAAATTTGGCTGATGTTATTCTCAAAGTTGGTCTCTTCGAGAGGTAACTGATTGTGTTTACTTGCTTAATGTAAAACCTTCTTTTGAATAGTGCATGATTACCTTCAAGAATTGTTGTATCGAAGAAATTGTAGTTGAGAAACTAATGTTTTCAAATTTACTGTGCAAAAAGTATTGGGGACAATGTTCTACAGTAAATATTAATGGAGGTACATCAATATGACTCTGAAATGCGGTAGCATAAGTTAGCGTATAAATACATCTACACACCACCTAACCATGCTAGTCAGGGAGTGTAACAAGACATATGGATGCAATATGAGATGATATACAACAAATCAAACAGAGAAAATGCTAACATAGCTTGCAGTCACTTTGGAATATGTAGGTTTTATGAGGAGAAGGGCGATGCTTCCTTGTTGATCCTTGATGTCGTCTCTTGTTGACAATAGGCCAATGGCCTGCCTGGACTTATGTATTTGTTCTCATATGGTTGAGCTCTCCATTTTGGCCCTCATCTTGTTGTTAGTTTGTTCTTCTGCATTGACAGATTAAAAAGTAATGCCTTTGTCATTCTTGTGTTCAATCGCTTCCGGTTAGATCAGAAATTGCTTGGAGTGAGGCAAAATATGCACAGATATACGAGTATCTGAGGGAGGAGTATGAGGTCACTCAGCGGTTTGGTAATCTGAATTTCAAACTGAAATTTGTGCAGGTATGTTTCTTCAAAATTATTGCTTGTTTCTCATTTGTTTATTAGGTCCAATTCTTCATACAGATGACAAGAAGTTCGGGGCAGTATATATGGGGGTATATTTTCTGAAAATTATTAGCATTCCCCTAAAAAAATTAAATGCATGGGATGGGACAGATCTGGGGATTGTTTGATGTCTGATTCAATGAAAATGAAATTTGGTCCTTATTCAAAATGTTAGAGACAAAACTGAGTCACTTGTGAACCGCTGGAGTGTGCATGTGTCGGGTATATCTTTAACTTGCCAGTGGGTCTGCTTTTCTTGCAGCATAACATTCATTTCCTTCATGAGGTGCTCCAAAACAAGAAGTCCAACTTATTGGAATGGTGCATCATTTTCCTGTTGAGCGTCGAGAATCTCGTATCCATTTACGAGATTCTCCGTGAATCTAACCAAATCCCCTTATCATGATAGGCTTCTCGTCCTACACAAAATCATACAGATGGCCGACGAATTGGCTAAAGATACAGCCATTCTTTCACAACACATTGGTCTGTAGGTAATAATAGGCAAACAATAAATGGGAGATGATAGATTGCTGCATCCAACAGTCATTGATGTTTGCAAGTTCAGGGCCATGTTAATTGACCAATTATTACTTAGATGATTTTTTGGATGGGGTATGTAATTGTCTACCTTGTATTCTGTGGACAATTCTTTGTCACGGAAGTAGTTAAACATTACCAAGTAGAGTGCTGTTTCATGTCTTCCACCAGTAGAAAATGTGGATGAACTGGTTGTGATGTGAATCAATTGTGTAGACTTTTGTTGTTGCTTTTGCCTTTTCCTGTGAGGTTCACTTCATTGGGATAATCAGGCAGAACCCCCTTTGGATATGTGTAATGTGCCATTCATGCTGAAGTCCGCTTCATTTTTTCACAACCAAATTCAGGAACGGGTCTCCTTCAACAAGTTATTCATTTTAAACTATGTTTCCGAGTCCACTGACGCTGGTCTGGAAGCAAACAGTTCCAATCGGTTCTTTTTTTCGGTCACGGCATCGTGCAGCAGCTGACATGCAGGACCTGTTCCATAACAATCATGTGACTCTCCACCCCTCAACCAGAAAATCGAATGGCCGTGCCAAGCCAGTCTTCTGGTAATGCGCCCCTTATCTCTCCACGTAGGGCCCTAACAGCATGGTCAGTGGCTGCCTGATTCCAACCAAAAAACATAACATTAATGTCAACAAAAGCTCTATATTGGGGTACATGATTTGAGTAGTATGGAAGCAGATTTACCTTGACAATGTACACATCGATTCCGGTCTTCGCAATGACTGCAGCTTCTGCGATCTTGGTCGCCATTCCGCCCGTAGTGTCATGGGCAGCTACAGTTATTTCAACTATCAAAAAGGAAAGCCAAGCATCACTTGAAGAACGGGTAATGTTGGCCAGTGATATAGGGCTTTGATAGTAAACAACACGAAGGCCGAACTGACCATGTTCACTTGCATCCCCAGGCAATGGTTTAACCACTGACCAACTTCCATCCTTGCTCACAGCTGTTGTTTAAGGACATTCCAGTGTCCGTTGAAGATTATAGAACACTTCAGTGTACCGTCATATAAGATGCCGGAGTGATTAGTTATAGTTTTGCTCACCAATCTCCCTAAGGAGGACGGCATCGGGTTCGCTTGGAGGATGGTCATACACACCCAACACATCTGTCTAGATATATATAAGATAACAAATGGATTTCCAAAACACTTACACATATCAATATCTAGAATAGGTGAAATAGACAAACAGCAAAGGATACAAGGAATACAACGTAATTAGGCCTCAAGTGATCTGCTAGGTGACGTATAATAACATCCCCACTCAATATAGTGCAACCCTGATTGCATAAGGTACACAACACTTTGTCAGTAAGAGAAATAGCTGTCTGCAAAGATCAAACCTGAATCTCAAGTCCAGAACCAGTGAGTCATCAATAACTGCATCCCCGTGAAGGACCTGTACAGCAAATGTCAACTGATAAAAGTCAACCTCATGCATGGCTGTCATAGGAAGATCCATAAACTGAAGCAATTCTGCTAAAAACAACAAATTGGACTTCTAGAGATCATGCTGTTCAGTGTTCACCATGCATGCTCCTTGATTTCCTAAAGCTGAAACTCTTTTCAGAAAAAAGAAAAAGATGAAACTTACAGGTACGAAGCCAGAATCCAGGGCCTTGATTACAGATGCCAGATTAGCTGAGGATATCTGAAAGCATTAAAGCTGAGAATTAAGATTAATTCGTTAGAAAGAACATTTAAGTACCCAGAGTAGGTCTTAGTGAATCTAACTTTTCTTTCACAGGTAGACCATCCACATGAAAAGGGAGACATTCCAATAGAAGGAAGACCCTCTGCAAACAAGGGATAAACAATTATTATGGCATATCCTAGCAACAGCTTATTGATGCAAAATTCTGCCAACAACCAAAAAGGGAACGCCATGAATAAACGCAAAATTCATCCAAAACAATCCGCAACAGAGGTAAGGGGCTAACATATAATTGAGATTTCCAAAAACTGGGACTTGTTAAAAACTGCTATATATTTCAAGTATTCTGCTCCTCAGAAGTACAACAAGCATTGAAAAATTTACATAGCCATGCCCAACAACTTATTCATTCTTGAGAATAATATTCTTTTTATTGCAAGTTCTTCCAGTATTATATTTTTACAGACGGATATTGCTTGTTGAAACAAAGTAGGAAAGAAAAAGAGGGAACACTATGAACAAGAAAATTAAACCTTGAAATTGAATGATAATTGACAGCTAGGAGAGAAATTTTCCTGAAGGACAACATTCCAGTTATATTAATGAATGACACTTCAGAGCATTCTTCATAACTATGACCAAGTAAATCGAGGCGAAATGCAGAGTATTCGTGACTCGGTTTTCATCAGCACAGGGTGTGTGAATAAAAACAATATCACAAACCACCATTTCAAGATTTCACCACTGAGTACCTCTAGCAAGAGCTCTAACAACTTCGAGATTCAGCGAAGTGACCTGGAGTGTAGAAAAAAAAATTTATGTAGAACGTAAACAATAAATAATTGTTGCTAAAGCAATAGTATTAGCATTAGCATTTGAGCACAAAATATCCGACTAGTGGGGATTGGGGAGGATTCAAATCTTATCCATATAACTAACTATAAGGCGGTCATTTACACACATCAAACTTGTATCGGGTTTGTCTTCATATCCATTAATATGGAAACCTACTCATACAGGGTGCCAAAAAACCGGTGCACAGGGTGAGCTTTTGTTTATCTTATTTTCCAATAACTCTCGAACAATTAGCACAAGGGTCATCTACCTAATTGGATTCCCCAACTAAGCATGCACAAAGTATAGCAAATTCATCATCACTGCATGCTTTATACTTTTCCAAGCTGTTCTCCCAGTTGGATGATTTCATGTTTGTTGGTAGTATTCCTTATGCTGTCCAAAACCCATTTATTCAGTGGGGATCTCTTCCAAAGTTTGTTTCGTCCTAATGGCATATAAACAATTCTGCCAAAACGAAGAGGAAGAACCTGACCCCCAAAAAGGAGAAAAATAGAGACGAAAATATCTACAGAACAGGGACATGAGACTAAGACATACCGAAACACGTGTAGCAACAAAGCCGGCCTTGACGAGAGGGAGAGTCAACCCTCCCTTATGAACACCTGATTTGCTAGCTTGAAAGTGGCCGAAAGAGCCTGTGACCGACAGACACACGCAAAGCACACCATCAAAAAGCAAATCCACCCAAAACCAGAGGGACTGAAGCCCATTTCTAAGGGTGTCACAGCATAAGCTCTATCCGAGAGCTCATTCCAAATCTTCTGAGCATCACATAACATACCCATTAGACCAAACTAAGACCCAACTAATGACCACATACTAAAAACCACTCGACAAAGGCCTAAAAGGAGAAGCATCGATCGCAAAGAAAAAAGAGCAGACCTGCGCCGTGGACGACGACGAAGCTGCTATGCCCGAGCGACTCCTGGGAGATGAAATCGTCCACATTGACACAGACCTCCGAATCATCCGCCCCCAAACGTTTGCTCCAGTCCATCCCAAGCTTCTTCCTGGAGGAGGGATTTGCTGACATAGCCTCCCTGAGCTGGGAAGCAATGGTTTGGAGGTTGGCCTCGTGGATCTTCTCCAGCTCGTTCTTGCAAGTAATCGCCGCACCTCCTGCAACAATTGAAAAGGAATCGATTGACGGGGGGCACTTGGGCTTTCAAATAGAAGTTCTTTTTTTTTCAGGGGATGCAAATTACCCAGTTTGACGATGCATCGGAGGGGCTTTACGAGATCAACTCCCCTCTTCGCCGGGGATTCCGCCTCCATTCTATCGACCCACGACGGAGACTGACTTCCCCAGTAGACAGCACTCGAATCTGAGTTTACGCTTCGAAAAGGATATTCGTTACATAACAATGCTAGTAGGCGAAATAATTCGAGGAATACGGTCTTGAGTTTGTAAATTGCTTGATTAAGGTAAAAAAAATGGGCTTTTATAAGGTTGTTTTTTAAATTTAAATAATAAAAATCGGCGTAGTCGGTAATATTTTTTAAATTTGGATAAAAGTCGATTTCTTAATATTAAAAAAAATTTAAAACTCGATTACAAATTAATTTTATTTAAAAATAAAACTCTTTCAAAAAGCTGTGTTTATACGAAAATATGTTCGGTTTAAAAAAAAAAAATTCAAGATGCAGTGCGCGACTATACACTGTCTAGTAGGAGAATCGCATCATAAACCTTCAAAAGAAATATCGTCATGTCTCGATTTTGGGACCGCCACACTCCTTTCTCGATCACGGCCTACTTTTCTCGAACTCGCATTGTAATCTGGAATCATAAGATAATTTACTTTCCAAAATTTGATTGTTATTACGGCGAATAACCTTAAAATGAGCTTATTGCCTCGCGCCTCCACCTCACATTTCTCATGAAATATTGAAAATAATGAGCCTCGTTGTTTTAGGAGTTCAGGGCGCCAAATTTCATGCCTCGTATATACATTTCCAGACACCACAAGTAGAACGAATAGAACATCTTGTACTTTCCGCGAAGTCAGCTTTCCCCGGGAATCGCCAGCGTAGGTATTTGTCCGCGATTCACGAAATCGATCTTGTTCAGCCGAATGCAGCACAACACTTGCTCCGGGAGTTCCTCTGGCTTTTGCGCCTGTGATCCGAAGTACGGCGAGCGAATCGTTGTCAATAGCTAACTCTTGAGGTGTGTTGGATAATCAAAAGGTGCATTGCAGATCTCGTGTGGGCAGGGGTGGCTACTTTACCTGTATGGCAAAACCGAGATTGATAATCCCGTCCTTTAGACGCTCCCGGAAAGCTTCGAGACCTTTCCTCGATATGTAGCTAAATCGGTGTATGTCCAAGTCGATTTCGAAGTAGTTAGGACCCTGCGAAGAATTTACGACCACAAGCAACGTCATCCCGTCTGCCATTGATTGCAGCAAAACAGGACTGAGGAAAGAACTAAGGGACTTCATTTTACATTGAAGAAGTTGTGTTGCGGACGTGACAGGACCGGCTTCTCGTTGTATGCGTGGACAAGTTTCCTTTCGGCCTTGCTAAGTTGAAGGTCATCTGGATTTATCAGGCCTACCATAATCTTCAATCTCTCCCTGAATGGGATGAGAGACTCCTTCGTGAATCCTTTGACCTTCTCCGTTTTGTCGGCCACCATGTTCTGAAATCTCAAGCCATATCCATCAGCTTAATGATCGAAGGACCGGGTCAGCTGATGAAAACATAGATGTGCCCCGAGAAAAAAAGCATGGCTTGGTACCTTGATGTTGTCCTGACAATGCGAAGAAATCTCCGTATCGAAACTATCCGAGACCTTAAAGTACAAGACAAGGCTCATTCCTTCACCATCGTACTCGCTGAACATGGTAGTTGGGTAGGTGGGAAACTGTTATCAATGAAATGAAATCATCCTCCATAAAATCGTTCAACCGTTGTACGAAATCTCAGCATCGAAGATGGAGAAAGAACCTGTATGTTGATTATCAACAGAGGAGGTACATTCCCGTTCCCTTTTGCCTTGGGAAGGTCGAGGTGTCGGGCGATATGGTGTATCTTTCTAGGGCACGCGAATAAATCTGCACCTATCGGCCTATAAGGACAGCAGTCTGGTGCGGGGCTCTTTCGCTTATCCCTGCTTTATCGAGGCGTCGAGTTCAATATATATGCACACAGCAATCACCAACAGAAGTTGCCTAACAAAAAAGTAACGCGCCTGAAGTAGTTCCCAGCACGAAGTTTAAACACGGATGGTGATATTTCGGACCAGCTTCCCATGCTCGGCTTCTCTTCCTTTGAGAATGGTATCGAAATCCCTGCCACAGGACGACACAGGAACTGCTCCGATGAACCTGCAACGTATAACCAATTTACCATAGTTCAAAAAACCTGCCTGCTCGTGCATTCATTTAGTACCGAGTAGTAAGCAAAAGAAACGTACTGGACGTGCAGGATTCGGAGGTATCTCCATCGCAGGATTTTCTTTTGATAGACAATAGAATGACCCCCGGCGTCTTCCTTTGAGATGTCACGGGAGTTGCTGCGCTGGAATCGACTGCGTGCTTCACTTGCAGCCGACACTGAACAGGTTGATGTGAATGGAGAAAACCACCTGGTTTGCAAATTTTGTAGGGGAACGAATATCAGGGTTCCCGAACTCCGAAGAACAATCAATTGGCCGTCGAACAGGCGGTACCTCCTCCTGGTATGTCGACACGATCTTCGTCGGAATCAGAGTCGAGCACACTGACCGAGTCGAACCATGTTTCTTCTTGGCATGTTTCTGCACACAACTTCGCGTGAGCAGGGGGATTCTGCAATATCCACAAAATGAAGAAACTAAAAAGGGAAACAACAAGAGCCCGACTGTCTAGACATTACCGCTTTCGTCGGGTCGACTGCCACGAGCACACTCCATCGGAGACGGATGAATAGAAGAAACTTCCGAAGCCGGAGCAAGACAACTCGGGACGATCCCGGAAACCGAAAAGTTGCCAGGGACATGATCAACAGCAGCTCCGCTGCCATGGGGGACGTCGAGGACAAAGGAAGAGCAAACCTTCTTGCGCCACTTGCCGGGTCTAGCGCTAAGCTTCCTTCCCCGGGGGGGCCGCTTAGCGATGGTCTTAGAGAGACAGCCGCCCATGCCCGAATGCCCGTAAATTCCGATCAAATCCAAGTCCAACCTGAAATTGTTTAGAGAAACAACAACCTGGCGGTGGTGATGACAGATTTGAGGAAAAGCAAGGCGATTGCCTTCCTTTTTAACCTGACAAGAAAGTACAGGAGAAAGAATATATAACAAAATAAGTAAGTCGAATCCCAACCCCCCACCCACCCAACCCAACCCAACCCAACCCATCCCACGACGACAACGAGAGAGAGAATGGAGAAACACAGGTTTCTATTATTCAATTTCCCGTGTCTGCTACTGTGCCCAAAGGTGAAAAGGGGCCAACATTGACGACGTGTTTTCCGACCCAAATCCTAATTGACTAATTCTTTCTTTTTTAATATTCCGTCCAATCATGTGGTTTAGGACCAGAGGCCGGAGATAGAAGAAAGACAACAGTATGGAAAGGGAAGCTGCTCTCTTGTCCCCCTCCCCCTCCTTGATTTTACAAGTCAAAGCTTACTTACATCCCATTTATATATAATTATTAATTTTTAATATTTCTAGAAATTATAGTTCACAATTACTATAAAATTAATATAATTTTTAATTATATAGAACATAAAAATTTTCAAACAGAACCCCAAGTTCATTATTAGAAACAACTAATTTCAAAATTTAATTAGAAACTAATTGCACCAATGAGTTTTTTCATAAACGACTTATTTTGTGAATCGAATTAGTCTCTCGACCTATACGAAGAGTTTTTGAAATTTACTTTCACATACAAATTATCTCTCGAATTATCGTTAACTTGCAAGAAAACTCGAGATTCTTAACGAGTAAGAAAGAAAGGAAGAAACTACAGGGAATGACCGAGTTACATATGTTGTTAACGATGGATGCATCAGGAATGGGGTCCACGCGTGACGTGAATCTGAACGTCGAGATCACAAACCAAACCGATGGGTTCCATACCCACCAACAACTCCGGAGGAATCATATCGTGGTTGCTGGAACACGTTGGTCGCATGGAATTCTTTTTTTTAAGATAAATAAATAAACGACAGCACCCGACGCCAACACACCAGACCTCTCTGTCAATAAATACCAGGCTTAAAAAAAAAAAAAATGCATGTGTGCGTGTGTTCTTTTAGGGAGTTAGGCTACTAACCCTAATCGTACTACATCCCCTAAAGCGGGTTTTGAAGACCGCCCGCAAAGCGAACGTGTGGGATGCATTTTTGGTGGGAGTCGCGTTCCCGTCGCTCAGACACTTCCAGAGATGAGTTTGAAATCGAAAAATGAATGATTTTTTAAAATTCGTCCTTCAACGAAACATAAAAAAAATGTAATTTTCAAGACTCGTCTTTGAAAAAACTAAGACTTATAAATATCTATAGCTTAATTAGTTAGAATATTCCTATCCTTCACAAAAACCGTCTGTTTTATAAAATCAAACACGTTTTCACGATTTTTTTTTTTAAATTAATGATGTTTCCGTACAAAACTCCTTCGAACAACTCTCGTCCGATTGATCCAGGAGCTCTCTTTTCCTCTCGTCCAATAACAACGAGTCGATGCTGTAAAAAAAAAAAGTCCAGTCCTTGAAGGAAGCTGCCAAACCAGCTTCTCGCTCCACGCGTTGACGAACAACACAACTACTTCCACGAGGGTCGATTGGAGTTGGGGGAATTCCCAGAAACGAGAGAGGGCGTGGATGCAAAAAACCTTCAAAGTCAAAAATTGAAAAAGGCCGATAATTATGTATTGCCCCTCATCCATCCATCCTGCCTAAGTTCTTCTCAATTCGGGTTAAAAATCACCGACACAAAACCACACCCTTCCTCCATTCCTACTTCAACAACAACTACAACTAATCTCAGGCTGCCTAACTTTTGTTGAAATATTTAAACCAAACAATTTTCCTGCCGTATTAATTTGTTCGGACCAAAGGTATACTAACAGGCCGAGTGGGTAATATTCCACCCGGGGTAGTATAACTACAACCCAACACCAACTACACTCCCCCCATCCCATTAGGCAACGATACCTTTTTTATTATTTTTTTGTTGTCTCTTAATCAATTCAATTAATCAACTTATCTTTGGGTTGATTACAGATGTTTGTACGTTTTGAAAATGATTTTCGGGATACTGTTCGAGTTTGCGAAACTTCCGAAATATTGTTTTTAAGGAATATCGGTAACCGCGTTATTCAATTTATAAAGAAGACGTGGTTTCCAACCGCGACACTCGTTTGGGAGAGCATTAACATAATTGGGAACCGCGTCTTTGACGTTCAACTCAGTGTCGCGGTTCCTAACTTCAACACTAACACTGGGAATGGCGCGGTTGGAAATTCCACCATTAATAGAAATACGAGGTTACTCCGTCTTACACACACTTAGAAAAAATTTATCCTAATGTCCGAGCGTTGCCATTTAAAACTGCGACACTAAGTTGGGGGACAATGACGCTGTTCTCGAACTTGTCTTTACCTAGTTGTACTTAAGGCGCAGTTGAAAATTACGTCTTCTTTATAAATTGAGTGATGCGGTTCCCGACCGCACCTTAAAAACAGTATTTTGAGAGTTTTGCAGACTCGAACGGTGTGTTTTAAACTTTTTTCAAAACTAACCTTTGGTACTAGTTGCTTTATACACTACAAGTGTTTTGTCAAAATTGGGCTTTCGAAAATGGGCTTCGTCTCCCTAACCGTGCCATAGGCCCAATAGAGGCCCAGAGACAAAACGCCTGGTAGAATTGCTAAAATGGGCCCGTTCGGCTCGGGGGGAAGTTTTGAAGTTCTTTTTGTTAGGGAGAGAGAGAGAGTGACTTCGGGGTTCGGTCGTTCGTTGGTCCGGCGACTGGGACTCGCCTCTTCCCTCTTGTCTGTTGGGGGGGGGGGGGGGGGGGGGGGACAAGACACTTTAGACTCTTCCTCGTTTCGTCATCGAGCACTCTCTCCCATCCACCTCAGGGCCGCGGCTATCTAATTCCTCCCCCCTCAACCGCCGGATCCGCCGTAGGTAATCCCCCTCTCCCCTCGGCGCGCGGTACGATCTTCCCAGTCTCCGATTCCTCAATTCTTCTTCCCTTCTCTGTCTGCATTGTTCGCCTCCGTTCTTCCGATCTCCGTGCGTGTTTGGCGCCGGAAATTGGTCGTTACAGGGGAGTGAGGCAGCGTCCATCTGAGAATCGCCGATTTTCCGGGGGACGCTGCTCGTTTTTGTACGCTTTCTATTTTGGCCGGTAGTTCGGGGGTTTAGATCTGATGTCGTCGCTTTGGTATCATTTTGTTTTAGTATAGCATTCTGGCCTGATTTGTCCCGTGAGCTCGCTTGGATGTTGCTTTTTAATCCCGAGCGTTTGGATCGAGTATTTTTGTGAAAGACGGGAGTGGATCTCATGTGGAGGATATAGCCTGATTGTTTCGTGCAGATGTCGTGGTTACCTTCCATGCGAATTGCTAAATGGAGCGAAAGTGTCATTTGTTTCGGTGTAGGTTCCAGTTAATGAGTGGTTCTGAGCTATCTCGTTTTTTTTTCTCAAGTGATTTTGTAATGTATATATGCTGAGGTTTATATCCTTTTGCATGAATTTTTATTCTCTCGAGTGTGTTCAATGTTTCTCAGTTTGTATTTAGAAGCATGATTCTGTAGCTTTTTCTTGTATTTTCTTAAAGCTTCGACAGACTGGCCATTCCTCTCGACTTTTGCGTCCAGTTTGTAATCGCACTTGCCCACAGTTGATTTATACGGAATTTCATTTTCTTTGTGAAGGTAATGAGGGTTTCTGGCTCAGAAGCCTTCTCCAGATAGCAGCTGTGTGCGCATTGTTGAACGGGTTTCGTTGAGGAAACCCGTTGGTCATGGGGCGGTTAAAGATGCCATCCGGAATCAAGGCCATTGAGGAAGAACCTGAGGACATTGATTATTCTTGTTCCGACAGGACCACATTGGCATGCATGATTAACTCTGAAATAGCTGCTGTATTGGCAGTCATGCGGAGAAATGTCCGGTGGGGTGGTCGATATATGTCAGGAGATGATCAGCTGGAGCACTCTCTTATACAGTCTCTGAAGGCACTACGGAAGCAGGTTTTCTGTTGGCAGCATCAGTTGCATACTATTAACCCTAGCCTGTATCTTCTGCCCTTTCTGGAAGTTATTCGGTCAGATGAGACTGGTGCACCGATTACGGGGGTAGCATTATCATCTGTTTACAGGATACTAACATTGGATGTGGTTGACCGGAACACTGTGAACATAGATGCCGCAATGCATTTAGTGGTTGATTCAGTGACCAGCTGCCGGTTTGAGGTGACTGATCCTGCTTCGGAGGAAGTCGTTCTTATGAAGATTCTTCAGGTTCTTCTGGCTTGCATGAAAAGCAAGGCATCAGTTACACTGAGCAATCAGCATGTTTGTACGATTGTAAACACTTGCTTTCGAATTGTCCATCAAGCCGGAAGCAAAGGTGAACTGTTACAGCCAATTGCTCGTCACACCATGCACGAACTTGTCCGGTGCATTTTTTCACACCTTCCAGATGTGGACAAGGCAGAGGGTGCTGTGGTTAATGGAAGCAATAACACAAAGAGAGAGGTACGACTTGGTCCTTCTTTGAGAGTTAACTAGATGATCCTGAAGTCCGTACATATTAATAGAGCTCGCAAGAGTTAAAATGATTGACTGCTCGATTTAGCTGATGTAAGCTCTTCTTTACTTTTTTAAATCCTGACGTCTGATTGAAGTTCACTTGGGGCAACTCATTGGTGAATTTTTATTTCAAAATGAATTATCGGGTGAGATTTGAATTGGGGCGGCCGGAAAGGACTTGGAGGAATACAATGAGAAAGATAGGATTTACAACGACATTAGTGAGTTGATAGAATGCAATGACGAAGACGGTCTCACCAAATGGGAGAAAGGCTCGATGGTTATCGTAAATGAAATGTATGAATCTTTCTGTTAGACAACTTTGGCTTGCTTTGAGTGATTGGCTTGTTTCATTTCACTATTTCCTGATTTGCTCTATGGTAACACGTACTTTCCAGTCGACCACTTAGTTATGGACAAGTTCCCCAATGCAACAATCATAAAAATATTTTATTTTCCCAGTTTTATGTTGAAAATATTGATGGACTGCTTAATCATTGAATGCTTGAGAAATTTGCTCCATGGATTTCATAAAGTTTCTTTGATATAAGATGTAGTCTATCTTTTGACCTTGTTCTTTTTTCTCGATCCCCGTTTGATATCTTCGTGGGAACAGGGGCTTTCCTTTCTCTTCCACTAATATTTTAGTCAATCAGTTTATTCGTACTATTCTCTATGCAATTTTTTGTAAGGTTCATCTTTCATGATAGACTTTCACAAATATTATCTCTACCAGGTTATTTTCTTCATATGTTGATCATAGCGGCTGCCTCTTCAAATTCCTTTTTGAACATTATGTCATTTCATTTCCTTCTTTTATTAAACATCAGTCTTTCTCTGTGCTTGAACGTTTGATTTTAACTAGTCTTTTCCCTCATCTTTCTTTTGTGCTTTATTTTTATCAACAGGTTGCTGTGCAAGACAGTGAATATGCCTTTTGGGGTCATCAATTGGGCAATGGTAACAATAGTTCAGATTATGAGGGTCAACCATCTTCCGGAAGTTCTACTGTTTCCACAATTCCAATTACTGGCATGACGGATGAAATTGGGGCGGGTACTGGAAAGGATGTGCTTCCAGTTGATCTTCACCTGATGCCAGAGCCCTTTGGTATTCCTTGTATGGTGGAGATTTTTCACTTTCTTTGCTCTTTATTAAATGTGTTTGAGTACATGGACATGGGTCCACGATCCAATACCATTGCTTTTGATGAAGATGTTCCTCTCTTTGCGCTGAGCTTAATTAATTCAGCGATTGAACTGACTGGACCATCAATTCGTAACCATTCTAGACTTTTGAGCCTGATTCAGGACGAGCTTTTCCTGAATTTGATGCAATTTGGGTTGTCTATGAGTCCACTTATTCTTTCAATGGTTTGCAGCATTGTTCTCAATCTGTATCAGCATCTACGAACTGAACTCAAACTGCAGATTGAGGCTTTCTTCTCTTGTGTAATACTAAGGCTGGCCCAAAGCAGATATGGTTCCTCCTACCAACAACAGGAGGTTGCCATGGAAGCTCTTGTCGACTTCTGCCGACAGAAGACATTTATGGTGGAAATGTACGCTAATCTGGATTGTGATATAACATGTAATAATGTGTTTGAAGATCTAGCCAATTTGCTGTCCAAGAGTGCATTTCCAGTGAACTGCCCTTTATCTTCGATGCATATTCTTGCTTTGGATGGTTTGACAGCTGTTATCCAGGGCATGGCAGAGAGAATAGGGAATGAATCTGTTCGCGCAGAACAAGTGCCTGTAATCCTTCAGGAGTATACCCCATTTTGGTCGGTCAAATGTGATAATTATAGTGACCCTGATCACTGGGTCCCCTTTGTCCGTCGCAAAAAGTATATCAAGAGGAGGTTGATGATTGGAGCAGATCATTTCAATCGTGACCCTAAGAAAGGGCTGGAATTTCTGCAAGGAACCCATCTTCTACCAGACAAACTTGACCCACAAAGTGTGGCATGCTTCTTTAGGTACACTGCTGGTTTGGACAAGAATCTTGTCGGGGATTTTCTTGGTAATCATGACGAGTTCTGTGTCCAGGTCCTTCACGAATTTGCATGGACCTTTGATTTCCAGGACATGAACCTAGATACTGCGCTAAGGCTATTTCTAGAAACTTTCCGGCTTCCGGGGGAGTCACAGAAAATACAGAGAGTACTGGAGGCATTCTCCGAAAGATATTATGAGCAGTCACCACAAATCTTGGCCAACAAGGATGCTGCTCTTCTGTTATCATACTCATTGATATTGCTTAACACGGACCAGCACAACGTGCAAGTTAAGAAAAAGATGACAGAAGAAGATTTCATTCGGAATAATAGGCATATAAATGGAGGCAGTGATCTTCCCCGTGAATTCTTGTCAGAGCTCTACCATTCCATCTGTAAAAATGAAATTCGTACTATTCCTGATCAAGGTGCTGGTCTTCCTGAGATGACCCCAAGCCGTTGGATTGATCTAATGCACAAATCCAAGAGAACTGCTCCATATATTGTATCTGATTCTCGGCCCTACCTCGATCATGACATGTTTGCGATCATGTCTGGTCCAACTATCGCAGCAATCTCAGTGGTGTTTGATCATGCTGAACATGAAGAAATTTATCAGACTTGTATTGACGGGTTTTTAGCGGTAGCGAATATTTCAGCCTGCCATCATCTAGAAGATGTGTTAGATGATCTTATTGTCTCTCTTTGCAAGTTCACGACCCTCTTGAATCCCGCATCTGTAGAGGAACCCGTGCTAGCATTTGGTGATGACATGAAAGCCAGGATGGCAACTGTTACAGTTTTCACCATAGCCAACAGATATGGTGATTTTATTCACACAGGTTGGAGGAATATTTTGGATTGCATACTAAGGCTGCACAAGCTAGGCCTCCTTCCGGCCCGTGTGGCGAGTGATGCAGCAGATGAATCAGAGGTTTCGACTGATCCTGGACAAGGGAAACCTATTGCGAATTCTCTGACCGCTGCTCATATGCCTTCCATGGGAACACCGAGGAGATCATCTGGGTTAATGGGCCGATTCAGTCAGCTTCTATCTCTTGATACAGAGGAACCAAGGTCACAACCTACAGAACAACAACTTGCTGCTCATCAGCGAACGCTTCAGACAATTCAAAAGTGCCACATTGACAGTATTTTTACTGAGAGCAAGTTTCTACAAGCCGAATCTTTATTGCAGTTAGCTCGGGCCTTGATATGGGTTGCCGGCCGGCCTCAGAAAGGTAACGGTTCTCCTGAAGATGAAGATACTGCAGTCTTTTGCCTTGAGTTATTGATAGCGATCACTTTGAACAACAGGGATCGGATAGTGCTTCTGTGGCAGGGTGTGTATGAGCATATAGCTAACATAGTGCAGTCAACCGTGATGCCCTGTGCATTGGTAGAGAAGGCTGTCTTCGGGCTTCTACGGATTTGCCAGAGATTACTTCCTTATAAGGAAAACCTGGCTGATGAATTGTTAAGGTCTATGCAACTTGTCTTGAAGCTGGATGCTCGAGTTGCTGATGCATACTGCGAGCAGATTACTCAAGAAGTTAGTCGACTTGTGAAGGCGAATGCATCCCATATCAGGTCACAAATGGGCTGGCGGACAATTACGTCCCTTCTTTCTATTACAGCCCGTCATCCCGAAGCCTCTGAAGCGGGGTTTGATGCCCTATTATTCATTATGACAGATGGTGCTCATTTGTTGCCAGCAAATTATATTTTATGTGTTGATGCATCGAGGCAATTCGCTGAGTCTCGTGTGGGGCAGGCTGAACGATCGGTCCGTGCGCTTGATCTTATGACAGGTTCTCTTGATTGTTTGTTACGATGGGCTGTGGGAGCTAGGGAGACAATGGTGGAGGATGATGTGGCGAAGCTTTCACAAGACATTGGGGAAATGTGGTTGAAACTTGTGCAGGGATTGAGAAAAGTCTGCTTGGACCAGAGGGAAGAAGTCAGAAATCATGCAGTGTTGTCATTACAAAGGTGTTTGACCGGGGTGGATGGGATTAAAATACCACAGAATGTGTGGCTACAGTGCTTTGATTTGGTCATTTTCACGATGCTTGATGACTTGTTGGAAATTTCTATCGGTCAATCCCAGAAGGACTATCGAAACATGGAAAGCACGCTCATGCTTGCCATGAAGCTCCTGGCAAAAGTATTCCTGCAGTTGCTTGACGACCTTTTGCAGTTGACGACCTTTTGCAAGCTATGGTTGGGTGTCTTAACCAGAATGGAAAAGTATATGAAGGTCAAGGTTAGAGGGAAGAAAGGTGAAAAACTTCAGGAACTTGTGCCTGAGCTTCTGAAGAACATTCTGCTCGTGATGAAGACTAGGGCTGTTCTTATTCAGAGGAGCGCATTGGGTGGGGATAGTTTATGGGAACTGACTTGGCTCCATGTAAATAACATATCTCCATCCCTCCAATCTGATGTATTTCCCAATCAAGAATCACAGCAGGCTGACATGTCAGATGAGGCTGTTTCCTCCCATTCGAAAGATGAAGGACAAATCAGTGGCAGCTAGCACTTGGTGTCGACCTCTAAAGGACGGCGGTGTCTTGGATATGGCTAGTGATAATGGGATTCTGTGATTCGTATATTTGTACTGATAGCTGCTGCTATTGCCATGGTTGGGGTAGAGAAGCTTGTTGTATGCCATTTGAGCTCTCCAATATTTCTCTCCATAATTGCCAGTGTCTTGTGCTTTTTTTGCAAATTCAGTCAGGCAGATGGCTTCACTACAATTTTTCTGGTACGTAGAATTCGTAAGAACTCGTATACGTTAAAGTAAGTTTGTAAGCATATTCATATTCATAACCGTGTTTTGGCTTCAAGTTGTTGATATGCGCAAACCAATGGTGGGTTAGCCTGATGTCATCTCTGCCTCTAGTTTTGCTGGAAATGTTTAAGAATTTAGCTTGTGTCTTGGCGAAATGACTAGTCCCCCATGCTATGACTAGTACATCCAATTGTACCTGATATCTCCTGCATCCAGTCTGCTACCCATGATGGCATTGATGATGATGGGGAATTTGCATCTTGCAGGGGAAGAGGTTCGGCAACGTGTGTTTCAGCCCCCTTAGCCAGTGGAATGGTAATAGCAGCAGAAACCGGGTAAAGTATCTTCTGTATAATTTTGTAGTATTTTTCTTAGTAAATCCAAATTTGGTTGCTCGGAGTCACTTTGGAGGTCTTTCTATTATACCGTTGGTTTATCTTGGGCAGAATTTTAGATACTTCTCCTTACAGATTGTACAAGTATAGGGATTAATGAGGGGGGAAAAAATGAACAAACCAAGTTCTAATTTGTTTATGCATGTCGCCTTTTCTGCTGCCCGATGCCTCCGTGTCCACTCCCTCTATCTTTTCCTTTGATAAGCACTCTTCTGTAGATTTTTTCCACGGTCTACATTTTGTTAGGTGATAATCTCTTATAGTCAGAGCAAACGATGAAATGTTTTAATTTCATTTTGTGCCTCAGTTTTAAATCATAGATCTTTGGCGCAGTTGAGTAGTCATCCTCGGGGAGGCTATTGCCGGTTGGTTTGTATTCGTCTTTTTTCTCTCCAAGTGACGACCCAAATTAGTTATGATACCTATGAGGTGGTTTGTTTCCGAAATGGTGAAGGGAATGGAATGGTACGGAGGAGGGAATAGATCTTATTTCATTCCAAGCATTCCTTCTACCTTAATTCTTTTTAATCGTTACGTAAACCAAACACCCCGTTAAAACATGTTTAGTTACTTCGAAAACTTTACTACGTGTTTAGATATAAAAGATATGGAAAGGAAATCAAAGTGGTACCGAATGAATCTTTTTCCGGGAAATTATTATCAGTACATCTTATTGCGAGGGGGAGAAGTGGGGGGTTTATATACGATGGACTGGAACGTGCAACATAACAGAAACATCAAGCAGTTCAATGTTTCGGCCAACCAAACAGTGTCGGAATCAAATCAACCGGAAAAGAGCAATCGCAGGCCTACTTTAATTGGGCGGTGCAAAACGACTGGATTCAAAACATTGAGAACAGGATGAGAGAACCATAACAGAACTCAGAAAGCAAACCCATCTGGATTGTAGCCATCTCCTTATCAAACAAAGTATTTGGTGCACAGAACCTGTAAAAGTTAATCAATCCTCCTCTGGGTTGAGGATTTCCATTCTGTGTGTAAAAATGTAAGAGGAAACTGATGGTTAAACCGTGTTTCCACCCTTTATCCCGCCAACCGAACAAAAACGAAGATTTTTCTGTGGAAGAATCACTGATCAATGATGTGGATCACAGAAAAATGCAGTCACAAGCATGCAGCCCCAACTCGATTTCCATCCGTTCGAGCCTGAAAAGTTTTATCCGAGCATCGGCTCGAATTAAAAGGGAATCGATAGTTTATAGTCCACAACTGCTCTAGGACAACCAATCGGCGAGGGGACCTTCCAAAAGACCCGCGACAGAACATATCACCCAGGGATCAAAACTGGGAGAACAAGCATCATAAATAAGGCAATGATGTTTTAAAGAGTGTCACCCGGTTGTGACAAGGAGAGAGTAGCTAAAAATCCCATAGCCGTGCAGGCAGCATGAACCAGTCCTAATGCACAAATTAAGCACCCAGATCAAAGAAACATAAGAAATGAATGCAGCCACCAATTCAAGATGCGGATATATGCCGTCCAGCCAACCGCAAATTTTTTAAAGTTATTCTTTGTCTGTAACATCAGAATTCTCCGACTAATTGCAACTTATTTTGGAATCAACAGGCCCTGTAAATTACGGGGGGGAAAAGACTCCCCCTTTCTTCGTCCTTGTTAGCAAAACTCAGAGAATTTCAATCTCCAGTTCAATCAATCAAAGGAAATACGCTATCTCATTTTCCAGAAACAACACAAATGGCCGGGCAGTTACCTAATGTGGAAAGAACCTCACTTCCCTTCCTCTGCAGCCGCATCCTTGTCGGATTTCTTTAACTCACTGGCCTCCTCCTCCAGTTGCCTCACAGCCTCTTCCTCGGCGGCCTTCTCGGCACGTAGGATGGGCTCGTAGTAATCCGAATGTGCCTCCATGCACGTCTTCAGCGCTGAGGTAGCCTGGAAGCACTTGTCAACGATGTCCTCCCCCGACTTCTCCGCCTCCTCAATGCATTTCTCCCAGTCGACAAAAGCGTCCTTACAACCGCCTCCCTTCATGAAGAGGCAGAATCCGCACTCTCCTTCCTCCTCCCCGTCCTCACCCCCCTCTTCCTCCTGCTTCGGAGACTCCGAGGCATGAACTTCCGTACCGGTGGCCGCAGTAGGGTTTGGAACCGCCGCCGCGGCTTCCTCCGTCTCTCCAGGGGATACGGAGACCGAGAACACGGGACGGAAATAATCAAGATTGTAGGACACGCAATTCTTCAAATCGGAGGCGGCCTTGAGGCAGCGATCGAGGGGGTCCTCCTTGATCCTGGCGGATTCGGAGAAACACTTGCCAAGGGAGAGGAAGGGATCGGCGCAGCCGCCTGACTTCATGAAGAGGGAGAATCCCCTCTCGGCTTCTTCATCGGCATCGTTCGGGACAGGATTAGCTGGGTCGGCGTCGGCTGCTCCGCTGGGGTTGGGGGTTTTGGAAGACATTTCGAGAAGGAGGACGGCGGCGGCTATGGAGAAAAACTTCTAAAACCTCTACAAAACCCTCCGGAGAACTAAAAAGTATTCTCGTCCCTCGTCCCACATCGATTAAAATTAATAATTTCATAATGGAAATATATATATAAATATAGACGGAGATGTGAACAAAAGCCATTTCGCGGGTTTCGTCCCCGAAACTAACGACCGTCAATCATCATCATCATCATCAGTGAATGATGACCCCCCATGATCGATCGACTCAAACTGCAATGCCTAAGGAGGAAGAAGAAGAAGAGGGAGACGAGGCATCGGCATTTGATCAGTTCTTCCTGGCGAGTCCTCGATCATGGGTTTCCTGATTGCTCTCCCATGGATCCGGCATCCATTTCAACTTGTTGATTCTCCTATTGAATCCATTTCCACCGTGATAGGCCTAGGACTGTGGTGGAGAAAAGGGCATCGGTCGAGCCCTTATTTGCTACAGTGAGGTCCGTGGAGGCAGGCCTGATATGCCTTCTCATCGGCCGCGAGAGTGTCTGGCGGAGGTTGATTTCTCTTGCGCTAGGACGATGATACGTGGAGGCTATGGAAGTGGAGACGGAGTGGAGTGGAAGGAGTTACGGCAGAAGGGGAAGTGACTTGGGAAGCGGCTTCGACAAGTGGGGGAAAGTCGTGAAAGTGGAGGGCCTGCATTTGAGGCTGGAGTGAAACCGGACTGGGAGGAGGGCCGTGAGCATGTTGGTCCTGTTGAGCTGGAAGAGAGGGCCACCGTGAAGACTACTAGCCTAGCCTGCCAACATTAAAGTAAAAAGGCAATCGGGAGGACGAAAATGAAATAAAAAAGAAGTACGAGACAGAAAACAGAAAAAGAAGAAAGACAGTAACAGAATGGTTGTTTGCATTGCACAGCCAACAGACGCTCACAGCAAGGGGCGAGCAACAACAGAATAAAAAAAGCCTGGGAGTTGGTTAGTAGGAGAAAAGGATGAGAAGATGAGGAGGTAGAAGTTTGGAGGGTGTGGAATTTCTTTTTCTTTTCTGTGAATCAAGTAAGATCCAGCTTCGCTGGTTGGGAGTGTGTGTGTGTGTGCTGGATTTCACGTCTCAGACGATCTGTAGGCTGGTGTGGCGACGAGGGATTTTTTCAAGAAGCATGAAGTTTGGGAAGCGTTTGAAGAGGAAAAAGGTTCCCGAGTGGACGAATGCGTACGTGGACTACAATGGCCTCAAAAGGGTGTTAGGAGACATCGCACGATACAGGCAGAGTGTCCAGCCCAGTGCTTCTAGGGATGGCTTGCAGAGAATGGCGCCGTTCGACTCTTTTACGGGGTTTCCCAAAGAGCCTAGTGGTTCTCCCATAGCTGATGCCGAGGAGCAGGCCATTGATGTTCGTGTGTCCCGACACGGGCATGGCTGGTTCTATGAGACTAACTTTCTGAGGCGGTCGGAAGGAGGAGGGGAAATCGAGGCAAGATTCTTCGAGAAGTTGGATGAGGAGCTCAACAAGGTGAATGCATTCTTCAAAGATAAGGTCGAGGAAGCGATGCAGGAGGCAGACTCGTTGAATAGACAAATGGATGCTTTAACTGCATTGAGAATCAAGGTGGAAAGGCCCGGTTCTGATGGCTCTAGTTCAGGGACACCCTCCAGTGGTTGTTCGTCCACAGGATCAATGGCAAGCAATGACATAAAAGGTAATCATGTTGTCTGATTACTTTGACTGCGTGAAACTTGGCAGTATGAAGATCAACCTTTTGCTTTAAACCGGTTGCCTCAAGTGCTTAATACAGAGATTTTAATCAAGATCATTATTCTGATTTGACTAAAGGTGGAAGTTAGCCAATCTTTTGGCTGCCCTAATATCGGGTAAAGTTTATCTGTGGAATTGGGTGGATTCTTTACTAGTTTCTTGGTCTGGTCTTAACTTCCTGTTTGCTTTCAAAGGTGGCAATTGATGAAAACTTTCTATAACTATTCATAGTTTGGAGCTTCTTTACAAAATGACTTCTTAAGGAAATTTCTTGTAGCAATCGCGAATTTTTACTTTTTGGTTTTGGTTGTCTTCTATTTCTCTCAAGCTACATCCTAGATGATCAGTTCAGCTGCCAAAAGCAAAAGGGGAGGACTAACTTTTTGTGTACTAGATCCTTGTCATGTCCCTACAAAGCACATTTAAAATGAAAGCAGCAATATTTTTCCTTACCGTGAAAGTAAATATATATTCCCATCTTAGCAAAGTATTAGTTCTAAGAGTGATCCTGAACACTCAGTTTACTGCGACTAAAGTCTTTTTCCCAACTTACCAAAAAAAATCTTTTCACTCTTTCAACATTTCCATGGTTCCACTCCATATTGAAGTTATTTAAAGAAAAATACTTACATTACATCCTCAGGCAAAGGAATCGGAGCTCCTCACAGGACTTCTCAAGGTGAAAGTTGCAGAGATCCAGTGAATGTGCGCAAACGGGATCCCCTAGAAATACTTGACCGTGTTAAGATGAAGAGAACACTAGAATCTCCTGTTTCCACATTGAAAAGATTATTTGGGGACTCTAGAGATGTAGAATTGAGGTTCAAAGAGGAGGAGCTAACAGGTGCAAAGGAAAGACTCAAGGTAGTCTTTATTGACTTCTACCTGAAGCTCTATCAGCTGAAGCAGTACAGGTTTCAGTACAACACTTCTTTGGTATATTTCTGCTTTAATATTTTTAATTGTGTTGTCTAATATTTCTGTGCCTTGAACAGTGTAATGAACCACTCTGCTTTCGCAAAAATCTTGAAGAAATATGAAAAAGTGAGACATGGTTTAGCTAAATGGAGAATATTTGGATAGATTATTTCAGAAGATTTCTTGAGGAATAGATGCACTATTTTCCTTGAAATGTTCATGTTAGTATTTTTATTTGTAACCTCATAGGTTTCAACAAGGAGAGCAAAAAGGTCATACATGGAAATTGTGGATAACTCTTACCTTGTTCGCTCTAACAAGGTATGAATATCATATTCCTAACCTGTTGGAACCTAGTTAATTGGGGTTGGAAGTAAACTATGATTTATTGTTGACTTCGACAAATTGATTCTTAAAATTTGGATGAATTTGCTTTCTCTTATACAAGCAACTGTGGATCAGGTCACTAATCTCTTGGAAAGGGTGGAGGCTATCTTCATCACACATTTCTCTAATTCAAATCGCAGAAAAGCAATGGCGTCATTGAGGCCAAAGGCAAAGAAGGAAAATCACAAAGTAACATTTTTCACGGGTAAATGATATAGCAGAATGAAACCCATTAAGCTGTTTATGGAATGAGATAGAGCAGACGACTGTAACATAAGATATCAATGATCTTCTTTCCAGGATTTTTTTGCGGTTGTTCTGTTGCCCTTGTTGTTGCAATCATCCTGAGAATTGAAGCCAGAAATTTGATGGAAATGGAGGACGGCTCCTTGTACATGCAAAACGTTTTTCCCCTTTACAGGTAGGGAAATCCCCTGCTCTTTCTCGCGGCTCTTCTGAGGAATTACTATATGAGATCTTAATGGAATATTTTCTTTTGTGTTTTAGCCTTTTTGGATACATCATTCTGCATATGCTAATGTATGCGGCCAATATTTACTTTTGGAGGCTTTATCGGGTGAACTATCCATTTATTTTTGGATTTAAGCAAGGAACGGAGTTGGGCTACCGTGATGTTTTCCTACTGAGCACTGGGATTGCAGTCCTTTCTCTGGCATGCTTTTTAGCAAATTTGCAGATAGGATTTATTTCCAAAACTCGGGATTTGAAGACTGTCACAGAAATTGTTCCTTTGGTTTTAGTTGTGGTGAGATGTCCTAAGTTCGCTTCTTTCAGAGAAATGCTCAACCGTCCTTTCTTTACTGGTTGGAAGTAATTAGTATATGGTTGCTTCTAAGTTGTTATGTGTCTGGTGCAGGTTGTTCTTGCCATAATCATATGCCCTTTGAATATTGTGTATCGTTCAAGTCGGATTTTCTTTATGCGGTGTATTTTTCACTGTATTTTTGCTCCTCTCTACAAGGTAAATTAAAAAATAATAATAATTTTTCCTCTTGTGAGAATGTGTATCTGTGAAATTATTCAGTTCCATATTGTTATATCATGGCAGGTCACCCTTCCAGATTTTTTCCTAGCAGACCACCTTACCAGCCAGGTGCGCGATGTGAATTAGTGCTCTGTTATATGTGCAGAATATCTGGTGAGGAGAGACTAAAGGTTGCTTCCATTTATAGGTGCAAACCATTAGATGTCTGGAGATCTATATTTGTTACTATGGCTTGGGAGAGTATTCCCAGAGGCAGAACAAGTGCCACAACAATGGCGTGTACAACACTTTCTATTTTGTTGTAGCTGTCATACCATTTTGGTTCCGCTTCATGCAGGTATCGACTTTCTTGGGCTTCCAGTTTTCTATGGAGCTATGAAATATCAAAATATCGATATTTATTTCCTGGATAAATTGGTCAAAACTATCACTCTGATTCCGCCCCAACCCCCTATTCTATTAATCTCTGCGGTGTGGAAGTGTCCTATTGGATGCCTTTGGCTGTCATATTTTGTTATCAAAGCTGAAATGCAGAAGGTCCTTTTGGCAGCTGTATTTTCCCAGAGATCCTACTTCTTTGTGAAATACAACACTGTTCGGTCCCATTCATTTCTGTGTTATCTGGCTAATGTTGGTTATATCTAGATTGAAATGAGATGTTGGAAATACTTCTCTTTGACCAACAGTTTTTTTGTTTTGGTGAGATAAAGCTTGGATTCTTCTTTAAAACACCTTCGAATTTACTCGGTTTATAACTTCTCAGAGAAGATTGTTGCTCTTCTGTTTCCTTTTATTCTGCAGTGCTTACGCAGATTATGCGAAGAGAAAGATGCAGTCCATGCATTTAATGGTTTAAAGTACCTCTTCACCATTCTTGCTGTTCTCATCAGAACTGCTTTTGAGCTGACAGAGGGACCTGCATGGTTGGTACTTGCTTTATTGAGCTCCATTGTGGCAACTGCCATGAATACCTTCTGGGATATTGTGATGGACTGGGGGCTTCTACGAAGGAATTCAAATAACTTTTACTTGAGGGATAAATTGTTGGTTTCTCACAAAAGCGTGTACTATATTGCTATGGTAAATGGGGGAGATTTCCTTATTCTTTCTAGTTGATTTAGTTCCGTGTTCCTTCCACTTACTGACTAGAAATCCCTTATTCGTGAATTCCTTGATGCAGTTTTTAAATATAGTCCTTAGGCTTGCCTGGACGAAGTTGGTGCTGGAATTCAACTTGAGACCAATGCACCAAATGGCCGTGACTACGGTTATTTCCTGTTTAGAGATCTTACGGCGTGGAATCTGGAGCTTCTTCAGGTACAACACTACATGGTGATTCGGGATGAATTTCTGTGGCTTGATGAAAAAATCCGATGATGACTTACTGGCCGAGTCATTTCCCGCCTTTGACACTTCTTGAGCTGTGGAGTTTTTCATGTTATGAATCACACTGGACTTATCCGTGTGTTTATAACCCTCGTCTAAACTAATGAATGACTCATGCATCACTCTCTTGCAGATTGGAAAATGAACACCTGAACAACGTCGGTAAGTATCGCGCGTTCAATTCAGTCCCACACCCTTTCTGTTACTATGATGAGAGCGGCCACGATGATGATGAGGATGATCAGGACTCTGATAAGAAGGAATGATGTGACTGCTAGAATTGCCATGAAAGTAATGCATAGAACCGCTCCCTATAGGTGTTCCGCGGATTTTAGATAGCATACCCTGTGGTGTGATGCACACATGCACCACTATACTGTTCTAGCTTGTGGAATTCGAGGCAGGTCTCTGGTGATAGCGAGGTCATGTACACACTGCTAAAATCAACCTTGGAAATTGTTCCATCCAGTAACGGGAAATTGCCTTACATCCCAAGATTAGTCCTAGGAGGATTGTCAAGAATCGTCTTGAACGAAATCGGGCACGCGGCTAAATTTTGTTAGTTTACTTAAGAGTTTCGATGCGAATTTGTTCTGAATGGAATGATTTTTCGGTATGAAAATGAATGAACCTGAATATGTAATTTTATGAGTTTACTTAACAAGAAGAATCAGGATATGAAATTATGAATGGTAAAATTTAAAATTTACGAATATAAAATCATATAAAAAATAGTCGAAAAGTTTAAAGAAGAGACGTTAAAGCCGGAAAAAAAAGAATTCATATTTTTATTTTTTTTAAAGGTTATTATTTTAAAAAGATAAAATATATAATAATATTAAAAATTATATTTAAACTTTTATTTTAATAATTTTTTTTTACTATATAATATTATCACTTTACTTTTTTATAGTCCACCGTGAACGAAATCCGTCTAGCCGCTTACGTGTACTGACGAATTCCGTCTAATCAGTGACTTTATTCCACGTAGTCATCCCAGCGAGATAACGTCCCCAAATCCCCATTCTGTTTTCAAAACCTAACAAATCCGATTGGAGCTAAGTCAAATGCAGACCAAAAGATTGAAGCAAACTAATCGCCATTGACTTGCTTCAATCTTTGGCCTTGGGTGCGATTAGGTTTAGGGTTTCGTGATATACGAGCTGAGATCAGACAACGCCGTCCATCATCATCCCCACAAGAAGAAGAAGAAGGTCGCCTCCTCTTTCTCTCTCTCTCTCTCTCTCTCTGGGTTCGTTGGACTCGCCGGGGGTTTTGACACGACTCTTGGGGGGTTTTGCGTGCTAACTGAGTGCTCGTTTATTAAACATCGCCCCCGTCACGTTCCCACTTAAAAAAACGTGGAGCTTCCAACTCCGATCTTCTAACTTCCCACCACTTCCCCCCGGAGACTATTCCTTTTGACAACTAACCCTAAACGGGTTTCACTGGGGGACGTTATATGTGAGGTGTAAGTGAAATGTGCCTTCTCCGGTCACCCCCTCCCCCGCCATTGTCCTTGGGTGCGATTAGGTTGCTTCAATCTTTTGGTCTGCACTTGACTTGCTTCAATCGGGTCTGTTTTGTTAGGGTTTGAAAGCAGAATGGGGATTTGGGGACGTTATCCGGGATGCCTACGTGGAATAAAGTTGCTTACTAGGCTGAATCCGTCAATCTCCGGGCTGGACGGATTCCGTCTTGTAAATAAGTACAACTTTAAATACAGTGATAAAATAATATAAAAAGAAAAATTGATTAATATTATTGTATATTTTAATTTTTAAAAAGTAATTTGCTCATTTTTTTCAAAAAATAAGTTCATGGTCGTCATAGACCCTATAAGGGAGATGACGAAGGGGATGTGTGTCTTTGTGAAACCCGTAGGCAGGCCTATCCTCCAAAGCACAAGTCCCCTGTTCCACTGACTGCATTTCTGGAAGGCAGCCGAGAAGAAGTGGGGAAAGATGTCATTCATGAAAGGGGATCTCCCAACAAGGACTCGTAAGCTCTTCAAGGGTTTGGCCAAGGCCGAGCCCATCTGGCTCAAATCCATGGGGCAGTCAGTTCTCCTCACCTTATTTTTGTTTATTTCTTTTCCATTATTCGATAGTGGTGCTATTCATTACCTGATCTGCTGAAGTATTAGGATTGCTCCCTCCAGACCCTAATTTTTGTTGCCGGAAACCTGATGATGGATTGAATTTGTGATTAACATCTGTGTCTAGTTGTTATTCGAGTCCATAAGAACTGCTGTTCCTATGCATCCATGTTTTCGCATTGAATTGAATACTTCCCATTTTTCGGGGGTAGTGGGTTTCTGTTTTCTCATGTAGTGGTTGATGATAGCGGATAACCCTCCCCGACGATGTTTATATAAAGAAGTTCTTCAACAAGTACCCGGAATCCAAGTCCGAGGACGCAATCAAGTGAGTTGTATTCATGCCTGTCTGATATTTTGATGTTTTTCATCCCCTAAAGATTAATTTGCATAACTAAATTTGGCTGTACGTTTTTGTACATAATGGATTTTCTGATCCGAGCCTAAAGTTTTTCTGTGTTCATATCTCTACCCGTGTGTTTTCTTTCTTTTTTCAGAGAGGGAGAGAATAGAAACTAAGTACACTCTACCTAAGGTTATTGCCCTGCCTCACCTACCATGGATAATCCAGTAGTTTTGAGTGCCCCGGTTACTTTAGACTCCGGCCCTTCTTTCCGTAAATCTACTGCATCTAAATTGGATTGTTTATATGAGATTTCCCATCAGGACATTTCAGATGACAATCAAATTTCAGGCACCACTATCCCACTGCTCAACCCATACATTGCTTTCAGCAGACCATCAGCAAGTCCCATCAGACGGATCAGATCACTCATCCGACAGCCTGCATCACAAGTTCTTGATTATATCCAGGCCAGTAAGTTTAACCAGCATCATATTTTGGCCACACAAAGAGACCAATTTGTGTCTTTGCAGTTACCTACAGATTTTCCTCGCCAATGATCTCAAAAAGGCTACACGCACTTACACTTTGGTGCTATCAGACTCGCCTTGACATTCCATGGCAGAAAAGGTTTGCCAGTTACTGCTAGAATGGCTCTACTTGACACAAGATTTGTTGAATATCAACATGCTTGCATTGGAACCATTGAGACAACTTTAAATGCAGGAACATTGTTTGTTACACTATATCCTAACTTTTGTATGTCTCTCCGAGACCCTAAGCTTTTACAGCCTTGCAAGTACAGATACATATTGCAGGACCACAGTAGGATCATAATTGTATTGAAGCTACTCTGCACTATCAAATGTCTTATCGTGTGCAGAACCATGCATTGGATCTTAAAGTCCCTGATGATTCTAATCATAAAAGCTGATTATCATCATTCACAATCTCCTATATGTTTACATGTTCCTAGACAGATCTCCAGGACAAAGTTATTGAAACTACTCCCAGAGAAATGGGTGACAAACTACGAACAATTGCAGCAGCACGTCAAGCCGATTCAGTCTACAGAGTCCAGATTTGTCAGAGAAAAGGATGGAACTGTGACCATCAAATTTGACAGATCACATGAAAAGGAACCAGCTACACCTTCCATTTTCCCAACAATGTTTATGGTACAACCAGCCCCCAGGCGTAAGAAACCGGAGTTTCTTAATTCCATTATTCATTCCTTCGACGGACAGGGAAATGAAGTTTACCACTTTCGAGATCCTCATAATGATCACTGTTATTTTGATATATGTGACTCACATGTTTGTGGCTGCAAGAATGATTACCTCAATGGTAATTTCCTATATAGTGATGATGATGATGGACAGATCTCACGCAGGAAGAAAAAGTCAAATCATCGACCACACAATCTATCAGACACTGACAGTGACGACGATGATGACTCAAGCCAGAATTCCCTGGCCATTGGGACAACAACACCAGCAAACTCTCACCAAGAAAGTCATGAGAGTTGGCAATTCCTAACGAGCCTAGCAAAAACCAAGCGACCACTGAAGCAACCTTCAAAGGTATTACCTTGCTATAAAAATGTTATGAAATGGGAGAAGAAAAATCCTTCTGAGCAGGTAATTCCGACAACTGTTGAAGAACAACATGCAGCAGTAGCACCAGAAACTAAAACAGTAACTGCTCCAGTTACTACGAATCCTTCGGCAAAAGTATCCACAATACAGCCTTAGGTATCTTCAATTTCAGTTTCTAAATATACAACAATATCATGCTCACAAGAAGCCAACAGAACAACTCAGGTGCATACAGTACAAATACCCACAGTTATGATGATGGGTAATTCAGATTTTAACTTTCCTTCAACTGACGAACATACAGTTGATAATGTTCGATATTCTGCCAAGATTATAGTTCCTACAGAACTTGACAAGAATGGTCATCCCGTCCGCAATAGTATTGCTGAAGCAGTCCTTAATTGATAAAGCCAAAATGCACTGGTATAGAACTCAACACTTAATACTATTTGTCATAAGATTGACATTATGCAGGACAATTTGAAAGGAACAGAACGGCGTTTAAATGAAAAACTGGACACACAGCACAGTAAGACCCATGAGGTATTACAGACTCTTTAGAAAAGGTTAGATAAATTTGAAAGAGGAATTTTTCCTTCATACTTTAGATCTGACCCAGATGAAGAAATTGCTAAGCTCAAACGCCAAATCAGAATGATTAAGGAGAAACACGTAGAAATTCCAGAAAAGCCCAATATGTCGGACTTTTTGAACTTTGGAAGGCCCAAAACCACAAGTACAGAATATTTGAATTTGGAAAGGCCTAGACCACTTACTATTGACTTTTTGGATTTTGAAAAACCGTATGTATAGCCTACTTTACAAGTGTAGGAAACTATGCATCCAATCTTTGGGCAAATGGGAAAGAAAGACCCAGCTGAGATAAGTGACATTATACGAGAACAAAGGCGTAAAGATAGAAAGCGTGAAGAAATCCGTGAAGGAAAGAAGAAGTAAGAAGGCTCTTCTGAAAGGAAACCTTCAACAGAATATAGACCTTCACAATACAGAAGTCCAAGCCCGACTTATCCTACTCAGCAACTTATGGTCAAGAAGAAAAATGATGACCCACAGATTTCAGTATCAAAATGGGTAACATCTTCCCTTGCCTCAGTCTCAATTCATGATTCATCTGATTCTACACCATCTGAGAATTATTCAGAACCAGATTCTACTGACAGTATCTATCAGAATTCATTGGATGAAAAAGACTCTGCTATTGGTTATTACTTTGAGAATTCTCCCCAGATTCTTATGACAGATCAGCCAGTCTTAGCAGAAGAAAGTCAATCAGATGAAGTTACATCAGAACCTACTTCAGAAGAAAATTCATCAGCTTCATCAGATTCAGAACCTCATATTTTAATGGCAGATAGAGGTAACTCAGACCCTATTATTGATGAACCTATTGATGAAAGTCTTTCAGATCACTCTGCAGAAAGACAGAGACCGAATCCACGGCCAAGTGAAGGAATCACTAATCTTAAGTTCACTTTTGATGATATACCATATACTAAATGGCCTCAGCGCATACAAGATTTTTATGCTTGGTGTTTACATAAGAAGCTAACAGTTTTCAATACATCAGATATTCTTGCAGATCTTACTTCTAGATTCACAGGAACACTCCTAGTTTGGTGGAGTTTGTTTCTAGAACTCAACCAGGTACAGTTGATGAGTGTACCACTCCAAGATTTTATCGATAATCTTTATGCATATTTTATTGGAAATCCTATTAACATTTTGGAAGAACAGGGTACAGAATTTTTTCAAAGAAAATGTTGTTCTTATAAGCTCAAAGATCTTGACAGACACTATCAAAAACTTTTACAATTATTTGTACATCTTGGTGCTGACAATTCTTTAAAACCAGTTTTTCTATCATCCATACCATATTCCATATCTGCTATGGTAGAAAAGAGTTTAATTTCCAAACATTTGAAAATCACTGACCTTACAGTTAGACAGATTCAACAAAAAATTCATTTAGGTCTCAGTGAGTTATGTCAAAGGAAAGAAATCATCCAAGGATTCCTGAAGCCAGACAAAAGACTCGAAAAAATTTGTCAGAACAAGTCTACCAGGTACAAAATTAAATGCACTAAAAGAGACTTGTGTGTTTGCTCGGGAATTACAAGTCTAAAATCTTCAAGACGCAAATTCTTTAGAAGAAAACAGAAGAATAGATTTGGACAAAGTTCCAAACAAACCAGAACTTCTCCTAGACATAGGAAACAATTTCTCAGAATCAAGAAAAAGAGAAGTCCCCAGAGAAAATCCTCCAGATGCTTCATTTGCAATAAGAAAGGACACTTTTCAAAGAACTGTCCAAAAGGACAGAAGAAGCTTATTGCTCAAATTGAGGATGTATCCGGTATCACATTACATGATAATGATGTTGAATCAATATTTTCTATTGATGATGAAACTTCTTCACAAGCAGTTTGTTGTATTGAAAGATTTACAGACTCGGAGAATACAATATCTTCAGAAGAATCTTACACATCTTCTTCAGCCGGTGAGCAACACACCAGAAAGATTTGTACCATTACTGCCTATCCTAATCCTGCAGAACAGTTAGAAAGGTTTCAGCATAAGGTAACATACCCAATCAGAGTATCAAGCAACGGATCACCCACAGGACCAGAACCAAGTCCTGAACAGAGAAAAGATGTTCCTTTAATTGCTACAGCACAGTTTTCTCCACATATCGAGGTACAGATATATTTTTCAAAGTATCAAAGACCTATATCTGCAATAGCTTTCATTGATACAGGTGCATCCGAAAGCATGATCAACCCAGCAATAGTACCTCCAGAATTCTTGATGCCCTATGAGAAAAAATTTATGGCTGCGTCCGGTGAATTTTTCTATACTTACTTGAAAACAAAGTCTTTAAGGTTATGATGTTTCCTACCCGCACAATCAAGACTTGTTTAATTGCAACTGACCTCCCCGGTAAATATCTAGTTTTGGGTTGGGATCTTTTACAGAAAATGCCAGATCTCAGAATCCTTACTACTGGAATTCGATTTAATGGACAATTCAAGTCTTTCACATCAGTTACAAGAATGTATTTCATCGAGTCAGCTGGAAAGGCAAGAAAATTGTTTGATTTATCTTTTGCAGAAAATCATACCGAATTCTTGCAGAAATGCCCAAATCCTTTGTGGAAGAATCCAGATTTCTTTGTGAAATTGCCCTTCAAGCTTAACGAAGACATCAATCCTACTAAGGCCACTCACCCTGGTATGAAACCATCAGATTCTTATCTTGCGAAAGAAGAATGTATGTCCTTATTGCAGGAAGGACTTATTGAATACTCAAATTCACAATGGGCATGTGAAGCATTTTATGTCAATAAACGCTCAAAGCAAGTGAGAGGGAAGAAAAGATTGGTAATCAATTATCAACCTCTCAGTCATTTCTTACAGGACGATAAATTTCCACTGCCAAACAGAACTGCCTTATTGTCTTCATTAGCCAAAGCTAAAGTATTATCTAAGTTTAACCTTAAGAGTGGATTTTGGCAATTAGGCATTTATCCATATGACAGGTGGAAAATAGGATTTTGCATCCCAGATGGACATTTCCAATGGACTGTTTTACCATTTGGATTAAAGATGGCACTATCATTATTTCAAAAGGCTATGACACGTATTTTTTGGCCTATTCAGTCTTCAGCATTAATTTACATTGATGACATTCTTTTATTGAGTCCAGACAGAGAATCTCATAAGAGTTTGTTGAAACAATTTGCTAATATCCTTCAGAAATATGGAATTATGCTCTCAAAAAGAAATGTGATATTATATGAATCTTCTATTGATTTTTTAGGCATGAGACTTTCAAATGGAAAGTACTACCCTGAACTACACATTGCTCAGGAATTACTGAAATTCCCAGACACCAATTTGACCGTTAAAGAGGTGCAACAATTTTTGGGAATTGTAAATTATTTATGAGATTTTGTTCCTAAGATCAGCAGGTATACAAGCCCCCTTAAAGCACAGCTAAAGAAAAATACACAACCATGGAGACAAGCCCAGACAGAAGCAATTCGCTACCTAAAGACTCAGTTACAACTTCTTCCACCACTCCAGATTTCTTCATATGGAGTTAGAGTCTTACAGACAGATGCTAGCGACCTATATTGGGCAGCGATTCTTTTAGAAGAGAAGGAAGGTAAAAAACATATTTGTGCCTACAAGTCAGGTAAATTCAATCAAGCAGAACAACATTACCATTCAACCATAAAGAAAATACTTGCAGTGACATATGGAATCAAGAAGTTTGAATTTCATCTGGTTGAATATCATTTCATTATTGAAACTGGCCTATCTTCCTTCAGTTACATGTTAAAGTTTAAACAGAAGCAGATTCCGAATGCACAACTATTAAGGTTAGCAGAATGGTTATCTCAATATTCTTTTACAGTCAGACATATCAAGGGTACATCCAATGTCTTTGCAGACTTTCTTTCCAGACCCTTTGATGTTGCACATCCAAATCTGTTAGAAACGCCAAAGTTACAGGCTATGTTCACAACCAGAATTTTTACGAACAGACATGCAAATCCACAGGAGATTACCGAGTTTCCCCCAGAAGTCACTAATCATGAACAGATTGATGCTTTGTTATTTGATGCTCTTAAATTAATGAATAAGTATCTAGTTCAGATTTTCATGAAATATGGAGAACTGATGTTTCCAAGAGAAGGACTGCATCTGACATATCCATTTCTAGAAGCTATTCCAATTCAGCCACAGCACCTTTTTCCTCAGGAGCTCAAATGGTTTTTATGGTATTTCTTCATATACATACTGTTGCTTTGGAATTTCCTACTGAAGAAATGCTTGAGTATTGGGAGAAGCGTCTAAATCGAGGAAAACCACATTGTTGCCTAACAGAGATATTACCTTGGTTTGCACCACTGATCCAATGGCAAGCCTGGTTTGAAATACATAGAGACAGATACAGCAAATGGCCAGGCATTACTTCATATACAACTTATCTTTTTCGAAGACGTTGGTATTATGACTCAGAATTACAAGCATTGGTTTCCATTAATACAGTTGATGATTTTGCTTGTCTTTCTCATCCTCTAACTCTTTGCATAGATGACAGTTTTTCTGAATGGCAAGACTCTTTAGCCAATAAAGAACTTTTAAAGCAGAAGCTTTGCAAAGAGAACGGATTTCATTATCTCACTCATGAAGAGATTGCTCAGGCTCGCATACAACACACAGACGCCAATCATATCCATGAGCTACGACAGGCTCTTCTTCAGCGAGCACATCGCCTAGAGCATTTGAATAAGATGGCCCAAGATTTCTTAAGAATTGTTGATTTAGAAGACATGCCCGGACCATCAAACACAGGCCCAGGATCGTCCTCAAGTGATAAGCGTTCAGATGATAATTCAGAGGATCAGGACCCACGCGGAAAAAGACCAAGGAATTGAAGCCGCCCATGTGAAGAATGGATGAAGATAAGGAGACAAGACGAGACTTTCACTTTTGACAATTTTGGCCCAAGATTCCTTTGAGATAAAGCCGGCACAAGATGATAAGCTAACTTTAGCTTTAGTCATTTCTAGCTTTAGTCTTTTCAAACTTTTTGACTTCTTTGTACAAAGATGATAAGGCTACGTGGCTTAAAAACAGCCTAGTTACATTCTTTCGTTGTAACTGTAAATACCCCCCACTCAGCCACAGAGTTCTTCTCATCAGAGTTTTTACAGTTACTAGGCTGAGTGGGGGTATTTATAGTTACAACGAAAGAATGTAACTAGGCTATGGTTAAGCCACGTAGCCTTATCATCTTTGTACAAAGAAGTCAAAAAGTCTGAAAAGACTAAAGCTAGAAATGACTAAAGCTAAAGTTAACTTGTAATCTTGTGCCGGCCTTATCTCAAAGGAATCTTGGGCCAAAATTGTCAAAAGTGAAAGTCTCGTCTTGTCTCGTTATCTTCATCCATTCTTCACATGGGCGGCTTCAATTCCTTGGCCTTTTTCCGCGTGGGTCCTGATCCTCTGAATTATCATCTGGACGCTTATTACTTGAGGACGATCCTGGGCCTGTGTTTGATGGTCCGGGCATGTCTTCTAAATCAACAATTCTTAAGAAATCTTGGGCCATCTTATTCAAATGTTCTAGGCGATGTGCTCGCTGAAGAAGAGCCTGTCGTAGCTCATGGATATGATTGGCGTCTGTGTGTTGTATGCGAGCCTGAGCAATCTCTTCATGAGTGAGATAATGAAATCCGTTCTCTTTGCAAAGCTTCTGCTTTAAAAGTTCTTTATTGGCTAAAGAGTCTTGCCATTCAGAAAAACTATCATCTATGCAAAGAGTTAGAGGATGAGAAAGACAAGCAAAATCATCAACTGTATTAATGGAAACCAATGCTTGTAATTCTGAGTCATAATACCAACGTCTTCGAAAAAGATAAGTTGTATATGAAGTAATGCCTGGCCATTTGCTGTATCTGTCTCTATGTATTTCAAACCAGGCTTGCCATTGGATCAGTGGTGCAAACCAAGGTAATATCTCTGTTAGGCAACAATGTGGTTTTCCTCTATTTAGACGCTTCTCCCAATACTCAAGCATTTCTTCTGTAGGAAATTCCAAAGCAACAGTATGTATATGGAAGAAATACCATAAAAACCATTTGAGCTCCTGAGGAAAAAGGTGCTGTGGCTGAATTGGAATAGCTTGTAGAAACGGATATGTCAGATGCAGTCCTTCTCTTGGAAACATCAGTTCTCCATATTTCATGAAAATCTGAACTAGATACTTATTCATTAATTTAAGAGCATCATATAACAAAGCATCAATCTGTTCATGATTAGTGACTTCTGGGGGAAACTCGGTAATCTCCTGTGGATTTGCATGTCTGTTCGTAAAAATTCTGGTTGTGAACATAGCCTGTAACTTTGGCGTTTCTAACAGATTTGGATGTGCAACATCAAAGGGTCTGGAAAGAAAGTCTGCAACGACATTGGATGTACCCTTGATATGTCTGACTGTAAAAGAATATTGAGATAATCATTCTGCTAACCTTAATAGTTGTGCATTCGGAATCTGCTTCTGTTTAAACTTTAACATGGAACTGAAGGAAGATAGGCCAGTTTCAATAATGAAATGATATCCAACCAGATGAAATTCAAACTTCTTGATTCCATATTTCACTGCAAGTATTTCCTTTATGGTTGAATGGTAAGGTTGTTCTGCTTGATTGAATTTACCTGACTTGTAGGCACAAATATGTTTTTTTACCTTCCTTCTCTTCTAAAAGAATCGCTGCCCATTATAGGTCGCTAGCATTTGTCTGCAAAACTCTAACTCCATCTGAAGGAATCTGGAGTGGTGGAAGAAGTTGTAACTGAGTCTTTAGGTAGCGAATTGCTTCTGTCTGGGCTTGTCCCCATGGTTGTGCATTTTTCTTTAGCTGTGCTTCAAGGGGGCTTGTATACCTGCTGATCTTAGGAACAAAATTTATTAAGTAATTTATAATTCCCAAAAATTGTTGCACCTGTTTAACGGTCAAATTGGTGTATGGGAATTTCAGTAATTCCTGAGCAATGTGTGGTCTAGGGTAGTACTTTCCATCTGAAAGTCTCATACCTAAAAATTCAATAGAAGATTCATATAATTTCACATTTCTTTCTGAGAGCATAATTCCATATTTCTGAAGGATATTAGCAAATTGTTTCAACAAACTCTCATGAGATTCTCTGTCTGGACTCAATAAAAGAATGTCATCAATGTAAATTAATGCTGAAGACTGAATAGGCCAAAAAATACGTGTCATAGCCTTTTGAAATAATGATGGTGCCGTCTTTAATCCAAATGGTAAAACAGTCCATTGGAAATGTCCATCCGGGATGCAAAATCCTGTTTTCCACACATGTCATCTGGAAGAATGCCTAATTGCCAAAATCCACTCTTAGGCTGTGTTTGAAAAGGTAAGAAAAGAAAAGAATAGAAAAGATATTTTTGTCATTTTCTTCCGCTCCCCCTCTCACTTTTTTCACTTTTCTTTTCTTTTCTTTTCTTTTCCCTCCTTTTCTCTCCTTTTCAAACACAGCCTTAAGGTCAAACTTAGAGAATACTTTAGCTTTGGCTAATGAAGAAAATAAGGCAGTTCTGTTTGGCAGTGGAAATTTATCGTCTTGTAAGAAATGACTGAGAGGTTGATAATTGATTACCAATCTTTTCTTCCCTCTCACTTGCTCTGAGTGTTTATTGACATAAAATGCTTCACATGCCCATTGTGAATTTGAGTATTCAATAAGTCCTTCCTGCAATAAGGACATACATTCTTCTTTCGCAAGATAAGAATCTGATGGTTTTTTTTCGAGTGAGTGGCCTTAGTAGGATTGATGTCTTCGTTAAGCTTGAAGGGCAATTTCACAAAGAAATCTGGATTCTTCCACAAAGGATTTGGGCATTTCTGCAAGAATTCAGTATGATTTTCTGCAAAAGATAAATCAAACAATTTTCTTGCCTTTCCAGCTGACTCGATGGAATACATTCTTGTAACTAATGTGAAAGGCTTGAATTGTCCATTAAATCGAATTCCAGTAGTAAGGATTCTGAGATCTGGCATTTTCTATAAAAGATCCCAACCCAAAACTAGATATTTACCGGGGAGGTCAGTTGCAATTAAACAAGTCTTGATTGTGCGGGTAGGAAACATCATAACCTTTAAAGACTTTGTTTTCAAGTAAGTATAGAAAAATTCACCGGACGCAGCCATAAATTTTTTCTCATAGGGCATCAAGAATTCTGGAGGTACTATTGCTGGGTTGATCATGCTTTCGGATGCACCTGTATCAATGAAAGCTATTGCAGATATAGGTCTTTGATACTTTGAAAAATATATCTGTACCTCGATATGTGGAGAAAACTGTGCTGTAGCAATTAAAGGAACTTCTTTTCTCTGTTCAAGACTTGGTTCTGGTCCTGTGGATGATCCGTTGCTTGATACTCTGATTGGGTATGTATGATACCTTTTGCTGAAACCTTTCTAACTGTTCTGCAGGATTAGGATAGGCAGTAATGGTACAAATCTTTCTGGTGTGTTGCTCACCGGCTGAAGAAGATGTGTAAGATTCTTCTGAAGATATTGTACTCTCCGAGTCTGTAAATCTTTCAATACAACAAACTGCTTGTGAAGAAGTTTCATCATCAATAGAAAATATTGATTCAACATCATTATCATGTAATGTGATACCGGATACATCCTCAATTTGAGCAATAAGCTTCTTCTGTCCTTTTGGACAGTTCTTTGCAAAGTGTCCTTTCTTATTGCAAATGAAGCATCTTGAGGATTTTCACTGGGGACTTCTCTTTTTCTTGATTCTGAGAAATTGTTTCCTATGTCTAGGAGAAGTTCTGGTTTGTTTGGAACTTTGTCCAAATCTATTCTTCTGTTTTCTTCTAAAGAATTTGCGTCTTGAAGATTTTAGACCTGTAATTCCCAAGCAAACACACAAGTCTCTTTTAGTGCATTTAATTTTGTACCTGGTATACTTGTTCTGACAAATTTTTTCGAGTCTTTTGTCTGGCTTCAGGAATCCTTGGATGATTTCTTTCCTTTGACATAACTCACTGAGACCTAAATGAATTTCTTGTTGAATCTGTCCAACTGTAAGGTCAGTGATTTTCTAATGTTTGGAAACTAAACTCTTTTCTACCATAGCAGATATGGAAGATGGTATGGATGATAGAAAAACTGGTTTTAAAGAATTGTCAGCACCAAGATGTATAAATAATTGTAAAAGTCTTTGATAGTGTCTGTCAAGATCTTTGAGCTTATAAGAACAACATTTTCTTTGAAAAAATTTTGTACGCTGTTCTTCCAAAATGTTAATAGGATTTCCAATAAAATATGCATAAAGATTACCCATAAAATCTTGGAGTGGTACACTCATCAACTGTACCTGGTTGGGTTCTAGAAACAAACTCCACCAAACTAGGAGTGTTCCTGTGAATTTAGAAGTAAGACCTGCAAGAATATCTGATGTATTGAAAACTGTTAGCTTCTTATGTAAACACCAAGCATAAAAATCTTGTATGCGCTGAGGCCATTTAGTATATGGTATATCATCAAAAGTGAACTTAAGATTAGTGATTCCTTCACTTGGCCGTGGATTCGGTCTCTGTCTTTCTGCAGAGTGATCTGAAAGACTTTCATCAATAGGTTCATCAATAATAGGGTCTGAGTTACCTCTATCTGCCATTAAAATCTGAGGTTCTGAATCTGATGAAGCTGATGAATTTTCTTCTGAAGTATGTTCTGATGTAACTTCATCTGATTGACTTTCTTCTGCTAAGACTGGCTGATTTGTCATAAGAATCTGAAGAGAATTCTCAAAGTAATAACCAATAGCAGAGTCTTTTTCATCCAATGAATTCTGAGAGATATTGTCAGTAGAATCTGGTTCTGAATAATTCTCAGATGGTGTAGAATCAGATGAATCATGAATTGAGGCTAAGGTAAGGGAAGATGTTACACATTTTGATACTGAAATCTGTGGGTCATCATTTTTCTTCTTGACCATAAGTTGCTGAGTAGGATAAGTCGGGCTTGGACTTCTGTATTGTGAAGGTCTATATTCTGTTGAAGGTTTTCTTTCAGAAGAGCCTTCTTGCTTCTTCTTTCCTTCACGGATTTCTTCACGCTTTCTATCCTTACGCCTTTGTTCTCGTATAATGTCTCTTATCTCAGCTGGGTCTTTCTTTCCCATTTGTCCAAAGATTGGATGCATAGTTTCCTGCACTTGTAAAGTAGGCTATACATACGGTTTTCCAAAATCCAAAAAGTCAGTAGTAAGTGGTCTAGGCATTTCCAAATTCAAATAATCTGTATTTGTGGTTTTTGGCATTCCAAAATTCAAAAAGTCTGACATATTGGGTTTCTCTGGAATTTCAACCTGCTTCTCCTTAATCATTTTGATTTGGCGTTTAAGCTTAGCAATTTCTTCATCTGGGTCAGATCTAAAGTATGAAGGAAAAATTCATCTTTCAAATTTATCTAACCTTTTCTAAAGAGTTTGTAATACCTCATGGGTCTTACTGTGCCGTGTGTCCAATTTTCACTTAAACGCCATTATGTTCCTTTCAAATTGTCCTGCATAATGTCAATCTTATGACAAATAGTATTAAGTGCTGAGTTCTGTACCAGTGCATTTTGGCTTTGTCAATTAAGGACTGCTTCAGCAATACTATTGCGGACGGGATAACCATTCTTGTCAAGTTCTGTAGGAACAGGAATCTTTGCAGAATATCGAACATTATCAACTGTATGTTCGCCAGTTGAAGGAAAGTTAAAATCTGAGTTACCCATCATCATAACTGTGGGTATCTGTACTGTAGGCACCTGAGTTGTTCTGGTGGCTTCCTGTGAACATGATTTTGTTGTACACTTAGAAACTGGAATTGAAGTTACCTGAGGCTGTATTGTAGATACTTTTGCCGAAGGCTTTTTAGTAACTGGAGTAGCTACTGTTTTAGTTTCTGGTGCAACTAATGCATCTTGTTCTTCAACAGTTGTTGGAATTACCTGCTCAGAAGGATTTTTCTTTTGCCATCTCATAACATTTTTATAGCAAGGTAATACCTTTGAAGGTTGCTTCAGTGGTCGCTTGGTTTTGGCAAGGTTCATTAACAATTGCCAACTCTCATGATTCTCCTGATGAGAGGTTGCTGGTGTTGTTGTCATGATGGCGGGGGAATCCTGGCTTGAATCATCATCGTCATCACTATCACTGTCAGTGTCTGATAAATTGTGAGGTCGATGATTTGACTTTTTCTTCCTGCGGGAGGAATAATCTTCCTCTTCTGGTTCAGAATCAGAACAATCACAATTTCTTTTGCACTTACCGACATCCCAATAACAGTGTTATGTGTCTGGGTCTCTAAAAAGATAAACTTCGTTTCCCTGTCCATCAAAAGAATGAATAATTTTGTTTAGGGAGTGAGGTTTCTTACGTCTGGGAGCCGGTTGAACCATAAACATTGTTGGAAATATGGAAGGTGTAGCTGGTTCTTTCTCATGTGATCTGTCAAATCTGATGGTCACAGTTCCATCCTTCTCTTTGACAAATCTGGATTCTGTAGACTGAATCAGCTTGACGTGCTGCTGCAATTGTTCGTAGTTTGACACCCATTTTTCTGGGAGGAGTTTCAATAACTCTGTCCTGGAGATCTATCTAGGAACGTGTAAACATGTAGGAGATTGTGAATGATGATAATCAGCTCTTATGATTAGAGCATAACTGGAATCATCAGGGACTTTAAGATCCAATGGTTCTGCACACGATAAGACATTTGATAGTGCAGAGTAGCTTCAATACAATTAGGATCCTGCTGTGGTCCTGCAATTTGTATCTGTACTTGCAAAGCTGATAAAAGCTTAGGGTCTTGGAGAGACATACAAAAGTTAGGATATAGTGTAACAAACATTGTTCCTACATTTAAAGTTGTCTCAATGGTTCCAATGCAAGCATGTTGATATTCAACAAATCTTGTGTCAAGTAGAACCATTCTTGCAGTAACTGGCAAACCTTTTCTGCCATGGTATGTCAAGGCGAGTCTGATAGCACCAAAGTGTAAGTGCGTGTAGCCTTTTTGAGACCATTGGCGAGGAAAATCTGTAGGTAACTGCAAAGACACAAATTGTTCTCTTTGTGTGGCCAAAATATGATGCTGGTTAAACTTACTGGCCTGGATATATTCAAGAACTTGTGATGCAGGCTGTCGGATGAGCGATCTGATCCGTCTGATGGGACTTGCTGATGGTCTGCTGAAAGCAGTGTATGGATTGAGCAGTGGAATGGTGGTGTCTGAAATTTGGTTGTCATCTGAAATGTCGTGGTGGGAAATCTCATATAAACAATCCAATTTAGATGCAGTAGATTTACTGAAAGAAGGGCTGAGGTCTAAAGTAACCGGGGCACTCAAAACTACTGGATTATCCATGGTCGGTGAGGCAGGGCAATAACCTTAGGTATAGTATACTTAGTCTCTATTTTCTCCCTCTCTGAAAAAAGAAAGAAAACATACGGTTGGAGATATGAACACAGAAAAATTTAATGTTTACATTCCTCCTTTCGTGTTGGTGATTTGTGGTGGATATCTCAGACTAATGTATAGAGAATTACTACCATTGTCTTGCTCTTGGCTTGGTCTTTGATTAATCAGACTAATGTGTTGGTTACCTGGTTCTCCCATGTTCGATCTTCGGTTTGATAAATTAATAATGTTTCCCCCATTTCAACAAGCAAAGCAAATGTGGATTATCAACTGCAGAAGGACCATTATTTTCTCCCTGACGATGCTTTCAACCATTATTTTGTTAACCTAGCTGTAATTGTGGCTGATTAGATCTTCTAGGCTCAGGGTGTGACAGATAATATTTTTGACAGTGAGGTTACCACGGGCTGGACTCTACGCTAGTTTCTGTCCTGAATAACAGAGTAAATATTCTGTATTTCCAATTGGAGAACTCTGAAGCCATCTTTTGGACAGGCTACCTGGGCTGTCAATATTGCTTATTATGATTTCTAGCTCTAGGCATCATTTTGCTTGTCTAACTCGTGCATGAATAGAAGTTTTAGCCAATGCTTATTACTGGAGTGTAATTCTGTTGTCAAGTTGCTCTAAGACATCATCATAAGATTTTGGACAATTTTAGTTTTGTGATTGATTAAGTAGCCAGATTATTCATATCATCTGAGAACCAGCTTATTGTAGTCATTGGACTTGACAAGAGATCCCTTAGCTGATACCCAGTGAAGAACTTTGGTTGTATTCTTGTAGTAGCTGTGAAAGGCACCTGATCAGTCCATTCCATCAAAATTAACTGCAGGTCTCGTGGTTTTGAGCCTCCACCTGCTCAGGTGTTTGGCCAGCGTGTTCTACAGTTGAAGGAGGTCGGAGTAAGTGAGGAAGATGCAATTACTGTTGCGGAAGTAAGTTCTAACTTAGGCTTAATACTGTTGATAGGACATCATCTCTGTAATTCTCTGACTATGTGCCCCTTGTCGACTAGACAGAATACCGACTGGAGAAGAAGGCAAAGAAGAAGGCGTATGTGAGACTAAAGCAGATAGCCAAGCTCCAAGGGAAGAGACCTCCTCCCAATCCTTATCCCAGCACGATCAAGGAGATACAAGCGGAGGAAAGGAAGTTGTCCGGGATCGTTTCTTCAATCCTGCGGTTCGCAGAATTCTTGAGCGGTTGAAGGCAGAAGTGGCTGCCGATATTCGGGCCAGGATGGGCAGGACTGGATAGCTTCATGATGGGGGGACTTATAGTCTTCTTGTGGGGTAGGATCTCTGCTTTTGAGTAACTTTAGTAGCATTGGGATTTTTTTCATAGTACAGGAGGACAAAGGATCTCTATTTCGTAGTTTGAAAAATAAGATACATTTATGGAAATTCTCCAATTTTTTCGGGTATTATTTGACAAATTTTGATGGCTGCTACTTTATTTTGTGAGTTATGTTCCTAAATACACGAAATAGTATCCATTTATTTCGTAAAATATTTTCCTGTTAAAGGAAAGTACACCTCCAATTACTTGAGGATATTTTGGAATCTCAAAGTCTAATTTTTGTTTTCATTTCATGTTTTGAAAACATAAATCGAAAACTGAAAATTTAAAAAAATATTATTCTACAAAAATTTATAGAACTTTATTTTTTCTCAATAATAAATTTTCTTATTTTTCTAGAAAACGAAAATAAGAAACGGAACTTTTTTCCTTGTAACATGATGTTTGTCTCTTACCAGGAATTCCACAACGAGGCTGCCGACGCACAATACAGTGTCCTCCAACATCATGGGGGTTTGCATTCCCCTTCTCATCGAGGCGGAGAAGGTGACTGAGAAGCAGGTGGAGATGAACTATGATTCCCTCAATAACATGTTTGGAAAGCCCGATGGGAAGGCCTTCGCGGTTGCTTCTCGATTCTTGGGCTCTCCTGGACGAGGCCAATGCTTCCATGCTTGAGTCCTCTGAGTTCCTGAATAAGTTCCACCACGCCCTTCTTGAGCTTCACCTCGAATAAGGGGCTCTCGTTTGCCCTGAGATGGGGAGAAAGTTCCCCATTAGGTGTGATGCGGCATGTCGTTGTACAATGATGCTTTTTAGGTGGAGTGCTCCTGGAGTAAACTGGTAGATGAGGTGAGACTCGAGTCCCTCGTGAGGCATATAGCTTATTTGAAATCATGTTCAGTTGGATCGTCGTGGTCTCATAACTGATCCGATACTGTTTGAGTGACCTTTATTGCGGACAAGGGCCGTGTTTTGCATACCTCCTCACACTAATCGATTTGCTTGGGCTGAGTGGTGTTTCTGGTGCATATCACTCTCCTCGTGTACAGTTTTCCCTGTTATGGTGCAAGACCTGCCCAATTTGCCGGAAGCACGTATTCATTGGCCTAAGCTTATGTCTTCCGGCCTACTGGGAACAAGGTTTGAAGATGCCGCATTTAGTTAGAGGACGAGGTCGGGAACTGCTGAAGTTTCATTCCTTTGTCTCTGACCGGGATTGTCTTCGAAAGTTAGCCTGGTTTGGGTGTGGAGTCATATCTGTTCCCCTTGTTTATTGCTATTCTGTTCCCCTTGTCTTCGAAAGTTAGTCAGGATGCCGCAGCTTCGATAACTCAAACGAAAGATGGCGGGGAAGATGCTCGAAATAGAGTATGGGAATGGGGGAATGACTTCGGGGAGATCTTTGCCGAAGCAATATGCCTCACAAAATCATACGAACTAAGTCAGGAACAAACGATAAAAATTAGAAAAAAAAAAAGAGATTTTCCGAGCAAAAACTTCCCGCCTTTCCCCCTTGTCTCACAGTCTTCGTCGGAGCCGCAAAGAAAATGCCTAAAACCCAAACCTCGTTCCCATCATCACTTCCCCAAGCGACGTCGTCGTCGTCCACTCCTGCCTCCTCCGTGTTCAACCTCGAAGTCCTCGACTCCCTCACCGACTCCGACATCCAGCGACTCCTCCACGCCTACTCTGCCTTCTGCTCCTCCACCGACTCCCTCCTCCTACTCTCCGGTATCCCCTCTGCGTCCCCCTCCCCCTCCCTTGAGTTCGCCGATTCCGTTCACGTCCTCTGCAGCCACCGCCTTAGATCCTTCGTCGTCGATCACTTCCTCCGCTCCCTCCAGGTTCTCTCTGCTCTCCCCCCTCCTCCTTCCTGACTCGCTGTTACTTTTGCAGTGGTTACTGGACCGTTGATCGTTCGAGCTTGTGGCTGCAGGATGCTTTCGAGGGGAATTGCTCCTCCAAGTTCTGGAGAAGCTTTGAGGCCTACCGAGATTTCCCGCCCCTCGAAGATAGATCGCCATCGGTAAACCCTTTTGAGTGTTGTCTATTCTTACTAATTGTCGAGGGATGTGGGCATGACGTTCTTGTGGTCTGATGTATCATCTCCTTGTAGATTGACGAGGCCAGTCTTGAGCAGCTACTCTGTGAGGCTTTGGACGAGATTTCAGCCAAAAAGCAGCATCAAGAGCAGTGCTTGTCAGTATTGGTTAGTGCATTGGAATCGTGTGATGACCAAGTCTTGGAGGGCAAACATGATTTTGATACCGAAAGCAAACTTTTGTTCTCCAAATATCAACTGATGGTCCACTCAGTTTTGTTGGCATCTCTTCCACGCCATTTCTATGGTATTTGTTATTTATTTAAGCTTTGAGCATTCTTGTTGCTGTTCATTCCCTTCATGATGATGCTAGCAAAAAAATGACCACTGCGCCTGTGCTATCTAAAGATAGCTACCTGAATGTTTAATCCGCTAATAATACCTCTTCCGAACATTTTGGTTTGTTGACCAAAATTATACGACTAGCTGTTAAATGTGTGATTTTTCTATGGGTTTTACCTGGAATTTTCATTTCCTGGTGCTAGATTCTTTTTACAGAGAAAAACTCCTGTTATAGCTCTTTTTAAATTTCTCTGATAGTAGTATCCTTTCACGCTAGATATCTTGCACTGGTACTTCAAGAGAAGATTGGAGGAGATCAGTGCCATGATGGATGATGATTGTTCGGGGAAGGATAGCATGGATTTAGATGAAAGTGCTGTATTTTCTTTAGAGAGTGGTGACATGGATATTGATGGAGAGCAGCGAGGGAAGTCTTTGGATGGCAGATGGGTGACAAATATTGGGAAGGTTGTACGTGATCTTAGGTCCCTTGGGTTTTTATCCATGACAGAAGACGCGTATGCTTCTGCAATTTTTATGCTTCTTAATGTGAGTATATTCCGTCACATTGTTGATGCTGTCCTTAGTTCTTGTTTCCCCTGTTCTCCAATCCCTACTTTTTGAGTACTTGACCATAGAACATTTTTTAACTGATTTCCAAACATTTTTATTTTCCAAGGTTTAAATCAGTTCAGTGAAAAGAAGACAGCTTTATCTAGTGCTTGACTGCTTGGTAAATCTTTTGAATTATTTTTTGATTTCTAGGCTAAAGTAAATGAGTTGGCTGGAGATGACTTTCGATGTTCCATTTTGGGTGCTATCAAACGCTGGATTCAGGTAACGTCCTAATTTTGCTCTTTTTTAGTTTTTTGTACTCGTATGATTTTGCGAACATCTTCAAAGGTCATACACATTCATCCTCCCTCCTCTGCATGGGCGGTTTAACACTTTATTGCTCACAGACATGATTTGTAACTCATTCTGCAGGCTGTTCCCCTTCAGCTTTTGCATTCTCTGCATTCTTACCTTGGTGATACTCCCAGTTACGATACCACATCAAATGTAAAATCTCCTCTGTCCTCAAAATCCTTTTCATGCTATCCTGGAGATCGTCCTCTTTCCCAAGGAATTATTATATGGAAGTTACGGCTAGAGTATTTTGCCTATGAGGTCGTGCAAGATTTGCGGATTGACAAATTGTTTGAGATAATTGTGGATTATCCTGAAAGGTAACATTCCTCCCCTCACAAAGATCTCATTTTGCATAAAACTAATGCTGGAGATCATACAGTATTTTGATAGTGATGTCTTGATCTTCTTTAAGATATAAATTTCCATGTGTGGAGAGGTGAAATTACATAGAACAGCTGCTGTATGGCTGGGAGGCTGAATTAAAGAATTATCTGCTTGATCCAATGTAATGGTTCAGATTGTCCAATCCAAACATACTTCATTCAAGAAACAGGCATTTCATCTGTTCTCTTTATGGAATGCTCCTTCGAAAGATGAACAAGAGCCTACTGTATCCTTTTCCTTGTTTTGATATGAGAAGTATTTTGGGAATTCAGTTAGATTAAGCCTCGATATGGAGACCATAATAAGACTTGAGAGCATTCCTGGATAATGCAGGGTAGGGAAATGATGTGCATATACACAATCTTACCTTTGTAAATATTTTCAAGGAGGATGTTTTCATGTTCATCTCAAATCCATGTCGGACAGGATACCGAAACAGAAACTTTAGCAATGGTTAAAGACATAGTGATGTGAGAACATTAAGATTCAAAGTTGGAGATTGTCTAATGACTTACACAATATTTGTCAAAAGACGTAGCTCCAATGACCTGTGAGGTTTGTCAAAAGACATGGAACACATGTGGCTAGATGTAAGTGGTAGAACATTGTTTATGTCAGGAACATGTCTTATCTTGTGTCCTAGAAAGTAGATCTTGGTCCACCAAAATTTGTAATTGAATTATCCTCGTTTGTGTGTTGTTTGATTTTAAGAAGTAGCTTCTCAATATAATAGTTGGAAAAGTTCTTAGCATGTATTCAAATCCCACAGTTTAAATGCAAAAGTAGCAAATTAGTTGCAGAACTGGACAATGCATGATTGGAGGAATGCATTGTGATGGCTCTTGGATAATTGTGCATGCCATTAGATGGTTGTTCCATTTAATGATGTGCAACAACAATTAAATTTGCAGTTCTCCTGCTATTGAGGACCTGAAGCAATGTCTTGAATACACTGGACAACACTCCAAGTTGGTTCAGTCATTCATCTCTTCGCTTCGATATCGATTGCTCACTGCAGGTGCTTCAACTAATGATATATTGCACCAGTATGTCTCAACAATCAAAGCACTTAGGACAATAGACCGAACTGGTATATTTCTTGAAGAAGTTGGGGAACCGATAAGGGAGTACTTGAGGGGAAGAAAGGATACCATTAAATGTATTGTTACCATGCTCACTGATGGGGCTAGTGGAAGTGCAAATGGATCAGTCAATGCTGGGGATAGCCTTCTTGAGGAGCTGAATAGAGACGAAGAAGGTCAAGAAAAAGCTGATCTTGAAGATGGTTTCAATTCTGATGATAAGCAAGCCTGGGCTAGTGCTATGTGGTAAGTTAGATGTTGTGCTATCAGAGAAGCTTTTCCTTTTGATTCTTTCTTCTTGAGTTTTGCACTTATGTTTTGATACCTACCAGATCATGTTGTTGAATATTACATATCTGAGATTTAAAGCTGACTTATTTCTGCATGCAACTTATTTCCTTTCAATCATCAGTGAAAAGAAAAACTCTTTCCTTTTCAGCTGGGAGCCTGATCCTGCTGAAGCTGATCCATTAAAGGGTAGCAGGAACCAGCGAAAGGTGGACATATTGGGAATGATTGTTGGAATAATTGGATCAAAAGATCAACTAGTGAATGAATATCGTGTCATACTGGCTGAAAAGCTTCTTAACAAGACAGATTATGACATTGACCCTGATATTCGTACTTTAGAACTCCTCAAGGCAAGACCTCACTTAGACTCCCTTCATGATTTAGATTGTAAATTTCATATTTGACCTCGTCGTCTGTGTTATGCATTAGATACACTTCGGCGAGGGTATCATGCAAAAATGTGAAATAATGCTCAACGATCTTATTGACTCGAAGAGGACAAACAGCAACATCAGGGCCTCGATGAATAAAGCATCTCAGCCAAGTTGAGATTCATGTTTCATTTCTTATTTATCTACGTGCTTGAATAAACGGCAATTAGTCCTTTCATATGGTCTTCATGGCTTATCGGCTTTCTTTTATTGTTCTCCTTATATTGTGGTTAGGTGTTGCATTAGAAAATGCTGAGATTTCTTCAGATGTCGTGGATGCTACTATCATCTCATCAAACTTTTGGCCTCCAATACAGGTAGTGTATTTTCCCTATTGAGCTTTCTTGGAGACTGTCAACTAGAACCCTATAAATGATAGCTCCTCTAAGTCGTGTAAGTTTTTCCATGTCTCAGGATGAGGAGTTTAATGTACCTGAACCTGTTGATCGCATGCTGACGGAATATGCTAGCAGATACACTGAAGTCAAAACCCCTCGTAAACTCCTTTGGAAGAAAACTGTGGGAACAGTGAAGGTATTACTTTGGAAGTTACTTCCATTTTTATGTCAGTGAAATGATTCTTTCTAACCTGGCTATTGATGCTCGCGGTGGGGTTTTCCAGCTAGAAAATTGACGTGTCTTTTCTTCCGAGTTTTGCACTGAAATACCCTAGCTCAGGAAAAAATTGAGTAAAGAGGGAGGGCGTGAAAAAAATTGAGTGAAATAACCGGTTGAAGTCGTCACTTGAAGTTGCGACTTTTCCTTTGCCTAATTTTAGGAGAAGTCGTTTTACGTAATTTTTTAGGAGAAGAATCACTCCAACTGACGACTTTCTATTTTTTTAGTAAGTGGTGACTTTCTTAATTTTTTTAGGAAAAGTCGCCATTTGAATTGATAACTTCTCCTAAAATTGGGTAAAGGAAAAGTTGTCACTTCAAGTGATGACTTCAATCAGGTATTTCGCCCAATTTTTTTCACGCCATCCCTCTTTACTCAATTTTTTTCACAGGTAGGGTATTTCGGTGCAAAACCCTTTTTCTTCCATATTTAATATATTGGCTGTTGTTTCCAGTTGGAGTTGCAGTTCAACGATAGAGAAATCCAGTTAACAGTTACTCCTATGCAAGCTGCAATAATAATGCAATTTCAAGATCAGAAAAGGTAGTGTTGCTATGCATGAAGTGTAAGTTGCTATCAATATGCAGTCCTACTTATTCTTGCATGTACAGTTGGTCTTCAAAGGATCTCGCCACTGCGATTGGTGTTCCTGTTGATGTTCTTGATAGGCGGATTAATTTCTGGATAAGCAAGGTATGTGTTTTGCCTTATTCCCAGGCTTGATTAGAAATAGGTGATTGCTATGGTCTGTGTTATATTTGTTTGTAGGAAGACAAAGAACAACTCGTTTGCTTTCTATAAAGGGAAAACTCAGGCTTGAACCAAACATTTGCTCTCCTCACTCATTTAATCAGCTTTGCATTATGGGCTTTCTCCGCAAGCAATAGATCCATGGATATATTGGTATTCTAATCGATAATGCAGTTCTGGTGGCATTAATCTCGCATGCTACATATGAATCTTTGTCTCTGGATGGGTGCATTCCCACAACTGCAATTTCTATTTATCACCATTTAATATTTTTATTTATTTGTTGTTGAATTGGCCATTATGTCGATCGTGGTTTCAATTATTGGGCTGTGTGCTAAGAAGTGAAAGCATATCTCTGTATTTGGAAGCAAAAAAAAAAATGTACTGTATCTGTCCTTGAGTGTTATATGACTGCTCAAACTGGTTTTACAACAGACTTATACTAACAGGGAATTCTTGCTGAATCTGTGGAACCAAAATCTAGCGAGCGTGCATATACTATATTGGAGGCTGCAGCCGATGCTGGCACTAGTGGTGTAAACAATGACAGTGGTGAAGAGTTTGTAGCAGGTGATGAGGAAGAAGATGGCACAGTGGCATCTGTTGAGGATCAACTTCGCAAGGAAATGACAGTTTATGAGGTTACGGGAATTCTATTTTTTCTTTCTTTTTCTTTTCCTTTATTTTTTTGATAGCAGCGGGGTTTTCCTTTTCCTTTTCCTTTTCTGTTTGGAAGGATGTCCTGATGATAGGTGATTAAACTTAATGTTTATTGCGTCAGTCATTCTCCTAGCCCTCTTATTTTCATTGAGTACTTGTTTTGGTAGACCATTGAGTATTTGTAGTGTTTATGTTTTATCTTCTTCTGTGGATGGCCTCTAAACTCTCCATTACCATCCCGTTATGTTCGCGGTGATTGGTTTGTGTTTTTGAGATTCTTCATTTATGAGTTGAGATTCCTAGGATTTGGTCCTTTCCTGGTCTTCATGGTTTTTCTCAATGGACAATTTATTACCTCAACATTGCCATGAATACATGAAAACGGCCATCCAAAGGCGATGTTTCCCGTGGCTTCTGTTTCATGAAAAATAATTGAAGGCAAAGGAACTTAGAACATAACTGCCAAGCCACATCCACTGGCGACAAATGGTACTGTAACCACTTGACTTTGTCTGCTGTTTGCATCTTTTCTTTTGTTCTCTCGAAAAATGCTATTAGCCAAACAGGCTGGCCTTTTGCCTCATGTGGATGGTGTTGTACCCGGGCGTGCATTTATTTATAATTGCTTTAGTAATTGAAGAATGATTGATTGTGTAATGATTTAGTCCGCTTGTGCATGACAAATGTTTTGATGATTATTATGTTTCATTGTAGAAATACATCACAGGCATGCTCAGAAACTTTGGCCGCATGACTCTGGAGAGAATCCACAACACTCTTAAGGTAGGTCGTGATGCACCCTTTCATTCTTATACCACCTTCAATTTAACGGCTGTCCTGAGTGGTACTTTGGCCGCAGATGTTTTGTATAGCTGATCCTATCTATGACAAGTCTCCCCACCAACTTCAGCTATTTTTATCTGGACTGATTTCTGAGGAGAAGTTGGAACTTACAGGCGAGGTATACAGTCTGAGGAAGCAAGATGGTTAACCTTGCATGCTTTTAGATATGTAATTCTGGATAGGTACAAATTCCTCTCAAGTCACTAAAAATGTGTTGTTTATATACATTCTCTTTGTTTGGGGATTTGTTTTTTGACAAACTTGAAAAATAATTCTAAAAATGTTTGGCATGCTAACGGATACGACACCAAGCCTTCACACAATTATAAGGTTGCTTGTATGGTCAAGAGTTCGAGCAGGCAAGAAACTATTTCACAGATATTTACAAGAGGACAGCTGTGTATATTTGTATGGATATATACCCATGCCCTTTCCCTTTGCCCTTACTAAACAAAAGGTGCTTTGCCTGTCGAAGCACCCTTGGTATTGCTTGTCCAAAGGCGATCTTGCTGTAATTATCTGAAGGAAAACACCTTTGTTGTTGCTGTGCCTGCTGTTCCTCGTTAAATAGGTTGCACGGTTGAAATATAAAGCACTTGGCTGTCGTTTGTGTACACCGAATTGTGCTTTTATATTCATAGCGTAGAGGTACCCACGGAAGCAGGAGGTAGAGGTTGTGATCCTGTGCTTTTCCATTCGGTAGTTAGGATCCATATGGGGAAAAAAGAGAACACGGCGGCGGGTATTGCCCCCCAGCTACTCGTCGATCATGTCCATTCGAATGATTAATTAGGAAGAAAAGTGTTTAGTATTTATCTGCAGTTAGTTTTGATGGTTCTTTGAATTGTCTGATCAAGATACGTGTGCGGGTTAGTTCACAAGCAATCGGGAAGCACGATGATGTTGTGCCTCGTTCATTTCCTGTGCTTTTTTTCTCATTTTGGGCGGTTAGTTTTATGGTTGGGCCAAGGAAAACTTTTGATGACTGTCTTGAGAGATTTTGGTAGGTTGGAGATGTAAAAAGGATGTGACTCCTTCATTTCCAATGGTTAGAGAGTCCTCCCACGCATGCAAAGATTGCTTTGCTTTACCTTGGAGAAACTTATTCCCCTCTCTTAGTCCCTGTTGAAATATCCGACTCGGCCTCTTCTCCCAGTTAATGCTACATTATGGATGCTGAAAAACTGTCAGAACTCCCCATCTCTGTCTGCAGGTCAGGGGGCTGGTTGGTCCTGAGTTTCATGGTCCTTTCATGGATCTTACTTCACCGCTGGAATCAAAGAAATGAGATCGGCCCAAAGACGTGGCCGCTGGTGGGAGCAGCGATCGAACAACTCATCAACTATGATAGGATGCATGATTGGCTTGTCGAGTACTTATCCAAGTCGAGGACGGTCGTTGTTCCCATGCCTTTCACGACTTACACTTACATTGCGGATCCTGCAAACGTGGAACATGTCCTGAAGACCAATTTCCTGAATTATCCAAAGGTCGGTATAGGAAAAGTAGTAGAAGAAGAAGCTGCAGCTCCTAAATTACGAAATCTGTCATAAGCTCGTTATCATTCTTCCGGGTGAATTTTTAGGGGAAGGTCTATCACTCCTACATGGAAGTGCTGCTAGGGGATGGCATCTTCAATGTGGATGGCGAGGCGTGGAGAAAGCAAAGGAAGACGGCCAGTTTCGAATTCGCGTCCAAAAATTTGAGGGACTTCAGCACCGTCGTCTTCAAGGAGTACAGCCTGAAGCTATCCTCGATACTGCTCCAGGCATCGATGAACAATCTTCCAATAGACATGCAGGTCTGAACTGCCGTGATGAGGATGACCATGATGTTGCAGGGATCGTCGATTCATTCTCAACCTTTTTCTGTTCTTTTTTTTTCTTGGCCTCTGCAAGGATTTGCTGATGAGGATGACTTTGGACTCCATATGCAAAGTGGGATTTGGCGTAGAGATTGGCACACTGGCTCCGGACCTTCCTGACAATCTGTTTGCCAAGGCGTTCGATATGGCGAACATCATTGTCACCCTCCGTTTTATCGACCCTCTTTGGAGGATCAAAAGGTTCCTGAATATCGGTTCCGAGGCTCTCCTTGACAAGAGCATCAAGATGATTGATGAGTTCACCTATTCTGTTATTAAGAGGAGGAAATCAGAAATCACTGCTCTCAAGTCCCAGCACCATATCGATCAGGTTTTTCACTTCTAAACTTAAGAAAAATAAAAAATTTATATATCTGATTTCTTGTTTGTCCTCCGTTTTATAAACAGGATGGTTATCAGATGAAGAATGACATACTGTCGCGATTCATCAATTTAGGCGACAACCCAGAGAACAACATAACTGATAAAACACTCCGTGACGTCGTCCTGAACTTCGTAATTGCCGGTCGAGACACTACGGCTACGACCCTTTCTTGGGCCATATACATGATAATGACCCACCAGGAAGTCGCAGAGAAGCTCTTTTTGGAGCTGAAGAAACTCGAGGAAGATCAAGCGGCGGAACAGAATATATCCCTACGTCTGTGCAATGTCAGAGAGGATGCTGAATCGTTCAACCAGAGAGTTGCCCAGTTTGCGCAGCTCCTGGACTATGATGCACTTGGGAAGCTGTACTATCTTCATGCTGTGATCACAGAAACCCTCCGCTTGTATCCAGCCGTCCCTCAGGTTTGGTCCCCCCCTGCTCTCGCCTTTAAACCACTACAATGCTGGAAGATTTGTATCTTTCATCGAGGAAAGCCACATGGAGATTGCCAATGCAGGACCCTAAAGGAGTTCTGGAAGATGACGTGTTGCCGGATGGAACAAGAGTAAAAGCTGGAGGAATGGTCACTTATGTACCTTACTCCATGGGCCGAATGGAGTACAACTGGGGTAGTGACGCCGCATCATTCAAGCCAGAGAGGTGGATCGAGGATGGACTCTTCCGAAATGCATCCCCCTTCAAGTTCACTGCTTTCCAGGTTCGTAAACTTCCTTATGGAGCATTCAGACCATTTGGGAGGAGATTGTCCATTCAATTGCTAACTCTCATTCCAATGGGTGCTATGATGCAGGCGGGGCCACGGATCTGCCTAGGGAAGGACTCGGCATATCTGCAGATGAAAATGGCTCTTGCCATACTGTGCAGATTCTACGAGTTCAAGCTGGTGCCAAACCACCAAGTGAAGTACAGGATGATGACAATCCTGTCGATGCAGTACGGCTTAAACATTACAGTGATGAGACGACAATGACCATAGCGTCGACCCCATTTTCTCTTTCTTAGAAGCATAATGAAATATCATTCCGGATGAATTGGGAGCTGTCCCTGAACTTCATTCAAAATTGAAGATCCCATCAATTGTCCTAATTAACTTCACCATGACAAGAACAAAGCGCCTCTCCTATATCCTGCAATGTTTTACTAAAATGGCATGCCACATATCATGCGCCCAACATCAATCTCCATCCATTTCATTTGAAATATCAAGTCTATATACATCACAATATGTTGAGCTGCCTAGAATTGCAGGCCTGGCGAAACTATGATCTATGTTCTTACTTGAAGCATTACTACTTTCTAGCTATTCCGAAAATATGGGGACTTATTGGAAAGGCGTCCGCCAGGAAAGCGGCATCAAGGTCCACACTCGAGAACCCGGCTCCAGAAATGTTCTTTCCTGTTTCTCTGGTCAGGTGGCACCCATCTGCAACTATCTGCTGCAGCGGATCGAGCAATTCTTGCAGAAGCCTTACGATAGTCCCACCTGGTGTCCGATGACCATTGAAAGGAGGATCACTTGCCACTCTTATTAAAAGTTGCAACCGTAAGATATCATAGGTTATATTAAAAGAGTCCCTGTTACCATTGGCAGCCACATGTTCGACGAATAGGTACTGTCCTCCTGGCTTCAAAACCCTTTTCACCTCTGCAATAAGAAGAGTAAGCAGCAAGTATCCCTAACACGAACAACGCAAAACCACAGGATGCAGATGCTTCCATGTTTATAATATTACCGGCAAGTGTCTGATCAACGTTGGCGACAGAGCATAGCACCAGTGTCCCAACGACTGCATCCACAGATGCATCGGCTAAGGGTATAGCTTCCCCAACCTAGTTATGTTTCCAGCGTGCAGAGATTTCAGTTATAATACTATCAGAACTTGCTTTCCAATAGGGTATATACTTTTTCCAGAAACGAAAAAAGTGGCATACTGCTTGCAGAAACTTGAAGTTGTCAAGGGGTACACCAGCTGCCACTGTCGCTGCCCGTGCATATCTCTCCATAACTGCTTTCGGATCCAGCCCGACTACATTCACCTCATCATTACGAGCGTAGTACTTGAGGTTAGGACCAGTTCCGATGCCTATTTCTAAGACATCCTTGGCTTTTCCCTCCAGGTGGCTGAAGAGTTGCGCCTTGTACCCTGCAGTCTAGCTGCGAAGTTCCAGGATCAATAGGGCGGAAATCTACCCCAAACCGAAACGACAATTTTTTCAGAACGTGGCGAATTGCCTACACCCAGCATTGAACAAAGGATATCGAGACAGAAGGCACAAATGAACCTCATTTTCATAAGATTGCATGGTTTCATCGAGGAAGAAAGCCTGGAGCTCATCGTACCACTGTGGTCTAGGCGGGTGAACTTTGTCCAACATCGTCTGTGAGAGAACACACCATCATGTTCCTAATTCATCCAAGTGAAGAGAAGAGCAACAAAAACGAGATACCGAAGCTTTGGAAGATAAATCGGAGGCCTTGGAAGGGGGAATGGGAAACAGAGCTGCAGTAGACAGTGACTGAAGGAAATGCCTTCTCCCACAGCACTGACACAGACCTCCGACACGGGACTGGGTAGCTTGTTTTCCGAACGGCCTCGAAGACGAGTCGGAACAGCATGACGACCAAGACATAACATGCAGAGCTGAGGAAGATGGTTTCCCTGAAGGAAGTAAAGGTGGAGAACACAAAGGAGATCCCATCGCCATCATCATAATGACTCAGTAGAGTTTTAGTTTCAATTCCAAGAAAAGAGGAAGGAAGCTTGTCCTCCTGCATCGTGTGTATTTTTATGTGGCCAAGAGTTGTTCGTTTATCCAATATGAAGTAGCTCTTTGGTATTATTACCTCTGTCCCCAATACAAAACACCCGTTATTACAGCAGGGACTAACTCATATTAGCTGCTACTACTCGAACACGCGGATGTTAGATATTCCAGTCCTGTCTAGCACGCATGTCGACACGGTGACAAAAACTAGTTCCCCACGCGTCCTCGGACGCTCAAGGCCTCCTCAGCATCCTGTCCTGGAAGATATCCTTCTCCAGGGCTAACACCCTCTTGGCTTCTATCATTTGACTCGCACAACTCATTGCTCTGAGCTGCATTGCTGCTGCCAGTGTCGAATCCTCCAGTCGAGATAAAAAGAAATATAAGGATCGGCAGAATTGTTGGCCAGACCATTAAAGCATCGACCAAAAGGAAGCAGAAAGAGCTTAAATTTACCTGGAGAAAGAGAGGACTCCACTGATGGAGAGTGAGGAGCATAGGCTGACCGCCTGGATCTCATTTGCTGTTGCGGGCTACGCTGTTGTAAACGGTATCAATCACGGTGTAAGGTCTTTGGAGCCCCCGACATCTAAAGGGGCAAAGATGCGATGACAAAAAAGGGTGATTTCCTCACCTGCAACTTCGGCTCGAGGGGTCCTCTAGGCTGTTTGTGTGGTCCTTGCTGTCAACAGTCACCAATCCATTGGAAACACGATGTCATTCGGGAGGGATGACATTTGAGATCACTAGAAGGCGCTTGGGAATGTTTACCTTGGCCAAAGCCCAGTCTGCAGAGTCGAAGAATGCGCGTTCGTGATCCTGGATTTCGAGAGAACAATCAATCATCAAATGATAGTCCCAACATCATGTCTAGTAAGAATAGGACTTCGCTTCGCAGGGTAAAGCCAGCTTACTTGGGAAATCAGGGGAGGCTTCCTCAGCAACAAACCGCCATACTTCTTCGTAATCTGCGTCATCTCCTCCTCCTCCTCCTCCTGCTCCGGTGGCAGAACAGAAGCTGGATCCTCCTCATCGTCATTTTGTTCAGAACGTTTCCCTGAACTATCGACAATCACCTCCCCATCTCCTACTTCAACGTCAACAGGCCCCGTGTCACTTCCCAACAAGCTGCTCGCATCCGACATGGTTATACTTGGTTGTAGTAATCTGAGGAATGGTCTGGAATCACACGATAGAATGGCATGAGAGAAGTCCAGAGAAGTAGGAGAATACAAATTACAAACAAGAGGGAAGGGGGGGGGGGAGATGCTCGGGTCTGCCTCAATGCTACGCAAGTACCATATTTTATTTGGAGACATCGTTGATATCAGAAAGTAACTGGTGCATTGGAAGAGGCAAAGTAATTGAGAAAGGCATGAGTTGAGTGGGGGGATCGAGTTTTCCTGTCCATTAATCAGATGGTGGGGGGTACGAATTGACACGCTATCAGTTTTTAAATTCCATTAATTAGGAGGGGGACTTTCATGGACCTTTGTTACGAGCTATGTTTTGCTCGGCATAAAAATATTTTACAGTGATTTTTAAAATTTTTTCATTTATAAAGAAATTAGTATTTTTTACTTCAAATTCACTTAAAAATGTTGTGAAACTAAGTGTTTAGAAAATCATTATTTTTTGTTAGAATTATCGATTTTCTTAAAAAAACTCAATTCCAAGTTAATTGGCATAGACAAATTCCAACATTAGAGTTTACTTGTGAAAAGTTAAAAACACTAAAAAATACTATAAATTTCACGTAATATTTTTTTATCCGAAAAGTTGGTTTTAGAAGAAAGCTATAAATTTACCCCTTCGTATTTTACAATGTTAGTTTGGCCTATTTTACCCCCTCCTCCCCCTTGTCCTCTGGGTTCCGTTGGCTTCCTTCCCTTTGCTTGTATCGGTCAGTCTTCCTCCTGGTAAAAGTTCTCCCCAGAGCTCTCTGTCCCTCTCTTCTTGTCTTTTCTTTAAAATATTCTCAATCTCCCGTTAAGTAATTGGGTCTCTCTCTCTCGTTACTGCTGCTGTTGCTGTTGCTTAAGCTTTTCGTATTATGCCGAATGCCTGCTTTGTTTGCGGTTAGGTATTGTGTCAGTTGTCGTCTGGTTAAATTCTCCAGAGTTCCCACCTCTTTTCGTTTTCTTTTTGGGGAGGATCAAGACTTGATTTTTATTAACTGGGTTTCTGCTAAAATATGTGAATACACCTCGTTGTGGACTTGTTAGCGTTTTTTTAATTTGGGTTAATTCTGGGTTTGCGCCAAATTAGGTAGTTTCTTGGTAACATAGGATGCAGGAAGCAATTGCTGCCTTTCCCACGGGTGCTTTTAGCTGGAGTTTTTCTCTTTTGATTCATTCGATGCTTTTTGCATTAGGATATCCCCCTGCCGTGTGACTGTTGAGCCATCGATTCTCAGGTAGCTGTATCTGTGTTGGACTGAGATACCGCCAGTTCCAAGTGGGGTTATGATTCCCGTCCGTGATTGCTGCTGTGTGTGGACAGGATCTTATGAAGAAGATTCAGTGTTCTTGTAGCTTATTGTTTCCTTCAGAAATGAGGTTTTTTTTTTAAGTGAAGTAATTGTTCCATTCTTCTGCCGTCCCCAAAAACCCCGTGCATTTCTCCTGCTTCATAGCTTTTCCTGGAAAATAGCTAAAACGGGGTCCCTTTGTTGTGTGGCCGCAAGGCCGCATGGATCTCATGCCGCTGCCGGGGACTGGTCCATGGGTCCGCACGACCCGTACTGGCGGGCAAATACCAGCTTCTCCCCTCCATCTGGATTTGACTTCAGACTCCATTCTGATGGCTTCCCAAATGTCTTGCGAGATGGGGAACAGATTTATGTTTCATCGTCGTCCTCAAGCAGTAAAGGAAGTGGAATGTGGGTGAATGAAGGCCATCTCGATGCTGTGGAGTTTCTGGTCAGCAGTTCCTCTGATATGTCTCAGGGCCCACGGTGGATACCTCCTGCCATTCAGGAGATCAATTTTGAAGACCACGAGACTCCATCAAAGAGAGGTTGGGCATGTCTCTTTGTCTTCATCTCATACGTTGTTCTTGCGAAGATTTCTTCTTGGGATTTACTCACTTCATATCCGACTGTGCCTTGTTTTTACTGTAAACTCTAGGGTTCATCCTATTAATCTAAGCATTAGTCTGTTGACAGGGACTGCTTCATTGATACATTTGTGACAATCAACGTGCTTACCTAGCCTCTGAGAAGTACCTTTCTTTAGGTTATGGTGTTGCTAGGATAATCTGGGATTCACAAGTTGTTCTGCTGCTGAAAAAATTCCTTACTGTTCATTTATTGGAAAAGGAACGCCCACTTGGAGGATCGAGGCATAGCTGTCTCCAATTCCTATCTGTGAAAATTTTTAATTGATTTCTTAGTCGTAAATGGCGGGGACATCGGGGACCATGGTTTCCAGTAACTTCAATAGTTTTTCAGATTGTATGTCAGCTTGCTTTCCGAAAGGTGATGCATGGAACGATTTTTTTCCTGTTCTGCTTGGATAGGAAGATCATGCAATATGTCTGCATTGCTTGCCATTTTCCAGTTTGCTAAGTTGTGGTTACTGCTCAATGTGATTGAAACCGTACCATTGATTCTTCTCTTCTTTGGAGATGGTTAGAGTTGCCTTAGCTAGTCTTCATGTGCTCTTTATTTTAGTGAATGCCGGCTTCATTATCATGCTTAAGATTGTATTTCTTCTTAGTGTGTTCTGACCACCTACCACTCTCCTTCGTCAGATCTAGGCTTGCAGCGCACATATACTCCAGCTGTGGCGGTACTTTATGATACTCTATTTTTGTTGTTAAAAAGGTTCCTGGATGGGAGATTTCTCTTTACTTTACATATTGTTATCTACAGGGAACCTCAGCAGATCAGGATAGCATGGGTTCTTATTCATCCCATTCAGAGAGTAGCGAATCCGAGGCGGCATTGACGTCGTTGCACCGCAACATATCAAGTCGTCGTTTATTTGCCGCAAAGCCCATCCACCCACTTTCTTTTCCCATCTTTAGTCCTAATAATGAATTCTCTTCCTCCCACGTTGCTGGTCCTTCAAAGATTGAGGGTTCAACAGGCTTAAGCCCATCCTCTGCCTCGAAAAATGGTAGCAGCTGTGTCAATTTCACGGATTCGGTGCCAGTAGAATGCAATGCCTATGGCCGAGGCTGTGTCCCTCCGGATGCATTTAGGTGTGGCATGTGTGAGAGGTATCTTTCCCAAAAATCGCCATGGAGTTCTCGTCGGATTATTAGGAGTGGCGATATGCCAGTGGCTGGTGTCCTTTCTTGTCGCCACGTATTCCATGCGGAATGCTTGGAGCAGATCACGCCGAAAACAAGAAAGAATGACCCTCCCTGTCCTCTTTGCGTCAAAGTGGAAGGAGGAACCTCTCAGGAGCTCCGAGCCTTTGCAAAGCTCAAACGTGGACCTAGGCCAAGAACATCTCGGGAGGATGGACCGTCTAGACCATGGGGTTGCTTGCAAGTTGGCGATTGTGTTGATGGCGCGTTGAGTGCTTCTTCTTGGAATGCTATGGTGCTGCTTAACAGGAGTCGCCTGAAGAGGAATCTCTCCCTTAAAGGTGCCAGTAGTGAAGAATTTTTAGGTAAATCGGGAAAACCAGGCATATATCCTCCAGAGGTCAGTCGGCCGGCAGATCAGAATCAATCAACTCTGGAGATTAACAGATGAATTTAACTGGTTGAGATGAAATGTTGTTATTACATTTTCGCTTTCTGCTGTGCCTATTCATCGACGGGATTTGCTGATGATTTCAGACTTGTGCCAAGTAACGCCGACGACGACGACGAAGATGATATACATTCTCAATTAACAATGCGCCTGGCGTGAATGTTCTAATTCTATACACTCCGCCGGCCTTCAACAAACATTCCTTTCCATGTTTGTTGACGCAAACTTTCCCATGCTGGGCGCTTACTGGTAGCAGTTTCATTTCTTTGCTGCTTATGATGCCCGCCCGAATCACGGAACTATTCTGATCAGTGTTGGTATCCCCGGACATTGGGAAATGAGTGTTCCTGGATGAATCTGGTGGAACTGGCAGCATTCTCTGACCTGTTTCATTGTAACCTGGCTGCTACTACATTATAACAAGGGATGACTGATCACCATGTTGCAGGTGTTCGATCCCCTCTCTGTCATTCCTCTTGATTGTTCTTAGATTGCTCGTGCTTGTAGGGTCATGTTTTTAGTGAAGAATGCCGAGTAAATTCTAAGGATACTGGTATAACCAATCCGAGGCTCATGTAGTTATTTGAAACTGCTGCTGCATATTTTGAAGCTACGAGAAAAGGGAAGAAAACCCAGAGCAAAGGCTGAACACCCACCAGGGTCACTCGGATACAATTGAACTATATGCTGGAGCAAAAACAAACCACAATCTCACCGCGGCAAGAACCCGTGCCGAGACACCGCCATCTCGAAAGCCCGCATCCTTTCTCCACGACCGAAACCATTGCGATCATATGCCGAGACCTCTTGAATGTTAAGATCGACGCAGGCAGCGATGAGTTCCTCGCCGACGCGGCGAGCTGCTTCCTGATGCGGGACGAGTCGTCAGTGAGTAAGCGGGAGGTTTTCTAAAACCTTGGCATAACACAAGAGGGCGTGATACTCACGACGGTGGTGCAAGGGGGAGAATCGCGGATAGACTTCTGGAGAGTGCTACCGTAGAATAAGCACCTCTTGTTCTGGTCATCCACCAGCATAGCATACAATTGCCTGTCGGAACAGAAAACCGAAAGCCTGGGCTTCGATGGAGTCCCATTAAACTGCTCAAACCAATCACCAATCCTAACCTCAAATGCTAATCCATTTCCAAGTCAAGAAAACCTAGGAAGAATTGGAAACAGGCGGCTTCACCTTCTTCTGCATCCTTCTGTTCCTAATCTTTGGGCTTTCGGTCCTGGTGTTTGCCCTCGCTTGGATTGTTGGCAGATTCGACTTCGACTTCGACCTCGACTTACTTGTAGTAGACACTTGGGGAAGAAACCCAGCTTTTGAATCACTTCCGAATCGGAAGTCGGGTTTAGGGATCCATCCCGGAACTTGGAGAAGAGCCATGACACGGCACAGACCCAACTCGAGTTAGTTTTCAATGGGATAAAAGTTAAGAGTTTTATATATCGACTGACTTTCAGCTTTTTATATTGTAAGAGATTTCAGGGACGAAGGCAACATAAATCGGTAACTCCACATTTTTTCACATCTCTCGGGCTAATAAGAAGAAGATGCTCGCAGTTAGTTAAACGAATCCCCCTATACTACAAATATAGCTGCTATACATTCAAGTAACACCCTCATGCCCGCTACTGCTATATAAGCCTCTTCTCTTCTCAGTCGCGATAACCGTCAGTGCGTCTTCTGCTGTGTGTTTACCTATCAGGAACGGCCTACGAAATCATCAATCCCTGCAACACATTGCACGCTTGGCATCCTGGAGTTTCTGCCACAGGCAGGGCATCTCCCTTGGACCTTGGTAATGCGCCACCACATATCCGTCCTTGCATCCGGCATTGTACACCCTCGCCTCGTTCTCATATCGTATTTCTTTGCCATCCTTCTTCATATCCGCTATCCAGATCCCCATCGCCACATCTTCCAATTTAAACATCTGCCATGCCGTTCGCAAGTGCAGTCTTAGAGTTTTATTTCATTTGGAGAAACTAATCAAGTATGGATAGCGTAAACCTTGGGCAACAAGCTCTTTAGAAACCAACAGGCTTCTAAAATGAATATTCTACCTTTAGTTGGCCTTGTTTGTATTTCTTACTGACTGCTTCTGCAATGTCACGAGAGACTACATAACCAGGACCATGCGCCCAAGGCGGGTAAGCATTCTCGGGCCATTCCTGTATTCACACATAATTTGAATTTAGTTCAATCGGCAATTGGGAGACACGGGATACAACTTGAACGAGGACAAGAAGGAAGGGGCACGATACCTCACGGCTGATGTACCACTTGCTATCAGAATTCCGATGCGGGTGTGAATCCGATTCAATAAGTCCATAGAGCAAACCATTGGTTGCTTTGATCCTATCTAGAGATGCTAGAACTTCATCCACACGAACAAATGCATCATCATCTGTCTTCATAACATACTTGGCCGAGGCCACCTTTGTCTGTGCAGAAAGTAGATGTCAATGACGATGCAAAAGCATTATCTTGTCTAGGGAGAAATTGAAAATGAGCGTACCCCAAAGATGCAAATGGCTAAGGTTTTCAATGTGATTAGGTTGTAGTAGTCAACAAAAGGCATCAGCTGCACGTCTCCATATGTTCTTGCCTCGTTCCAAAGCTCCTCGTTGACAATCTGGTTTTTATGCTGCAGAACAAAGGAAACACGTAAAAATGGGATTTGTTCAGTAATTCAAACCTGAAATTACTGAGCAACTAAAAGCAACCAATATTTCTTCCTCTTGGAACGGTTTAGAGCATATTCAAATTTCAGCTCAGATAATGTTCAGATTCTTAAAGAAATGAATACAAAGTACTTATTCTCCAATTTCAGTCGTCAGTAGACATGAAACCTGAGGTTAGGGCGTATAAACGAAAGTCATACACAATGCATCCATAAAACCCACCTTTCCCATGTGAACACTGTGTACTATATCAGAAGCTTTTCAGACCATGAATGCAACAATTGCTGACGAAACAAAGATATAAGCAACTCAAACTTCGATTGCCATGAAGGAAGAAGAAACCATTTCTATCAGATCACAAATAAGAACTCACCAACCCAACGAAAAACCGAACGGCAACATTTCCTGATCGCACAGCAGGGTACTGCATCCATGTTCTCCGCAGAGCCATCCGATGTTTAAAGTTATTTGCTGTTGAGAAAACACCAATGAAGAGATCCAGTTGCCTCTTAGCAGAAAGAGGAACAGCTTGAAGCGCTTGTAAGTCAACAATATGATCTGAATCCTCAGATGTTGGCAAACCACTAGCCACAACTGAAGTCAGCTTCAGGTCTCCGGATACTCTTACTTCAGTCACAAGCCAGGGCTCAAGAGTCTATAAAACAAATAGGATATCTCAAATTCCAGAAAAGGAACCAGAATGGACAACAGAAACAAGAGCAGCTGAAATTGGATGTTACTTCGCGGTATGCAAATGATGTTATGTGCTTTCCATCAACGGTCATTTGCACACCCTCTGATCCCATGCGAAGGGTTGCGACAGATAAATCTCCTTGCTTGAAAGGGAAGTACTTTTTAGCCTTCGAGGACTCTAGTCCAGTTGACACTAGTTCGGAGTGGACAGAGCGTAGGCTGGTATTCTGGAAATGGAGATCCTTTCCCACCATCTTGTTGCACTGGTCCAGCTCATCCACTGACAAGGTTGGGAAAATAAACGGTTTCAGCCGAACAGAGCGTTCACATAAATTGCCTCATGTGCTGCTTTACTGAAACCAGTTATGCCTTGTGATGCCACATAAGAACGAGATGTTTATGAAGGATGCGTCACAACAGGAACAAAAGGTCCACCACAGAGAAGTACGCAAATTATGCACTGTACCTTTCTTATTATTTTCAGGAGAGGGGGACGGGCAGCGCTCTTCGTCGCCCCAATCATGAGAAAGCGTCCAAGTGTTTTGCACAATAACAGGGTCTTCAGTTATTTTATCGCCGTGAAGCCTCACATTGTAATGCAAAATTAAAGGGGGGTCAGGTTCTCCAGGCAGTGGCTCCCCGGCCAAGTCGATCCGGAAATTGCCGAGTAGGCCATCGGGGATTCCAATGACTGTGATGGAGGAGCCCGGGGTAAGACCGCAAGGAATTCGCATCTTGAAACCCTCCTTTTCCGTACCTTGGGCATTAATCTTGTTTAGGAAGTGGGGACATTGTTTCTCATTTGCCTTTTTATGCGAGCTATCATTGGCTGATGCAAGCTTTTCCTCTTCAACTGACGCCATGAGGGCATCCCAGGCATTTCCAGCTTCTTTAATAGCTTCCAATCCATTCGGGAGCACTTGAGCATAGTTAGTCAAGTTCCTCAAGAGATTCCATGCAGATAAAGATCTCCGCTCTTCCACTGTTAGATTCCTTGGAACAAACAGCGAGGATACCAGTGTACCGGCAGAAACAACCGCAGACACATTCACTGGATTTTGAATTGCAGGAGGTGGGTTGGACACCACCCATTTCAGGGGTTCGGTGCCATTCCCCGAGAAAGCGTTAGTGCTGTAGTTCAGGCCGATGGGGCTTCTCAGCACCCCATATCTCAGGACCAAGAGCATGAAGAGAGACGCAAGCAGGACACCAACATACCATCTCTTCATTTTCCACAGCCGAAGAATCTCTCAGTGCCCTCTGGGAACCACGCACACAGCTATCTCTGTCTTTCTGACAACGGCAGGGCAGCAGAGCACCGTGAGAATCCGCCCCACTCTCGCAGTTGACGAACGTATTCCCAACATTTTCAAGCACTCATCGGACAAGTACAGCAAGAATACCACGGAACTCAATCTCCGGAGATTCAGGCAAAGTGGCGGGAGCCCTATAAATCACAAACGACCCCCACTATCTCGAAACCTTATACTGGCAAACCGGGGAGGGTATCAACAAAATGGCGATCAGCCGAAAACAACAGAACCGAAATCTGAGTCAAGGGAACCTGGAAAGAACAACAACCTGCATTTGGAAGAGTAAAACATGGGTCAAAAGGAGCATTAGTTTGATTGAAACTCAAGAATTAAAAGAAGATAACAGATAAAAAGGAAAGAGAAACGGATGGTCGCCTGCTGAAAACAGTTTATTTTTTTTTCAAAAGACGGGGGCGGCATTGAAAACGAAGGCGAAGAAGGGATCTGAAACAGCAACCCATAAAGGCACGGGAGCAATGCCGGTTGACCGGGTCAACGTCAACTTCAATTAAGAGCGAAGGGCCGGCGGAAAAAGAAAAACAACGAGGGAGAAGAAGAGTTGAAACGAATCGGCGATCAGAGCAGGAAAGAAGGAAGTCGGAGCAGAGAATCCAGCAAAGGACAAAATCCCATCCTCGAGTAAGTTCCGAAAGTGGCAGCGGGGAGAACTTCCTCTTCCCGAATCCCTCTCCCCCCCAACCAAGCAAATGTTACGACTTCCAGCAACTACAAAACTCGAGTATGGAGTGGTTGTTAGAGGGGAGGGAATCGAGGCGGTTACCTCCGGGCGATGCTGGTGGTGGTGAATGGAGTTCCCAGTTTGGTAGCGGGGAGTCTTGGGAGAGAGCAGAGTAATACGGGGGGTTTGGGCACCGAGTAAAATGAGAGGAGATCTGCGGGTGCCGGGTGGGGGAGGTGGGGCCGCACAAACACCGCCAACAACAACAAGAGTCTTCCTTTTTGTGTTCCCTTCGTTTAGAAAACGGACAGGGGGAGGGGAAGGAAGTTCTTATAGGATGAACGATTTAGCGACGTCGTTTAATTAAAATTAATCAGACCCTCCCTCCCGAAATTTCTCCGTCCCTCGTCCAAAAAACACTCCCCGACAAGTAAAGTTGGAACCCCCCCTTCCACTTGCGGAAGTTTGTGCATACGTAATGAAAATTCGTTAACAGTTGTTAGATACATGAATTCTATACTTTTTTCGTGTCTTAATTTCGAGATAAACGAAGTTAAGAAAGACATATATATCTTCTTGACAAGACTCAAAAAGTTATCAAAAAGACTATTTCAATATAGTATTCGGAGAAACTTGTAACGTTATGGTCAAAAAATAAAAAAATACGTATGATCTCGAGATCGAAATATTTAAATTATATTTTTTGATTTTGGACAAACCGTAACGCATCCAAGATGACCACAAATTAAAAAGTATAAAATATAAAAGTTATATTTCGAGAATAAAAGAAACTAACCCATTTCGAGTTAATCCATTTGTCTACTAAAAGTTATGGTAAAAAAAACCGAGACAATGATATAATTTCTCATAGAAAACTAGGCTCACGTAGAATTAATTGTTTGAGCCCTATGTAAATTTAGCCATTAAGAAACTGTATTTCGACTAATTAGGCGGAGCTCTTTAATTGCGTATCTGAGAAGAAAGTCAAATTTTGACGGATAGCCGAATGGTGTCTACGTACAGGACCCACTCCCAAACCACCCCTAAAATAAAAATCTTCAATTAGGAATACAGTCCGAAGAGAATGGGGTCAATTCCCTGACGGTCACGCCATTCGACGCCCGTGGAAAATTAAAAACACACGCTTCTTAAGAAAAAATCGAGGAAGACAAAAATAATGGGGCTAAAATCTTTTTCCCACGTATATTTAATGAAGTGGATGGTTCTGTCAGGGGGGAGGGGAATTATATAGACTTTGACCGACCGAATTATTTGAATTGCAAACATTCAAGGGGCAGAATGGTCAATTGCATGCGGCGACAATCGGATCCGTTCCTTCCCAATCGCATTAAGAGAGGAGTTTTCCAATGATAAGTGTGCAAAAAAATTTGTGTTGTACCAATAGAAACTGACGAATTCTTTTAGGTACGATAAAAACGGTGGTTCCTGCTATGTAACAAAAAAAAAAATCATTTCTGAAAGACCAAGGCATTGGCCAATGTTGCTTATCTTGTCCCCAAAAACAAGGAGAAGAAAACGATCGCGGCCAGCAAAAAAAAAAAACATTTTCGATTGTTGTTGTTGTTGTTGTTTGGTTGGGTGGGTCCCCAGACAAGGACAATAAAGGGAGGATGACCCATAACGTGTCTTACGAACAACGTCTCGTCATAATGCGGTTATTTTTAAGGGTCTTTAAAGGGGAAGAAAGTTCGTTTATTTATTCATTCATTTATTAAGACACTGGACCGGGCCAACCAGAAAGCCCACCACCCAACGCTTCCCCTCTTCCCTTATTCAGACAACGCAATTTCATCAAATAATGCCAAACTCGATTCCGCAAGTAAAATCAGAGTTCATTATAATCGGGGTTGGTTTTTTTTTTTTAATACCAAAACGCCGGAATTCGACCTCCTTAAGAAGTAAATTCGATATTTATAAATTCGAAATACCTTATTTCATGAATATTTCACGAATTAGAATAAAAGTAAGTGATTTTCTTTTGAAAATATTGTAGCGTGGAAACGGCGACCCCTCCTAAAATCCACAATTATTATCATAATGACAGTTTTTTTTTTAAATAATCGCTATGTGTAACCTCCGGCATGGAATTCCATTTAGGATGGTTTTGTTACTATTTTTTTTTATTAAAAGTCCTAATTTTAAATATTATTGCTCTAATAGTAAATCCGTTACTAATTGGATGTCACACTTTTCGGTTATTTGACATGACAAAGGAAAAGGCGGGGGCCAACAGAAAAACTACTTACTTGTAAGAATTTATTATTTTATTACACACGGTCGAAAGAAAACGAAGTGGCGGTTTGGTAATGAATAGGGGAAGAAGTTATTATTTTAATTACACACCTTCTCCTTTTCCTTTTCCTTTTCCTCTCGTTGCTTCGTCCTCGTCATCCTCGATAAAATCCTGGAACCCAAAGAAATACCGCTTGTTGATCTGTTGAATTTCCCCCGGCTGGTTGGTTTTTTAGGGGGGTGGTCGATCAGCCTAAAAAGGTTTTTACCCCTCCCCCGATCCCATCGCCCCCTCCTCTTCCTCCTCCTCCTCCGTGTGTTGCTCCCTTTCCTCGGACAGAGATGAGCGACCGCCTGGCGTCGAGCCTTGACCTACTCCCTTCCCCCTCGCGGACGGATTCCGAGGACCAAGCTGAGGAGGAGCCCCTCGTTAAGGCCTCCAGCGAATGCAGGATTTGCCAGGAGGAGGATTCTCTCGATCACCTGGAGTCCCCCTGCGCCTGCTGCGGCAGCCTTAAGGTTAAGCCAACCCTTTCCTCTCTTCTTCGTGATTGATTCCGGATTTTGGCACCAAAGTCGTGTGGACCGCCTGATACCTTATTGTAGTTCCTTGTTTCCAGCCGTGATCCCATTAATAATGTAGAAATTAAACTGGCGAAAGGTCAATCAATTTACATTTAAAGAACAAACGTGAATTGGGTTGGGTTGGGTTAGACGGGGGGAGGGGGGATCTCGTTCGTGCATCGTGTGGTTGTTTAATGTTGTGATATGATCTCGCTCGTGCATCGTGTGGTCGTTTAATTATCCGAGGAGGACCTGTTACTTTTCAAAAGCTAGATGCTCTGTCATGCCCTGTTTTGCGTCTAATTTTCATTGTCTACGTTGATCGCTGGGTTGGTTTCCGGGAGAAACGTAGGCTGTCTCCATGTGTAAGAAGCAAACTGGCATGTATGGTGGATCCTGGAATTCCTTTTTACTGCGAAGAGCGACTCCGATTGGGTCTTTCTATTTCTTCTAGTTTGGAGATTCTTTCATCTTGGGTTCCTTAGCTATGCCTGGAGGCAATTCTGAAGGAGGTCATTATTGTCCTCCTGGTCCAATTTGTTGTCAACTAAGTAACTGGATAAGTTAATGATAGAGAGATATATCCCGTGTGCCGATTCTTGCTCGCGAAGAATCTACGTTAATGGATTCTAAGGCTTCAAGTTGTTGGGAGATTAGACAAATTCCATGTATAATTATTGAAAAGCAGTTTTTAAGTTCTAGTTTTCGAGATGCTCAAGGAATCTCCCAATGTCCCATTGTTTAATCTGATGCAGTACGCTCACAGAAGGTGTGTCCAGCACTGGTGCGATGAGAAAGGCAACACGACTTGCGAGATATGTCATCAGGTACTGCCGATTAACATTTGCTGTCCTTCACTTAAAAACTGTGAGATAAACATGTAATTCAGTGTTAAAGGAATAATGGTCTTGACGGATGACTGTAGTGCCCGTGTCCGGGGACTTCTTTTTCTTTTTTATGCTATAAACTTTCCAATGAATTCACTTCCGGGGAAAAAGGATAGCTGACAGATTTCCATGGAAAACAGAAGCTCAACTTGTCTGGATATGCCTTTTTCTCACTTCTTCATCTTCTTTCGGTTCATCTTTGATATTTTTCCATGTGTTATATTGAGCAGCAATTTCAACCTAATTATACAGCTCCGCCTTGTCGACCTCAGTCTGAATACACCACAATTGATATTGGGTATGTAATTTCCGTGCACGTCTTTTTCTTGCGCTTGTCATGCCCATCAGAAAACCAGTATATTGAAATTCTCCTTAGCTAAATCTTTGAGAGGCAATAGTGGCTGTACTTGCTCGTGGTTAGCTTACTCTTTCAGATGTAATTGGCAATAAGATCACTTGAGCTTGGTTCAGGGGTGGGTGGATGATCTCGGGAACCCCATTTGCCTTCCAAGATCCCCCTCTTTTAGCTATTGCGGAGGCAGAACGCCATTTTCTTGAAAATGAGTACAGTGAATACGCAGCCTCAAATGCCAACAGGGCGGCATTCTGTCGTTCGGCTGCTCTTATTGTAAGTTTTGAACTATGTTCTGAGGTTTATGGAAAGCAAGCCAGCCAACTTTGACTGTTCTCATCTAACCCGTGATGGGGATGGTTTTGGTAGTTAATGGCCCTTTTGCTCTTAAGGCATGCCCTTGTCCTTCCTGACGAGGACGATGGAGAAGATGAGGCATCTGCTTATTTTTCTGTAAGTTGATGATGAGCCATTGTTTACATCGAGTCGAGACAGCTCTTTGTTATTGGGATGAACCCCCCCCCCCTCCTGGAAACGCTTGCTGATGTCTAGTAACGCTTTCCTCGGCAGCTCTTCTTACTTCGCATTGTTGGGTTCCTTCTGCCATGCTACATCATGGCTTGGGCAATCAGCATCTTACAGCATCGCAGACAAAGACAGGCAAGTCTGTCTGTCAATCAGCAACTGCTAGTTAGATCTCATTGAGTTGCCCAGGTTACGTGGTTCGCCTGAATTAACTGTGCATTCGTTCTTTTTTCCTCCGATCCAGGCCGAGGCAGCATTGTCGGCCAGACAAATCGCTCTGGTCCTCCAGTCCTGGCGACATAGAGGTGTGCAGTTCAGTATTGCTCCGGTTAGCCCAGTCGCCGCGCATGAAGAACCCCCAGTATGATCCGGACAAGGGGTTTGTTTGCCCTGTTCGCTTGAAGAAAATCGAACTGGTGTTATTGTGGTCTGGATCGAGTGATCAGCGGCGGCTCGTTGTATGTGCTGTGACTTGGTGTGATACCTATGCTGTTGTCATGTGAAACCTCGGAATCAAATGGCGAAAAGAAGAACGTGTACATTTGCTCATTTTGCATATGTATCGCTAGTAGAGAGAAATGGGTGGTGATGAGGACTACCAAGCAGAGATGTATGAATGATTATGACCAGCTGACAGAAAATAAAACCAGAAATATTCAATATTATATAAAAGTAAGTATGTTTACTCATGCTCATATAAAAGTGAGTAAGCTTAAATGAGTACTTAATTGTCTTCATGTAATATTTTATCAAAAATTCCTTTTTTTTGGTTCTTTATAATTTTATCTGTTTGCGACCACCTTCAACATTTTCTACCTGTTTCGTCCGCACACACCACCCCAGACCGAACACTCGGCCATTCCTCGTAAGATGTCGACGGCCTTCTCCCCCGTCCCCCGCGTCCACCTCCGCCCCTCCCTCTCCCCTCCCCATCCCTCCCCCAGGCACTCCCCCTCCGCCAGGATCCGGGCGTCCCTCCAGGAATCCAGACCTGCCATCGCCGTCGTCGGCGTCACCGGCGCCGTCGGACAGGAGTTCCTCCGCGTCCTCTCCGACCGCGACTTCCCCTTCCGCTCCATCAAGATGCTCGCCTCCAACCGCTCCGCCGGCCGCTCCATCTCCTTCCAGGACAAGGACTACCTCATCGAGGAGCTCACCGCGGACAGCTTCGACGGGGTCGACGTCGCTCTCTTCAGCGCCGGCGGTTCTATCAGTAAGGCGTTCGGTCCAGTAGCGGCATTCAAGGGAGTGATGGTGGTTGATAATAGTTCCGCCTTTAGGATGGACGACGGGGTCCCTTTGGTCATCCCGGAAGTGAACCGGAGGCTCTGGAGGGTTTGAAGGTCGGCAAAGGGACGGGCGTCATCATTGCCAACCCTAATTGCTCCACCATTATATGCTTGATGGCTGCCACCCCTCTTCATCGCCATGCCACTGTAATTCCTTAAGTTTCCTTTTCAATTCTATTCTTAAATGAAGCTTCAGTTTTAGCAACAATATCGAGGGAAAGCAGCATGAGTTTCATTGATGTTGAAATTGTATTTTCGTCAATGGATTGCATTTCGCTCTATCTGTTTTCCCAAAGGTAGAAAAGGGAATAACTGCTGGCACTTGAACTTATGGGATTGTCTTTTTCTGAGTCTATAATGGTGACAGATAGATATCTCGAAGAGCTGAAAACATCTATAAATTAGGCGGGTTTTTGGAGTTCAGTATCATGACTGGTTCAAACTCTGCTCTGGCAATGCAGTTCATTTTGAAGATATCGGATCTTAAATAACTTTTAGTGCATATGATAAGCCCCATTAGTCTTGGAAGAAAGTGTGGGGTTTGAAATGTGATGACATTGCCATGGCATTGTAAATGTCGGTGTTCATTGGCTTTAATAATGTTAAAAACAGCTTCCGTTTCGTGCATACCCTTGATATATCTCCAATGGACTTTCTACCTGAACTTGAAAAACATGCACGATGTACCGCATTATGAAGATTAAAAGTTGGTCATGACCTTTTGCAGGTGAAGCGTATGGTTGTCAGTACCTACAAGCAGCAAGCGGTGCCGGTGCTGCTGCTATGGCAGAGCTTGAGCTTCAGACTCGTGAGGTAACTTTACTAATTTCTCAATTTTTTAATGGAATGTTCAATGCATTATTGGGTTACTAATCTTAACCTCCCTTGGGTGGGTTGCTTCCTAGGTGCTTGAAGGGAAACCACCTACTTGCAATATTTTCAAGCAACAGGTATCATTTGTGGTTTATTTCCACGAAAGAAAGAAGAACTTACGCCACCATGTTGGATTGAAGAATATCCCTTTTTGTGGTCTTCTCTAGTATGCTTTCAATTTGTTCTCTCACAATGCCCCCGTGCTCCCCAATGGTTACAACGAAGAAGAAATGAAGATGGTAAAGGAAACAAGGAAAATTTGGGTGAGTGTCAGGGTGACTTTTGTTTGTGTCCTGTGTTTTATGAGCATCTTTTGTCGATGTTTTGGCTGAAATGCTCTGTGTGCGCTCTTCTCTTTTCAGAATGATTCGAATGTCAAGGTAACTGCTACCTGCATACGGGTTCCAGTGATGCGTGCCCATGCAGAAAGTGTGAATCTGCAGTTTCAAAATCCCTTGGATGAGGTATGCTGATTACACTATGCATTATGCTATTGGAAGGAAACAATTATGATTTAAAAAAAATGATTTCTAACCAAATTACAAAAGAACTTCCGGGGGTCTGGTGTACGATTTCTATATACTCATTGGACAAATTTTGTACCAGCCTCTACTTTGAACTCCAAAATATACACATTGTCGTCTTAAAGAAATGGTTATCTGTATATGTATTGAAACGGACAGAGAGACTGGTAAAACAACAGCTGACATGGATATGTTTCTGAATCAACAGGCATAAATTATACTTTGTCAAATTTGTGCATTATCCTTGCTAACTTGCTCTTGTGAAGAGAAAACATCTCCTGATTTCCATGTCCGTGATGGTATTACCCATGTTTTCATATAATCCCGAATTGCAAAGCATACTTTTTATAGATAACAAATATGGCCGGGGTGTTGGCGATCTGATGGATCAAATTTTATCTGATTTTTATTCGTATGTTTTTCATGATTGAATATGGCTGAGATTTTTTAGGTGCGTGTATTCTTTTTAAAGTGCATTGCCAGGTGCTTAGAACGTGAAGTTACTTTTCATTGGATTACATTAGTTGAACTTGCTCAAGTGTTAAACGGCTTTAGTGTCACATATTTCTTCCTGTAAGGCGATCGGTGAATGTTATCCTGGTGGGTTTGCATGTATATGTAAGAAAACGAGGGGTTCAGGGCATTCAGGCAATTGAATTGAGGATTCATCAGAGAATTCTTTCTAGTTTTCTTTTACTTCCTTTTGTTCTAAATCAGTCTCCCTTTGGACTAATAAGTAACTCTTTTAAAAAATCCTAAGGGACTTCAGGGATTTCGAGGAATGGCTGATGTTTCCTTAGGACACAGTAGTCTTTGCTGGGTTCTAAAACATCATCCGTTCTTAGGTGTAGACCGTGTCTAACTGAAATCATCAGTATCATTATCTTCCTTTCTGCATTAGGTTTATTTCAGGCGATTGATTCTTCTCATATTATCTTCCCCTTCTGCAGGACAAAGCAAAAGAAATACTCAAGAATGCTCCTGGCGTAGTTGTCATTGATGACCGGGCCGCTAATCATTTCCCAACCCCACTGGAAGTGTCAAACAAGGGCGATGTGGCGGTTGGGAGGATAAGGCGTGATGTGTCCCAAGATGGAAACTATGGGTAAGTACAAATCGGTTTGCAATCATTCTTCTTACCCAACATTTTCCCCGAACTCGAATTACTGTTCGAATTACTGCTCGAATTCACTGCCGCTGGGAATTGTCCGTAGGCTGGATATCTTTGTCTGTGGTGACCAAATACGCAAGGGCGCGGCACTAAATGCCGTTCAGATTGCTGAGATGCTGTTGTAGTCGGGTGTGGTTTTAACGAGCCCTCGACTAATTCCGGAGTTTTTTGCAGCTCCTCTGGGTAATTAGTTCGTAGTTTGGTTTTGCGTAGGAGTTTAGTGGTATGCGACACGGTTCCCCCCCCCCCCCCCCCCCCCCCCCCTTCCCGGTGAGCTTAAAGTTTTGTTCATTCCAGTTTTGCTTTGAATGCGTCAAGGATAGACATTGTGTTGTTTTTGTTGTTATTGTCAGTCCATCCAATGATTGGGTAGTTCTGGCTAGGGAAGTGGGTGCAAATGCAACTGCACTTGTCAAGTGACTCCTAATCTATTTGAAATAAGTACATTAACCTAACCTAATACACTCGATTAGTTAATTAAATAATATTCATGATACGTTTATCAAATCACGACATCATACCTGCGTTTGATTGTTTAGGGGAGTTCCCAAAAACAAAAGTTCTATTATCCATCTATCTTTCTATCATTCAATCAATCAGTCAGGCCCTAATATTCCTTACCACATCGTATCCTCCCCTTCTCTCAGAAGAAAGGGTTGCTGAATCGGTTGTTCCAAATCCCGTTTATAGGAGGAGTAGACGAGAGGGAAAGGGAAAGGAGGGGGAGGGGGGGGGGGGGGGGGGGGGTGAGTGGGGGAAGGGATCGTTCGTTCCGTCTCCGGCGGGGGAATTGGTTGGTTTTAATTAGGGTTTCGGATTGGATTTTGTTTTTTCGGGAGGCGGGGGGAGGGATTTTGGGATCAACGGAGATGAGCAATCCCCAGAAGAAGAGGAACTTCCAGATAGAGGCGTTCAAGCACAAGGTGGTGGTCGATCCCAAGTACGCCGACAAGACTTGGAAGATCCTCGAGCACGCCATCCACGAGATTTACAACCACAATGCCAGCGGCCTTTCCTTCGAGGAGCTCTACAGGTCCCTTCCCCCCCTTGATGATTTTCCCTGTCTTCTGCTCCCAGCCGTTTTTCGTATTACCGGCCATCGTAGCTGTTGCCGATATCCCCTGTACCTGTAGTTTGGCATTTCTCGCGCTGGGGCCACCCTCGTGATGCGATGATTGTTTGTTGTCGTTGTTGTTCCTGTCCGTGCTTGGCAGGAATGCTTACAACATGGTTCTTCATAAATTCGGGGAGAAGCTTTACTCCGGTCTGGTTTCCACCATGACCTCTCATTTGAAAGAAATCTCAAAGTCCATTGAGGACTCCCAGGGGGGCCTGTTCCTGGAGGAGCTCAACAGGAAATGGAACGACCACAACAAGGCCTTGCAGATGATCAGGGACATCCTTATGTACATGGATCGAACCTTCATCCCCAGCACCCGTAAGACGCCTGTCCATGAGCTCGGGCTCATTCTCTGGAGGGACAACGTCATCTACTCCCCCATGATCCGCGTTAGGCTCCTGGATACGCTACTCGAGCTTGTCCTGCAGGAACGTACGGGCGAGGTCATTAATAGGGGGCTCATGAGGAACATTATCAAGATGCTCATGGATTTGGGTTCTTCTGTCTACCAGGAGGAGTTTGAGCAGCCTTTCCTGGATGTTTCTGCCGAGTTCTACAAGGGGGAGTCTCAGAAGTTTATAGAGAGTTGCGATTGCGGGGAGTACCTGAAGAAAGCCGAGAAACGTCTCAACGAGGAGATCGATAGAGTAACCCACTATCTGGATGCCAAGAGCGAAGGAAGGATAACCAACGTCGTGGAGAAGGAGATGGTCGCGAATCATATGCTGGCCCTGGTTCATATGGAGAACTCGGGGTTGGTAAACATGCTTCTCGATGATAAGTATGAAGACTTGGGGAGGATGTATAGCCTGTTTCGTCGTGTGCCAAACGGACTCTCAACTGTCAGAGATGTGATGACTGCCCATATCAGAGATATCGGTAAGCAGTTAGTGACTGATCCTGAGAAATTGAAGGACCCCGTTGAGTTTGTACAGCGGCTACTGGATGAAAAGGACAAGTATGATGGCATCATAGGCTCTGCATTCGGCAATGACAAAACGTTTCAGAACGCACTGAATTCATCGTTTGAATACTTCATAAACTTAAATCCTCGCTCTCCGGAATTCATTTCATTGTTTGTTGATGATAAGCTGCGTAAGGGTCTGAAGGGAGTGAGCGAGGAAGACGTCGAGGTTATCCTTGACAAGGTGATGATGTTGTTCCGCTACTTGCAAGAAAAGGACGTCTTTGAGAAGTACTACAAGCAGCATTTAGCGAAAAGGCTTCTGTCCGGGAAAACAGTGTCCGATGATGCAGAGAGAAGCCTCATCGTAAAGCTCAAAACAGAATGTGGGTACCAGTTCACTTCGAAGCTGGAAGGAATGTTCACGGACATGAAAACCTCTCAAGATACAATGCAGGGATTTTATTCCAGCCATCCGGAGTTAAGCGAGGGGCCAACCCTGACTGTGCAGGTACTGACGACGGGGTCTTGGCCTACACAGTCTGCCGTGACGTGCAACTTGCCGGCAGAAATGTCTTCGCTCTGCGAGAAGTTCCGTTCGTATTACCTCGGGACGCATAGCGGTCGGAGGCTGTCTTGGCAAACCAATATGGGGACGGCTGATGTAAAAGCGACCTTTGGGAAGGGGCAGAAGCATGAGCTGAACGTGTCGACATACCAGATGTGCGTGCTGATGCTGTTCAACACTTCTGAACGGCTCAGTTACAAGGAGATAGAGCAGGCATCTGAGATCCCCGCGGCGGACCTCAAGAGGTGCCTGCAGTCCCTGGCCCTGGTGAAGGGAAAGAACGTGCTGAGGAAAGAGCCGATGAGCAAGGACGTGGGGGAGGATGACGTGTTCTTCGTAAACGACAAGTTTGCGAGCAAGTTCTACAAGGTGAAGATAGGGACGGTGGTGGCGCAGAAGGAGTCGGAGCCGGAGAAGCAGGAGACGAGGCAGAGGGTGGAGGAAGATAGGAAGCCGCAGATAGAGGCGGCGATAGTGAGGATAATGAAGTCGAGGAGGGTGCTGGATCACAACAACATAATAACGGAGGTGACGAAGCAGTTGCTGTCGAGGTTCCTGGCCAACCCTACCGAGATAAAGAAGCGGATAGAGTCCCTGATAGAGCGGGACTTCTTGGAAAGGGACAGCGTCGATAGGAAGCTTTACCGCTACCTTGCCTAAATAAACCCCCCCCCCCCCCCCAAAAAAAAAAAAGGTTAGCTAGCGGCTTGGCTTGTTTGGAGCCAAGATTTGTTTTCCCCTTTTCCTTTTTTCTTTTTTTTTTTTGCCAAATTATCCGATTTATCCTGAACTATGCATGTTTTTTCCGATTTATCCTATAGTTTACATAATATCACCATATATCGTGAACTTCCTCCGTTAATCATTTTGTATCCTCCGTTACTCGGCCAACAAACGGCGTTTGACGTGGCGCAGACGTGGCGCTTACATGGCGTTAACTCCGTCGATCTCCAAGCCGTCAGAGGTGTTAATCTCCTAATAGCCCTCAATTATGCCCAATCGTTTCAATTAGGTCCAAAAATCCCCAAATCGGCAAACCTAATTTGACTAACCCTAATTTTCCAAATCCCTCTTCTCCCCATCTCCTCCTTCGATCTGAGCCTTCCCTATGACCCCCGACCCACGACCTCCTCCTTTTCCCCGACCCCCGACGCCCGACCTCCTCCTTTTCCCCGACCCCCGACGCCCGACCTCCTCATTTTCCTCCATGCCCGACGTCCTCCGCGTCCCTCACGCCCGACGTCCTCCTCCTTTTTCCTGACCCCCGAACCCCGACCTCCCCATCTCTGTCCCCGACCTCTGTCCCCAACCCTGGGATCCTCATTTTCCTCCACGCCCGACGTCCTCCGCGTCCCTCACGCCCGACGTCCTCCGCTTCCCCCACCCGATATCCAATCCTTCATCAGTCCCCGAGTGTCTCCGATAGTGAGGTTACGTGGTCGAAGTTGCTGTTAGGTAATGGAAGACAGTCGCGGGGACTTGATTATACATGTGGGCGGTAAGCTATGTATGAGGCGTAGAGTAAGTTATCTTGGTGGGAAAACATGCAGAATAGAAAATGTGGACGTGGATAGAATCGGATATTTTACCGTGAAAAATTTAGTCAATAGAGTTGGATATAATCCAACCAGGATGTGGTTTGGTAGGCCTGGAAAGAGTTTGGCAAAAGGTTTGGTAGAAATTTATAGTGATTCTGAGGTAGTGGAGATGGTTAAACTGTTACTGGAGGCAAAATCGATAGATATCTATGTTGAAGGGGATGAATGTAATGATGTGGATCCTGTTGAAGAAGGGGCTGAGGTGGAAAGGGACGATGACTCTGTTGAAGGCTGCCCGAATGAGCTGGAAAGGGATGATGACTTTGTCCATAGCGTCCCTCTGGAAATTGAGGCCGTGGAATCGGACTATGAAACTTCAGAAGCCGAACTGCATCCCGAGTCAGATGACGATGCAGGTACCTCTCGTGCTCGTTCTCGTTTTGATGGAAATGTGTATGATCCTGATAGTGAGCATAAGGATTTGAGATTTGAGGTGGGCTTGAGTTTCGATTCCCTTGATCAATTCAAAGAGGCCATTCAAGATTATGCTGTCATGAATGGAGTGAATGTGCGTTGGGTTAGAATGGATAGTAGGAGGATGGAATGCGCATGTGTGCCGGATTGTCCGTGGCGTGTATATGCGGGTTGGTTGCAAAGGGATCGTACTGTTTCGGTCAAATCATGTTGTTTAGAGCATAAGTGTACAAGGGTGTTGAGGAATAGGCCAGCCACACTGAAATGGCTAGCTAGGGAGTTTATTAAGCAAAATCGGCCTCTTGATACGATGAGGGCTCGAGATGTTATTGCTGATCTAATGGAAAAGTATTCCATCAAGGTGAACAACTTGCAAGTTTATCGAGCCAAATGGCTTGCTCAAAAGATTATTAATGGTTCGATAGAGGATCATTATAAGAAACTTCGCTCTTATGTTGCCTACCTTGGGAAAATGTCTCCTACTAGCACATTTAAGTTGGATGTTGAGTTTACTCCAACTGTTGGTCTGTTTAACAATATATGTGGGATTTTCTGAGTTGAGAAAGGGATTCAGACTAGGTTGTAGAAAAGTGATTGGCTTTGATGGCACATTCTTGAAAACGAAAGCGGGAGGCATATTGTTGTCGGCGGTAGGCAGAGACGGCAACAACCATATGTACCCGATTGCTTGGGCTATAGTGGAAGGTGAGAATACTTTGAGCTGGATGTGGTTTCTGTCCATTTTATTTGAAGATTTGGCTGTAAACGACGGACGAGGGTGGACATTTATAAGCGACAAGCAAAAGGTATGCCTGTTTATTGTTGTCTGTGCTTTGTGATTTCCTTTTGATTTGTCTGGTATTCTTTGTTATTTTTGTCACATGCCAAGTGTTTTTCAGGGGTTAATACATTCTGTGGCTGAACTTGCTCCTCTGGCAGAGCACAGAAATTGTGCTCGTCACGTGTACGCCAATTGGAAAGCATCGCATAAAGGGCAAATGTTGAAAAGATGTTTCTGGGCTGCGGTTAAGAGCACAAATGAAGCCTCCTATAATCTTGCATTAAAGAACTTGCGAGCAATTTCAAATGATGCTGCAGAAGACTTTATGAAGCAAGGGCCAGAGCATTTTTGCAAGGTCAGTATGTAAATTGCAAGTGTTTAACTCGTTTGAAAGTGGCTGATATGTAACTGTTTCCCCTAACAGGTGTACTTTGACACTTCGGTGAAGTGTGATGCTACCGATAACAACTTGTGCGAGAGTTTTAATTCTTATATTGCATTACCTAGGACTAAACCTATCATTGATATGTTAGATGAGATTAGGTTGAGTTTGATGGAGAGGATGTATCATAAGAACCGGCTGTTCAATGACCAAGAAGATATGGTTTGCCCTGAATTTAGGAAGAAAATAGAGAAGTTGAAAGTAGCTGCCGGTAGATGGGTTCCTAGGCCTTGCATAAATTTTATGAAGCATGATGTAGATGCATATGTGCATGCTTATTTCAAGCGAGACTACTACATGAAGGCATATCAGTTCCCACTGCCTCCTATGGAAGGGGAGAGTGCTTGGCCTGAAGATACCGGGGAACCAATCCAGCCACCTCCTATCAAGGTTCGTCCGGGAAGACCAAAGAAAAATAGAAGGAAAGAAGCTACAGAGGAACCCAAAAACATGTCAAAAATGCCGAGAACAGGGGTGGAGATGAAGTGCAGCCGCTGTAAAACTTATGGCCATAACAAGAGAGGATGCAAAGCTGTTATACAAGACGAACCAGCTACTCTTGTGTCTGTTGCGGCTGAAAATACTGTAAGTTTTTACAGATTTTGTTAGTTTACTCTTGATTCTGTTGAGGCTGAAAATGCTATTGAGTATTTACTGTTCCAGAACATGTCAAATAGTTAATCCTATTGCTGCAGGGCCGAGGAAGAGAACGAGGAAGAAGCAGGGGTAGAGGAAGAGCTGTGGTTAGAGTGGGAAGCATAGGCGGAAGAGGAGGACTGCCGGAACCTGAAGGAATGCTTGATGTGTGCAACTCTCGTGCTCAGAGCAGTTTCAATGTGGGAACTTCGGGCACACAAGAAAGTTCCGTAGCAGGCCCGAGCATGGAGGCATCCACGACTGGGAATTTCTTAACTTGACTGGGAAATGGTTAACTTGAGTTTGTATTAAATAGTGTAGAACTTGTACTCGGTTTGCTAAAAACTTCTGCACGGTTTGTTGTAAACTTGCACTTGTACTTGTTACCGGTATGTTGACTGTCGTCAATTTGTCCAATTTGACCAGATTTCATCAATTTGTCCAGATTTCATCAATTTCATCAATTTGTCCAATTTGTCCACACTGTCATCAAAATTGCATCTACATTTTGTCCAATTTGTCCAGATTTCTCCAATTAAACCAGATTTTGTCCATTTTGTCCAATTTGTCCAATATCAGATTTGATGAACCATTTTGTCCAATATCAGACAATTTGTCCATTTTGAACCATTTTGTCCAATTTGTCCAATTTGCAACAACAACAATTACAGATACTCTGTCAACATTCGAACTACGAACAACAACTTCACATTGATTTAACTTTCAACAACAGAAATTACATATACATATAATGTGGCACAAAGCAATATCCAACAACACAGATAACAAAGGTAAAAAGAATTCCAGACACAATTAAATGTCTAATAATCTCCAATCTCGATTCAATCTTAATCAGTTGCCTCTCGACCTTCATAATTCTTTCCTCCAAAGCATTGTTAACAGAGTCTTCCTTCCTTGCATGTGATCTAGCATTTTCAGATTCCAACCACATAAAAAAACCACAGCCTCCATCGTCTTCTTTGTAACGAGGACAACCCACGTACAATCTACCATAGTTCTTCTCGGTTTTTGCTACTTTAGGATGGCAGACAATCCCACACTTGCAGTGAACCCAAGATTGTAAGTTCTCATGGCTGTCGACACTACATGAGAAGTCCTTCTTCGAGTTTTTCCTTTTAGAAGACATCTTGAAATCCTTTCATGGAGCCATCATAAACAAATCAATCTACTACAATATCTAAAAGACACTATTAACCAGTAGCACCCAACAACTTATAGCTACAGCTTGGAAATATCAAAATCACCTGCTTACAACTACGAAATATCCAAATCAACTGCTTACAGCTACAAAAGCCGTAAGCACTAGCCGGTAAGAAACAATTAAACCAAACCTGTAACCCGTGCACTCCAGCAGAAATAACCAAGTAACCCTAAACCGAAATGTTAAACAAAAAAAAGGAAACAACCAACTAACCAACCAAGTAAACCCTCGCGATTTGGTCCTGTGTCAGGGAGGTTGCTGGACAGCTCAGGGATGGTTGCCAAGAAGAGGAGAGGAATAGGCTGGAGGTGATGCAGGACGTCGGGTTGGGGGAAGAAGCACGGTCTGGAGGTGGAAGAGGTCCGGGTGAGGGAAGAGTAGGACGAATTAGAGGTCGGGGGTCAGGGTCGAGGCAAAAGCCCGGGTCGGGGGTCAGAAAGATCAGTAGGACGGGGATCGGGGACTGAGGAAAACATATGAGGAGGAAATAGGGAGAAGAGGAAGTCGGAGATGGGGGAAGATTTCGAAAATTAGGGTTAGTCGGAGATGGGGGCTGATTTAGGAAATCGGACGACGTCGGGCGTGAGGGACGCGGAGGACGTTGGGCGTGGAGGAAAATGAGGATCCCAGGGTTGGGGACAGAGGTCGGGGGTCGGGGGTCGGGGAAAAGGAGGAGGTCGGGCGTCGGGGGTCGGGGAAAAGGAGGAGGTCGTGGGTCGGGGGTCAGAGGGAAGGCTCAGATCGAAGGAGGAGATGTGGAGAAGAGGGATTTGGGAAATTAGGGTTAGTCGAATTAGGTTTGCCGATTTGGGGATTTTTGGACCTAATTGAAACGATTGGCCATAATTGAGGGCTATTAGGAGATTAACACTTCTGACGGCTTGGAGATCGACGGAGTTAACGCCACGTAAGCGCCACGTCTGCGCCACGTCAAACGCCGTTTGTTGGCCGAGTAACGGAGGATACAAATTGATTAACGGAGGAAGTTCACGATATATGGTGATATTATGTAAACTATAGGATAAATCGGAAAAAACATGCATAGTTCAGGATAAATCGGATAATTTGGCCTTTTTTTTTTGTTTCTTCTTCCCATCAATCCATCCATCCTTTTGTGCTTACTACTTCCTTTTTTATTATTAATAGGTAAAATTGATTTCCTTCCTCCCTCTCTCTCTCTGTTTTGTTTTTATTAAAATCAAAAATTGGGTTATCAAAACATTAAGAATTGTTAATTTAAAAAGAGTGTGAATATTCTCGCCAGCGTCGCCCCCCCGCCTCCCTCCCTTCTCACCTCCCCCCCCATTCAATTCCGCTTCCTCCCCCCTCGATCACTCCACAGACTCAGACTCAACCCCTCCCCATTCCCCAAGCTGTCCTCCTCGTCTTCGACATGGACGGCACCCTCACCGTCCCCCATCATCGATTTCCCCTCCATGTACAGGTCCGTCCTCGGCAACGACTGAGTACGCTACGCTCAGGGATCGACATCCTCGGTCTCATCGACGGCTGGCCCGAGCCCGACCGACGCAGGGCCTACCAGGTCATTTCCGACCACGAGAATATCTGGCTCGACCGCCTCCAGACCACGCCTGATCGGTTGGTTCAGTTGGTCGCAATGAGTTTGCTTGCTTGCTTTCTTGCTGTTGGTGTTATTTAAGTATTATGCATTCGTTTCTGAGGTGCGAGATTGTAATTTTTTTTATTGTTGGGATACTAATGCTAATGATGAGCTTCCCAGTGTCTCCCAATCTTGCCGTGCTCGTCTTGTATAAGTTTATTAAAGAAAGATCTGTGAGGGCTGCAGCGGAGTGAGAATAACATGCTTATTTTAGTTCGATCCTCGTTCACCAACATATTACTGGGTTTCTTAGTGCACAAGGAATATTGTTGTCCCTTTTCTGTAGTTGCCTCTGCTGATTCTTGGGGATGATGCGTCCTGAAAATCGTTCTGTTGCGAAGAAGATGTAGGTCCTCTCTGATTGTATTACGTTCTCTCAAATGGGACTGATACTAAAAGTACTTTGAAACTTGCAGGTGCTGTAGAACTTTCTGGTTTTCTCAACTCCAAGAGGTTAAGGTAAACTATCTGCCCCCATCCTGCCATGCCATTATAGCTGTAAAATTGAACTTTTTTGTGGTCCATGGGTGCATCTTGCGCCCAGCGTTCTTCTTCTTCGGTTGAACTTGATGTTCCCCAAAGCATCTCGTGCAGAACATATCGTCTATGAACAAAACCCAGCTTCTTTCTTCTATGTTGAAAGTATTGTTTTCTTCACCAACATGGGGTTGGTCCAAGTGGTAAGGAGCTTGGATTCGCTTAAGGAGGTCTCGGGTTCGAAACCTACCGTACGCAGCCAACCCTGTTGGAAGACTCACCCACCATAGCCAGGTGTCCTACTCGGGTCGAGTCCGGATTAGTCGGAGCGAAGCTCCGGAAATCGGGCGGGCAACAAAAAAAAAAAAAAAAAAGTATTGTTTTCTTCTTTCCCCTTGCATTTTATGCTCGTTGGAGTACATGCTTACCTTGAGACTTAAAGATTTCATTTTTTCTCATTTTACCCTCAATGTAAAGGAGGCTGTCGATTTGTTCCACCAAATATTTGGGGTAAGCACGTGATAATGATGTCAAAGTGTTCGGATTATTTTCCTTGTGACATCTCTATCCTGGCCCAAGGAAAAATGTAGGTCTTTTGGGTAAATACCCTGTGCAGGTTTCATTTCTTTGTGTTTATAACATGTTCTTTGTCAAGTTCAGGTTCTAGGTTTGACTCAACTGTAGAGAATGTGCTTTACCAATATCATCTATGGATATCTGTACTTTCAGTATTTGCAAACTTCTTGTGTTATCCCTATTCATTGTCATAATTGAAATTTCGTTGTTTTCTCGGATCATGTTTTGATTTTGGGTCCTTCATACATTCTGATTTTGGCCCAGATCACGTTTTCTCCTGTGTTGAGTAGGGAGTCCCATTCGGCCCTATAAACCGGACCCAGTTCCACTGTTACACATGTTCTAACTGGGAGATTCAACCGAATGAAGTGATGATGGTCAGAGATAGTTCAAAATGATGTGAGTTGATTTTTGATCTTCGTCTAAAATTACCAATGTTTGCACATTGTTCATCACCCCAACTTCACATTGGCACTTCTCGTGCTTTAAATATGTAGATTGTCCTTGGAAAAAGAGCTGGATCATTCACTTGTCTGCTCGATCGGGCAGGACGATACAACTCTCCTGAGTACAATACAGAAGACTTAAGACCGAATGTTAAGGTTTCTTTCCTATGCGATAATGGCAGCAAACATTCAAACATTGCTTGAAGGTATGGCAACCTTTTAGACTGTTATTCTAGAAGTAGAAGAAAGAAAAGGCTGCAGTGATGCCAAAAGACGGAAGACATGTTTATGGATGTATATTTTCACTTAAAACTTTCAGTGTAATCAGTGAAATGAAAGAATCCCTCCCTTCCCAGATCAGTTTCATGTTATTCTTTCTCCGAACAGTGTGATCTGTCTACATCTTTAACTACTGGCCAAAGGTACCAACACTCCCAAGTCGGCATACTTCTTCATATTCGTGATTGATCCCGAGTTTACTTTGCTGCCGAAAAGAGGATTTTAAAATTGTCAATCTGCGTGTCAAAACCCTGACAGTGCGGCCTCGACCACTACATCAAACTCCGATCAAGGCCAGAGCCTCTCGATTGTCATTGCATGGTCACTGCTGTTAGTAGACAGGGCGGTGGGCAGTAGTCCAGTTCCCCCGGCACACTGATTCGACACAGAGGCATCGAGTAAGCTTTAGCAAGGAAGATTTATGCCTGGGATTCTATCTGCCGTCGGTAAAAAAGGATCGATCCAAAAGATAATCTCCCATCCTTTTTGGTTCTCCTAATCCTCTTTGTTGAGACTCTTTTTCTGTGCTTCTGAATAATGCTCGGCGATGAAGGCACCAAAGAAATCCAACTTAGTGGCAACAGAGCCACAATGAACTGCAAGAGGATCCCAACTGGCAACCTGGAGTAATCGTCGGGCGTGATACCAATTAAAGAAGCCAACCCGACGCCCAAAAACCCACTTACTATTGATGACAAACACATAGCCGATGCCAAGAAAGATGTCAAAGATCCTTCACAGCCTCTGGGGCATAAACTCGCGAAGTGCACCGAAAAAGGAAGGAGCTTAAACTGTGCAACTGTCTCGGCCAAACCAGAGAAGAAGAGGACGAAGGCTTCATTTGGGATTCCAAGCAAAAGATTGATCTGCTTTACAAGAACAAGATCCAGAAGGAGAGAACAGGCATACATCCCTTGTACTACTCCTATCAACTTCCTCATTGAAAGATACTTGAAGTAGCGGTCGAAAATCACCGACATGAAGAGCAGAAGCAATTGGCCCACAACACGTGACATCCCTATCACCGATGGGTTGAGATTAAGGCATTGAGTCTGGTAGCAGAAGATTGAGCCAGAAAGAAGGAGTATAGTGGCATTCGATGCCACAATCCATAAAAGAGGCCGAGAAATCCTGCTTTCCCCTAGCATCATCGCCAATTCAGACGCCTGTCCCCAAATACTCCGCAGGATGGATTTCCTTTGGACACTATGGTTTAATACCGACGAAACACCAGGCGATGCCTCTTCTGTAAGAGAAGACAGGGCGAACTTGACGGTGAGGAGCACTGAAAATAGAAGGAACATCATGTTTGGCTGCATTTTCATAAGAACGTATCCACCCAGCAAGTTGCCCAAGATGCCGCCAACAGCAGAAGCCATAAATGCATATGACTGAAGACCCGTCAGCTTTTGCTTCTGACCATACTCGGCAACAAGGGCGTCCATAGCAACCTCGCTCACGGACGCGCCCAGGTTGCTCAGAAGAACGCACAGCACAAGATTCGGCAAACTTTCTCGGGTGGAGGAAATGGATGCCAGAGAAGCCCACGACAGGATCTGCAGGAGGACTGAAAACAAATGGGAACCATCGATATTAAACTCTTCCTGATTACAACAATAACATCAAGAAAGATGCGAATTTTCACAGAGGGAGGTCACCTCCGGCGGAGATGTAAGGCAACCGGTGAGCCCCGCGGACGTAAACAGCGTCGGATAGGATCCCGTAGAGGGGCTTGGCGACGGTGGGGAGGTTGCCAAAATTCTGGACAAGCTGAAGGGCGGAGGGGGTAAGCCTGAGGTGATGAGCCATGTGGAAATTCAGGGCCAGCCAAGGGAAACACCTGAACCCGTTGACCCAATAACCCAGCCCGCACAGCAACGACATCTTCTCCACCCTTTCATCCCCCCCGCTGTCGTTACTCCTCCTGACTGAAACCTTCCCAGGGAGGATCAGTTTCGGTATCCGACCACGGGAATCGATGATGTCGGGACGTCGGTCGGTGCGAGAGCAGGCTATGGTGCCTGGACGACAACGGGGGAAGTTTTTGGACATGGGGCTGGGGAATCTGGTCGGAGGCAAGGAGTAAGGTAATGGGGTAGGCGTCACCGTCGCCGTCATCGTGTTAGGGGCGGCGATGATTGGGGGGGGAATGAATGAATTAGTCTAGCATAGCATATAACGCCGAGGATCGGAGGGGAGGAGGTGGAAGAAGCATCAAGAAGGAATTAGGAAGCAACCCGAAAGTAGTAGTAGAGGGTAAGCTAGGGGTGGGTTTATTATTATTACGAGGAAAATACTTTGGACCAAATCACAAAATTTTTTTAAAAATAAAAGGTCATAAATTTGTTTTTCTTGTTAACGGGGGAAAGGTCAGATTCGTTGTCGGGACACCGATGATGTCGGAAGACAGGAAGCGTTTTCTGGGATGGGATGGGATGCCTGCCTTCTACCTTTTGAATGGGGACCCCCTTCTCCATCCGACGTGGCCCGTGTCTAGGGGCTTTGAGGATGTCCAGCTGGATTCCGTATCCTCAGAATGCTTATTATGTTGTTATTATTATTATTATTATTATTAACCCACACTTCAAGACAACCCAAAATTTCTCATCTAATCTCGTAAGTCCTAATCTTATACTTACATATTTGAGGGTGGAAAAGAATTTGCGGATTCAGAAATCTCCTAAATAACCGCACTTATTGGATTGAAATCAAACTTTAATAGGATAATTAAGAAGGCCATCCATTTATAAGTTCTTATTAAGGCCTAATTAGCAATTATATAATGTATTATACCCCATTTTTCCGATCTATCTCAAACGTTACTTCGACGTTATCCTCCGTTAAGTCCCATCTTGACGGAGTCCGACGTGTCGCACACGTGGCTCTGACGGCGTTAAAAATCACCATTAGCCGAACGATAGGATAGATCGGAAAAAATGGAAAAAGTACAGGATAGAATTGCTAATTAAGCAAAAAATATAAAAGATTCACAGAGTCCAAAATTAGCTCGAGCCCCTAAACCTTTTAAGGAAAGAATGAAATAAACCCCCTACTGTCAATTTCGCCATCGGGAATGTATATGGGGCGATAGTTTTCATGGGCAGTACCATTGAAATTGATCTTCTTAGCAAGGGAGCTGAGAAAATCCTTCATAAGAATACATCCGAAAGTAGGGCCGTTAGCTACGACCACCCTATCTGAATGGACAATAATCACATTCTCCTTTTTGAGGAGAAAGCAGTGCGAACTGTTCCCCAGTAGGTCCCAATGAATTGAGGGTGTTGTTCACAGACGAGTCCTTTGGCAGAAGGCATTATTGCCACAGGGTAACCACTGACGTCAACCAATTCCATGAATGCCTCGCAGGCCTTAGCAATACGGAGCGTGGGCCTGCCGACAAGAACCGACTTAACGTCGGAGGATAACGTCGAAGTAACGTCTTAAGTTGGGGTTACTGTACGATACGTTTCAAACGACGGGATAGATCGAATAAATGGGGTATAGTACAAGATATATTTGTTAATTTGGCCATTATATTTTAACGGCGTCAGAGCCACATGTGCGACACGTCGGACTCCGTCAAGATGAGACATAACGGAGGATAACGTCGAAGTAACGTCTTAAGTTGGAGTTACTGTACGATACGTTTCAAAGGACGGGATAGATCGAAAAAATGAGGTATAGTACATGATATATTTACTAATTTGACCTCTTATTAAATATAATTAAGTCTCGATTTCCGAGAATGATATTTAAGAAACTAAAATCGCGTGTTATAAATTAATTTGACGTATTGGCGCGTGTCTGCGACCAGGATCCGATGATCATAATCATCTCCTTGTCTGTCTGTCTGTCTGTAAGACAAGAACGAGAAGATCACCGGCGGAAGGAGAAATCGATCCCACCAAACCCATACTCCCCGAAAGAAGAAGGAAAAAAAGAAGAAGAAATTCTTCCCCTTTTTCCCTCCGCAGCTGCGAAACTCAAAACTCACCTGGAGGTGTGTATGACTCGGGAATTCCATTTTCCTTAGCTACCCGGCGAATTGGTGAAATAAGCGGGGATGGGTTTCGTCACTTTGGATTGAGCCTCACTGAAACCAAGGGAAAGGGAGAGAAATAAAGAGGGGTGTGGGAGTGGGGAGCGGGAAAAAAAGGAATGAACGCGTTGAAAGAGAAGCTTTCCCGTCTCCTTTACGATCCCTCCTCCTCCTTAGCAGCAGCAGCAGCAGCAGCATCCCCCAATTCTCCTCCTTCTTCGTATTCTTCTCCTCATCAACTCCCCGACGATTCCGGTCAGACCCAGGTGAGTTTTTTGCCTTCTCAATAAAAGACGTTGATAAATAAGCTTTCTTTTCTGGATGGGAATGTGTTTTGGTCGTCTTTTGGCTGTGCGATTTCGAGTTTTAGGATGTCTGAATCTTAGGTTTGTTGTTCCCAGTTGGTGTTCCTAATCGGATGATGTGATCTGGATTTTGATCGTGCCAGTCTTACTGAATTTTTTTTTTTGTTCCCTTATTGAGTGGAGACCAATTCAGTCACAGCTCCATCTGGGTTTAAGTCCCTTGTTTCTCTTTGCTATTCCTTTCTAAACGCCTGCTTCTGTTGCCAGCTGTAGTTACGAGGCCCCCACAGTTTGCTAGTGTTGGGTGAACTATGTTGTGTATCCTTTGTCGAATTCCCGGACCTGTCAATCTCTAGATTTTGTAAGCATCTCTTTTCGCAACAATTTCACAAGGGCATCACAGGCCCATCTGTTGAAGCTTTGGTGGGGGCCAATCCTCGTTCATTTTTTAATTAGGAAGGCAATATCACGGTTTCATTTTACCGTTTATGCTTTATGGTGGCATATATGCTGCGACGTTGATTCCATGTGAAGGATTATTTTGTCATAGGAGGTGCATACCCAGTCAAATTGAATAAATGAAAGTTTGAGCTGTTTGTCGGTCTCATTTTAACCAAGAACTTAATTCCTGCTCACAAATTGAATATTGAGGAAAAATGTAAGAGAAGGCTGTGCCTGCCTTTCTTCGTACTGAGTGTATTTAATAAACTTCTTATCTGCCTTTTTTTCTTTTTTTCCTGGGACAATCCTTTTCATATCTAACACATCTAGTTAAATTACAGGAAATGTCAAAGGTAAAAGAAGGCAAATCTTTTGCCTCCTATTTTCCATTCTTCATTCCTACCGGAAGATCTGATTCTTCAAGATCTAGGGATGATGAATCTGATGTTGAACTATATCGTGTGCTCCATGTAGAAAGGACTGATGAAAATCCTGAATGGCTGTATTTCTCTTTGGACAGACATGTTAGTTCTGGAAGACATTGTAATGAAAAATCAATGGGAAATCGAGAGTTGAATGAATTTGCTAAAGTCAGTGAGTATAGAAACTTACTTCGTGTCAAAATTGAAAATGGTGATCCTGGATCAGGAAGAAGTACAAGTGGTTCCGAAATGTTTGAAGAGGCAATTGACCAATGCAGTCACGAAAAGCCTCTGGATAATTTGTTGGATGAATCGACATTCATTTCTCCTACCTTGTATGAATTCCTGCATGCTTCTCTTCCAAATATTGTGAAGGGCTGTCAATGGTCCTTGTTATACGGGCGAGTTTCGCCTTCCTACTAAGCAAACTGCATGTTTCCTATTATTTGTTTTTTGGAACTATGTTTCTATTCGGTCTCAAAAGCATATTGGCTTTATGGATTCTTACATAGTAGTTGTCATCTTAAATGAAGGGCAGTACATTAAAACATGGTATATCTCTGCGTACACTCATCCGGAAGAGCGTCGACTCTTCTGGCCCTTGCCTATTGGTATGTCACGTTCTATGCTTGCCTTATTTTGCTTTATAAATTGATGATATTATTTTAATATATTTTAGAGGGGGGTTTTAGTTTCTTCTGGTAAACAAAACACATACTTTTTTCTCAGTCCTATGGTTATTTTACAGATTGTTGGAGATAAGCAAGGAGCTGTATTTGGTGGAATGCTACAATCTCTGTTAAGACCTACGACAAAGCGAAAGTATCAGGTAGTGTAGATTACTGAAAACTGTTTTGGTTTCATTTAATTTTTTTTTTCTGTTGTTCATCTGTGCAGGCGTATGATCTTTGTTTTATAGTCATTATATGTGGTTTTCCTTTCTATCGAATGTTTTAAATGACTATTATGTCGAGTGTGTTTATTCTTGGTTTACTGTAGGGATCAAATCAAACATTTGTATTCACAACCTTGCATGGCCAACCAAGACTTTTTCGAGCAACGGGTAATTGCATTCTGTCCCTTTGCAGTGTTAGTCTCACAAATGTTTTTCATATGATTGAATTGAACAAACTCGTGTACCTTTGAATGAGAGTGTAAATCAAGATAATAGTTGTTGATTTTGGTGCACAAAACAAGCAAGTGTTGTCTGCGTAATGTTGATTATGTTTCACAAAAACTAGTATTTTTAAGATTATTGTTTCTGTTTTCAGTTTTTGGCATCTTTGTTGAGACGGATTTTTTTCTATCTGCTGGGGTGTCATCATATAATACAAATAATTTAGCCAGAGATTCAGAAGATGATTAATGTATTTTGATGTATTTTTCATACTTAAAAAAAAAGGTCATATCAGAGTCACTGTAGAAACAGTAGAAATTATTTTCTTTAAAAGGAGGACGACACCCTTCATTGAGGGCATCGTTCGCCTACCTTCTTTCTTTCATCCTTACTCATCTATTCTCTCTTTCTCTCTTGTACTCCTTCACTTATGAATTCTTGTACTCCTTCACTTATGAATTCTCCAATTTGGCGAAGATCAAAAAACTTTTGAATAAAACTTTATTGTAAGTACTTCCTCCCCTCTAATTTTATATTAGACCCCAGAATCGGAAGGCTTTGCCTCCTGATCTGGGGTAAAACTAGTTACAGGAAACAGATCTGGGATTAAAAGATCTATAGATAGTTGCAGGATACAGATCTGGGATTAAAAATGCAGAAGATAGTTACAGGATACAGATAAATGCAAACCACCAACAGGAGGCAAAGCCTTCCGATTCTGGGGTTTAAGATAGCAGAAGATAGTAAATGCAGGAGATAGCAGAATTAAACCACCAACAGGAGGCAAAGCCTTCCGATTCTGGGGTCTAAGATAGCAGAATTAAAATAGCAGAATTAAAAATGCAAACCACCAACATGAGGTAAAGCCTTCCGATTCTGGGGTCTAAGATAGCAGAATTAAAAGATAGCAGAATTAAAAATGCAAACCACCAACAGGAGGCAAAGCCTTTCGATTCTGGGGTCTAATATAAAATTAGAGGGGAGGAAGTACTTACAATAAAGTTTTATTCAAAAGCCTTCTGATTCTGGGGTAATAAAGTTTTATTCAAAAGTTTTTTGATCTTCGCCAAATTGGAGAATTCATAAGTGAAGGAGTACAAGAATTCATAAGTGAAGGAGTACAAGAGAGAAAGAGATAATAGAGGAGTAAGGATGAAAGAAAGAAGGTAGGCGAACGATGCCCTCAATGAAGGGTGTCGTCCTTCTTTTAAAGAAAATAATTTCTCCTGTTTCTACAGTGACTTTGATATGACCTTTTTTTTAAAGTATGAAAAATAAATCAAAATACATCAAAATACATTAATCATCTTCTGAATCTCTGGCTAAATTAATCCCATAGCAATCATCTTCGTTTGTATTTCCACTATGTGAGGATGATGCAGCTTGTGATTCTTCATATTCAGTCACAACTTTCTTTAAAATTTTGTAAAGCTCGTCTGGATGGGTCGCTCCAGCTAATTGGGAAACTGTCTTGGCTTTGTCTTGAAGGAAGGTAGTATGATCCTGGTTTACCAATGTTGGTTTGAGAGATGCTATGTAATTGAGGATTACAGCATCAGAAATTTTGTGCCAATGAGAGAACCCATCCCACCATTTGGTTCGGAATCTACGGCATAAAATGAGAATTTTCTCGTTTGTAGCACGGGGCTGATACTCCATGTTCCAAGCAGAAACGCTTGTGAGCTGAGTAGCCATGAAAAAGTGAAGTAAATGAGGGTGGGATGGCTCATTTAAAGGTGGTTTATATTTGGAAATAAAAAGGTTAAAGCATTTTGAGCATTGCGCGGCAAAATTTCAGGTACATGGCCGAAATTGTCCCACCATCTTATAAACCAGAATGGTAAATTGTGAGAAAAGCGGATGTTTTCAAAGAAAAGGAGCCAAGTATGGGAATGATTTGGGTTTTGTCGGTAAAATGCATTCCACCATGCTTGGGTGTAATCAAAATAAGTAAAAGATGGTGGGTAGGAAGAGGTTAGTAAATGAGTAGAAGGTGAGATATTCCACTCAGAATGGTGTATGACCTTTAATATTTTTGCAGTGGAATAATTGATTATTGCTGCGTTGTTTTTGTCTGCAAAATGCCTGAATTTGACTGATCCAGTGTTCACCAAGATATTTTCATAATATGTTACCGTTTTGGATAAATCATAAGGAGTATAATAAAATTGTTTTCCAAACATTTTCTCGCAAAATTGAATTGGGTTTTCATGATAAAAGCCATTTTCAACTGTGATTAATTTTGTAAAGTTGGTTTTGATGAAATATTTTGATCTTTCCCTTTTGAGAGGGGTTGGTTGTATAGCCCCAAGAACTATCTCTGAAGAAGATAAATTTTTTGGTGGGCTAGGAAGAGTAGGAATGCAATCAGAAAGGTTTAGCCCTGTTTTGGCTTGGAGTGTCTGCAAGGCATTTGGAGGGAGATAATTTATTAGGTCTGTAACAGAAATGGCTGGTGGGTTTGTAATAGTGGAGGGTTTTTGAGGTGATTGGGAGGATATGGATAATGTGGAAGGCCCAGTAGGGGTCTGGGTGGCTTGTAGCCAGCTTCTAATTGGAGTCGGGTTTTTTGAAGTCGAGGAGTTTTCATTTTTTTGGGGTTTTTCTTCAACTGTGGCTGGGTTTTTTCCCTTGTTTCTTCTGGCGGGCATTCTGACTATGGGTTACCCTGCAAAAATTCTCGAGTAAGGAAATCGGGCAATGAATTAGAATTTCCTTTGATAAATTCAATATCAAAATCGAAAACAGAAAGAATAGCTTGCCATCTAGCAAAAATTTGTTTAGAGACAATCATTTTGTAAAATATATTTAGGAAATTGGCAATCAATTCTTAACAAAAATTTTTGATTTAAAAGGTCATTCTGAAATTTTGAAACTGATAACACAATAGCAAGTAATTCTTTTTTTATAGTAGAGTAATTTCGTTGAGTATCATTCCAATGTTTAGAAATATATTGCACAACATTTTCTTTGTTATTTTCTATTTGTTTTAGAATGCCTCCATATCCGACATCAGATGCATCCGTCTCAACTATTTTAAATGCAGAAGGATTGGCTATATGTAAGCAAGGAATTTCTTTTACGAGGATTTTAATTTGTTTTACTGCTTCGGTTTGTTCATCAGTCCAAGGGACAGGATTTTTCCTTAATCTTTGGAACAAAAGGGACAGGGTTTACAAATAATGTTTAAGTTTGGAACAAAATCCATTACATAGTTTAGACTACCTAAAAATCTCTGTAATTGCTTTTTGTCTAAAATTATATTAGGAAATTTGTCAGCAAACTGGATAGATCTTTCAATGGGAATAATGGTTCCTTGGTGAATGTAATGTCCTAGAAATCGGATCTTAGTTTGGAATAGGGCAATTTTAGTTGGTGAAAGCGCTAAACCATTTTTCTTGGTGACTTGAAGAAAATGGTTTATATGTTTAAAATGGAGGTCAATATTGTCAGAAAAGATTAAAACATCATCAATGTATACTATTATAAAATTTTGGTAGGGATTAAAGATATTGTTCATTATACATTGAAATTAAGAAGGGGCATTTTTTAAACCAAAAGGCATTACATTCCACTCATATTGTCCAAAAGGAACTGTAAAAGCAGTTTTATATCTATCATTTTCAGCTATTTGTATTTGCCAAAATCCTGATTTCATGTCAAATTTTGAAAAAATTTTTGAACTGCATAGACGGTTTAAAAGATCTTTTTTATTTGGAATCGGATATCTGATCCATTTTAAAGCTTTATTTAACGGTTTGTAATTGACTACAAGTCTTGGTACACCTCTTTCAAGTTCTGCATTTCTGCATTTTTATTTACATAAAAAGCAGAACAACTCCATGGAGATTGAGATTCTCTAATAAGGCCCTTATTAGAGAATCTCAATCTCCATGGAGTTGTTCTGCCCTTATTACAAAGATCATCAATTTCATTTTTGCAAAGTTGGAGTAAATCTGAGTTCATATGAGAGGGTCTAGCTTTAGTTGGAATGTCTAGTTCAGAAAACCCGATTTCATAAGGAAGATATACTATGTGTTGTTTTCGTGACCAAAAAGTTTTCATTTTTAACTTTTTCTTCAAGTAATTTGATTTTATTTAAAAGATGAGGATTTTGAAGTTGTTGGTCAATTTTTTTAAAACTAATTTCTTCTTTTAAAAATGTAATTTGAGCTTCTTTGTTTTTCATTAAAAGGTTAAGTTCTTTGAAAGAATGTTCTTGCAGTATATTTAAATTTCTACTTTCAGGTTTTGATATAAAGGGAAAATTTATTTTATGGTTAAAAAGCATACTAGTAATTCCATTATTATTAACAGAAAAGGGTTGAATTAAATTCATAAAAGGAGTTTCAAGAATAACCTTTTGTTTTAAGTCTTTAACTAAAAGAAATGATGTTTGTAATGAAATATTATCTTTTAAAATTTCTACATTAGAAAGTTTATTATTTATTTTTAATCTATCTCCAGATGCAGATCGTTAGGTTTCTGTGGTTTTATCAAAATATTTTGTGGGAATTAATCCTTCCCTAATACAATTTAAATCGGCTCTAGTATCAAAAAGAGCAGTTGTTGATAAAATAAATTCATTAGATATGCTAAAGGTAATATTGATAATAAATTTTCGAGAGGTTATTTCAGTTAGAGCATGGAGAAAGGATTCAGAGTCATATGTAATACTAGGTTCGTTAGACTTTTCTTCTTGATGGATAACTGGTTTAATATTATTAATTTGTTCTTGCTGGTCTTGCAAAATTTCTTTTAAAATTTGGATTTTCCTTTTTATTTCTTTAATTTCAAAAGTCAAGTCATTTATATTTGTTGGCCTAAAAATCTGTTTTTGTTGATTTTTTCTTTTTAGAATGTCAGAAATGCTATAAATATGTTGAGAAGGAAGTTTAGGTGTTAATTTGTCTATATCAGTAGGAGTGTTTAGTTTGTCTAAAAGGGTTTGTTCTTCTTTTGTTAGCATATTAATTGTTTTAGAGGTTGAAGTATCGTCAGAATCACTTAAATCATTTATTTGAAGTCCTTCTTCAGATTTTAAAATTGTATCTGAATCAGAATATTCGGAACTAGAGTCAATCATGAGTTGGTTTAGTTGCTGAAGGATATTTTCTTCTAGATTTAATTGGTTTATTTGATTGCGGAGTTTACAAAATCTGCTAGTATGACCTTTCTTTCCACATTTGAAACAAGTAAAGTGTCTATTATCTCCTTTTGTCCGGTTTGGAGTAGTTTGAGGTGTTTTTGGATGGGTAGTTGTGAGTTTTTTGAATGGTCTTTTTGGGTTTTGAAAATATGTAACTCTATTTTGAAGAGGTTTTTTACGGGATTGTTTTCTAGTAGAGCAAGAGCCGTTACATGTAGGCGTTAAGGAATTGTTATAGGAAGGATCATATTGTTGACAAAAATCACCAAGACCTTTTTTAGTGATGGATTTTTCTTTTTTAAGTTGTTTTTATAGTTTAATGTCATTACATAAATTTGTTCCAGTTTTGTAAATATATGAAATTAATTCACCATAAGAAAGGGAATCAAAAGGAATTGTTTCTCCAAATTCTTCACGAAGTTTGGTATGTACTTGGTTTCCAATTAAAATGGGTAATCCGACTAAAAATTTTTCTTTCCAAAAGGGTTGATTACAATCTGGACGAAGTAAAACTCTTTGGAGGAAAATGTCCTTATATTGTCTAAATTCTCTAAGGGATCTACATTTTAAATTTGAAAGTAAATCAAGATTGTGATCTCTAATTACAGAAGGGTCACCAATAAAATGAGTGGAAATGGAGTAGATTAAAGTGTTTACAGAATCTTGTATTAATTTTCCATAATCATCAAAAATAGAATGTCCATTTTCATCTGTTTTTATTGCTGTTAAGATTTCATTCCTTTGGTCTTGGGTTAAATAGTTATCCCACCATCCTTTTAATGTTCCGGTAAAACCAGCAATTAAGAAGTATGCAACTTGTTGGTCAGAAAATTCATGATTTGTTCGATAAGTTGTGGCACACATGGCCGTTTGTGAAAGAATTTGTACCAGATTATGTTAAGAAACTCCATCAATATTCCATTCGTAAATGGCTTCAGAAGTGTATTTATTTTGAAATTTTACATGTGATTCTTCTGTTATTAAATCAGGAGGTGTTGCTCTTGAATAGTATAGTTTTTGTGGTTCTTTCCAGGAAAGTTTGTTTAAAATAGGATCTTTTTCTTCAGTCTTAGATAGAGAGATTTGATTTAAAACAGAAACAGAAGGTTCATCAATTTTTAAAGGCCCAGGCACTCTTGGAGTATCAAAAACTAGTTTTTTCGATTTTTCAGCCAGAAGTTTCTCTTTTTATTTTAGCAGCATTAAGAAATTATTTGCTAAAATGTTGTGGCAGTTCAAAAGTTTTAAACAAAGGAGATTTTAATGGTTTAGGTATAGTTGAATTTTGGGGTGGAGTGGATTTGGGTTGAGAATGATGTATTAGGGTTTCTATTTTATTTAATTGAATTCCTAAGGTATGAACATATTGATTTGTAAAATTATTTTGCTCAATTATTTTGTTGAACTCTTTATGACTTTCTTCAGAGGAGAGAATTTTAAATGGAGTAGCCGATATTTCTAACCCATTATGAGCTATTTTTAGTTTTCTTAATGGGGGATGATTGGATTCAATAATTTCACCATTATCAAGTTTCCATTGAATTGTTTTATCTATCACATTTATTTCTTTAGGATTTAAATAATATTCTTCTAACCATTGAAAGAAAAACATATGTTCTCCAATTTCTTCAAGGAATTCATAAAATTGACTTTTAATAATAGTTCTTTGTTCATTATTAAATGTTTTGAAAAACCATTTTTTAAATTATGTATTTTTCTCGTGATTAAAATCTTGGCTTAGGAATTTTCGGTCTGGTTTAAAAATTTTGCTTAAAACATTGCATTCAGGATCATCCATTTGAGATGGAGTTGGTTCTAGTGATCCGGGATCTAAATTAGTAGTTTGATAAACTGGTTGTGTAATTCCTGAATTTATTTCTAATCCACAGAGACTGGGTGGGGCAGACTGGATTGTCCTACTGAAATCATTTCTAATGAAAGATGGTTTTAAATCGACAGAAGGTCTGGAAGTACATCCTTGAAATGAAGATCTTGCCATAGCAAGTGAGGAAGAATCAAAAGACATTCTTGAGAATTGAATAGTTACTTTTCCTTTTGAATGTTGGATCACATTGGTTGCACTGGAGTTTTGTATAGATTGTTGGGGAATAGGATTATCTAATTCCCATGCTTCGGGAAGAGTAACCTCCTTCCAATGAATAGTTTTTGGAGCACATAATTGGATCTTTGAAGGTCTGTTTGTAAAAGTAAAGTTTCTCCTTTTGGGGCTGATTTTAAAGAATTTATGTGGAAAATGGATGCCATGGCTTTATAATGAAGTCTAAAAATTAGTGCTATAGGAACTGATCCTTCTTCTAAGAAATAATTAAAAGTTTTAATTTGAAGCGTTAAACATTTCATGATATTTGGTTCTCTAAGATAAATTGTTAGGTTTGGAAAACAATCAAAATTGATCGGTCCATTACATAAACTTGTCTCAACCATTAAAATCTCCTTTGTTTAAAACTTTTGAACTGCCACAACATTTTAGCAAAGAATTTCTTAATGACTGTTTTGGATAAATCATAAGGAGTATAATAAAATTGTTTTCCAAACATTTTCTCGCGAAATTGAAAAGGGTTTTCGTGATAAAAGCCATTTTCAACTGTGATTAATTTTGTAAAGTTGGTTTTGATGAAATATTTGGATCTTTCCCTTTTGAGAGGGGTTGGTTGTATAGCCCCAAGAACTATCTCTGAAGAAGATAAATTTTTGGTGGGCTAGGAGTGTCTGCAAGGCATTTGGAGGGAGATAATTTATTAGGTCTGTAATAGAAATGGATGGTGGGTTTGTTATAGTGGAGGGTTTTTGAGGTGATTGGGAAGATATGGATAATGTGGAAGGCCCAATAGAAGTCTGGGTGGCTTGTAGCCAGCTTCTAATTGGAGTCAGGTTTTTTGAAGTCAAGGAGTTTTTATTTTTTTGGGGTTTTTCTTCGGCTGTGACTGGGTTTTTCCCTTGTCTCTTCTAGGTGCGAACAGGTACTTTTACATGTGCTTGAATGACTTGCTTGCTATTGGTGGTGGGGGCAACTTCGCTTTGCGCTTGGATGGAGACTTGTAGGTAGCTATCAGTTGTCGTTTTCTTCCGATGCTTAGCTGTCAGTTCTTTTTATCATGGTGTATTACATAATTTTAGGTTGAGTGGGACGAGCGGACTTTGTGAAACATTTGGGAATTCATGTTTGGCTCACAGCATGGACTTCGAATTGAAGAATGTAGAGGTAATCAATCCATCCCTGTAATGATATTAATTTTATTTTATTGTTGGCAAATTCATTGCCGCCGGTCGCCTACACTTGGGGCGGGATCCTTAATATAAGGGCATGGATGAAGTAATCTAATTGCGAATGTTTCATATTTTAGCAAGGCAATAATCCTCTCTGCCTGGATGCTTTGTAAGTGCATGAATTTGTCTTTAGGAAAGATTATGAGGAAACCATTTTGTGAAGTTATATAGAAATTCAGGGCTATATCAAATAGTTTTGTTTTGTTTTTGAAAATGGGGATGGATACGGGTGTTATGTCTTAGTTTGCGCTTAACATAACTCTGCTACGACTTCTTTGCAGCTATGGGGTTTCATTCATTCTTCGAGCCATATTATTCGAGGCTAAAACAATTAGGTGATTTGTGCTTGTTACTCTCCCCAATTTATGGTTTGGGTAGTAATAATACGATATCCAGATTCGCGTTATTACTCTTGATTCGCGTTATATACTGCCCGGTTTAATATGTTCTTTACTTAATATCCGGATTATACTTATCAAGCACATCTGACGATGATCGTCCAAAATGAGGATGCTGATTTACGCTAAATGGATATGCATTAGCAGAAACTAGAATCGTACTCATCGGCCCTGCAAAGAGGATTCTTGATGATGCACAGACAACGCGACTCAAGGTACATAAACAACAGCAGCCACGAACAAAAATCATCCTAAAGATGAATGTCTCTACGGAAAATTTGCACATCATCTGAACGGTAGCTTCTCGGGCCATTAGGAAGGCAGGATACAGTGACTTCACGTGACCACTCAGCCTTGGCTAAGTAGGCGTGATCATCTTCACCTTCTTTCCCCTGCAGAAGCAGGCCAAGCTTTTCTTGTTCACGACTCCATAGCTGTACCTTCCGGCAGCCCGAATATCCTCAGATTCCGATCCATTGATCCCACAGCAAGGTACTTTGCATCCGGGCCAAATTTGGCACTAGTTATTTTGCCTGGAAACCAAGCTCTTTAAGGGTCTTCTTTTTCGTATATCTTCCTTTCTTATTTTTGTAAAAAGCCGTGGACACATGAAAGCAATAGAAGTGATGGAAAGATACCCACCAGTCCCAGATAGATCAGGCCATGACTTTATGCATTCCCAATCGGATCGTACATTACCGACCTGGTAAACTCTGCAAAACACGTTCCAGTATCCAAAAGGTAATCACATAATGGCACTAAACAACATGGTAAATTGATGAATACTAAAATCGCACGATGCACATATTTAAAGGAAACCAAGAAAGTAGGAAATTGCTCCGCCACAAAAACCAGGAAAGTAACAGTTCTATTATGCATATCATAAATCGAAACATACCGCAGGTCCGAGCCACCAACTGTTAGGTATGATCCACTATGATCAAACTCAACTGCAAGCAAAATATTAAGAGATTACTGGCTCTCCACATCACAACCTGATATAGCCAAAGGAAACATAGAATTTCACCATTCGCCGTCCTTTAGCATCCTGTTATAGCTACCAGAGCAAAATAAAAAATTGAAAGTAAAATCATAGGTCAAATGAGCATCACAGGAAGCATTTTGACCCATGGCCAAAATTCAATTCGAATGCCAATTGCCGAATTTCAATCCTGAATAAAACTTCTTCAAAGATGCACAATAAAATAAATCAATCACATCCCCAAAATTTCTTGCACGACTATACTGAGCTCAAAGGCAGTAAATAATTAGCAATTTACCTCATAAAAAATAAAAATCTTAACCACGCTTTACTTATTACAACAATGAGTAAAAATAAGTTCCTTACCTGAGTTTGTCGGAGTGTCCTCATTATATGGGGACAAGACACGGAAATTCTTCAACTTCCGCAAGTCCCATAGCCTAACCCCATCATAAGCTGCAGTCTGTTGAATAAATACTTCAATTTAGGTTGGTACATTACAACTCTCCCAGGAAATTATTAAAGAACGGCACATACCGCAAGATAGTACCCATTTTCAGAGAATGACACGGCTGTTATGGCTCCCTTGTGTCCAGCAAATTGGGTAACACTTGCCTGCAGCATGAATATGTCAATAGAGAATTTAACGTCACGTTTGGTTCACCCAATGGAACCCAATGCACAAATTTTATGTTCTGATTCATTCTCTATTATATGTCTATTCTTGAAAACAACAAATGCTTTAAACTTTGTTGTTATGTTCCGAAAGCAAAATGTGTTGTTATACCAGCACATCTGAGGAGTCAGGACTATTCTGTGGCTATTAAACCGCAAAAAATAACTACCAATATTTTTAAGAATGTCAAGACAGCTTGATCTACGAAACCAGAACTACCCATGATTTTAAAGAAAGAAAAACACTAGAGCAGGCCTGAAGGGTGTGCACTTCGGAAAACAGGAAAACCGCAGTTGGCCAAGGGCTTCCACACCTAAAACCCCATAGAAAGGGGGCTTACAGGGCGTGCAATCTTTGTGATATCCCAAAATATAGAAATATCCCAGCTCTAGGAGAGTTTCCCAAATGTATTTAAGTTTTGGCTCAAACAAGACAAATATATCCTTTTCCAATGAAAAATGAGAGGTTTACCTGTGACTTTACATCCCAAATTTTGACATTTTCAGTGACTGTGCCTGTAGCCAAAATAAGGCCATCAGGATGAAAAGCAGCAGATGTAAAACCTTTATCTTCCGGTTTCCCTTTGACCTGACCACATGATAGCATAATTCATCTCATTTCCATTGATGTAGCAAGTGGTATTCACATTATGAGGGTTGTATGAAAGGAGCAGAAGACAACCTGCTGCAAGCACAGGCCAGAAGCAAGATCATAAAAGCACCAGGTACAATCGGAAGATGCTGTAACAAAGTAATTATTTGTGGCATGGACAGTGACAGCTTGGACCTGAAAGATAAGTCGTCAGATTATAAAGAAATGTGCTAATACAATCAGAAGATAAGTTGCACCAATGAATTGAATCAACCATGTGACCAGTTCTAATCATACTCTAGCTCAAAATGAGCAGGGAGTGGCAAGCAACAGAGCCAGTAGACTGCAATCAAAGGGTAAGAATACTCACAGCAATGCAACGTCTGCTATTCGACCAAAAACACCATGGAGAAAAATTACACAAAGTAGCATCAATTGCAGGTCAGGAAACATCATCCTTACACAGTTCCCATGGATGAACATGAAGCAGACGAAACATAATTGCCAATCCAACCCCCCCCCCCCCCCTCCCCCAACCCCCAAAACAAAAAAATAATAATGATAAAACAAAATGTTGTGTGTATGCGAGAAACAATACGAGAACATGAAAATACATGTCCACAATGTTGCATGGGAACTGTGAAATACCTCTTCTGAATGATCTCGCAATGTATGCTTACACGTGTAGTTTCCATCTTCAGCACCTTCCCAAATGCGTACAGTCTGCAATGTAGCAGCTCCAAGGAACTAAATGTTTTGCATTTAAATAAAAACTTGTAACACATAGTTAGAAGAAATGGTGAAAATAGTTTCCTGGTACTTATAACAAATAATTAAGTAAATCTAGCTTCCTAGCCCCCACTGCTACTAACAGAATTTAAGATATGGACATTATCCACACAAAATAACTAATGATTGATCATCCTTTATACATAAAAAGAAAACCCAGGAATTGTCAAAATTCTACCCAACCTAAGGATGTAAAGAGAATACTAGAAGTAGAGAGTAGGTATTTCTGCGATTGGCTAATCAACGAAGCTGTTACACTTAAATGGATAACACAATGAAAAACTAGAAGTAGATCACTTTCGCTAATAACTTTGGATAGCTATTGATGGTGTACCTCATTAATTTACTCGTCGAAGAAAATATTTGAACTTATGAAATCCAATAGGCAAAACTAGAAGGTTGCACTTGCACTGTCAAGAATGAGTTTTAGTTATGCCGAAAACAACAAACACTAAAGCTTTATCCCACAAGGCCGGTGTTAGTTATTGTGGAGAATAACACATAACCATGTATATAAGAAAAGCATTTTGTGGACTATAGTATAAAGCATTCTGAACAAACAAATATATATATACTTTGAGGAATGATTATCAACTGAAACCAGTGGTGAATTTGTAATTCATATAAACCCATTCATTAATGCTTCATCTGCAGCAGCCACACAGATTGTCAATTAGTTATTTTGTACATTAAGATGAACACTAAAAAGCTAAAGTCGAGTAGACAGTAGATATTATTGAAATAGTGATGGTAAAATGAACCTAAAAATAACAACAGCATCAATCTTCATCCTAATTCACTATACCAGCTACCTTGTCAGTACCACTAACAAAATCCAATAAGCATTACCAGTTCCAAAGCTAAAAAACAGGGCAACAGTTCATAAATCCAGAGTGGCAAACAATTCAGAAAAAGTTAGTAGTACCTTATCAGTAGAAGCAGTCAAAACTGCATCATCTCTAGTGACAAACTTTACACTGGTAACCTAACAAAAGAAAAACAAGTATTAGCCATACAAAAAAGCAGAAAAATACTTCTTTGACACCTTCCTAAAGTTAACCTTCTTGGAGTGTCCAGATAATGTAGCTAATATCTGGCCAGAGGATCGGTCAAAAATAACAGCAGCACTGTCAACTCCTCCTGTCACAATTATGTCCTATCCAAAATTGTGCAAATAAACACTCAGTTATTAACTGAATAAATCAACTGAAGCTAAAACTCAAGAGTAATCATACTCCTCTTTATTTTGTGGTTAAATTGGAAGGAATCCAAAATGTACAAATAACCAGTCGAAGCAGACATCACTGTCACATTTACAACAATCTATTTCTTTCTCTAAAACGACTGGTAATCCATGACTTTAAGATGTATACGACCCAAGAAATAGACTACGCAAGACATATACCTCAAACAAAACAGAGGAGATGAAACAAGAAAACAGGAAGAGGAAACCCCCTGCAGTATACCCATTTCAAAGAGTGTTACCCGACTCCGAAGGCATAGAGAGTATTGGCATGTGTACACAACCATACCCTAGCAACTAATCCTAAAGAGTTTGTGTCCATGCCTTGAAACTACGAAAAGGTCTGTCTTCATATCAACTGATCTACATATCCATGGATATTATAAACTAGGGTAGTTCAAGGTCGGTTTCTTGTGAATAAAGCCAAACATTGTCTAAAACCATTTTAGCTTTCCAAAAGAAATGGACTACAAAGAAAGCATCTCCAAACCAGTTAAACATAACTGTTCTATCAAACCCCAGTGTATTAGCCCCACAATAACACTTCTGAAGTGTCCCAAGCAAGATAAAACAGATAGTTGAACCACAAACCAAGAAATACAAAAGTAAATAAATATAAGCTGTAGATTTTTAACGCAGTCAATTCATACCTTGGTATAATTAATGTCCAGAGACACAATGCCTGGTTTGCTGGTCTTGTGGAGAGGGTGACTAGCAAGCTGGGTGTAGTTCTTCACATCATTTACACCGGCCAATGTTGGGGGAATCTGCAATGTAAGAAGATAAATCAATCCACTAAATTTATGGGAGCTAAATAATGGCGTTACAGAAACAAGTCTCGGATGTTTCCATAGTTTATTTAAAAACTTCATTATTTAAAGATAAACAGGAGTTAAGAAAAAGGATTTAACGGCCCGTTCACGAAGAAACGTACCCGCCGCTGTTTCCGTTGGTTTGAGAGAGAGAGATTGCATTCTGTGATTTCAGCCACAATTTCTTCAGATATACCAGGACAAGACTGGGGCTCATGACCGATATCATTATTCTCAACCACTATAATAATGAGAAAGAAAAAGTATTTAACGAGAGCTCATACACATCAGAGATTGAATACTGGTCAAGAAGCTCCACAATGTCACTTTCAACCATCATATAAATGAAGCCACCTCCATTGCTCACAGCCTCCATTGGAACAGATGTAGAAGTTGACATAGGTATTGGTCTCTCGGATTGTGCAAGCATTGATCTCGCTTCATCTCTTTCCCTCTTGAGCCTCGCAATCACGCGGCAAGCTGCGTCGTGCTGAAAAGATAATAGAAATAAGCTTCCCTTAAATAAAGGGGTGCAATTATTTAGTAGTACACGCACAAATGTATTACACCATCTTATTAATTAAAAAAATAAATTTATGCCAATGATTGCCCTGGTACCTCTGATTTATACCTCCATTGATATGTATAATAGAGCAAAGAAGTTGCTATTCACTTTCATTATCATGAATGAGGCAAAAGCGAGATAAGGTGATTGTACTGGGAAGATAAGTTATTCTATGAACTATATGATAGTTTGACAGTTGATGTATTCAATGCGTCCAATAAGGACTCAAGAAAAATCTTATCTTGAAACCACACCTTTCTATTATGCAACTTCATGGTCACTACAAGTTTATCAAACTTCCATTTACACACATGGTTACTAATATATATCTTGAAACACCAAGTGCTCCAACAGTTCAATATCTTATTGCTCGTTGAATGACTGCTTAAAATAGGGTTGCTTAAGACTAGCTGGACCACCTAGAAGAAACAATCTGTGAACCTCTAAACCAGTATTGTCAAGGCGCCACGCCTCGCTCGCCTAGGCGCTCAGGCGAGGCGAGGCAAGGCCCTCTCGCCTATTTAGGGCTCGGGTGGGTGCCATGCACTAGGCGCCGCCTAGGCACTCACCTTGGTTGAGGCCCTCAGGCACTAGGGCGCTATAAAGGCGTTTCTGGGCGCCCCCTATCCCCCACCCCCTCTAACGTTTCAACCCTATTTTATTTCTTTCTGCCCCGACTAGTCCCATCCTAGCCACCCCCTCTAAAGTCTTTTTAGTTTTAACCCTATTTTATTTCTTTCTGCCCCAACCACTCCTACCCTAGCCGCTCCCCTTCAGACCGATTCAACCCGACGTCCATTCCCACTTCCCAGCCCCTTGCGCCCGCCCTCTTGATTCAACCCGTCATCCCCATACCAGAAAAAACCGCCATCCGCACCTGTCGTCTGAGTGGCCAGCCCTTGTTCTTGTGAGTTCCCACAAACCATGTTTTTTGCCTTTCCCTAAGAGGCATTGTAACTTGCCCTTCAGTTTGTTTAAGGACTAAAGGAGAGTTCAGAGATTCACTGTTCACGATCTCCTACGACTATGTTCTTTGTACATATGTACTAGAGTAAGCAAAAGGTGTTGCTGAGCATTTTCAAACCAAAGATATTTAAAGTTGCAGTCTGCCGGTGCATTCCGAGACACAACTCCAGTAACGAGAGGCATATATGGATTTGTGTAGTAAAGAGCATAGATTGAATTTGTCTATTTTCTCTGTTGTCTAATTTTTTGTTGCTGTCAATTATATAAAAAAATTATACATTAGCGCCTTAAAACAAAAGGCGAAGCGCCTCGGGCGATGGAAGCCCTTCTCGCCTTAGTGGTGCCTTAGCGCCTTAACAACACTGCTCTAAACTAAGTGGCAGGGAAGCTTTTGTGTGGGGTTCATAGACTGTAGTCCGATACCTGGTACAGTGCATGACTTAGCTCCTCCCTTGCTGTGTGCAGTTGTTTCTCCAAGGAAAAATGTGAAAGCATCAGAGCATCCCACTCCTACGATAGACAGGAACAAGTGACTTGCAAACTAATGATTTTTCTGGATACTTGGGTTACTCATAACAGGGAAGAAATGCATACAATTTGGAAAATGTTGAGCATCCCAGGGATGCTGGCAGCTTGCATAGGTCTAGGCCTGACGATCTGCATTACAAGAAACAGACGTCATAAATCATTCCACACCACAAAAAAGACTGTTAATTACCGAATGAAATATGGTATTTCCTCTTCCATGCCATAAAATTTTGTACGTACCTTACCGGATTTCAAAGGAATCAAGTCATCCATGGCAAGTTCTTCCCCAGTAACAGGACATTTTCCATACTCCTGGGCAATGGAACGAAACATAAGCATACACACAGCACACACATGCACAGGGACAGGGGCTTCCCATTCCCCAGAGTAGGAGAAATCAAATCCGGATCCAATCACCAGGCATAGCAAATCGCCATTCACCACCCGAAAACAACCTTGGCCAGATACATCTTCAAAATATCTAGGAACTCGACTAACTAGGATTACTCAAACGTCGAACGTACAGTGCCGGCGCTGTTAAAATCCTCATAGCCACGTGTATCAGATCAATAATGTCTTCCCAGGACACACATGAGAACACATCCAGAAGAACCGAAGGGAAATGGGAGGGGACTCACGGAAATGTGGCGCTCGATGAGGCGCTTGTCGAAGAGGAGGCCGGAGTTCCTCGAAACGACGGGCTCCTCGGCCACTTCACCCGATACTGCAGACAAAACAAGAAGGGAACGTCGGAGACGGAATAAGAAAACGGAAGGATGGGGGAATCCGAACCCCTAAAAGGAAGAACTCACTGGAGCAGTTCATGGCTGATCAACGAGCGCGGGAGGAAGGGAGTGACGTTTTCTTTTTTAGGGTTTTGGGAGCGTCGAGTTTGTTCGTTCGCGGTGGGTGGAAATGGGAACGGAGTTTGTTTTTCTTTTTCTTTTTTTATTATTTTATTTTTTAAATTTGATTAAAATGTAATTGAAGATAGGAAAGAAGGAATACAGGGATCGGTTCCATTTTGTAAACAACTGCTTGCAATAGTGTGATTTTTATGGATATATGCATAAAACCATAAAAATGCTTTGAGGATCACTGTTGCATATAAGGAGTTATTTACAAATGCAACAGTAATTTTGAAAAGTTTTCGGGCAGAATATTTTACTAAAACCGGGTAATTCTAGTATCCAATCCCAGTTTATATATTCCCCCCTCCAACAAAGATCGACAGCACAATTCCATGAGGCATATAAAACACACACACATGTACATGTCTACCGAATTTCTCCAAGGAAATCTATTCAAACTCTGGATATCACTTCATGTTCCCTGGGAATTTTTGCCGGATGTGGGAAGAGATTTGGAACGATATCTCTTCAGGTGGGGGAGAGGGGCGGGCAAATGCTATATTTGTACGATACAGCCTCCGACAAGGAATAGAGTCGCTGGTCAGAAGGAGGTTGACCGTGGTATGACCACGGACACTATTCGATTGGCATATATTCCATATACAAGGTCTTCTCAATATGTAGGACGCAGTTGGTGTTATATTAGACAGTAAAGAAAGGTGGGGTTGGTCCTTGAGATTGATATAGGGACGCACACGCCCTCTGAGGACGGCCGGAACACCTGCATCGGGATCAGTCGGCGGGCAAACGGCTTCTGAGGCTGGTCCACTGGGGAACCGAATAGATTAGTTAGGAAGGAACGACAGTCAGGAGAGGAAAAATATGCAGAGGCAAGTCGTGCAAGGACTGACACCCGAACAACTCCATAAACTGCTCGAGATTGTAATCACTTCTTCCCAGTTTTGTTTGTTTCATATTGGTTTTTGCTGCTTCATGCTACATGCACCCTTGATCTCTGCAAGTCTTTTTTCTTCATGAAGAAAACAAATTTTCTGGAATCGGTTTCGATTTGCCGGAAGCAGAAATTGTCTGGTCTCCAAATCTGTCGAGGAGCTCTTCCTATTTTGGCACTTCCCCTCTGTTTTCTTTCTTTCTCTCTTTTTGTAATTTCTTCTGGGTTGCTGTTCCCTGCAATTCTTGCTAAAGATGGGATGCTCGGATTATGTGCATGCATTGTGACGTGTTCTTTTCTCGTGGTCACTGAGGTGTTTTTCCTGTCATTACCTTTTCAGGATGAAATCTCGAGCCCCTTCGGTTGTCCGTTACTCGAGTTTTGTGACGATGAGTTATTCCCAGAGACAATGTGGGGTTCTGAAATCACCTCATGCTCCAACTGCAGCCTTGAGGACTACAATATCGACTCTGTGGATCTTTCCTTGCTGCGAAGCGCCAAGGAATTCAGCAACGTCCTCCAAGAGAAGCGTGTGGCACTGGATACCACTCCCATGAAGACTGCCACCGATGCGACCACTGCGGTTCTGGAGAACAATAACCATTCCATGATCTTTTACTCGTCGGACGAAATGGAAAATGACATCTCGGCTTCCATAGACTTCCCTTTCTTCTCTGTCCCGCCATTTATCCGCACGCGAGATGAACAGTCCGAGTTCCAGCTGAGTGACGACGCCAGCAAACCGTTGCAAAGTAACTACCACGACATGGTTCCCCTGCCACCTATAGTCGTAGGGCCTCGTGTTTTCCACTCAGTTTACAGAGACGAGCACCTCTCCTTGGTCCCCTCTTACATGGCCATGAACCCTTCTTCGCCTTCTTGTTCTCTTCTCAGCCCAGGGGCACAATCATACATTTCAACGAACATGAACCCTTCACTGTCTGCGGATGGATCAGGGATACACGCCGCAAGCATTCTCATGAAACCCAATATGCAAACTCTGGAATTGGATTTCCAAGGTGATGGCAGCGGCCTGTTCAGCCCGAACTCAACTCAAGCCTTCAGCATCGATAACTTACAGGTATGGCAAGAAAGACCAGACCATCCAATCCCAGATCTCATCAGGCCATGGGCATTGATTCGATGCTTATGCTCCACTTCCACCAACCGATATGCCAGGGATTCTGCGGTGGGAGCCAGAATAACGTAATGAGGCACAGAGGCACTACGCCACTTCCATTGCACACGTCAAGCATGGGGGAACCGACATTCAAATTAGAGAAGCTATCCGTGGAGCAGAGGCAGGAGAAGATCCACAGGTACATGAAGAAAAGGAACGAGAGGAACTTCAGCAAGAAGATCAAGGTCACAAAAATTATAAAAATTAAACCCCCTCCTCATCTAGTACCGCGAATTCCTGCAGCCTAACACGGACTACTACTACTACTGTTAATTTTGTTCTTCCAGTATGCATGCCGGAAGACGCTGGCCGATAGCAGACTTCGGGTGAGGGGGAGGTTCGCGAAGAACGACGAGACAGGGGAGAGAACATGAGGAACCACGACAAGGAAGACACAAGGACGGAGTAAGGAACTAAACTCAAAGCGAGGGGACTAGCTGTGCTCGTCGAGGGGTGTTTCATGTAAATTGTTTCTGCAGGCAGAGATGGCTAAAGAGGACAACATAAACTACACTTCGGACATATTTGCACATATATAGTGGGGGTCAAATCAAATAAAATCCTTCAACTGCAGCAAAGCAACCCAATTCAATCCTGAAAATGATCAGCGACTGCTTGTCTCAGTCCATTCGATCTCTCATAAAAGAAATCAGAAAAAGAAAGAAAGAAAGATGCATCACAAATGGCCTTTTGTTGTCCCCACCAAACCCAATCCCAGAATGCTGCAACCCTCAAACATGCATACGAAGGAAGCGGCTAACGGTACGTGCACGTAACCGGTACGTTGTTTACTAAAATCGATTTTTTTTTAGTAAAGTTTACTAAAAATCGATGTTTTTTAGTAAAATCGTTAGTAAATTACTAAAAAACATTAGTAATCCGTTACTAATTTTTTACTGTTTGACCATTAGGAAAGTTACTAAACTAGGTTTAGTAAATCTGCGGGAAAATTTACTAAACTTTTTAGTAACCGATTACTAAAAATAACGGTGATTTGACAGTTTTTTTTAGTAATCGTTACTAAAATTTCACTGTTCAACTTTAGTAATCGGTTACTAAAAAGTGTAGTAATTTTTTCCGCCGATTTACTAAACCAAGTTTAGTAACTTTCCGAATGGTCAAACAGTAAAAAATTAGTAACGATTACTAATTTTTTGTAGTAAAATTTGTAATACTAGTAATTTTCCAGGTAGGCCGTCCGAAGATTTTAGTAATGATTTACTAATTTTGAAAGAGAAATTAGTAAATTACTCTGTAACATAGTAAAGTCGTTAGTAAATTACTAAAGTCGTCCTTTTTTTTCGTAATCGTTTACTAGTTTTTGAAGGAAACTTAGTAATCGATTACTAAACTTTTTAGTAATTTACTAAATAGGACAGTACATTCCGAACCTAAAACCGAACCTACTTTCAGTGTGAAATTACCATTTTACCCCTGCGGTAAAATTATAAATAGGTTCGATTTTAGGTTCGGACTGAAAATTCGTAAACGATTTTGTAATTTATCGCAGGGGTAAAACGGTAATTTCACACTGAAAACAGGTTCAGTTTTAGGTTCGGAATGTACTGTTCAGTTTAGTAATCGATTACTGAATTTTGTTCAAAAGGTAGTAAACGATTACGAAAAAAAAATTAAAAATTTAGTAATTTACTAACGACTTTTCTATGTTAAACGGTACTTTACTAATTTCGGTTACAAAATTAGTAAATCATTACTAAAATCTCCGGACGGCCTACTTGGAAAATTACTTGTATTACAAATTTTACAAAAAAAAATTAGTAACCGTTACTAATTTTTCACTGTTTGACCATTCGGAAAGTTACTAAACTAGGTTTAGTAAATCGGTGGAAAAAATTACTAAACTTTTTAGTAACCGATTACTAAAGTTGAACAGTGAAATTTTAGTAACGATTACTAAAAAAAACTGTTAAATCACCGTTATTTTTAGTAATCGGTTACTTAAAAGTTTAGTAAATTTTTCCGCCGATTTACTAAACCTAGTTTAGTAACTTTCCGAATGGTCAAATAGTGAAAAATTAGTAACCGATTACTAATGTTGTTTAGTAATTTACTAACCATTTTACTAAAAAAAAGTCAATTTTTAATAAAGATTACTAAAATTTTGGTCGAATTTAGTAAACTACGTAACGGTTACGTGCATGTCCCGTTTGCCGCTTCCTGCATACGGACAAGAATTGAACAATAATGAAGCTGATACATTTGCAGAAAAGAACACAAGTATCAAATTTTGCATAAACATGGGTAGGTGTTGCGATGTGATCGGCACATGTTTTTTTTAGTTGCCCGCCGGAGCTCGATTGGGTAGGATATCTAGCTATGGTGCAGATATTCCCGAGACTTCACTCCATATATGGAAGTGCCGGAGTTTGTTTTCCAGACTCAAGCGAGTTCGGCCGAGTTGGCAGGAGATATGCGGCATATATGACTCATCGGTATGGCCAGGATGGACTGTTCCTGATCCAGTTTGATGAGGCGTCAACGGCCCTTCAGTCTCTCTCCGTGGCGATTGCCTACGACGACACCCCACTCCTCCGACATTGTTTTCGAGCCCGATTCAGTTAAAACGAACTCAGGCTGGTCTTCCCAGTCTGATAAACTGTCAGGGATTTGTGAAGTTTTTTGCAACTAGAATTTCTTTTATACGATAGTAATACTAAACGAATAAATTTTTGGAATGTAGGCCTAAATCAATAATGGGCCTGAAATGAATGAGCCCGATAAACTCAAAAGGCCCAAACCCTTTCCCCCGCTCTCCCAAGAGAAAAACCCTAGCGGGTTTTCATCAGCCGGCACAACGAGAACCGCAGCAGCGGCAGGCGAGATTTCACCTCCCCCAAGATGTCGAAGAGAGGTAAATCCCTCAGTCACCATCTCGATCTGAAGCCTGTTTGATTCCCATGGTGGCCGAGGCTTCCGTTCGGGTGCTCACTTTTTTGTTGTTGTTGTTTGTCGGGATAAGGGCGCGGAGGTACTGCGGGGAACAAGTTCAGGATGTCGCTGGGTCTTCCCGTGGCCGCGACCGTCAACTGCGCCGATAACACGGGGGCGAAGAACCTCTACATAATTTCCGTGAAGGGGATCAAGGGCAGGCTCAACAGGTTGCCCTCAGCCTGCGTCGGCGACATGGTCATGGCCACCGTCAAGAAGGGAAAGCCCGACCTCAGGAAGAAGGTCATGCCTGCGGTCATCGTTCGCCAGCGAAAGCCGTGGCGCCGAAAGGACGGCGTCTTCATGTACTTTGAAGGTATTTCGCATCCCCCCTTACTATCTCCCCTTCTCTTTATTCTGATTGTGGAAGCTGATCGCTACGCTTTATTACTGGTTATGCGGCGTCTCGATGTGCGTAGGTATCATTGTGTTCTACGGCCGCATGCTATTTTTTACGATTAGATGCTTCCTGAGACCAGTTGTAGTAATTCATCCGTTGACTGAACTTAATGTCGAGTGGGATCTACTCTCGTGTCGGGTTTCACTTTTCGCTGTTCGGAACATAGCTCGCGCATGCAATGTGTTTGCTATATTTTTGCTGGTAATGTGGCGTGGAGGGTTTTCATTTGTTTCCTCTACACCTCCCATGACCAGCTATAGCGAAGCTTTTGTGACCTTTACCAGATGTTAGAATGAATACTGTCTCTGACATCCCTGTCAAGGTGGGGACATTGATGATTAAAAGTAGAACCTTATCACGTTGGTCTGCCCTGGCCATGTTCTTATTGTTGGACGAGCTTTGGCGAGACGATTTCTTGGAGCATGCGGGGTGTTGTATTGACCATCAAATTGATTCTTCATTTGTTTTGTCTCGCATGTCTTTAGTAGTTTTTAAAGTGGCCAGCTTTTCTTGCAGATAATGCTGGTGTTATTGTCAATCCCAAGGGAGAAATGAAAGGTAGGGAGCCTATTAGCTTTCTGGAAGATCTAATTCGTTAATTCATCTTGATTTGGCCTGTACCCTGAACTCATAATGTCTTTACCACCTCCACAAATATCGTCCTCAGGTTCTGCTATTACCGGGCCAATTGGGAAAGAGTGTGCTGACCTGTGGCCCAGGATTGCAAGCGCCGCAAATGCAATTGTTTGAGCAATCATTGTGTGGTGAAGATCTTGTTTGTGGTTTATATTTTGAATGGTTTTGCTAGTGATGGACATGTCAGGTTTGTCTACTTTGAATTAGCTATCTAGATATACCAATCAATGTAGAATTGATTTGTTTACTTGGAAACTTACGTTTTCTGAATGTATCAGGCAAAATATAGAACTCTAATTATGTCTGAAACAGTAGGCGGGTAACCCGCAACCGATTGTTACATAAGCAGTCCCGACTCTTAAGCAAGGAAGCCGAGCATCTCCCCATTCTTCTTTGCCAAGCGAATCAGCCCCTGCCTCTGCTTTCCGTCTGCCCCGATGGATTTGCAGAATTCTGTTATCACCTGCATCCGGATGAGGGGGCCTTTTCAGCATGCGGTTCGCAAAATCTTGACAGAGACAAAGGGTACCTGAGAATGGACTGCAATGGCCTTTCCTCTGATTTGGTTAAACCTCTTCTTGCCTATCAAGTTCCTCACAATGACCACGGCAGGAGCGAACACCCCCTTCCCTTCGTTCACGTTCTTCATCACCGGTTGCACCCTCACTGGCCTTGGTGACACGACCCTAACCCGACTCGACCTCGAGAGGGCCCCATGGTCCTCGCCCTGTATCGAGTTCCCCCAGTTTCCATGGAACGTTGAACGGAAGGCCTGGAATGATGTGACCATTGACTACGAGTTGGCTCAAAGGACGGCCACTCGAATAACAAACAGAAATGGACGACGACAGGGAGTCTTAGTTTCGGGGGGAGGTGAGAGGTTAAGGTTGATCACTGTGTGTGGGGGGTTTTATGGGGAGGAGATTGAACAAGGAGGGTTGATAGCCACGAGTTCGAGTTGAGTATTAAAACATTAGGCAGCAACGTATCTGAAAATCAAGAACTGCCCCGTCCAAAGACTATGGACGATGTGGCCCAAACACCGCCTAAATAACAATCAGTGGTGACCGTTAATGGACCTGCTCTCTACATCTCCACCGTCCAAATCCCACCACTCTCTTTCTTTCCCTCTTCCTCTCCCTCTTTTATCTTCCGCACACGCGAGCTGAGATTCCCTCTCGACACTTTTGGGACCGGAAAAACGCAGGCCGAGAACGGGAAGTATGGATTCCGACCAGGCTAAGCTCTTCATCGGCGGAATCTCGTGGGAAACGACCGAGGATTTGCTCAGGGACCACTTCTCCCGCTACGGCGACGTCATCCGCACGGCCGTCATCAGGGACAAGGTCACGGACCGCCCCCGCGGCTTCGGGTTCGTCGTCTTCTCCGACCCCGCCGTCCTCGACACCGTCGTCCACGAGCAGCACACCATCGCCGGCCGTCTGGTAATCTATTCCTTCCTTTAAATATTTATTTCTGGTGCTTCATCCGTTCTCGCGCAACACGAACCATGTCGTTCGGCTTAATTTAGGACGAGGGCTTTGAATTGGAGACGTGGATGCATTTTTTATAATCCTTTTGTTCTCACGTTTAAGGTTTTCTGTCCCTTCGAAATTCTAGTGCTTGTTCTTAACCGGATTCGTTTAGGGTGTCTGTAAGCCAACTTATTGGTAAGTTTTCCTGGTTTCCCTTGCTGTGTGAACGTTGTGGGTGAGGGTTGCCATTGCTTCTTTTGCCGGTTGGGGAATTTGATTCCTAGTTGGAACTGAAATGAGTGGTTTGCTGTCAAAACATGTTTTCAATCCCTTGCATTCCAGATGTCATGCCGGTCTTTCCCTAATTTTGTCATTGGCACGAATCCGAGATTCCTGTTATTTGCTTTGGTATTTTATGTTGGGGCCCAATACTCCTTTATTATAGGTTGAAGTAAAGAAGGCTTTGTCAAGGGAAGAACATCAGATGAATTCCAGAGTTATCCACACCAACTCCGGGAAATCTTATCCCGGGGTTGCTGCAAGTACTAGAACAAAAAAAATCTTTGTTGGAGGGCTACCTTCGACAATATCTGAGGATGAATTCCGTCAGTACTTCGAGACTTATGGCCCCGTGACAAATGTCGTCCTTATGTATGATAGAGATACCCAGCGATCTAGGGGATTTGGATTCATTTCTTTTGACACTGAAGAGGCTGTTGATAGGGTCTTGCACAAGACGTTTCATGATTTGAATGGGAAGAAAGTTGAAGTTAAGCGCGCGCTTCCTAAAGATTCCCATCCGTATGGAGGCAACCGGAACTCGGATGGAGGTGGGAGCTACCGGGCTAGTGGTGGTAATGGGGGTGCCGGACGACTGAATTCCAATAGGTACTCACAGCAGAACCCCAGTTCAGGCGGTTTCCAGTCATATGGTAATTCGTCTGCATATGGTGAATCGGGGTATAGGTACAGGCCCCCTAATAATGGAATGGGTTATGGTGGTACTGGTGGTGGTTATGGGGTTGGAAATGCTGACTATGGTAGTCATGTCGGTGTTGTTGACAATGGTAGTCCGTACTTTCATACCTCAGCTTATGCTGGTGGTCCCCAAGGTATTGATAATGGAAGTTCCTGGAGTTCTCAACCTCCCTCTGGTCATGGGTCTGGGGTATATGGAAGTTCTACTTGGGGATCTGTACCTAATCCAATTGAAACTTACAGGAGTGGTGGTTATTCTGGGTCTGATGGTTCATATAGTTCCGGGTATGGTGGTACTGGTGGTCACTATCGAAGTGCTACAAACAGCACTTATAATTCGAATAATTATGGTAACGTGAATAGTGAGTCAGAACTTGGTAGTGGGCCCTGGAATTCTCATTCATCTCAAGCATCTGGAAACTATGGGTCAGACACTGGTCCTTGTGGTGGCTATAGTGGTGGGTATAGTTATGGTGGTCCTACAACTCAAGAGTCTCAGCATCAGTGACTCTGGTTTTGGTTGATCCTATGTAAACATTTACAAGAACGTGGTGGTTGAGATGACTTGTTTTGTGTGATGCCAGAAGTGGCTCTTAACGATATTGTTACTTTTATTGCTCGGGGCTTATGTTGTTGTCTTAAACAAGCTGTAGATTGTCAGGTGCTTGCTGAATTTATCTCATTGTATTACTTGAATGTAGTTTTCATAATATATGTGATATCAGCTTATTATATCCCATTAGCCGGTTGTTATTACAACACATCCTTTAGATGCAATGCTAGTTTTATCTAGTTAAGGTAGAGTTAGCTGTGAAAAACGGGTACAGCCTTAGTCATGCTTGGACACTGAAAGGAAAAACGAAGCAGTTTTGCTACAGTTAAGTGACTGGATCTTGTAGGGGCCTGTTTCTGGTTGGAGTGAGCAATGGCGTACATATTACTGCCTTAGTTGATGGTGGCATAACGGCTTCTTCCTGTGTTTACCCTTTGTGTTTTCACAGGGGGGAAGACAAGGTCACTCTGTATGTAGCCAAGTCTGAGCAACTGTTGAGTTGGGACCTGATGTCTCTGTAAAAACGTGTCTAAGCAAGAAGAAAAATGTGGTACGTTGCAGGCTGGGTGTTCCTGATCCGCACGATTGGCTTGGTTAACAGTTAAATGGGGAGCTCTGCAATGCCAAGATCAATGGTATGTGTTTGAGAAAAACCCTTAGGCAGCGACTTTAAGCACTAACCTTTTTTTTAAACATTTTTTCTTTGAATTTCTTTGGGCTTATAGCTCAGAATGTGGATGGTGGTCAGCAGTTAACTCTTTCTTTGTAGCAGAAGACAAAATGAGATATGTCCGAATGTTCTTAGCACATTTTAATCAATTTGAGCTGGGAGTAATTTCACCACCCACACACCACCCCCTACCCGAAGTCTCTGTCTCTCCCTTTTCTTTTTTGTTTGGGGTCCAGCAGATTCAGGTAGGGAAGAACCGGGGCCTCAACTTTGGCTTCTGTTACTAAGTCGCCGACAGTAGTAGATTCGATTTCCTATACATCGACAAAGAGTTTGGCATGATCTCATGATGACTGGGGGCGTGCACAATGTATTGGATGATGTAAGGAACCTCCTTGCGGCTACATGATATTTGTATATTTTTCTGTAGTGTAAGAATCCAATCCTTTCGGGCGTTCAGTTGATATTGCCTGGACCATGTTGCTTAGAAGGAAGGGGCCGTGGGTTAGAAGGCCTAGCTAGAACCTGTCCGAAAGAAAATTAGCGTCCTCGGACAAAGGGGAAGGGACGTTTTCGTATTTTCCCTACCGAAACCGCGGGATATTTCTCTTTCTTTGTCTCCTTGTCCCTTTCCCCAAGCACGAGCAAAAACCCTAGAACCTTCGTCCCATCCCGCTACCAGAACTAAAAAGAAACGCCCTTGTCTCGATTCCCGCCATAAATCGGGTGGAGGAATAACCGAGAATCGATAGGAATGGAGTCGGATCAGGGGAAGCTGTTCATCGGGGGTATATCCTGGGAGACCGACGAGGACAAGCTCCGCGACTACTTCTCCGCCTTCGGAGAGGTTGTCCAGACCGCCGTCATGCGCGACAAGACCACCGGCAGGCCCCGCGGCTTCGGCTTCGTCGTCTTCTCCGATCCCTTCGTCCTCGATTCCATCCTCCAGGAGAAGCACACCATCGACGGCCGCCTCGTACGCTCTAAACGATTCACCCCTCCCTATTTTTCCTGCTTCCGCCCTTCGTTAATTGCCTCCGCTCCCGGCGGTTAGGGCTTGTTTTTCCCCGTAGTTTCTCTAATAGACTACGCTTAGGATTCTCACTGTCCTTGCTTTCTGCCGTCTCTTATTGAAATGATCGATTGGGTCTTGGATCTTCTGCATGTTCGCTAGTGCCTGAGCTGACATTTATTGTGTCATTCGTCTTTGGATTAAAAAAATACTGAGAACCTTTTATTCTTTCTTTCTTCTTTGTTTTTCTTTATTTTTTTGGGGGGGAGGACGTTGCCTGCTTGTCTTCTGGCTCCGAACCCGTTCCATTTCCAAACTCTTAGATGAATTAAGGAGAGGGGATGGGTGAATTACTTTATAGTCCTTATTATTCATTTAAAATAAAATACTTGGATGATTTGAGTTTGCGGCTTGCCATCGCAAGTCGCATGTAATCTGATATATTCTAAATAGGCAGTGTGTTTAGTTAGTCTTTTGCGCGACTATGAGATTAGTCCGGCTGGATACCTTTTCGATAGAATTATTCTCTTTGGGGATTCTGAGGTTAGTCTTGTTGGATACTAGCAGGGTGGTCAATAGTTTTTCACTTCTGGCACATTTGGTTTCTGGAGGACAGAATGTAATGGTTTTCATTCCATTCAGATCCATTCCCGTGTTAAGGAAGTTGAAATGGAATTCTATCACTTCTTTTGGTATTGGTTTCTTTTCTTGTCAGTAATAGGAATGAATTGCCGATTCCATGCTTGAAACCAAATGTGGCATTAGGCCTTGACAAACCTTTGCTGGTAAAGTATCGTTGATTTTTTTATCCTACGATATTAACTGTGGCGTTGACCATTCGGGAAAGGTATTTAGTTTTTGTTCAATGTCGTGATGGAAGTTCTGGGCAAGGTTACCTTTTTGATTATTTTTTCTCATTGATTGATTTTCCTTTTGCTTGCTAGGTTGAAGCAAAGAGGGCTCTGTCGAGGGAGGAGCAGCAGACAAATGCAAGGTCCGGATATTCTAGTTCTGCTAGAGGGTCTGGAGATGGAGAGGTCAAAACAAAAAAGATTTTTGTCGGAGGGTTGCCTCCTACACTAACTGAAGACGAGTTTCGTGAGTACTTTGAGAACTATGGTAGTGTGACTGATGTTGTAATTATGTACGATCAGTCCACTCAACGACCTAGAGGTTTTGGTTTCATTTCTTTTGATTCTGAGGATGCTGTTGATCGTGTTTTGCACAAAGCTTTTCATGATATGAGTGGTAAGAAAGTTGAGGTGAAGCGTGCTCTCCCAAAAGATGCAAATCTTTATGCATCCAGTCGTAACATGAGTGGTAGTGGTGGAAGCTACCAACGTTATGGTGGTCATGGAAGTGCTAACTCATATGATGGTAGAATGGAGTCCAACCGATATATGCAGGCCCCAAGTGCAGCAGGTGGTTTTCCACCATATGGTTCGTCCAGTTATGGTGGACCTGGTTATGGCTACGGCCCATCTAATGGTGCAATGGGATATGGAAGTTATGGTACTTATGGCGGTGCTGGTGCTGGTTTTGGAGGAGGTGCAGGTTTTGGTAACCCCAACATGCACAGCTCTATGTATGCAGGTGGTCCTCAAGGTGGCTCTAGGAGTTCATGGAACTCTCAGCCTCCCTCAGGTTATGGTAGCATGGGGTATGGAAATGCTGCTTCTTGGGGAGCTCCAGGTGGTGGAGGCGGGGCTGGTAATGGGGGCCCCATGTCTGTACCTTCCGGTCAGTCTCCTAGTGGTGCTGCTGGTTATGGGAATCAAGGCTATGGTTATGGCGGGTATGCTGGAGCTGATGGTTCTTATGGTGGTAGTACTGGATATAATTCTGCTGGAGGTCGCTATGGGAGTGTTCCCAATGGTGGTTCTGACAGCGAAATGCAGGTTAATAATGCTGGCTACTCTGGGGGTGGTTACAGCGATGCTAATGGAAATCATGGTTATGGAAATGCAGCATGGAGATCTGACCCTTCTCAGGCATCGGGAAACTATGGAGCACCAGCAAATGGTCCTCATGGCAGCTATAACAATGCATATGGTGGCGGTCAGGCCCGGCAAACACAGCAACAGTGAAAGCTTGACATTCAGCATCTCAGTTGGATCTTTGATGGGATTTCTCGGTCATTCATTTTGTTAATGAACAGTTCACAGCAGCTGCAGAGCGCCTTGATTGAGATCAATATCAATCCCTGTTGGCTTGCTGATATTCTTGTAGTTTGTTATGGTAGCTGATGATCACACTATTAAGATTTTAAGGCTTGCTAGATACTCAGCCTAGTATTTGCTTTTCCATTGTAGTTCAAATTGTTGTGTTTATGCTCATTTGCTTGCTGATTGCGAGAGTTTTAGTTTTAATCGTGATGATTACTTATATTCTATTTACAGGTAAAACCTCATGACACCTTTGATTCCTTTACTGAGAGTTGCGAATATTCTATTTTCCTTTTTATGTGAATTTTATCTCTGACTTTTGAGATTTGTTTGAGTGATGGAATTGGTAACAAAGTTCTACAGCCCGGTGGATGTCAGATATGGCGTTGAGATCACTGGTTGTGCGGAGGCTTCTATATGATGACAATTGCACTGGGTTTCTTGGAGTTGCACAGTGCATGTATAGTGTAGTTTGTGGAGCTGATTTAAGCCAAGTTTATTAGGTGAATAGCCAATAGAAGTAGCAGTAGCAGTCGTTGGAAAATTTACTGTGGCATAATCTTTTCATCCTGTATTTGGCCTCGTGTTGTACAGGGGGAGAGGCGCTCGGTGTTAGAATGTGAGTTGTCCATTGCTGACTGGGATGAGATGCGGGGGAAGAGATCTGTTCCCTTGGAATCATCTGAGTAAAATCATGGACAGGTTCTTTTCAGTGTAGAGATTTCAACAGACGATCACTATTTGAAGTCTGAGGATCATTCCATATCAGGGTGTCGTGAGGCACAAAAAGGAAAAGGATTTAGTGAAGCGAAGGCATGACAGATGCAAAGAACATGTTAGTTATGAAAGCATGCTTCTGATATGATGTATTCTTCGCATTCCTATGAGTGGATTGGTTGACTCGACTTTACCATTGGATGCATGCTCATGGTCTTTGATCTGTTTCACTGAGTCGTGTGCCATTTCGATCTGCAATTGATTTGCTGACAGGTGGATGCGTCCGTCGTTATCCCGGTTGCTCTTTTGAACTGATACTGCCATATGGACGCTTTGTTAATGATCTGTTCCTTTTGCATTGTTGCTTGCATGTGTGTCCATCATATGGATTGCACAATGTTCTGGTGGCTGACTCATTCAAGTGACATACCACCTCAATTTGAGGAAGGTTCAATAAAATCGGGGAATTAACATTACATTACAAACGCACAGCAAGGACTGACAATTGGTTCTCTCCTTCAAATGATTTCGAGTAATGGATCAGAATGTGGATGAGGAGAAGTAGGGTTTCTCTGCATGCCACAGGCAGGGAGGGCAAAACTGAGTGACCAAATACAGGGCAGGGCGTCGTACCATAGTCGAGATGCAGAGGACATGGCCGAGGTTATTCTGCTCATTGAAGGCAGTCGTCCCCCAGGGAACATGTACTCTTTTTTAATGAAGTCGGTATTCCACGTGGCGCTAGTTGATTGGGTGTGGGAATTTAATGGGGGGAGGTGAGAAGTGAACACAAATAATCTTCATTAACATTTATTATTTTATCACTTATATCTACATTAACCTCGCTTTATTCTTCGATATAAGTGATGAGACAGACACAATCGAATCACAACAGGGTGGATCCTAATAACATGCTTTTTATGACCCAACGGGCTGTATTATGCATCTTCAGAGTGCAGATGGGAAGCTCTGGTAAGGAGGGCCCAACGTCTCCCCGTTTCCCGGCCGTGAATACACAACCTGCGAAGGCCGTCACGTGATGTTAGCTGCATTAGAATGAACAAGCCGAGTCCTACCTACGGGAAATGCCAACAATCTGACCTGATAATTTCCCAGGGTACGTGACAAGAAGCCAGCCGCGCAGTAGTCGAAGTAGAACTCAAATGTCCGGATGAACTTCTCGTCGAATCCCAGAGCCATTATTTCCCTATTACGAATGCGAAAGACGGTGACCGGTCAGGCGTTAGCTTAGTTTCCGGGGAAGTTGAACGGAAGTTCGGTAAGAGGTATTTTATTAACTTCTGCTTCTCCAGGAAGTTGCTCCTCCAGCATCTCAGCGTCAGGTAGTAGTGGATCCCGATGTTCTCCACGTGCTCCACGCTGCACCGACCAGCCTCAGAGGAACACGTGAGAGAAAGGGAGAAATCGCACAGAATAAGTAGTGAAACGTAAGGGCGTCGTACCATAGTCGAGATGCAGATGCCATAGCCGTGGTCATTCTGTTCATTGAAGCTATGCATCCCCCTGGGAATATGTATTCTTTGATGAAGCCAGGGCATAGTCTGTTTTCCTCGTACTTCTGCTCAGGCATCGACGAGAACTGGCAGCAACCATCAAAGACAAGGTTCGGTGATGTGGTCGCGTGGTCAAGATTAGTCATAAGCATGCGAGGGCCGGCAGATGTTATGGTCATCTACAGGTCCGGAAAGTTTGCATACCTGCATGACCAATAGGCCATCCTCTGCAAGTAGCGATTCAATGCAGCCGAAGAACTCCTCCATGTATTCATGGCCAACACATTCAAGCACTTCACTGTCAATTCCCACCGGTCAAGGTTCATTACATATCTTCAGCCAGAAAGTTACTATCATGTACGATCTCACCAAAGATGGACGACTTTGCTACTTACCAACCGATGATCCTGTCATATTTGACGGTAGTGGGCAATTCACGGTAATCACAGAGCAGGAATCTTATCCGGTCCTATTGACAGATAGAAGATTGTTGCATTATGAAGAACAAATACGTACATGAGTTCCATGCTCATAAAAGTGGAGCCATCCAACCATACCTGAAGCCCAGCTTCTTTAGCTCTCATTTCTCCATATTTCAGCTGTTCCTTGGATAAAGTTATGCCAGTGTATCTGCACCCGGTTTGTTTAACGACTTCTATCCCAATGCATCCCCAGCCACAACCAAGCTCGAGGACTTCATGCGACTTCTCGATTTTTGCCTGGTTGAATTGATAAGCGGTAGGCATTACAACAGGCACTTCAAGCTTTGGATTGATAAGGTTAGGATGACTTACTTTCTTAATCATGAGGGAAATTTTTCTCATTTGAGCATCGTTCAGACCTTCATCCGGGGACTTCGGTATCATGTCATGGACAAGATCACATCACTTTTCCAGGGAAAAAGATTACATTCAACCCAAGGCATCATCAAAGGCACGATAGTTGCTAACCTTAAATACCGCACATGAGTACATCATACTCTCCTCGAGGAATAAAGCAAACATATCATTGCTCTGCAAGTGCGATAGGCAACTGACGATTGAAGCATCATTTTAGGAATAATGAGAAGCAAGAGATGCAACCCAGGCTGAGAGTGTACCAGATCATAATGCTGAGCGATGTTTCTCCGAGCTTGCGTGATAGTGTTCCGCCTCAAAAGATGCTTCAAGTAGTACACTGCAAATGCCACTACTGCAGTCGATACCGTTGGCGTCCACCAACCCCTGGAGCGAACACAGCAAGCTTGCTGAGTTTATAGCAAAAGGTCCAGGAGATGATGCTTTGCGATGTGTTTGAACGAACCAAGATCAAATAACACACCTCCTTTTGTTTAGGTTGGAGGCGGTCGAATCTAGTTCTTGATTGGCAATAATAATCTGAGCATTGGAAACATCCAAAGCGTCAATAGTCATCTCATCTCATATCATGATTTGCCGCAAACTGGAGCAAAAAAAGCAGAAACGACGCCATGACGGACTAGATCACCTGGAAGAGATTCAACAGTCCCTGATGTTTATCTATTAATGAGAAGTCCCCGTCCATGTAAGAATGAGCGAGTCCAAAATCAGCTTCCGTCATAACCTGATCCACAGAACCTTAAAGCCAGTCAAGTTCCTATCACCGCTTTTTTTGTCTTTCGCACAGATGATGAGAAGTCGTCATTACCTTCCAGTAAAACCTTGGAGAGTGGATTCTCAGGACAACAGTCAGAGGGCACTTCTTCTGGGATCCTTCGAATGTGAAAATCGTCCCCCCTTCTTCGAGTAATCTGTAGTAGCAGAAAACATGGGATCAAAACATACAGCCTGAGGCCGTGATAATAATATGTTGTTGCTCCAAAATTGAGAAGCACTCACGTCAGTTTTCCAGTGCAGATGAAATGGCCGAGAAACCGAGTGACAAAAGCCCGTGCCACAATTTCTTTAATCGACAGAACCATGCGAGTCGGGTTTTTTATGATGGAGAGTTTGGCCCCAATCATGTTATTGGCTGCAACCTTTGCAGCCTGCAAAGAATGTTATACGCCAGTCAGCTGCAAGTGGTTAGACTCGACTCTGCTACGCCACTCGTTTAAGAGTCTAACAACTTAGCCCGCCGAGACTGGTTTCATACCTTTAATCCATCCTCATGGAAGCCGAACCCTAAGACGAGAATAATCTCCATGTCAGAAAAACACGACTCTCATTCGATGGTGGCATGGAATCAGATTGATGATATGTACTCACCCTGGTATGCTCCAGAGTACCAGATTCCCCTTTTCCCTTGGATTCGATCCAGCTCGAGGGATGCTCTTGATGCGCCGACCGAAGGAATGGGATGGCCAGTAGACCACATGAGTAGCGTGTTCTCTGGATGCCTGGGCGGATTGAAGGTCACCAGGAATGGAAGACTTGCTTGTTTGATATTCTGCTTGATCACAAGAAAGGAAATTTGTCATCTTGTACTACCCGCCCTGGAAAGATTCAGATTGAGCACATGAGTAGCCTACTGTACTGACCTGAAGCACGTTGAGCCAATACGTCAAACATACATTCGTCCCGGTAGTCCCAAGGAAATTCCGTGCACGCCAGGCTCCTGTGTTCTTGGGCATGAAGCTTTTGTCCCGGTGAAGGTAAATGTCGCTGCAAAAGCAAACCTTTAGCCACGGTTTCTTCTCTCGCACGCTCCATCCTAGAAGAAAACATCACCTTTTGCAGATCCGTAAACCCACACAGAAAATATGTGTGGCTATTACCTGTATGCATACTGGAAAGCGCCCAGAATCGTCCTTTCTTCAGACGTGGCTTCATTTCCCAGTACCTTAAGTGCATCCGGTGCGTGCAAGGTAACGACGCAGCCATCATGTGCTGCTTGACCATCATCTCCGAAGTACACGACGCATCCTTACAATATAATCCATGTCGCAAACCATTTCAAGCAGCTGTAGAAAATAAACAGTCCGAATATACATCGAATAGATAACCCAAACCTTCTTCCGTGGTTGAAATGCCAGTTATTTCACAGCCGGTCCTTATTTGACAGCCTTTCCTCTCGAGAAATTCTCTAACCTGAAGAGAAGTAGATTCATTCAGCATCAATACACCAGGAAAATCGATCCAATAAATGGAGGAAAGCAGCGGAAAAAGAACACTCGGACCTTGTTGACATAAGCGCGGGACTGCTGTCTAACAGTTAGCCACTGAGGATGATCAAAGATCTACATTAAATAGCCAGGAGGGCGACCTCATGTCATGTTATAATCCACGGAGAAATTAGCGAAAGGATTTGTTGTGTTCCAATGTTTGGACAGACAGCGTACCTGAAGCAGATGGTGGTTACGGAAAAATGACAAGACAAGGAATGCCGATAAGCTCATTATTTTCTCCGGAGTGCAAGACGGGCACATTGATGCACTGACCGGGATCTGCACGAGGGAGACTAACAGAGTCAATCTGCTGGTTATCAAGACAAGGCCACAGATGCACAGCGTGTCGGTTTTACGAGGTAAGCCTTCTGAAACAGATCCGAGTAACCCCGGGACTTGATGAAGTCCCCGAGGGACTCACTCCGGTCGATGTCAGGATTATTCTCCAGCCCTTCCAAGTAACTGCAAGATCATAGAAAGGCGGACGTCAACGTGCCTTTGATAAACCATGTCTCTCCATAGGCGAAACTATCATGATCAGTTCACTTGCCTGAGGACGTCGGTTTTGAACAGGACGATTTCTCTGATCATCAGCCAGAAATAAGGGTTGATCAAATTCTTCCTCTGCGCGAACAAACTCGAGTAACCGTTCCAGCTTCCCCATTCGCAGCCTTGGCCATTGTCCAAGCTCACGGAGAAGGACATATCCGAAGGCTCCATCTCGATCCCGAGATTCTCGAAGAAGTCCATCAAGTTCGGATACATAACCTGCCAAAAAAAAAAACCATTACATTAACAAATAACACGTGAAAAAAAGGTGGCCATGGCTCAGAAAGAATGACCGGGACGACATTGGACAGCGAAAGGGCGTTACTCTGTTGAATAACATGAAGCCGAGGTCGATGTCGACCCCATTGAACGTGACTGTACGGGAGTGGCCTCCTAGGTAATCCTCCTTCTCGTAGAGCACCACCTCCAACCCGGCCCTCGCGAGCTCGTACGCGGCCACCAGGCCGCTAAGCCCTGCCCCAATGACGGCCGCTCGCCTCGCCATTGTACACAACTCCTCTCTCTTGTGTCGTTGACGCGTGTTCGGTCACGGTGGGAAGCAGCAGCAACGGCACAGCAGCTGATCAGTACCGACGTAAGGAACAAATATAAGAATCAGAGAGAATTTATAGCCCGTCAGCTTCCTTGAAACATCATCGTAGTTCAATGTATTATATGGGCAGCGATTATAACAGGGGGACACCGTGATCCGGTAATAATGGCACGAAATATATATAAAAAAAAGACGTGACATAATTATAATTTGAACATTAATCCGAAATTACAGGAGACGCACGTGATTCAAAAATTTATTTCTCTGGACAATTTTACACGCTATCACGACATTTTACAAATATATATTTACTATCAATTTGGCTATTCGAGCGTTGACTTATAAAATTGTTCATTCAATTTATTTATTTATTTATTTTGTTGTTGTTTCAATCCCTGGCGGCGCCCCCCCCCCCCCCCCCCTCTCTTGTAATACTTTTTTTTGCCAAATTATTTGATTTTTTCTTACCTAACGTATGTAAATATCATACTCTTTCTCTTTTATCCCCTATTTATCGTTAGTTAGTCACATGACACTATATTAACTCAATTAGGTCCCTAGATTAAAAAAGAAAAATTATTCGATTTATCTTTATTTTATCGTTTTTTTCGATTAAGTAATATCATTATATATCGTATTTTTTTCTCCATCTTTCCGTTAGCCGAAACCACTAACGGGGGTCATTGTGACACCAACATGGCACTTCATGCAGTCGATAGATTCCCAGATTAAAAAGCCTAATCGAACTCGACCCCAACCTATCATGTCCCCTAATTAAAATCAACCTCTTAATTCGATGAGGGCTCATGATGTTGTTGCTGATATAGTGAAAATGTACGCGCTTAAGGTGAATAATTTACAAGTTCATCGACCAAATGACATGCTCAGAAGACATTTAATGGTTCTATAGAATACCATCACAAGAAGCTTCGATCACATATTACTTACCTTGAAAAATACCTTCAAGTAGCACTTTTAAGTTGGATGCTTAGCATAATCTAAGTGTTGGTATGCGTAATACTTTCAAACTACTATACGTGGGATTTTTTGTGTTGAGGAAGGATTTTAGACTTGGATGTGGGAAGGTGGTTGGATTCTATGAGACTTCTTTGAAAACAAATGCGGGAGATATGTTGTTGCCCACATTAATAGAGACGACAACAATCACATGTATGCGATTGTTTGGGCTATAGCGCAAGGAGCGAATACACGTAGTTGAATGTGATTCATGTCCTATTATTTGAAAATTTAGCTGTAAATGATGGACAAACATTCATAAATGACAAGTAAAAGGTACCTGTCTTAATTCGTTTGGCGAATGTGTTTTTTCGATTAGGGGAGGCAAAGGATGGGTTGGGGTCGAGGGTTCTGTATATCGCAAGTATATAGATAGATATTTCAGGTGAAGTGCGTGGGTGATATTGAAATCACACTAGATTGCGCCCACTATCTCACCCCCTCCCTCCTCTATTCACAATATTCATTTAATTATTTGGTAAAGAAAAAAAGTTCAGATCACATGTGGACAGCCGCCATACATAATGAATATTATAGAAAAAGAAAAAGAAAGATAGAAAAATTAATACCAAAGTCAAGTAAGGGAACGGAGGGATGCCTAACATAACACTAACAAAGCCATGCTTCCACGGATCGACATACGATTGGCTTCATTAAAGTCTGTTCTCTTTGACATCTTCCCATTTTCTACTTATTGACTTTATTTTTTATTTTTTTGGTAAGAGCAGGTACGCAGATCGATATTTGAAAATTCTGAATACCGAAAATACGGAACGTTAACCCCTTACCTAACACTACGCTAACAAGAAGAAGCATCCCTCGTTTTTTCTTCTTTTACGAGCAGCTCTCTCTGATCGACAGGCGGCGACTTCTTCATTAAATGATATTAAAGTCCACTCCCTTTGACATCTTCCCGGTGGATCTCTCTCGACTCATTCGTCGGCTTATCTCAATTCAGATGACATTTATTATATAATAGCACGAGTTGCACCGCCCCAAACAATTCCCTATTGTATTCAGCTTGTATAGAGTCAACTTCTCTAGAATATCCAAGGACACAAACTTGTCAGACTCATTTGGATCTTAGCTGACAGGGATTGATAGCCATTGCCAACGCTAGCTAATAATACTATTGACATTAGACATGCATAAACAACTACATTTTCTTCTGAAGACATTATTAATTGATAATGACAACTATATTAAATAAATGAACGAATAAATAAATAAATTTTCTTTTTTTAAAAGAGTCAAGGCAAACTTAGGAGGTTGAACACGTCTTTTTTTTCCTCTCTTTTTTTGTTTTAATTATATTTGAATATGACTTAAAAAAATTCTAATTTGTCATTTTGAATACAAATTTTGAAAACTAAAATTATTTAATTCAAGAGTATAACCGACTTTAACATGTAGGGATGATCACAACACAATTAAATCTGTTTAAGGTATATACCAAAAATAAAAAACTTACAAACAATAAACAGAAATCGAAACCTGAAATAATTGTTGGCTTCTTTTAAAGTCAGATATGGTAAGATATGACGGACACCGAAAAGAATATAGGGAAACAACTAGGGTTTAATATTATAAATGAAGTGGGCTTGGTCTGACTCTGGGCTTTTGACGGGCCTGGTCTGACTGGGCTTTCGACGGGCTTGAAAAAACTATCGGATTACAAAACCAACTAAAAATTGCCTCCTAAAAAAAGGGAGACCGGGCGGTGAACAAATCCCGGCTGTCTGTCTGTCTGTAAGAAAATGCTGTCGATGTCGAAATTAACAAAACCTCCGTATGATCCTAACATCCTTGGAGACAGACAGACAGCGAATTTATTAACGACCCACCTTCCTGTCCAGCTCAAAGGTTTCTTGGGGGGGCTGTTTAAGATAAGAGGGTTGGGAGCTCATTGTCCCTCTCTCTCTTTCACAGGAGGAAAAAGCGATCCTCCCTACCAAAGCCTGAAACCAAACTCAAGGAGGAAAGGATCCCCCTCCCCACCCCCGCGGCACGCCTTCGATACCAGGATCGGATGGCTACTTCGGCGATGGGAGGCCTCGAGTGGCCCTTCGGTGACCTCGAGTGCCTTGACGCCCAAGAAATCAGAGAGACCGCTTACGAGGTCTTCGTCGCGGCCTGCCGTACTCTGCCCAGCTTCACGGCGAGGAATAAGAAGAACGCCGTGCAGGGGAACAATGGGTTGATCCCTAGCAGGGTGAAGAAGTCGTTGGGTTTGAAGGCTTCCAACAAGTCCCCCATTGTTAAGGAGACGGCTAACGGTAAAAGGACGGTCAGGTCGTCCTCTCCTTTCACCTTGGCTGAGCTCATGAGGCAGCAGATGGGCGTCACCGACCGTGAGAACGAGAGGCTCCTTCACATGCTCACCAAGACCTTAGCCGGCCAGGTATCGCCTCGCTGAATGTGTCAGTCGTGGAATTTTCATTGTCCTCGTGTTTCTTTTTTTGCATGGAGGTTTGATTTTGATTTTGATGTAGGCGGGGAGACGTGTGGAGGCCGTGATCCTTCCCCTCGAGCTCATTCGGAACATCATGCCTTCCGAGTTCAAGGATGCGAAGGATTACCACGCGTGGCAGCGGAGGCACCTCAAGATACTCAAGGTTGGACTGCTCCTCCATCCCTCGATACCTCTGGACAAGTCGAACGGATTCGCCGTCCGTTTAGGAGACGCGATACAGGCCAGTGAGGCCAAGCCCATCAACACTGGGAACAACTCCGACGTCATGGGAAGCCTCACCAACGCAGTGATCACGCTTTCATGGAGGAGCATCGACGGTACCCCCGTCGGACACTTGCCATTGGGCGGATGGTTACCCTCTCAACATTCACCTCTACTTGGCCCTGCTGACATCGATATTCGACATCGAGGAGGAGACCATGGTGCTTGACGAGGTGGATGACCTCCTCGAGCTCATGAAGAAGACGTGGTACATACTCGGCATCAACAGGCATGTGCACAACGTTTGTCTCAGCTGGGTTTTCTTCCAAAGATATGTAGCGACGAACCAGACCGAGCCGGAACTCCTTGCTGCTGCTCAGTCAGTGCTAGACAAAGTTGCCAAGGACCCCAAGAGGCCCGACAATGATCCCGTTTTCGCGAGGGCTTTCTCTGCGGCCTTGAGTTCAATGAGAGGTTGGTTGGAGGAGAGGCTGCTCAACTACCACGAGTGCTTCGACAAGGAAACAGTCAGCGTGATGGAAAGCATGCTGCCTCTAGCGTTGACTGTGTTGAAGGCATCGGGAGATAACTGTCCTCATGCTTCGGAGCCAGAAGAACAGGGCAAAGTAGAAACTGTCGCGTACATGGATCTTTTCATAAGGTCATCGTTGGAAAAAGCTTTCGCTAAGGTATATTTGAGTTTCTCAGATCATTCTTGTCTGTGCTCATTGAATCATACTTAAAATTATTATCTTGTGTGGTTTTCCAGGCGGCCGAAGAATGTCGGGATTCAGGGGAAGCACTAATCATGGTGGCAGACAAAATAGAATGTCTGGCAGAGGAGGAGGTGGAAATCTTCAGTCCGGTGTTCAGTAAATTGCATCAGGCGGCCACAGGACTTGCCTTAGTCACTTTGCACAGTCGCTACGGCGTCCTGTTGAAACAGTACTTGAGCGATGCAACTACCTTGAATGAGGAAATCACGGGGGTGTTGAAAAGGGCACAAGTCCTGGAGAAGAACCTTGTTAAGATGATGAAGGATGGGCACACGGTTGATGGTGTAGGTGACAGAGCCGGAAAGGCGAATGTTGCTGGGGAAATGGTGTCCTACGAAACTGAGGCATTCATTAAAAGACTCATCAACGATTGGATCGACGGAAAGCTTGCAGAAGCGAAATCTCTTCTCAACCAAGCCAAAGAAACTGAGGTCTGTCTCCCCACCTTCATCTGTTTTTAATTTTCTTGGTATCTCGTTTCTAAATGAACCGGTGGAGGACGATTCGTTAAAGCACGCGTGGTTGAATGTGGCAGACGTGGAACCCGAAGTCCGAATCGGAGGCATTTGCAGTGTCTGCTGTGGAGCTGGTTGAGCTTGCAGAAGGAGCAGTCGATGAATTCAAGACCATTCAAGTAGGAGAGGGTGAGGACTTGAATGGACGTCTAATTCATGGATTGACCAATCTGTTCAAGGATTACATCTCGTTCGTCGCATCGTGTGGTAAGGCTAAATCATCGCTCTTCCGATTCAGTTTGAACCATTCGTATTTTAGGCTGCCATGCAGTATCCAAAAGGATTTTGACCCCGCACCGCAGGATCGAAGCAAGACTACATACCGGCTCTTCCGATATTGACGAGGTGCCACCAAGATTCGAAGTTGGCCATACTTGCCCGAAAGGCTGCCTGTGGCGCTAATTCACGTAGCATACACGATTGCATCGTGATCGAAGGCGAAACCCAGGGACCGTCCATGGGCCGAGGGACACAGCGTCTCTACATCCGTCTCAACACCCTGCAGTATCTCCTCAACCATCTCCAGGCCCTGCGCTTAGATGGTGCTTGCTCGTCCATAGGAGAAGAGTTCAAACGCGTGTCTGAAGTGGCAGCCTACCGCCTGATATTCCGTGACTCGGGTTACGTCCTCTACGACACCCTTTACTCCGGTAACGTATCGAACACGCAGTTCAAGGTGACGCTGGAAGTCCTGAAGCAGAACTTGTCCCTCCTCCGCGAGACGCTCGAGGAGAACGCCCAAGAGCTGGCGATAGAGTACACCATGAGGGCCTCCTTCGATGCCTACCTGAGGGTTCTGATCGCCGGCGGGAACACCAGGATCTTCCACCAAACCGACCACAAGACAATAGAGGACAACTTCGAGAGCTTGAAACAAGTGTTCTCATCGCTACCAGAGGGGACTGTGGCCAAGGAAGCGGTGGTAGTGGAAGGAGTAATAAAGCAGATGGGTCAATCCTCGGAGCAGCTCGTGGAAGGACTAAGCGCAACAATGAGCGCGACCGCTGCCGCTGCCGAACAAGGGAAGAAGCTGGCAATCCAGGGGGTGCCGGAGAGATGGAGCGCGTCGGATCCTAATACGATACTAAGAATATTGTGTCACAGGAACGACAGGACGGCGACCACGTACCTGAAGAAAACGTTCCAGTTGGAGAAGAGGCGGTGAATAAATAAGATTAGCCTCCATTGGAATTGTTTTTTCTTTTTACGTTTCTGGGTCGATCCTTCTGACCAGGGCTGTCCCAATACTTTTGGATTTTATTACCCCCCCCCCCCCCCCCCCAAGAAAAAAAAACCCCCCCAAAAAAAATCAGTCTTTTGAAAAAGTTTAATTGATTATGAGAACATCCTCGGCACACTTTGAAAAAAATTTATTCTAAGTAACTCTGAACAACGACATTCTTTTGAATATTAATGACGTGGTTTGTAACCGTATTAAACATCCTCGAGCTATGGTCGCAGTTAAGAACCATTTTTTTTTATATAAATTGAGCATCGCCATTTCAGATTACAGTATAAGGACGTTATTAAGCGAGTTTTATAAATTTGAATCATGTTTCGTAAATTTTTTTAAAAAATCAATGATATTTTCGTACAAATCTTTTTCATTCATAATTAGGACCATAAAAATTCGAACTTCAAAATATAGAGTTTTGTACGATTGGATAATTATTTTATAAAAAATTCGTGAAATAGAGTTAAAATCTTAAAAATACATTATGTATAGTGGTGGGTTTTAAAAGCTTTCCCAAAATAACATATGTTGTGTATGACAGCAAGTTCCAAAATTAGAGAAATAGGGTCTCGAACCAGGAATAATAACCCCGGGTTCATTTTCTAAAGAACTTGATATTTTCAACCTAAGTTCATTGATTTTTTTAAAAATCGATTTAAATACCGAGTTCATGGATAAGTGCCATTCATTATGAACCGAGTTCACTAGCTGCAAAAATTATATTGGTTAATAATACGGAATTAAATATTTATAACATGTTCGATATAGATTTTTTATAAATAAATAGTATTTAATTTAAAGAAAATAAAGAAGAAAATAAACTAGTTCATAGAGATTTTATATCTCAATATCAAAATACAAATTATTAAATTCAGGTTTAAATTGATTAAGAATGAAACAATTTTGAGAAAATTAAACAAACGGTAAACTTCTTCAATAGGTAATTTAATAAATTAAATAAAAGAAATGAATGTCGTAAAGGAGAAAAAGGACTTTTAAGGTTCATTTCATTCTGTCGAATTTTTTCTGTCGAGGAAGATGACCATCGCAGTCTTGTTCTTCGCCACCATTTCTCCCTGGATCGCCCTAATCCGCTTCCTTTCCTCCCGCGTCCTTACTTCCCACCTCCGGAATGCCGCCGGTTTCTTCCACCCTTTCACCAACGATGGCGCCGGCGGCGAGAGAGTCTTCTGGTACACTGTCACGGCTGTCCAGGACGACAACCCAGACCTGGAGCGATGAGTTTATGCCATAAATCGATATTTTTGTCTTAAAAATAAAGAGAGGCTAGTTTTAAAACCTGTCTTTTATTTTATAAAAAAAGATGAGTTTTCAAACTCGCTGCATAAGCAACGGAAAGGAGGCAGCGGAAAAAAGGAGGGTCCGAATTCGGGATAATAATGCCGAGTTCATTTTACAACGAAATTCGGAAATCGATATTTTTAATCTCAAATTAATTGATATTTTTGGAAATCGGCACTTTATACGAGTTCATGAATCGCTATCAATCAAGATAAATTCGGAAACACCAACTTCAATATCAGCAAAATTAAATTGGATAACCGTAAAATTTGATGTTTCTAACATGTGTCGTATAAATAAATACTATTTAATTCCAAGAAAATAAGATTTTATATCTCGATATCAAAATACGAATTATTAAATTCTCGTTTAAATTGATTAAGAATTTTGAGAAAAAAAATTAAACAAACGGTAAACTTCTTCGAGAGGTAATTTGATGCGAGAATTCAGTAACGAACAACACTCCAACCAATAGCACAATAACTACAGTAACAATCCGTCAGCCAATCAACAACTCCGCAGCTCCTCCTCGCCGGTTACACTCAACGACTACCACTCTAATTAACCACTCGTCCGCCTCCTCTTCCTTTCCTCCAGCTACGTCATCAACAGCTCCAGCTCTCCGCTCCTCCTCGGGATTCTGTCTAACTAACTACTCTCTGTTTTCCTACCCGCCCCCAACTTAAGCTGTCTTCTCCGGCCTACTAACAATACAAACAATTGGGCCGTCCTTCTAACCACTAGCCCAGCCCACGACCCATAACAGCTACTTATTTATTCTTCGCAGCACGCAGCATTCTTCACAGCATCCAACTTCAGTTCTTCTACCTACAGCAAGCCAAAGTATCCCAGCTCCAGCTCCCTGCACCAGGTGACCAGCAATCTCGTACCATGCATCAAGTGCTCCCCCTTGAAGAACACTTGTCCTCAAGTGTACAACTGGGATAGCGACGTTCAATATCAAACAAGAATTCCCATGTAGCATCTTCCGCAGGTTGATTCTGCCATTGCACCAGAACCTTCGTGGCTGCAAGATTACTGCGTTTAACCATGGTCCGAGCTAAATTGGCCACAGGAACAGGAAGTAAAGGAACACCAGAATTAGGCAAGTCGGAAGATACGCGAGTAGGATCAGCAACGCCTTCCCGGAGCTTTGAAACATGAAAAACCGGATGAATTGAAGTTCCCGCAGGGAAGGCCAACTTATAAGCAGCTTTGCCAATCTTGTCGACAACCCAGAAAGGGCCATAGAATAGTGGAGATAACTTCTGATTACTCCGACGTTGCACACTAACCTGACGATAGGCCTGTAACTTCACATAAACCATATCACCGATGGCAAATTCCCGTTCAGTGCGATGTTTATCAGCCAACTGCCTCATACGGTGCTGAGCACGATCCAAATTGAACCGCAACAGATGAATCATAGCTTCTTTGTCCCTTAACACCGCATCCACTTCTACAACTACATTATATTAGCAGGAAAATAAGGAATGTGCAACGGAGGTGCGTAACCATACAAAGCTTCGAAAGGGGACATTTGGATTGTGGAATGATGGGTGCTGTTATACCACCATTCTGCCAAAGAGAGCCACACAGACATGCAATGCAGATACGTCTCCAAAAAGCGATTGACCACTTCCGTTTGCCCATCTGTTTGAGGGTGATATGCGGTGGAAAGGTGCAACTCAACTCCCTGAAGCTTAAACAATTCCTGCCAAAAACGACTGAGGAAGATGGCATCCCGATAACTAACAACAGTCGTAGGTAAGCCATGCAGCTTAAACACATTGTCAAGAAATGCCTGAGCCACTGTTTTAGCTGAATAGGGGTGAGACAGAGCAATAAAATGACTATATTTAGTTAACCGATCCACAACCACAAAAATAATGTCCTTGCCCTACGAGGCAACCCATCAATGAAATCTAAAGAAATATCCTGCCAGATACCAACTGGAATGGACAGTGGCTGTAAAAGACCTGGAGTAGCAACATTTCATACTTACAGCGAAGACAAACATCATAGTTCCTTATAAAGTTCCTGACATCACGGTCCAAACCTTTCCAGAAGAAATAATGACCAATTCGCTTTGTGGTAGCCATAACACCAGAGTGACCTCCAACAGAGCAGCAATGAAATACCCGAATAACCTTTAATCGAACAGCTGAATCATTTCCCACCACAATGCGAGATCCCCTCTTCAACAAACCTTGTTGCCACTTAAAAACAGAAGAAATCAGACTGCCATCCTGCAGACCTGCAATTAATCGCTGAAGCTGTACATCCTCCTGCCATGTTTGCTTAATTTCATCCAATAAAGTGGGACAACAGTCCTGCACAGCCATAGAAAACAGCTCCAAACTATGAATACGAGACAAAGCATCAGCCACGACATTCTCCTTGCCCTGCTTATAAATTATCTCATAATCTTAACCTATTAACTTGGACAGCCACTTGAATTGACTCTCGGTGTGCAAACGTTGTTCCAACAAAAACTTAAGGCTTTTATGATCTGTCTTAATAAGGAAGTGCCATCCACTCAAGTAATGATGCCATTTGCTCACAGCATGGACAATTGAGAGCAATTCTTTCTCGTAAACAGATAAAGCCTGATGCTTCGCAGAGAGCGACTTACTGATATAGGCGACTGGATGATTTCGCTGCATAAGAACCGCACCAATTCCAGCTGTGCTAGCATCGGTTTCAACAACAAATTCAGATGTGAAATCGGGTAAAGCCAAAATAGGAGCCGTAGTAAGCAGGGATTTGAGCTTGTCAAAAGCTTCCTGAGCCGCAACATCCCACTAAAAAGCATCCTTCTTCAACAGATTGGTAAGAGGGCGACAGATCACACCGTAACCCCGAATGAACCTCATATAATAACCACTTAAACCCAAGAACCCACGTAACTGCTTAACAGTACTAGGGACAGGCCAATCTTTAACTGCCTAGATCTTCTTAGGATCTGTAGAAACGCCATTTTTGTCAATGTAGTGTCCCAGGAACTCCACCTTTGCACAACCAAAAGCACACTTCAACTTCTTAGCAAAGAGCGTGTGTTGTCTCAACACAGCCAAAGTATGCTTTAAATGCTCCACATGCTCCTCCAAGGTTGTGCTATACACTAATATATCATCAAAGAACACCAAGATGAATTTTCGCAAATAAGGCCGGAATATAGAATTCATCAACCCCTGAAAAGTAGATGGGGCGTTAGTAAGACCGAAAGGCATGACAATAAATTCATAATGCCCATCGTGAGTGCGGAAAGCAGTCTTATAAACATCCTCGGGCACCATTCTGATTTGATGATAGCCTGCACGCAGATCTATCTTAGAGAAGATGGCAGAACCATACAATTCGTCCAACAACTCTTCGATTATTGGTATGGGATACTTGTCCTTCACTGTATTCTGATTCAACTGCCTGTAATCAATACACATACGCCATGTTCCATCTTTCTTTTTCACCAGTACAACAGGGGAAGAAAAGGAACTCCGACTAGGCTGTATAACACCAGACTCCAACAATTCTGTAACCATCTGTTCAATAACATCTTTCTGGGCTGAAGAGTGTCGGTATGGTCGAACATTGATTCCATGTACTCCTTCTTTCAAGGTAATTGAGTGATCATGACCATGGAGTGGTGGTAAACCTTGTGGTTCTTGAAACACATCTGCAAACTCTTCTAACACTAGGAAAAGAATATGGTCCATGGGTTCCTTTTATAGGAACAAGCAGGGTGTTTCCACAGTCGTCAATTGATTCAATGAAATAGATTCAGGATTCCAAATGAAAGTTGTCAACTGATTAATGGCCGATTTAACAAAATTCTTTCCATTCACCAGCTGGCATCTCTTATCATTCAAGTTGCCAGAATTTCCTTGTAGCACCACCTCCTGATCTGCCCACCAAAACGTCATTCTGGACAATTGGAAATTCCAGACAATATCACCCAACTGTGCCAGCCACTTGACACCCAAAATCATCTCACAGCCCTGTAAAGGTAACACATAGAAGTCAGCTGAGAAGGTGTGACCCTGCATCTCCCAAGTAAATTGCTTCATCATTCGATGCTAACTAGCTTCCTTCCATCGGCCACCAAAACTTGTACTGGCTGAATTGCAGTAGTTAAGAAGTGCAATCCTTTCACCACACTGTCATCCACAAAATTGTGGGTACTACCCGAATCAACCAAAATGTGTAAGACTCGCCTGCCATGCCTTCCTGTAATCCGCATAATTTGTACCCCCCCTCCAACATCTCCATTCAAGGCATGTAAAGTAACCTTCATATCTTCAACCTCCGTATCTTCATATCTGTTTATAAACTCTCCATCCTCACCAGATTCATCCTCCATTTCTTCTACTATTAAAGAAAAGAGTTGCCGCTTAGAACACCTATGGTTCCTATTGAATGGCTCATTACATCCAAAACATAATCCCTTAAGCCGACGCTCTTCAATTTCCTCTTGGCTCAACCTTCTCCTTAGTTCTGGCATAACTTGCCCTTTAACTTCCTGCGTTCGAGTAACATTAGATCCGGTATTAATTCCTGCAGAATGCAATAGATACCTGCTATTTCCCTGAGCAGCCGTCTTCTGAGGAATTGATCCAATTCCTTTACTAGAACCAGCATAACCACCATGGAAAGGAACCACTGGTCGGGTTACTCCTCTTTCCCATTTCCTCACACCCCTAGAAACTACCTCAGGTGGCACATCACGGCTGATTATCCTAGCGTCGGCTTGCACGTTTAACAAATCCACAGGTTTAAGCAACCAAAGCGTGCTTCTATACTCTTCCTTTAAACCGTTGATGAACAAACTTACCTGGAATGGCATAGGTAAATCCACCTTCTCCAAAACTTTCCTCAAACAAATGTCAAATTCCTCCATATAAGCATAGAGATTATCCAGCCCACCCTCTTGTCTCAAATGCTTCATTCGGCTCATAGGATTCTCAAAGACCTCCTTGCCGAACCTCTTAGTTAACGCTGACACATACTCTTCCCATTCCAGTACCGTTTCAGCACTCTGATTCCTAATAAAAGTATAGTGCCATTGCGGCATGGCACCAAACATATATAAGGATGCAAGCTTCACCTTCTTAACCTCCGGCACCCTCTCCAATTCAAAATATCTATTGCTTTTGTAAAGTCAATCTTCCAAATTCGATCCGTCAAAATCAGGAAACTCTACCTTAGGCATTGAGAAATGAGTAACACCGTCAGACTGCAGATTCACTATATCCTCCAAACCTGACCTTGTATTAACAGGCCTTGACATGACAGTTCCCGATTCCACCTCTCGATTCATTTGCGCAACCTTTCCCAACGAATTCAAGTGAGTCTGGACAACCTCACATTTAGAGTCAGATTGTACCTGCATATCCTTGATTTGCTTCGTGAGCATTTCCATCCGATCCACCAAGCCTCCAACCAACTCATTTGTAGCATCTTGATCCTTCTTCAACTCGAGTAATCTCGTATCCACCATGATTATCGGAGTTTCAAAGCTCTGATACCCTTGATGCGAGAATTCAGTAACGAACAACACTCCAACCAATAGCACAGTAACTACAGTAACAATCCGTCGGCCAATCAACAACTCCGCAGCTCTTCCTCGCCGGTTACACTCAACGACTACCACTCCAATTAACCACTCGTCCGCCTCCTCTTCCTTTCCTCCAAGTACGTCATCAACAGCTCCGGCTCTCCGCTCCTCCTCGAGATTCTGTCTAACTAACTACCCTCTATTTTCCCGCTCGCCCCCAACTTAAGCTGTCTCCTCCTGCCTACTAACAATACTAACAATTGGGCCGTCCTTCTAACCACTAGCCCAGCCCACGACCCATAACAGCTACTTATTTATTCTTCGCAGCACGCAGCATTCTTCACAGCATCCAGCTTCAGTTCCTCCACCTATAGCAAGCCAAAGTATCCTAGCTACAGCGTGACCGGCAATCTATTAATTAATTAAAAGAAATGAACGTGGTAAAGGTGAAAAAGTCCCTTTAAGGGTTCATTCGATCGAATTTCTCTCTGTCGAGGAAGATGACAATCGCCGTCCTGTTCTTCGCTGTCCTTGCTCCCTGGATCGCCCTAATCGGCTTCCTCGCCTCCCGTGTCCTTACTTCCCGCCTCCGGAATGCCGTTGGTTTCTTCCACCCTTTCACCAACGATGGCGGCGGTGGCGAGAGAGTGCTCTGGTGCGCTGTCAGGGCTGTCCAGGACGACAACCCAGACCTTGACTGCGTTATCTACACCGGGGATCACGATGCTTCCCCCGATTCTTTGCTCCGCCGTGCTCTTGATCGCTTCGGCATCAAGCTCCTCTTCCCTCCGAAGGTCCGTGCTTCTTTTTCTTTTCTTTTCTTTTATCTTTGGCTCTCTGTTAAGCATCCATAAGTTTCGATCTGGTTGTGTGATTCCCTTGCACGGAGTGTGACGACATGCTCACCAGATTGATGTGGCCAGTTTGTTTTGGAAAAATCGGGACGATAAATTCTGTTTGTCTCGACTACTGTAATTGAATCGCTGCCCTGATTAACCGTTGGATGCGATCCATCTAAATTCATGATGAGCTTGTTGCTGGTGACATCTTCTTGATTTTTGTGGAGCGTTTAGTTTGGTATCTTGAGTTTTCTCGCTAAATATTTTGACCTTGGAAGTCATGTACATCAGGTCAGGAGTGCATCGTGGTCTGGATGTTTGTGATATCTTCGTTACTTTGGGTGGATCAGTTCATTTGTTGTGTGATTAGTGTCAACAGCGGTTGATTTTCTGATTTTTTTGTGAATATCATTTAACTTTATGGGATCTCTATAGTTTGTGCTACTTTGGATATGTCAGGTTGTGTTTCTCTACAGAAGGAAGTGGATTGAGGATAATACCTACCCTCGATTTACCATGATCGGTCAAAGCTTTGGTTCCATGTTTCTTTCCTGGGAAGCCTTGTCCCAATTTACTCCGAAATTTTACTTTGATACTTGTGGATATGCATTTACGTATCCGGTAGCAAGATTATTTGGGTGCAAAGTCATTTGCTACACGCATTATCCTACTATCAGCTTGGACATGCTGTCTCGTGTTCGTCAAAGGAGCTCTATGTACAACAACAAAGCCTCAATCGCGCAGAGGTATTGACTAACATGTGTCCTCTATACTAACTCTTGTGCACTCGCGGGCTGCAACCTCTCCCTTGGAAACCATCCAGAGTTGTTTTAAGAAAAGATGATAATGATTAGGAGGGAGAGCTGGTGTACTATATGAACTTGAGGCCTCTTGAAGAATTGTCTGAGTAGCATATTAAAACCCCGAGATGAATGCAATAGAGTGACTGCATGAATGATGCCTTTTGCTCTCTGCAGTGCCTGGCTATCACAGTGTAAACTTCTGTACTACAACTTATTTAGCTGGATGTATGGGTTAGTGGGCTCCTTCGCCCATCTTGCGATGGTTAATTCATCCTGGACAAAGTCTCACATTGAAAAGCAATGGAAAATTCCTGACCGTATAAAGCGAGTTTATCCTCCGTGTGATACATCAGGACTTCAGGTGTGTATGACTGTAGTTCTATTTGAGCTTTTGGTTTACCAACATAGACTGTTTATCATGATGCGATTCTTTTTTTTTTCTTTGGGATTCCTTTTAGGCTCTTCCACTGGAAAGATCTTCTGCTAACCCAATCTTTATATCGGTTGCTCAATTCCGTCCAGAGAAGGTTCAAAGCTTCTGTACAAACTGAATGCACAATTAGATAAAGTTGGCTGTGTTCCTCTTTGAAATGACAGGCCCATGTCTCAGGCACAAGCTGTTCAGCTCGAGGCATTTGCCCTTGCCTGTACAATGTTGGATAGGGAAATGAGGAGACCTAAGCTTCAATTAGTGGGAAGTTGTCGGAATAAGTCCGATGAAGATAGACTAGAGAGCTTAAAGCAAATAGCCATGCAGTTGAATATAGCTGAGGATGTGGAGTTCCATAAGAACATTGCTTACAGGTAGGAACCCTTGTTACCTTACCTGATTTTATCTTACTTTAGCTACGTCTTTTTGGATGTACCTAATCCTATCACTGGTTATGTTAGTGCAGCAAGAACCGGGTTGGCCTTGGTGTGTTGAGATTTCACCTGATGGTTGTTTTTATTCAACTGCTCTTTAGGGATTTAATCGACCTTCTTGGAGGTGCCACTGCTGGGTTACATTCCATGATCGACGAGCATTTTGGTATTAGCGTTGTCGAGTATATGGCAGCTGGAGCTATCCCAATAGGTGCTGCTTGCCCTCGATACCCAGTGTGGAGAATCAAAAACTTTTTCTTCTCTAGTTTCTGGGAGTTGCTGACATAATCTTCTCCTCTGCTCGTGCATTCCTGCTTCAGCTCACAATTCCGCAGGCCCAAAGATGGACATTGTGTTGGAGGAAGACGGCCAGCCTACTGGATTTCTCGCTGAAACTGTAGAAGAATTCGCCAACGCCATCATCAAGGTCCTTCGTATGCCAGAGGATGAAAGGCTCAAGATGGCGGCTGCTGCAAGGAAGCGAGCTGGCAGATTCTCGGAACAGAGATTTTACGACGATCTTAAGGCAGCAATTCGTCCCATTATACGACATCGGTCGAGGTGACGCTCACGCAGACAAACCATGCTATAAAACTTCTTAGCCCGAGATCATGTAACTACACTTTTGGCTGATAGTGAAGAAAGCTAACCTTTGGAAGCTGAAGTAGAAAGTTTCAACTTTTCAGAGGACTTATCTGCAAAGAAAAGGTCTGCTTTTTTTCTTTTCCTTCCTCCTTGAACCATCGACGGAGTGTGATGGCGATGACATTGCCCTCCGCCCCTTCGTCCCCCTCCCAAAATGACTGTTATCCCCACGCTGTCCTTCTTAACGGGAGCCCTCCAGCTGGTGTACCTTACCAATTCCAGCTAGGGCAGTCCCGTCATTTCACATTTAAAGTTCTCCGAGACATGAAAATAGAGTTTTGCATGTAAATATTCAAGCGAGAGGGTCTAAAAAGATTGAGCTGACTGACGAATTTACTTATACTAATTTCAAGAGATGATTAATTTTTATTTTAGAATTTTTTTTGTACAAGCGATCACTTCAAGTGACCACTTTTCCTAATATTTGGTAAATGAAAAGTCGCCACACGACTTTAATCACTCAACTATGTGCATAGTTAGGTTATTTTTGGTGGTGAAGATAATAGGATCAAGGAAGAACAACTCATTAAACGTGTGGTGTGTTCATATACAGTAGTCTTAAAGCAAAAGTTATCAGTCTACATGGATGCTGCTGATCCAAGCATGTAATTTCTCGCGCCTGTTACGAGATTTGGGGGAAAATAAACTGTGATAGAACGAACTTTCCTCCTGTTTTAGTGCCATCATCTTAGCTCGCATCTTCGACCTGCAATTGGTGATTAGCTGGAGAATTAGTTCACTGGTAAGTGTGTGGGTCAGTCAGGCCCTTCATCGGAGTCTCTTCTTCTATTTGTGCTTTATCCTTTTTCTGGTTTCTGTTTTTTCCTCTAAACAGTTCATTCAGAAGTTTAGCTGGTAAAGCTTTTCAGACCTCTCATCCTCTCTGTAAGGAGACCTCCTCCCCCACAGTGAGAGCTGATGTCGTCCGTCGGTAAGTTTTATTAATTATTTATCCCTTTAATAAATTATAAATTTTATTCATTTTTTTAAATATACCTTCAAAATTTATCCTTTCTGCCTCTAAATACTAAATAAGATCTTTGCCAAACCCTTCAAAACCCACTGGTGGCCATATCACCACGACAAAAACCCTCAGCCGCATCTACCCAAGAATCCAAAAATGGCACAAACCCTAATCCGCGTCGCCCTCTCCTTCCCTGCCCGTCGTCAGGCGACCATCTTCCCCGTCCGGCTCCTATCGACGACCACGGCTGCCACCGTCTCTATCACCTCCCCTCCCCCTCTATCTGCCGTCCTCTTTCTCCGCCGCAGCCGCGCCCTTCCTTCACTCTCCGTCTTTTCCTCCCGTTTTGGTGCTATACGATGCAGGGTGAATCGCTCCGGCGGTTCCACTTACTCCCCGCTAAACAACAGCTCAAACCATGGCGAGCGGCCCCCAACGGAGATGGCTCCTCTCTTCCCTGGCTGCGACTACAACCACTGGCTCATCGTCATGGATAAGCCCGGAGGTGAAGGAGCTACCAAACAGCAGATGATTGATTGCTATATCCAAACTCTAGCTAAGGTCCTCGGCAGGTATGGATGTTTTGTTTCCCTCCTAAATGGTTTTGTCACCCTACTGTGTTGTGTAAGTTGGGGTTCCTAATTCGTGTCTTCTTTGTTTGCTGTTGCTGACATTGTTTTGTGTTTTCTTGTGCCGATTCAGCGAGGAAGAAGCAAAGAAGAAGATTTACAATGTTTCATGTGAGCGGTACTTTGGATTTGGCTGTGAAATCGATGAGGAAACATCGAACAAGCTTGAAGGTTGGTACCAACCTCACTTGAGATTTACAGATTTACACAGACAGAGGCGTCAATTATGACCAGCAAGTGAGTTCTGAAATTGTGTGTCTGCAGGGCTTCCAGGCGTCTTGTTTGTGCTTCCAGATTCCTATGTTGATCCTGAGAACAAGGATTACGGCGGTAAGGCTTACAGATACAGTGCTTTTCCTTGCATTAATTTTTATACGTTTTTGCCTGGTACCCTTTGGTAGTTAAAGAAACATCAGTCCATCTTGGCAAATTTGAGAAGTCATTCTTGGACCATGTTTAGTTTTGAATGCTAATGGACTTACATCAATACGATTTTCAATCACTTTAGCCTCCTTGTTTTTTTGGGGTTCTAGATGATTGATTATGGAACATCACTGGACTAAGAATATGTTTTTTTTATGTGGGTTGGGGGAATCAATTAAACAACTCTACAATGCTCTAGTAGAGAGCAGTTTGTGATGCTGTAACATCCCATTTTCGATGAACAAATGAATTTATATTATGAATCACTAAAATTAACTTTTCGGAATTGTACGAGAAGTTCTGCTTGATAGACAGATATAGACTAAAGAGTCCATCTTGGCAAAGCTAAAGAGCCTTATAGGCAATGTTTAGTTTTGAATGCTAATGGACCGATATCAAATCTCACTCCTAAATGTTCTAAGCTTTCTTCTTGAGTGAAGTTTGTGAACTGGTGGATGTGAAACATAAGTTTCCATTCCATTTGTTTGCGTATGTTGATGATTTACTGATCTCGATTAGCTCTATTTGGGGCAACTGGTTTTCTTATTTCAATAATTCTTGTTATGATATTCAAATGGGGTTTGTCTGCTGTGCTGTGATATTAGTTGGGCAGGTAGACATAGTTTGGCATCAGACATGTCGTTTTCATTCTAGATTAGAATTACGAAGTGGCTTTCTGTTAGTTAATCCCGAGTCTGCATTAAGCTTGTTCAGGTTCTTTTTATTAACATCCTCCTGCCTTGCATTGCAGCTGAATTGTTTGTGAATGGAGAGATCGTCCAAAGATCTCCGGAAAGGCAGAGAAGGGTGGAGCCCCAGGTCCAGAGAGCTAAGGACAGGCCGAGATACAATGACAGGACACGATATGTTCGCCGCAGAGAGAACATGGGGTGATGCTCGGGATACCTGTATAGTCGTCATGGATATTGTAGGTCGGGTCGGGAATCAAAGAAGCCGTCTTAGCCTTTGAAGGTCTCGTGTGTTGCTCGTTATTATTGTGTTTGGACTGCGGTCTGTGGTAAAAGGATCATGTGGTTCTTGGGGATTCTGTTCCGAAACTCTACTATCATGTTAGACGGTCACCTTGGTTGAGTTGAGTATCATCTCTACTGCTGTTGGAGGGGTTTTTGTTAACCTCTCTAGTTAAGGGCATGTGCTTATTTTTCATAAATTATCTCCCAACTTCATTTCCTACGTCGCGAATCACATATTTTCAATGTATGTGGCGATCAATCTTATTTTAAGGAGATCTAAAAAATGATAATTTCAAAATTCGTCAGAGTAATACTTCGAAAGGTGGATCTCATTTTCCTGACCTTATTCTAAATTAGATAAACACAATCTTCCTTGCTAGAAATAAAAGTAAAAACTCTGCAAACTCATTGTTGTACAATTAAAAGATAATAAAATATATTTTTAATAAAAAGGATTAAAATATTGAATTTGTGAAATTTTGTGAAGGGACGTGGAAAGGAAAGACAACACAAAATGGGAAAAGAAAAGGATGCGTTTTTTGGTTGGCCTAAGATAGAAAAAGAAGGGATCGAAGGGTGGGTAAGGACGTGGAACAGCGGCACTGAGAAAACCAGCGGCAACAACAGCCCTGCCCCCCCCTCCCCCGCGCTCTTCTTTTTCAGGTGACTAATGTGTCTAGGGTTTCTCGGATTCTTTTCGGGCAGCGTTTCTTTTCACTTCCACCCCTTCTGCCTCAGTCGATTGAGGGTTCATGATTGGTTTGTGTTCTTGGATTTGTTGCATGAATCACTACCGTCTTTTCCCCGGCATTTAGTGTTATTGTGGTGTGTTCATCGTTCCAGAGCTTGTTGCTTTTAACTGTTGGCTCTGTTGAATTCAATCGGGCGCCATGTTGTACTTGTAGTTATTTTCCTTACAATACGGATTGATTTGTTAGTCGGTGATGACTGGGGTGCGGACTCTGATGGAGTAGCGAAATGGAAATAGGAGAAATCAGAGAAAAACAAGGAGGCAATGACTATGATGAGAGGCACAATAAATATTCCTAAGATATCCCTGTATAAAATAAAATTGAAAAAGGTATTATGCTCCTGCATCAGAATCTCCTTAAGGGTTAGTTGATGGGTGTGAACCTCAGGAAAACGCTTGTCGAGAAGTTGATGCGTGCTTGTTCATAACTTGAGGAGTGGTCTTCACTGACTTGGTATGACACATTTTTTCCCCTTGCTAATATATCATTTTGTTTGATTGGTAGGTGTCTGCAAACTTTCTAGGAATTGTGCAAAGTTTTCGTAGCCAAATGAGCAAGCCCGGGAGAGAAAACATAAATAATGGAGAGAGTTGTTATTTCGAGTTTGTCGGGGAAGATGATGGTAATTCCGCTAGGACGAGGCCCATTCGTTTTGAAGAAATTATGTTGAGGAGGAAGAGAAAGGAACTGTCTCAGTTTGGGAATGATATCAATATCAACAATGAGAAACATTCTACAGTAGAGAGTGTCAAGGGGCCTTCTGCTCTCCATGATGACTCCAGAAAGGGTGAAAGTGCTATAAGACGAGTAAGACCGTTTCTCCAGTCTGAGGTCCAGAAGGTAAAACCGGAGGATGGAGATGACAATTCATTTAAGAAACGAAATCGCTCAGAAATGAAAAAGAGGAAGATTGTCCATCGTTCGGAGATCTTCTCCAAAGAAACAACAGGCAATAAAGAAGGCAACATTTCCAAGAGGAGAGACATGTTTGTGAAGAGAAATGGTAACGGAGTTCATGTCCTGGAGACTAAACTCAGGACAAGGCTGAATAGTGAAGTGAGGTACAAAGATGACTGGGATGGCCGTTCCATGCCGAGTCTGGATAAAGCCATTGGACATGTAAGAAATGAACCGGATGCCCTAGCTGGGAGGGACCTTATAATGGAATCAAATGTTAAGCAAAGATACACAGTCAAAGGGGTGGGGAGGTCAGAGAGAGAATCCAAGAAAATGCGTCATGATTTAGAATTGGGTATTGCAAATGATAGGCGTGGTGCTATGAAACGTGATCTGAGAAGACTTCATGATACGGATGCTTCTCAGAGACTAGTTCGGAAAGAATTCACAGAATCATGCTATGATGAATTCAATCCTAAAAGAAACCTTTCTGGAACTAGAGATCATGGAAAGAACAATCATAGGAGATCATTATCATCCTCCCCAAGAGTACAGAGGCGCCAATCGGATAATGGGAGGAGACATGAGGATTACTCTTCCAAGTCTTTGAAAGAACGGCCCAGAAGACGACTCGATGATATGGAGAAAAATAGATTTTCAAGCAATGGATCGGGGAGGCACTACCGCAGCCTTGATGTGTCCTCCGGTGAACTCGGTAAACATTCCCAGAGAAAGAGAGAAGCAGAAAAGGATGTGAAGGCATCATCACCTAGTCGGCGGTCTCCAGAGAGGAAGACTTTAGGCACCTATCGGAATAATGAAGTGTCTAACAGTGGCCTTGGAGGTTATTCTCCCAGAAAGAGAAGAAGTGTTAAGGCGGTTAAGACACCACCTCTGAGCAAACAATCTCCCGAGCGGAAAGTTGCGGGTTGGGATATTGCCCCTACTGCCGCACAAGTTATTTCTAGTGTTCCTCTTCCAGATGTCTTTCAACTATCAAGTCAAGCTACATCGACAAATGTCCATGAGTTGACCAGTGCTGTTTCTGCTGCTTTAAGTGTAATGATGCCTTCTGTTTCAGTCTCTCTCAATGTTCCTCCCATAAAATTAAGTGCCTCGGTGGAATCTGTCCAACTAACTGAATCCTCACGACCTATGAGAAGGCTTTACATAGAAAATATACCGACTTCAGCATCTGAGAAGGCCTTAATGCAATGCCTGAACAGTAATTTGATGTCAACCGGCGCTAATCATATTCACGGAACCCAGCCATGCATCAGCTGCATTGTGAGTTCCATAATTGGACATAATGCTCTTACGCAGTTACGATGAACCATTCCTCTAAGTAATTTAAGGGTGCAATAAGCCTCAACGTACATTAATTGCAGATACACCAGGAGAAGGGCCTAGCATTGGTGGAGTTTCTTACTCCTGAGGATGCTTCTTCTGCACTTTCATTAGATGGATGTCCTTTCTCTGGTTCCATTTTAAAAGTTAGACGTCCCAAGGATTTTGTGGAAGTGGCAGTAAGATCCTCTCTCGCTTTAAAATCTAGATGTCTGTTCTGTGCTTTCAATAGATCTCTCTCTCCCCCCCTTCTCTCTGACAATATCACATGCCTATTCTTTTCTCATATTATTATGCACTGTTGCCTGTGCCGAGCTTTCAGTTCTTTTATATTTTACCTTGCTTATTTATCATTCCATGTTTATCTTAGCCGAGGTATAATATTATAATGACTTATCTTTTCTCTTGGATCTGTTTATTGTGATTATGAGGCTTCTTTTGGGAAGACAAAGCACGTTCTTATGGAAAATTGCATTTAGATTTTAGAAACATTGCATTGCTTTGTTTTCTAAATTTGTCCATGCATGCTTTGGTTAATTATTCGAGATCTGTCTTCTGACACCACCCGTGGAATCTCTCAAATAGGGTGTCTGTGTTGGTACTATCATAGTTCACATTCTGGACGATGATGAAGCTGACTCCTAAATAAGAAGATTTTCCCGGTGTAATGACCAGCTGGAGTGCCTGGGGTTTCCTATGTAACATTGGTGGTGTTTGTCTAGGCTGTGATCAATTCGTTTATTCTTATATGAGTTTTAGCTGGATCAGGAGCGGAATTTTCATATTTTGGCTAATTTTGTTCTCTTCTATCACTCATATTTTTGTCTTCTTTCTGTTACTGAAAAAGTTTCTTCCCTAGAGGTACTTGTTTTTTCTCTCCATTTGTAGAGTCAATATATCTTTACACCAAGTAAGTTATGCATTAAATGTAAATACTTAGGCACTCATTTATGAGAAAGATAATTTGATAATACAGAATGTCTGATATTAAATTTGAGGTTAAAACAGTTGAATGGTGTCTTTTGTCACAGATATTTTAGTCCTGCTTACACATTGGGATCTTTCTGCTTCGTATCCATTGAATGGGTGCATCATTCAAACTTCAGTAGGTTTTGTCTTCAAATAAGTTTGTTGCTCAGATCTCTACCTCTGTTAATTTATGGTAAAGTACACTGATTGAAATCTTTTTCTTGTAGCTATCTAATTGATGCGTTTTTATGTTTGGGTGATATTTATGGTTATTGAACAGCTATTAATCAGTGTAATTGTATGCATTTCAAAGAAGTGCTTAAAATTTTTCATAATGAATTAACCTAATTTTAGCCTGACAATGAAAGTAGAACAATGCCCTAAGCACACATGTAAATTCTACGCCAACAATCAGAGTAGTTGGTTAAATATTTGCAATGGTTATTTGAAAGTGTCGTGACCATATGAATATTTATATGATCTTAAAAATCATTGACTCGTCTCCAATGCTACCTTCCTTGCCTACCAAAAAAAAAAAAAAAAACAATTATGGACTCGTCTCTGACATGTGGGATATTTATCTTCTCAGTAAGTCCCTTATTTTTGGGGAATTAAAACCAAAGGTGTGTGCTATTTGGAATCTGATATGCATGTTTGATCTGCTTGGTAAATAGTCTTGGAATTTCATATCATTTTAAAATTATGTGGTTTCTAAGGTAGATTTTGCTATCATCTATGTTGTAGGTTTTCAGAAAGTTCCTATTTTCATGCAGACTAGTCAAATGATTGATGCACGGAAAGAAGCTGCAGTTCATGTGATCAGTAGTACAGTGGAAGATTCACCTCACAGGGTAGCATTTTTTTTCATATTGGTTTATTGAACTTGGTTTATCCCGGATGCTGGTATGTTTAGGTTTTTTACTGTGTAATTGTATTTTCTGCCTGCTGCTGTGATCCTTGTATTTTTGTCTCTACCCTGCATTTCCTTAGTGGAGACCAGATGTGGTGATTACGAAGGAACACATGGAATGGAACTTTTGCTTTATTGTATGAGTACAATAAACGATAACTTTTGTTCAATAAGCGGCAAAAAATCTGGTCGACAATGACTGTATTATTGAAATACTTAATCTAGATGGTATGCAAGGAATTCTGAAACTTCTTGCTGCAATAGAACAGAAGGAAATATTGATGAACTGCTGAAACGTTATCTGGCCTCAAAGAGAACGCATGAGTAGAATTTAAAGGTAGTCTATTAAGAAATTATATGAATTTGACTACTGAGCATCTGTCACTTTAAGTACCATGAATGGTTCTGCAGACTTACAAATAGTTTCTATCCAAGTAAATAGAACCAAGATAACGAGAAAAAATGCGATATAGTTCTAAATCTTTGTAAATAAGGAAATCAAACATGCAGTGCTCCTGATAAAACATTCTACTTGCTGTCAATTTAACTGTCGGGGAGATTGAGTTCAGAACTTCACTTATCTGGTGTTTTCTAGGGATGAATTCCTTTTTTCTGGTCTCTAAATGTAAAATTTCCCTTTTGGGGTTTAGTTCACATCACCAACACCAGCAGGAATTCTGATTGAATTGGAGATTCTCGGTGCTCCGGATGACTAATTATTGTCTCATTGGATTATACAGTCTGACTGATTACCATCTTGTTGGTATTCAATTCATCCCACTTATATCAGTCTTGGTTATGTTCTATTTCATAGATGATTTGGTGCTGAGGCCTGAGTTAGCAAGTACTTGCTGTCATCGAGATATTTTGTATTCCCTGAAGCTTTTCCTGTCAGTCTGGATAGAATAGGGAATGAAAAGTTTGATAGAAAGTATTTGAATTTTACGAGTAAAATTTTATCTCAAAACATTTTTTTTTTTCAGAATTCTTTAGACTAATTCCCCTTCCCCTAAGGTTTTCCATCCTCCGAAATAGGCTGATAATGAAAGCAACATTTGTCAAAAAAGAAATACACATGGTTATCCTGGGTGCTTAGAGGGTCTCGTGATTTTTCCTGTTGTTCATTCACTAATATCTGTGAAATGGGAATCCCAGCAATGTGTTGTAGGTCCTAGCACTACTTTTTGTATGTACTATATAAATGAAGCTTGCTTGGGAATGCACTGGAAATACAGCTTCCTCTGACTACCTTTCCATCATTCCTGCAGATTTTCATTGGGGGAATTTCAGAGGTTCTGACATCTGAGATGGTATTGAAAATAATCTCATCATATTTCAAGTGATTGCAATGGTGTAGAATCTTGTCACCCTGTCAGAGAATCTCTATTCAGATTCCAGTAGTCGGAAGCACATATTTAAGATTGTAGGATATAAACTTTTATAGAGAATAAGAATCTAGCACTCACAATGAACTGATACTTCATTATCTGAGTTCATGTCAAATAGCGGTTTATTTCATGGCTATCATTGTGAACTATTCTGTTTCCTGCGTGACAAATTGAGGCATTTTCTGGGACATGCAGCTCATGGAGATAGCTGGTGTATTGGGGCAATTGAAGGGATTTCATTTTGCAGTCTCCGGGGATGCTGTTGAGAGATGTGCATTTCTGGAGGTATAAGTGCATGAAAACAAGGAAGCATCTGAAGGAATAATAATCCTCTGTTGGCGTATAATTTTATTTCACTTTCTCCTCTCTCCAAAACTACAATTTGGCAAACGAGCAAGATCTTTCTAAATTAACATATCAAGCATCTCAACAGAGATATCTCAACTTCTGGAGGATGTTACGTTGATATTTAAATGAAATTTATGCTTTCTTGTTCCAAATACAATATTCTGCTGTTTTTTTTTTTCTGGTTTGGCATGTGAATATATGATGTAGGGAGTGTTTTTTTTTTGGGGGGGGGGGGGAGTGGGGGGGTGGTGGGAGGCAGGGGGAGCAGGGGTTTTGGACTGGGAACTAATTGGTTACTCGAACTGCACAAATAATGACTTTTAGGTTATGTGCCCACTAATGAATTGTTTACCTCTGTTTTTGTTATCAGTATGTGGATCCATCAGCAACATTAAAAGCATGTGCTGCTCTAAATGGGGTAAATCTTGGAGGTCAACTGCTGACTGTAGTTCAAGCAGATTCATCCTCCTCGGTAATAGCGTTAACCGCATCTTTTTCTGCTGAAAGATTTTTTTATTATTGAAATATGCTGACATTTTACATCATAGGGAATTGATGGAAATTTATCTCAGTATGCAATCCCTAAACATACGAGGCCCCTTCTTCAGAAGCCAACACGTGTGCTAAAGCTGAGAAATGTGGTATGATCTTGACCAGCATACATGCTTAAATTTGTCCATTGTCTCAACCACATTTTATCCCTTGGTTACCTTAGTTCCCTTTGGTCACGTTCTCTGTTTTATTGGTGCCTTTTGTGGTAGTTTCCTCCCGATGGACCATTGTCGCTGTCACAAACAGAAATTGATGAAATAATTGAAGATGTACGCCTGGAGTGTGCGAGGTATGACAATGGCATGCTTTCAAGAGTTTTGAGATTGAAGATGTGGACTCTAAGTTTGCATCCTGCAGGTTTGGGCTGGTAAAGTCGGTGAATGTGGTTAAACATGATGTTTCTCTGCCGTTGATGTCAGACGACTATGCTATCACCAGTGATACTGTGCAAAATTATAGTGCTGAGGACAGTTCTGGAGTTGATCGGGAACTCATTGTCGAGGGCAATTCCCATGTTACTCGGAGAGAACATGAAGAAGAACATCAGGCAGTTACAATCGGATCCTTTGACGGAGAAGAATCGCGGGCTGATCATCAGGATGGAAATTACCCGGATAATGATCTTTCTGGAGATAGTGAAAGTGGGATGAGTCAACCGGGTAAGGAAGCAGTTCTTAGTGATAAGACCTACCAAATCCTCTCCGATGAAGCAGTTGCAGGAGAAACTAGACAAGTTAATGACTTCAGTGACGGGTGCCATAATCAAGGCAGCCAAGAAGGTGACGCCCCTCAATATGAGGATAATCATGCTTATGAAAAATCGCCTGTGAAGCAAGAGTCAACCCCAGATGCAGTGGAAAGAGGATCTGCTGCAGACCCAGAACCCGTTGGCGATTCAACGACGGACATCGGCCTCAGGAAAAGTGACGATGAGGAACTCCTGTCCCACCTTGACCACATCTTTGAGCAAGGTTGTGTGCTTGTGGAGTACAAAAGAACAGAAAGCTCTCGTGAAGCGGCTCATTGCCTCCACGGACGTCTCTTCGACGATCGGACAGTGAATGTCGAGTATGTCCCAGAAGATCTGTATGTTGCTAAATTCAGAGAGTTAAAAGTAGTTTCTGGGCAGTGATGGACTACCGAAGTAGGTTTCTGAGGCCGGATCATCAGGGGGTGTCGATTTAAGCCTGGCATCTTCCAGAACTTCAACTGTAAATGGGTGCCTGGAATGGGTGGGTAGTTAGTCCTGTTGGGAAGTGCATGTGCTTTAATTGTTCTGGGCTAGAGATATGGCGGCTGATGTTAATTGTTGTCTTTATCACACTTAGCCTTTTCCGCGAGTGAGTGGCCGGGTGTTTTCGGTGTATGGCCAATGAGAATATGATAATAATGGTTTGTGCCCTCCCCAGATCAATGACGTCCTTACTAGACATGAGCTTAAGATAGCCCCGAACCCCAAATGAAATCCTAATCCTTCAGTGATTCCTAGGCCTTCTTGATTGCGGACGCTGCAGCTGATCTTGCCTTCAGGTTCAAAAAGATGCCCCCGACAAAAGAAACACTTGTTGAACAATGCCAGATGAATCAACACGAGACCTTCCCAGCCAGAAGGAAGAGGGGAGGGGGGACTAACCAGCACGAACCTGCCGAAGGTAAGACTGGATATGACAGGAACACAACAATTTGCAAGCAGGTCAATATCATCAGGAAGCCATCATCCCGAGCTGTAACTAGGGCGAGTTCGGAGAAGAGCACCCTACCATCGATAAATAAGCCGTAGTACAGCATGAACATCATATTGTTCCAAGGAGAGGCGGTCGGCTGTTCCAACAGCACCTGAGGTCATATCGAAGCTTGACTTTGGAAACTCAGGAATTTTATTAGATGTTGTTTTAGTGCGGAAATTATGATTAGTAATAGTTAATTAATTTGGGGAGAAAGGGAAAGAGCAGCCAGAAATGACTGACTGCCCCACCCCAGTAATAGTTTTGGAGTCAGAGAAGAAGGGATGCTGCTATCTGACCAACAACAAAACCATATGATGCTGCTATATGAAGCTTCTTCCTCTGTTCAGATTCACTCTCATGTATTCTCCATCTCCATCTCCCACACGTCTCTGATTTACAACAAACACTACAGCAAGCAACTTGGGGTGGCACTCTCATCTTCTCACCCAATCAGCCACAGCCATAGAGCAACATCCACTCACCCCACATCATTCTCTCTGCACCTACAGCTCTTGATGTTATCATGAACGAGTAGAACTCTTCTTACCAGAGTGTTGTTATGTTTCGCCAAATTAAGGTACTACAGGCGAAGGAGATTCGAGGTCCTCCTAGTCACAACATCTCTTTTGGAGTTGTGATTCATCGTTTCATTTTGGCTAACACGAAATGTTTCGAAGTGGGGAGGTGTTTTCGGCGTGGCTGTGTAGGCAACTGTGGCAGCAGTAACGAGATGGAGCCTATCGAAATGACCGATGATGATTCGACAAGTTTTCTTGTAAGAATGGACTTCTGTTGGGTTGCCAAATCTTAAGCAGCATTCATGTTGTCAAAGTAACAACGACTGAGGCAATAAGCGAACCCTTTTACACCACAAACAAATTAAAATTACAAAAGTGGATTATTAAGGCAAAAGGTAAATCCCACCACCACTACTACTACTAATTACTGTGTGTCATACATGTTTCGCAATTTTTATCATCCTCGTCATATGTACGGAGAAGGAAAGAAACTGTTTGAATAGCAAACACGCCGAATGAAACGAACATGTGGTTGGAAACACAGCTTCAATATTGTGGTTGTTGACGAACATGAGGTTCAATTTTAGAGTAACGTATAAAACACGTTTCAATCAAAGGAGGCACCGATCTTCGCCCTTCGACAGAAACACTGGGAAACAAGGAACGAAATTTCAATCCAAGGATGACACGTGTCCTTGCTTTCGGACATTCTTTGTTTGGACGAGTCTCGGAAACTATCGTTTCTTCTCCCTCTTATCATCTCATGTTAATCGCTTGGATGAGTTGAAAACGAACAGTCTCTTCTGAGCGAAGTACGATTGATCAAGCGAAGGGCGAAAATCAAAGTGATTTCCAAATGTCTGCGCTTGACTATAACAAGTGACAATCAAGTGATTTCCAAAGGCCCAATATTAGTCAATGAGATGAAAATTTTCGAAACAAGAAACATTCCATGTGACTTGGATCGCACCCGCCATTTTCCATTTCATGTGGGCCGTAGATAAAAAAGTGGGGGTGGTTTCAATTTTGGAAAAATCCGACATTTCCATAAGTTACGTCTCTCCGTGAATCTTTCTTTTGTAAGTTTCTTTCTTTTTCTCCCTTCTTCTGAAATTTGATTTTGAATCATTAATGAGGAACCGACAAGCAACTACACTATAAGAATACCCTCCTCTCCCGCCCTCCCTCCCCCACATGCAAACCTTTTTCCAATCCAAGGAGAGCTTGTAGGTGAAATCCATGGTGAAGTTCTCGAGGGAATTCGACGCTCAGCTCATCCCCGAATGGAAGGACGCTTTCGCCGACTACCGCCGTCTCAAGAAGCTCGTCAAGAAGATCAAGCTCTCCTCCAGAACACCCCCCAAGGCCAAACCCTCCGACCTCCGTACCTGCTGGCTTGTCCTCCTCGCCGTCGGGTCCTTCCTAATCCGATGCCTCCGTCACGTGGCTGAGAGCGTCGGTCACTCCCGTCGGCCCTCCCCGGCCGACGAAGACAACTCCATGCAGGTAAAAGAAAAAAACAAGGAAGAGTAACGCAGAAAGATCTTTCTCTTCCATAAAAAACAATCTCTCCCGAGGGTTTCCGCTCCTTTTTCATATAGTATAGTTTCTCGGAGATGCTATTAAGCTTTACTATTTGCCACGAGGCCGACTCTGCATCATCTTTAATGTAAGTTGAGTAAATGAAGGAGACAATCAATAAATACAAAAATAACACCGTCTAAAGGTATAAGAAAAGGAGTAGTACAAGGAGAAGAAAGGTGGTGTTCCTAAAAGGGGACGAAAATGGAGGTGGCGGAAGTTGTTGTTCCCATCACGATACTTATGTGAAGGCACAGCAACTAATGGAGGAAAGACAGAAAGGGTATCTTTTTCGGTGGAGGAAGTCGTTACGTGACATTAATTAAAACTTTGATGGGAATTACCTTTTTGTATCGTATTCCTGGCTTTGCTACAGATGGGATGCGATGGTGTGGAAGTGGAAGTGGAGTCGGGGATTAGTGGAGACGATGAGGAGGAAGCTCGCACCAATGTAAACGGAATCGGGGCCGTCGATTTGCTCCACCCAAGGGCACACCATGTGATGTTCATGGAGGCGCTGGAAGAGGAGCACCACAAGGTTAACCACTTCTACATGAAGAGGGAGGCCGAGTTCATGGAGAGGGCTCGCTCCCTCCTCCACCAGCTCCACACCCTTCTCCTCCTTAAACACCCGTCCCCTCCGATCCCCGATGAGACTGATGACTTCAGACCCCGCGACCGTCCTACCAAGAGAAGCCACGCGACGACCAGCAGTGGAGGTGTCGTCGTGGATGCTACTCCCTGGAAGGAGGGGGGAATGATCTGCATACGGAACAATGGTTCCCTCAGCAGGAAGGACGTCCAACGTGCCGAGAAGACCATCAGGGGAGCTTTAGTCGACTTGTACCGAGCCCTTGTCCTCCTCAACAAGTTCCGGTGACTTTTAAAATTCTTATTTGTTCATATTACTCGAAAGTTTTTCATCAGTGAGTATGATGGCATGCCGATCGAAATCTCGCAGCACGCTGAATTTATCTGCTTTCGTGAAGATACTGAAGAAATTCGACAAGGTAAAGGGGTTGTAATTTTATCTCCCCTCCGCGAGTCGTTAACTAAGATTTCCAACATCTCATTCCAATGAATAGGTATCAAGTCAGAAAGCGTCGCAGCATTATCTGGAGACGGTGAAAGGATCCCATTTCTGCGTTTCTGACCAGGTATTAATCATGCGAAATCGATCGGCTGAAAGCCTTTGCATCGTATGCTGATAATGCAGAATTTTGGAGATTTTCAGGTGATTAAGCTCATGCTTGATGTGGAGTCATTGTTCACGGAGCACTTTGCCAATAACGACAGGAAGAAAGCGATGATGTACCTGAGGCCTTCCCAGCGGAGGGAATCGCATGCCGTCACTTTCCTCGTTGGTAACTCTCAAGATCATGAGTTGCTGCTTAAACAGAAAAAACAGATTATGGGATTTTCCTCGCTAATGACATTCCTCTTCCTTTATATATTTCTACTACTCAGGTCTGTTAACAGGATGCTTTGTGACATTATTTTTCCTGTATGCAACATTAGCACATGCACTTGGATTGTTCTCGTCCGATTCGAGTCTCAATTACATGGAGACCTTCTACCCAGTTTTCAGGTCGGCCCTGACCCCCAAAAATCAGTTCTGTCTAGTAATGGTTCCACGGCTTTAATCGCTCAGGCCATCTTTCTGAGCTTCTCAAAACTGTTTTTCTGTGTTCGGCTGATGCTGCGCAGCATATTTGCATTGTTCGGGTTGCATTTGTTCATGCACGGCTGCAACCTTTTCCTGTGGAAGAAAACCGGGATCAACAACAACTTCATATTCGAATTCTCGCCCAACACTGCCCTCAATCACAGGGATGCGTTCCTCCTTTCCACCACATTCATGACGGCCGTGGTTGGCACCATGGTTGTTGACCTTCTCTTGAGAAGAAATGATGCCCCTGATAGCCAGCTCAATGCCATACCCGGAATCCTCCTTGTGGTAAGAACGTAAGAACAATCCTCTATTCATGTTTTGAAACGTCATCTTTCGGGTGACCGAGATTCATTGGACGTACACAGGCTTTTATCGGCTTGCTCATTTGTCCCTTTGACGTATTCTACCGTCCGACCCGCTACTGCTTCATCCGTATCATGTGTAGCATAGTATGTGCTCCTTTTACCAAGGTGGCGATGGCCGACTTTTTCTTGGGCGATCAACTAACAAGTCAAGTGAGATCAGTTCCCATTTATCATGTGTCTGAATTGTAGGACCAACTCTGCCTATCTTCCTGAATTTGCATTTAATCTTGTTCCTTTGTCTTGCTAGGTCCAATTGATGAGGTACATCGAAACTTCGGCCTGCTACATCATCGCCGCCAATTTCCGAACCCACCATTACAACGCCTGCAAATCCGGAAGATTTTATTGGGAGCTCATCTATGTCATCTCCTTTCTACCGTACTATTGGCGCTTTTGGCAAGTAAGCAACGCAAATTCCTGATGCCTTGAATGTGTTACAATAAACTCCGATGATCCGATTTTTGAGGGTTCTTTTTTTGGAGCATGCCTTAGTGTGGAAGGAGATGGTATGATGACAGTGATAAGGTACACATAGCCAACATGGGAAAATATCTGTCGGCTATGGTGGCAGCCGGAGTCAGGATTACTTACGCCAGGGAGCAGACACTGACATGTTTTGTGTTGGTGTTGGTGACATCTCTGGTGGCTACGCTTTACCAGCTATACTGGGATTTCGTCCAAGACTGGGGATTCTTCAATCCGAAATCTAGTAACCGTTGGCTCAGAAACGATCTCGTTCTCAAGAACAAGGGGATTTATTACGTCTCAATAGTATGTTCCTTCGTATCACCTCTTTGTACAGTGGATTGGAAATAACGTATCCCCTGGCCTTTCGACAGGGTTTTAACTCGGTGTTACGGGTCGTCTGGGTTATCACAGTGCTGCAGTTCCGTGTTGGCACAGTCGGATCCCACCTGCTGGAGTTCTCTGTGGCATCACTGGAAGTGATTCGACGAGGCCACTGGAACTTCTACAGGGTGGAGAACGAGCACCTGAACAACGTGGGCAAATTCAGAGTGGTGAAGTCCGTCCCTTTGCCGTTCCGCGACCATCCTGATGACTGATCAAAGAAGTAAAACATCATTAAGAAAACCAATATATAGAAATTCTCTCAGGGAAATAACAAAACGTTGTCGATCCCAACCGGGGGGGGGGGAATAAAGTGCATGTTGGCTCTCTGTTTTTACACTAGAACAAGCAACTTCCTAAGCAGTCAGTTAAGGGTGACGAATTATAGCAACACTGCAGCTAATGAAGCGTCACTGATATATAGCGTCAATGTCAAATCATCAGTTGAGGATCCCTTCACTAACTATTGCATGACCAAAAATCAGAAGCCTCTAAATTTACAACAGACGTATGGGTAAACATACCTGTACTCGATACTATATACATATATACATAGCTGTCAGCGGAGGATCGATTTAAATTAATGAATCTCTGACGATACGAGCCACTATCCATGAAGATAACCGGCTGAGGACCTCCGGAAGGATCGTTGCAGAGATTCCAGGCAATACCGGTAAAAGCTCTCTAACCACACTGGGGATATCAACTCCCTGCCAGAGCGAGAGCAAATGTAAGAATTCCAGCAGTCTATTCAACCTTATCCATGGCAAACAGGTTATCTGCAGATCTCCACAATGAGGGTAATGATCATTTTCATCTTCACGGAAGCCTGATGGTACTCTTACACCACAAGAATAGCCTAGTAAAATTTTTTCCCTCTTGAGTTACTAAAAATAGGATAGGGAGAAGTGCCACAAACATTTTGAGATGAAATTTTGAGCTTTGCGAGACCAATATCCCCGTTAAAACCAAGGCTACTCTACAAAAAGATTGAAAGAAAAGTTTGGTTTCGCATGCGCTGGCAGGAAAATGCATTGATTTGGTCCACAATGCAGTTTGAAAAGACAAGGGCTCAATGCAGTTTCAGCAATTCAAGAATCACACGATACAATTGGACCCAAATATCGAAGCAAAAACAATTACCTGAGTGGATGTATTTGCTATAGAACTTCCAGCAGTCAGAAACTCAACAACCTTTTCAACATTACTTAGAACAACCCTGTACTCTTCGGTTATTGTTGGAAGAAAAGCTGTAGCTTTTATAGGCCCAAAGGTAGGAAACATGCTGAAAACAGGAACGGCATTTTTGAAGCCCATGGTTGCCATTATTTGCACCAACTGTTCTCTAGAGACAGCATCAATTCCCTTCACCACCTGCACAAAGTTTCTCAAGTCAAGATAACCCATAGCAACCCATCGAAAGAAAAAAATAGCCTATCAGTTATCCGGGTGGATAACAAAACTATCAAAAAGCCCTTGAGATTTTTTTTTTTTTAAAGGATAAGTGGTTTGGTGGTAATTTTTCAGAGACAGGAGCTTCACGTGGATCAGTAGTAACACCGCAATACCACAAGATTTGAATTAACAAAGAATTTCAACCCCAAATGTCATGCTAAAGATCCATCACAAAGCACAACTTGATTTTTCATACATGCACAGCTGAGGATAAAGCCACCAAACACTCGTAGGAACATATCAAGTCTCACTAATCCATTTCCCCTCCGAAATCTTGCACGCAATGTCACTTGTTTGTCAACGCCTAAGAACTCTTAGAGCCAGTTAATGCATTGAGTTGATTACGAGTAAGATAAAGGAGAGTAGCTAAGAAAGAAAAACCATGCTAGGCAAGATCTTCTCTAGAAATCATTAATAAGAAAAATCAAGAAATCATGCCATCATGGAAGTTAAGGATTTTGACAACTGGAAAGTGTACCTCATCCAAAAGGAACTCACGGAAGAAGTTCCCTTTATCAGATAATAGAAATCCCAAGGCAGCCCTTGTGTGTACTGGCTGCACGTACTGAGACGAAATTAGAGGGAGTGATGGAACAGCAGAGCCACTCCGGCTCTTTAGCATCCCAAGTTCAGCCATATCACCATTCATGTTTTCCCCACCACCACTCTTAGCAGCGGTGATGAAATTCTCGAAAGCTTGCATCACATCAATGAATCTTTCAGCGTCAAACACCCCTGATTTACCATAGATGGTGTATCTTAAAGCATTGCGTAAGCGTGGTGATTCGTCGGTGAGTAGCCTCTGGAAGAAATCAATAGGATATAATCGGACGAAAAATTTTTAGAAACTAATTAATAAACATGGCGATTCATCCTATACATATTAATAAACTAATACATTCTTTACTATATTATCGTTTTATGAAGTAATTCATCACTGAAAATAGAACTCGTAAGTAACTGCCAAACAAACTCCTCAAAGGACATGGAAATCCTACCTGTGCAATATAAGGGTATGCTTCATCTACAATGGCAAATTCAGGATTCCCAACCAAAGCAATTCCTTCTAGTACTCCAATAGCCCGGATAATCAGAGCAAAATAAGGAGGTATTCTAAAAGGATAATCGAAAATAATTTGTGCTAGATCAGATGCAAGCTCCTGAAAATTGATATTTTTCGCCCCTCCACCTTCAAGTGCCTGATCAAAAACCTTTGCAAGAACTGGCAAAATAGGCGCCAAATTAACACCATCTGGGATGAAGCCAAGCTTCACAAAGTCTTTAACTATTGCATCATAGTCCCTGTGTATAAGATGAGCTATAGCTTCAATCATTCCATATTTCTGATCATCGGTCAACCTAGTGACCAGGCGTGTATGGAAAAATTGAGACAAGTGAAAGGAGCTCATCTCTACTAGCACAATATTAGAGCAAATTCAAACACATCTTATGATTGAACAAAAACATTGATTAAATGAAAAATCCTGACCACCTCTCCCTGCTTTATTTATGGACAAGAGAAGCAAGTAAGAGAACAAAAATCAGATGTTCCTGCTCCGATGATGTAGGATTTTAAAACAGAATGAATTATGTGAAGTCCATAATCACAACTGCACTTTCACTCATAAAAAAAACGAACTAAAGGAGAATTTCCATATTCTGTTTCATTCCTAAAACCAAACAAGCCATACATGCTTTAGTTTGTGGTCTACCTCAAAGCTCAATTCACAGAAATCCAAAAGAAATGATTATAAAAACACATCCTACCACTTCAAAGAACACAATTTCTGCACAAAAATGACTTATGTTCTGTATCAAGTGCTAAGTAAATTATCGTCCTCTAGCTAAGCACATCAAGTGACCTGATTTTTTACTTAGGAAGTCCTTTACAGCAGTTATCCCACTTGGTGATATACATATGGTACATGAGTTAATAAAATTTTCCACATTAATTTTGTAAGACAAAATGACAAAATCAGAAATGTCCTCCCTTCAGGAAGAAAACATACCGAAGTCTAGTATAGCTAACTTCCCATCCGGTGTTCGGATCAGATTACCAGGGTGCGGGTCAGCATGGAAAAATCCAGTATCAAGTAGCTGAAGAACACAGTAAATTAAAAGTTAAAAAATAACTTATATTTGTATTCACATATAACACAGTAACAATGTTGAGCCTGATGAATTAATGCTATAACAAAGCCAAACTGTCATAGCAAGAAGCCCTTCCATCTTTCTATTCCTTTCTCCTGGAACAGGAAGTATTTGCAACTTATACATTTAACTAATGTCCAGCTCTTTAGCTGACTAGTAATTGATCAGTCTTTCATCTCTTTGTGTCAAACAATATTATTCAAACTTTGTAGACCACTTTGTAGATTTCCCTTGGTAGTGTATCTCATCAATGATATTATTAAAATTGAAAAAAAAATTGCAGAACACATATTTTCCATTTTATTTATTTTTGGGTAAGAGGATGTGAAGAGTTTAGAGGTAAAATGAGGTTAGGATGTGGAGATAGAGATACCAACATATTTATTGTTATAACATATCTGAAACAGGCAAGGTATATGGTGGTGCTCCATACGTAAAGCTGTAAGTCAAATTCCAATCCAAAATTAGTGGAAAAAAATCACCTGCTTCAGGTAACATATTACTCCAACATTCACCAGCTCTCCGACGTCACTTTCTGTACTCTGTGACAGCTTTTCACCATCTATCCACCCTGTCGTAAGAACCTTCCTGGATGTGTATTTGTGATACGTCTTTGGTACAACAACCTGCCAAAGCATTGACAACAGCTTCTTGAAGAGATGGCAAGAGTTATTTGCAGACCTATGCGGTACAAAAATTTGGTCAGTACAGACCTCATTTTCTCAAGGAAAAAGATAATCTGATTAAAGAAACAAATTGCAGGTATCAAAGCATTGAATGCGTGTGGGAGATCCTCCTCATTTTATTGAAATTTCAAATTCACTTTCTGATGCGGCCAACTCGCTTTGACCTTTTTCCTGAAGTCGAGTCGACCAAGTCGATCAAGTCGCCAGCGCCCAAGTCGATGCCCATTTTCTTGAAGACGAAGAGTCACGAAATCCATCTTCCTTTTTGCATGGTGCTGTCAGACTTTATGGTTGTTTTCTTTTAATGAGGGTTCTTTAATAGGGGTTCTGGGGAAGTGTTGCTAGTCTTAATGAGGGTGTTGGGTTCATCCCCTCATGGCCTATATAAGGAGTCTTTGGCTTTCGAATGTAGGATGATCATTATTATTATCTTTAAAAAAAACCTTTGAGATTTCTCTCAATTACCTTTGAACTCTGATTTGAGTTCGTGGTCCCGTTCAACCGTGTGTTTGTCGGGCAGTCCGAACTGCGCTCGCTGCGTCAGTTGGTATCAGAGCTTGGGATTGCCCGAGGCTGTTCAATGGCGGACGAGTCAGCTAACCATGGTCCAAACGCCGTTGGGCGGGAGGAAGATAGATGGCAAGTGATGGATCAGCGGGTTGGACGGATGGAAACTCGTTTGGACCAGATCTTGCTACGACTAGAAGCCCTTGGTTTGCCTAGGGAACAGATTGCTGAAGCGGAAGAGCGTCCAACGAGAGTCGCTCCTCGTATTCCTCCACGATTTCCCCCTGGTCGAATACATGTTCCACGACGGATGCAGCCCGTCCAAGAATCTGACGATGAGGAAGATGAAGCGGAGGATTACTTTCATGGAAACCGACGTCAACCTCAGGTGCGCGACGAGTTTAGACTCAAAGTTGACGTCCCGGTTTTCGATGGTGGTCTTAGTATTGAGGACTTCCTTGACTGGTTGTCGGAAGTCGAACGGTTTCTTGAGTATACTGAAGTTCCTGAAGAGAAACAAGTGAAGTTAGTAGCATATCGGCTCAAAGGAGGAGCAGCAGCTTGGTGGGATCGGCTGCAAGAAAATAGAACACTTGAAGGACGTGCGGCCGTTCGTACTTGGAGGAGGATGAAACAACTATTGAAGGGTCGTTTTCTCCCCCCAGATTATGAGCAGTATCTATTCATGCAATACCAGAGGTGTCAACAAGGAAATCGGTCCGTTCACACTTACACGGGTGAATTTCTTCGCCTCGCCGAACGGAATTCTCTGACTGAAACCGAGGGGCAGCAGGTTGCGCGCTACTTAGAGGGATTGACCCCATCTATCCGAAATCGGATTGGAGTTCAAATGATCACCACAATTGATGAAGCACGGAGTTTAGCGCTAAAGGCTGAACTGCTACAACTTGATCGTGGAAATTACTATCGGAAGGGAAGTGAAGATTCCTTCAAAGGAGAGAAGATGAAGGCAGTACAAAGGGAGTCGTCTAGTATGCCGAGCAGGAGTTCGATTGAAAGGTCGGAAGGTAGGAAGAACGTGCCTACGACTGAATTCAAGAGAGGTCCTAGCACATCCTCCAAAGTGCAGTCGATTAAGTGTTTCAAATGCAATGAGATGGGACATCGATCCAGCGATTGTCCACGTCGGAAGGTCGTGGCTATTATCGAAGAAGAAGCTGAATGTGAGGATGTCGTGTGCGAACCAGAGGATGACTATGAGGATACGTACCAAGAGGAAGGGGAGAACGAGCATGTCTATGTGATTCGGAAACTCATGTTATCTCCAAAGCGAGAAGAGCAAACTCAGAGGAACCGACTTTTTCGAACACGTTGTTTGATTAAGTCTCTTCCATTTACGGTGATTGTTGATAGTGGAAGTCAGGAAAACATCATCGGAAAGTCCGTTGTTGAAAAGTTGAATCTTCCGGTGGAGAGTCATCCGAGTCCTTACTCGATCGGCTGGATCAGGGCTGTCGGTGAAGTTCGCATCACAGAGAGATGTAAAGTGCCATTTTCCATTGGGAGGTATAAAGACGAGGTGTATTGTGATGTGGTCGACATGGAGGCTTGTCACTTGCTGTTTGGAAGACCTTGGCAATTCGACAATGACGTAAGTCACTCTGGAAGGGATAACGTCTATCGACTGAAAAAAGGAGGCGTTCGCTACACTCTACTTCCAATGAATCAGGCCCCTAGAGTCGAGACGGAAGAGAAAGAGAGAAGCAAGGCGCTGCTCGTTAGATCCGACTCCACTCGAGAGTTAGAGGCAGAAATGAAGGCGGCCGGAGAGGTCCATTTGCTGATTGTAAGAGAATTGCCGAAAGAAGACAAAGTGGAAGAGGACGTTCCTGAAGAAGTGAAACCAATCCTTGCTAAGTTTGGGGAACTAACGTCTGGCGAACTTCCTGATGGTTTGCCGCCTCTACGCGACATTCAGCACCGCATCGACTTAATTCCTGGAGCCAGCCTACCGAATCTTCCCCATTACCGAATGAGTCCGAAGGAGAATGCCATATTACAGAAAAAGGTAGAAGAACTACTACACAAGGGACACATTCGTGAGAGCCTTAGCCCATGCGCTGTGCCGGCTCTACTTGTTCCAAAGAAGGACGGAAGTTGGAGAATGTGTGTGGATAGCCGAGCTATCAATCGGATCACGGTGGGGTACAGATTTCCCATTCCTAGGCTCGATGACATGCTGGATCAACTTCACGGTTCAGTCGTGTTCTCGAAGATCGACTTACGGAGCGGATATCATCAAATTCGAATCCGACCTGGAGACGAATGGAAAACGGCTTTCAAGACTCGAGATGGCTTATATGAGTGGCTGGTCATGCCGTTCGGGCTCTCCAATGCGCCGAGTACATTCATGCATCTTATGAACCAGGTATTGAAGTCTTTTATCGGTCAGTGTGTTGTTGTTTATTTCGATGACATATTGATCTATAGCAAGTCGCGAAGCGAGCATGTGGATCATTTGCGCGACGTACTAACTGTTTTGAGAAAGTACAAGCTCTATTTGCATCTCAAGAAGTGTAGCTTTATGAAGTCAGAATTGCTTTTCCTCGGATTTATAGTAAGTGCTGAGGGAGTACGAGTTGATGAAGATAAGGTTAAAGCAATTCGTGAGTGGCCTTCACCGAAATCAGTTAGTGAAGTTAGAAGTTTCCATGGGTTAGCTACTTTCTATAGAAGATTCATTAGGAATTTTAGTTCAATTGTGGCTCCGATTACTGAGTGTCTGAAGAAGGGAAAATTCCATTGGGGTGAAGAGGCTGAGGAGAGTTTTGCGTTGATCAAAGAGAAACTGAGTTCAGCTCCTGTACTTGCATTGCCAAGTTTTGATAAGTTGTTTGAAGTTGAATGCGACGCGAGTGGGTTTGGAATTGGGGCTGTCTTATCTCAAGAGAAGCGACCAGTAGCATATTTCAGTGAGAAGTTGAGTGAAGCTCGCAAGAAGTGGTCGACTTATGACAAAGAGTTCTATGCTGTTTTCCGGACTCTAAAATATTGGGAGCATTATTTGATTGGGAAGGAGTTTGTCTTGTATTCGGATCACCAAGCATTGAAGTATTTGAGTAGCCAACAGAAGTTAAGTCGAGATATGCATGCCCGCTGGTCGACTTATATTCAGAAGTTTCCTTTTAAGCTCATGCACAAGTCGGGGGTACACAACAAGGTCGCGGATGCCTTAAGTCGACGGGCAACCCTTCTTACAGAGTTGCGAACAGAACTAGTGGGATTTGAACAACTGAGAGAAGCATATGCTCGAGATGAGGATTTTGCGGACATTTGGGCTAAGATTCACCGAAGAGAGAGTGTTGGTGAATTCCATATTTCGGATGGATATCTCATGCGGGGAAACCAATTATGCATCCCACACACCTCGCTTCGAGAGAAACTGATCAGAGATTTACATGGAGGAGGTCTTGGTGGACATCTGGGTCGAGATAAGACATTGGCTGCAGTGGTGGAACGGTTTTATTGGCCTAAGTTGAGGAGAGACGTGGAGAGATTTGTGCAGCGATGCAGCTCATGTCAAGTCGCGAAGGGGCATTCTCAAAATGTTGGGTTATACCTTCCACTACCGGTTCCAGAGGATCCCTGGCAGGCGTTATCTATGGATTTCGTGTTAGGACTGCCCCGTACCCAAAGGGGCATGGATTCTATCTTTGTTGTGGTTGACAGGTTCTCTAAGATGGCACACTTTATCCCGTGTCGGAAGACGTCAGATGCTTCAAACGTAGCTCGCATGTTTTTTCGAGAAGTGGTACGCCTTCATGGAATTCCTAAGTCGATTGTCTCGGACCGCGACTCGAGATTCCTTAGCCATTTCTGGATGACTTTGTGGAGGTTGTTTGATGTGTCTTTGAACTTTAGTAGTACGGCACACCCGCAGACGGATGGTCAGACGGAGTCAATGAATCGGACACTGGGAAATATGCTGCGGAGTATATGTGGAGACAAGTCGAAGCAATGGGACTTTGCGCTTTCTCAAGCGGAGTTCGCATATAACAGTGCTGTTCATAGTGCTCTCGGGAGATCTCCATTTTCTATCGTCTACCAGAAAGTTCCACAACATGCATTGGACCTGATTCCTCTTCTGAAGGACATTAAGAAAAGCCCAGCCGCTGAGGACCTTGCAGAGCAGATTCAAGACACCCGGAAGCAAGTCAAGGAACGCTTGGAGGCGACCAATGAGAAGTATAAACGGAATGCGGATAAAAATAGGCGAGAGCGAGTTTTCTCAGAAGGAGATCAAGTAATGGTATTTCTTCGAAAGGAGAGATTCCCTGTGGGGAGTTATAACAAGCTCCAGCCGCGGAAGTATGGACCTTATGAAGTGTTGCGGAAGATCAATGATAATGCATATGTCATCGATCTGCCAGAGTCTATGGGTATTTCTCGTACTTTCAATGTTGCGGATATATTCCCTTACCATGATTCCCAGGAACCGCTGTACCCGGAGAAACCAAGCTCGAGGTCGAGCTTTTCACAGGTGGAGGAGAATGATGCGGCCAACTCGCTTTGACCTTTTTCCTGAAGTCGAGTCGACCAAGTCGATCAAGTCGCCAGCGCCCAAGTCGATGCCCATTTTCTTGAAGACGAAGAGTCACGAAATCCATCTTCCTTTTTGCATGGTGCTGTCAGACTTTATGGTTGTTTTCTTTTAATGAGGGTTCTTTAATAGGGGTTCTGGGGAAGTGTTGCTAGTCTTAATGAGGGTGTTGGGTTCATCCCCTCATGGCCTATATAAGGAGTCTTTGGCTTTCGAATGTAGGATGATCATTATTATTATCTTTAAAAAAAACCTTTGAGATTTCTCTCAATTACCTTTGAACTCTGATTTGAGTTCGTGGTCCCGTTCAACCGTGTGTTTGTCGGGCAGTCCGAACTGCGCTCGCTGCGTCACTTTCATTTCAGAAGAACATGAAAGTTGGCACTGTCACCTGTGGAAGATCCTTCCTCATCATTTCAGCAAAATGGGTTCCATTTTCACCCTCGTTAACATAATCCAACTCCTCAAAAAATCGAGCAGCCCATTCATCCACCAATCCTACAACGTCCGTGGAGATCTAGTAATGGAAGAAAAAGATATGTGTGACTAAGATAGTCGCAAGTAAAAGGCGCACACAGAAATAAAAATGTCCAAAACCTGGAAATAAAAGGCATTGCATCGGAAAATCATATTCAAAATTTGTACAGTTCCCATGATAAATGAAGAGATAAGAAAGAACACTACTAAACAACAATACAACAATAAGTTGGTGTGCCAAATAGAAAAAAAATGTACCTGAGGAAATTGACGAAGAAATAAACCTAGATTTCTTATGATATATAAATCAATGGTCACTGTTTCCAGGACAAAAGGTCTCTGGGTCTTCACTGCCACTAAGTCTTCAGTCTCTTTCAGCCTGCCCTTGTACACTTGTCCAAGAGATGCTGCCACAGATGTCAATTTTACTCAATATCCTTGCTTACAACACATTATCATAAGATTGAAATCCCACATTTTTTTATTCATAAACATATAATGAGCATTTAGGTACCGGCAGCAATTGGAGAAGGAGAGAGCTCAGAGTATATCTCATGCCATGGTCTCCCAAGTTCCTCTTCAATAAGAGCCATTGCTACGTCGTCAGGAAAAGAGGGCACCTTCACAGGTTAAAAAAATTGATATCATATATCAGAAACAAATTGTTCCATACAGAACTAGATTTGAACTAGCAGTTAGTCATAATCCTGTCAACAGTACGATTCTTACGGCTAATGAGAATAATGGGGAATCCTGTGCTACAACAAGTGAACGCAAATAATAAAAAAAAGTACCTTTCATTTACTCCATTAGATTTTCTGCTGCCAATGACAGCAGGTAAGCAACATTGCACAAAAACGGAGAAATCGCATAATGGCGTGGCGACCAGACCAGAAGTACAGGTGCATTGGAAGATATGATGGAACAACATATGATCAGATTAACAAATAAAAGAACATTTTCTTTTCATTATAGAGAAAGGACAGAAAGATCATCAACATAACAGAGAATGAGAGATACTGAAATTAGATACCCAGACCAGACAACAACACTGCGAGGGTTGCTCTCCTTTGCTGGTCATAATGATTAGGAGTGGATAATGGAGCAGTACCTTATCACAAAGTTTTTGAAGCTCAGTCATGGCAACAGGCGATAGTATATCCGGACGAATACTCAATGCTTGCCCGAGCTTTATGTATGCTGGACCCAAGGATGTAACAATCTCCCTTAATTCAATTGCTCTAGCAACTTCATTCTGGTAGTAGAATTGAAATAATTACAGACAGAAAAGAGGCTTTTAAAATAGAACATCATAAAATGCTAGTCCTGAGATAAGTTAGGCATCAATATTCTAAGAGAAGGAAAAGGCAAAAAACCTCTTTGACTTTTTTGGTGATGATGTCTCCTGCAATTCGAGAGAGAAACCCTCCAGCGACAGAGAGCAACTGAATGATACGAGTTACCACGGCACGCGGACGTTTACCCCAGTAAGCAGATATACTAGCAGGATCATAAACCAGAGGCAAGAACTCGCTGCTTTCATCCACCTGACAAAGTCACAGATTTGTTCGCTTTGTTTGCTGATACACTTCTATAACCTGGATTAATTTTCAGGATACAGAGTTGGAGCGCGCAAGCACGGGGCAAACCTCGACCAGACGAAGCTGAATATTATCATCGGCAAACTGAGCATCCCTAAGGTTTTGACCACGCAACCATCGCATGAGTATAGCCAACTGTTCGTTTTCCTCCATCTGCGCCCTGACTCTCTTGATCTCCTTGGACACATCCCCCACTCTCTGCCACCAAGCACTGAAGATTTTAGGAGGACGCGGACTCAATTCAACGCGCTACAACGTCCAATCAATTGAGACTCACGGTGGAGACGCCATTGCCGTTGACGGCCGGGCGGAAGGAGGCCCTGCCATTAGGTGAGGCAGAAGGAGACTGGCCGTTCCGAGGGGGCTTGGTGTCGGTGGCCACGGCACGGACAGGACCGAGGCGGGGGCGGAGCCGGCGACGGCGGAGGGGCAACCGGCAGGGAGGAAGTTGAGTCGTGAAGTAGGAGCGCAGAGCCTCCATCCGGCAGCAAACGAGCTGCGTCGACACCGTCTCCATCGCTCCTCCTCTGCTGCAGCACTGGAGGGGGAGACTGAGTCGGTATTTCTTCCAGGAAGTTAGTTTTATTATGCGCCCCTTACTTTTTCTGCGGTTGGAGAGAGTTGTCCTGCGCTTGGTCAGCTTGGGGGAGGGGGCCAGCGGGAGTCCTGGCCACTTTTGAGAACACGTGGCACCATTTGAGGCTTTGAAATGAATTTAAATAAGAATGATAATGATAATAATAATAATAATAAAACCTGGGGGTAAATATAAATAGAAATATTTATGCTGTCAAATATTTGATTAGCGAAAAAAAAAGGAACGACATCATCGTGACGTCACAAAATGCACTCTCAAAAGCAAGAGGTATCTGTGGCCAACATCTCGGAGATTCTTGTGGAGAGACAGTAGGCAGTGGCCTGGATGGTGATCATCGGATTGACCCCTACTGCCGTCGGCAGGACGCTTCCATCGCACACGAACAGCCCCTGCGTTTCCCAGCTCTGTCCGTTCTGGTCCACCGCTCCCTGGCTCGGGTTCACCCCCATCCTGCAACTCCCCATCTGATGAGCTGTTGTGTAAACCGTCCACTTCTCTCCTATCCACAGCGGCCCCTCCTCCACCGTGACTTTGGAGAGGAACTCCTCCAGCTCCTCCTCACTAGTGCCGATACATCTTAGTCTCTGACCGTCGCTCCTGTGAGTACCCACCTCTACCGCCCCTGCTGCGACCAGTATCCGGAGAGATTGCCGTAGACCGAGCAATAAATTTTGCTTATCGTCAGCATTTAGATGGTACCTTATCCTATCCTCGCTCCTTACCTTTCCTGACCCTTTGTCCCTCACGATCGTGATCAGATGTGCAGTCCTTGAGTACTTCAACATCCTCTCTTTCACGTCTAGGCCGGATTCCCATGGACACAAGACCGCGAATGATCCTGGCCCCAATGCGGGGGTCTCAATGATCGCATTTATGGTGGAATCTCCCAATACCACCTTGTGCACCGACGTGATGATTCCTCCTTCGAAAGATTTTCCCGTCACCTCACTGCTCAAGGGGGGGAAGTACCCCCAAGTCATCAGAACCGGGTGAAGATGCAGGTTCCGCCCGATGTTTGGGTTACAGAGTCCACTCTTGATCAAGAGGGGTGGCGTAAGGAGTGCTCCGCATGCCAAGATCGTAACTTTTGCCTCGAAATGCAGCCTATTCCTGATGGTACCACCCTTTATCGCCTTGGCCGCGACTCCTATGCACTTTTTCATTCTTCTACTCCCGAATGTGTTCCTCGCAAGAAGAAGTCGCTCGGCTTTGCATCCCGTCAGAATGACAGCGCCATGCTCCACGGCATCCACCAGCCAGGTCGAATCGGTGCCTTTCTTGTCCCCTCTCCTGCATCCGTAGCCACAGGAACCGCAATAATGATCCTCAGAGGAGTTCCTGGGGACCGCCTCCACCTCAAGCTGAAGTCTCTCACATCCTTTCCGGAGCACTTGGTTTTGAAAGCTCTCCACTTTACATCCAATAGTGACACCGATCCTCTCGCAAACCACATCCATGGCAGCAGCATACTCTCTGCTTCCAAACATGCAAAGACCGTGGTCCTGCGACCACTCGCTAAGCACAGACTCAGGAGTCTTTATGCAGGCCGACCAATTAACAGCCGAACCGCCGCCCACCGTCGAGCCAGCCAGGATAATCATATTGCCGTTAGTGGTCGCACATATCCCTCCCATTTCGTACAACGAATCCATGGAAGGCCCTTCGATGGAAGAATAGTCCTTGTGGGTGTAGTAGTCACCTTTCTCGAGAACAACCACCTTGTGGCCGGCTTTCGCCAGAACAGCCGCAGCGACGCCCCCGCCACAACCCGAACCAATAACTACAACATCGCATTTAACCTTGTAAGCATTCTCCTTCCCGTCCCCGGAGACTTGAAGGCCCTTCTTAGCCAGAGATTCGAGAAGGGCCGCATCCGTCATTTTAGCTGTCTCCACGATTCCCTTCTCGAGGGGCCGTCCCTTTCGCCGGTCATCCTCGGGAGGGCCATCGCCGTCGTCAACCCGGTACCCGATCGCATCCCGGGTAGGATTTGCTCCAAACTTGTCCACCTGTTCAGACAGCGTTCATTTCTCGTACACAACAAACCTTTCCATTTTCAATCATTATCAATGGGATTTTAGTAGGGATCTCTCGTACACAAACCACTTCGCCAAGTACATGAAAGAAAGACTCTCCAAAAAACAAGGACGTCGTTCTAAGAAAGAGAGGATTATGTAATGGAAAAATACACGTTAATGGAATCAATTTTGAACCAATCTTTTATTTTGTTATTAACTTAATTTATTATATAATTTTACCATCAACTTTTATTTTGATTTTGATTTTGGCTAATCTAAAATTTCTTCTAGCGATAGTCAAACAAGGCTTTAATATAATGCATATAATTGTGAAGTTTCTCATAATTCATTTTATTAGGTTAACTTCGATTTCTAATTCACTTGATTTATCCATTAAAATTTTAAAATAAAAAACACATAAAATATTTCAATATTATTTATCATTTTTTTAATTATTTTTCCTTTTTAGTCGATAAATGAAAATTGTCTTCTATTTGGCTTACGAGCAATAAAATTCAAGATTGACCAAAATCAAAATAAAAATAAAAGTTAATAATAAAATTATATAATAAACTAAGTTAATGACAAAACATAAAATTAGTTTAAAGTTGAGGCCATAAATTAATATTTTGCCTTCTATAAATGCTAAAAACTAATATTTACTGGACCAAAACCAACTACTTATTACTAACTACTAAGGCGATTTAGGACAACCCCTCCCAAACCCACAAAGAAAAATGGCTCACGTTTTTCTAGCACGATGCCATCGACTCCATGCAACATCCCCTCTGTAACATAGATATATCGTAAATAATGAATCGAAAACTCACGAGGCATGACAAGCATTCGACGGGATTGACGTTGTCTTGTCGTGAGCAAAATAAAATTAAAAAGAAACATCCGTCGTATGTTTATCATTCTGGGAAATTATAACCATTTCTAATTTTTCTTCCATTAGTGTCCATCTAATCGTGAAGAGGGAATTAATGTGATTGGATCAGGAATGGAAGTGAGGGGACGTTTTTTACCCGAGAGAAGACGAGGTAGAGGCAGAGGATCTTGACGTAGACGAAGGCCAGCCTGATCGGGGACAACAACCTGGCCTTCATCCAATTCTGCAGCACCGCCTCCCTGCTCTCCGCCCTCATGCTCGCAAACTCCCTCGCCGACGGCACGGGAAGGGACAGCCGCGTCCTCCCCTTCCACTCCAGGCACTGCGACCCGCACAGCAGTAGCGTCCCCACCCTCGTCGACAGCATCCACAGCACTATCCTTACCAGCAACACCGCCTCCTGCAGCCCCCTGCTCACCAACAACCCTGCTGCCTGCAAAAGAGAAAAAACAGTGCGTGCGCATGCATCACACGGTGACCGAGTCGGATCCACAAATATAAGAGGACGATCCCCTCAGCACCTCTTCGGGGATGGGAGGCTGGGAACCGGATGCTTCTAGGAAGGACCGAATCGCTGCGTCCTGTTCGCTATTTGGCGAAAGGGGAGGGAAGATGGTCTCACACACGCCGGCCAGAGCCCGCATCTCGTTCGGGGAGAGCGGGCAGTCGAGGTTCTTCTCGTGCTGGCCATTGGCTACTCCGGACGAAGGATCAAAGGCTTCCTTGATTCCCATGCGACTGCTTTTTTTGGTCCTCGAAGTTGGGGGGACGGTGTTTTCCTTGTGGCTTTGTTGGAGTTATTATGAGGTTCCCCCTCTTTCATATATACTACTGCATAGGACGTGTCTTGGTAATTTCTATGGAAATCAATCATCTTTGATCCTTACCATTAGGATTTGCCACGTCACTTGTCCGGACATGTTAGGGGAACGAAAATAAAACGAATGAAAAATGTTATTTTATGAAGTCCGAAACATTACGTGGTAGAGTCGGTCGGGGGGAAGAGCACACCTATTTATAATAAACTAATCGCAATTAGAAAAGGAAAAGTACACCTATTTATAGTTAGTCGACTAATCGCAATTACAAAGACCCGTGGAGGAAACCGTTCCATGTCATGGAGCTTGAAAACCGTCATATATATCGTAAGTTGATGTTTGGGTCTTCGTATTTTTTTATCATCGCACTCTACTCGCAGAGGATATCATGAACTCAACTTCATGACAATGTTCTCAAAATTGAATCGTTCCGGTCAATGGAACTCCACTCATCGGAGGTACTTCTCCGACTCGAGCCATCGAGCTCGACTTTTGTGGATAGACGAACTCGACTCACAATAAACTTTCTTGAACTGGCTTTTCGATCTTCTCGATAGAGAGCCAATATCTTCTTAATCGAGTTCTTAACAGCATGCGTACGTCAGTTTTCCTTTTTCAGTGGGGATGGAAGAGCGGGACCAAATAAAAATGTACAAAAACGTGTACTGAGCAGATTTTGCCGAAAGAAGAATAAGATGACAATCATCCCCTCGGGGATGTATATGACCCAATATGCATTGCTTTTGATGTCTCCACAAATATTTAGTAGTTTGAATTTTTTGGGAAGAGGAAGTAACGTCTGATTGATTTCACATTTACTTGAAACCGTCGTAGTAATCCCCAGCATTAATGGCGTGTTCCCGAGTGGGAACCCATCAATAATATTATGTACACTAAACAGGATGGGAGTAAAGAAAGCGATGAACGATGTTGTTGCAATAAATTCTAGTGTGCTGTTCTGCCTCAACATTTCATGCATCGACGTTGGGTCCGCAAGTACTGCCGTGTCTTGTTTTTAGATCCCGTTTGTCTTTGGGAAACCCTAATTAGGATGTTACTTGTACATCCATCACGCGAATCACACTCCCTGTAAAACCCTACCTGAGATAGTTGCACTCGAATCAAATTCACGCCCGCGTTTTAATGAGATCGAGATGTTCTCTTCCAACCACCCAACAAGAACCTAGACGAGCTGGCTGTATATCGTCCGAAGGCCTCCTCGTTAGTTCTGGAGTTCCATCCATTTAGTGCATCGTCGTCGATTCACCCCTATCCGTTCTGAGGTCGCGGCCTCTTCTCCCTTTCCTGCCGTCCTCTCGTGGCCATGTTTCGACCTCAAACCCTCCCCCGTTCCCCGCGCACGTACTCTAACCACAACCTCTTGGATGGAGATTTGGGGATGGGGGGGGGGGGGAGTTAGTTGATAATTTAATGTTAAAGAAGTCAACATCTAAGAGGAGGGGGGGGGGGGGGAGGAGGAGGGTTGGGAAGGAGGCCAACTGTGAAGAAAGCAACCCCTTAAAACTCTTGACATAAGATTTCCATCCATTCAAATGTCATATAGCTTTAGTTATCCTCTTAATGGTGGATAAGCAACACCCAAGAGGATCTCGTCCTCAAGCTAAAAAGGAGAATCTATGGTGTAATCAAGAGGCCAAAAAACATTTAATGCACCCACACCCAACTGATTTAAAAAGGGGTGGGAGGATTGATGACACCCACCAACATTAACAGTTTGGGAAATGTTTGGTTCGGGCATTTATTGACACCTGGAAAGAAAGGGAAGAAGAGAGAACGTCTGACCATGACTTCATCCCCAGTCCTGCCATTACCATGATATGAAAAATGAACTTGAGGGGGTGGTGGGGGTGCATATTTATGCTCATTCTCCCAAATGGTGAAAAAATGTCAGCACCCACCGGGTCTCAGTCTCAGAACTCCGTAATTAAAACAACATGCCCGAGTTTGGGAATTTTTTGCTCAGAGCCTGCAATTTTCATTTTGGCTTTAAACTTAAGAAGGTTTAATAATAATAACAATAATAATAATAATAGTAATAATTTGAGAATGTAATGAAAAAGAGAAGAGAAAAAGCTTATTTACTCTCGTTATAACTTTTAGGCAAAATATCGATTCATGGCATTTTATTTTTCTGGTCATAACTTAATTTTTAAAAAAAAAGAAAATTCAACAAAAAATTAAAACATCACTTTATGGTATATTTTAAGATTTGATGGTCATATCAAGTAAGTTGAAAGCCAAAATTAGACCACAATTTTTTATATTACCAAAAATACGTAAAATCAATGAAGGTGAAATGATGAGTCTATTATGAGAAATATTGATATGAATAAAGTGGAGATAAAGTGAAGAAACACGAGAATGAGAGGTTAGAACTCCATGATTGTTAGACCCAAGTGTTGCCTTGGCTTTCGCACGAATAAATCAAAGATTAGCGAAAATTAATATAAAAATAAAAATCAGTGATAAAATTATACGACAAACTAAATCAATACTAAAACAGAAAATTTACCCAAAATTAAATCATATTTACCTAACTTTTATGTTGTGTCTGTTTTCATTGGGATCGAATAGAAAGAAAGGGGACGATTAACTTTGACCCGCGAGGAAATTTTCTATCTTAATATCATTTCAAAATTTTCTTAGTTTCTTTAGTCAATTTTTCATGTCACAACAATAGTGCTTCGTGGAAAAGACCACATATCCGAGGAGAGTTAGACGACGATAGAAGGAAGTTTCTGCGTAACTGGTCTCGACTTTGTAAATTTGTAGGGGCATGATCTTGGGGCCGTATTTGGGAGACTCGACAACGAAACGCCCCAGGAAAAAATGTGACGAAGGAAGTCACATTTCCAGAAAGCAATGTATGCATTCCGCAAGAGGAAACACCTTTCCGAGACGCGATTTACGTCAGAAGCAGTTTCCCCACCAGCAAGCAGATCGCGTTTTCAAAAAGCGAGTTACTTGTCAAAGAAAGAAACACGCTCCTCCCTAAACGTGAGTTCCAGCAGCGGGGCAATGCCCCATGAAGTTATTCTCATTTTCCAAAATCGTTTTAAGGTTGGCGAAAATGGCAGGATATCCTAAATCACGTTTCAAAAACCCTAAATCCTAAATCACATTTCGAAGACGCAAATTCTTTGGCGATATTCTTCTTATGCTTTTCATCGAGTCTGGCAGGCGCGATTAGTGAGTTTTGAAGGCAAAACAACGTAACGAAATTTAAAAAAGTTATGTCGTTTTTTGTTGTTGCGATTTATTATCGACTAAAGTAGTTCACGTTTGCCAAACACAATATTTTTCTTGGGGTATTATCGCTCGCTATCTTTAAACGGGACTCCGAAAGCATCCATAACACTACAAATTTACATAATTGAGACTGGTTATGTGGAGATATTATATTTTCGATTTTTTTCTAGTTTTATTTTAACTTTGTCCTGAAAATATTCTACAAAATATAGTCACAAGTTTGAAAATTCATTAACTAACGTGCTTAAATAGGTGTTAGAAATATCAATTTTATTTTTTAATAAATCGGTGTTTCATTTTATTAGAACAAATTTGAGAAAATCGGTTTTTTTTCGTGTTTACTTTTTCTATCACAAATCCCGAATCCGGAATCAGGAATGAATACAATTATTATTAGTTGCTTAGATTTCTTTTATTCTTACTTGCTTTTAAAATATTTAAATCAAATAAAGTAAGTTTACGAGAATATTTGTACAGGGGAACGGGCCCGCTGCTCACGCACGCAGGTGATGAGAGTTGGGCCGCCAGGTGACAAATCACAGGAGAATAAAGTTATATATGTATGTGTAGGAGTGGTTTAAAAAATTTTCAATTTAACAGAAAGGAGACCACAATCGATGCGAAAACTAAAGTTACAAATGAAATTGCATAGCAACAGAAGTTTTTAAATTTTCGAAATAATTCAAATATAATTAAAAAAAAATTAAATAGCAAGCTTTTAAATTTTAAAAATTCTCGACACTCACTAGGGCTGAAAAAATAAGAAGTATTAAATAATAGAACCCAATGTAACGAAGAATATTAAAAATTTTGGCACATAAGCGTACGTATATTTGTAATTTAGAGTTTAATTCCTACCAAATTTCGAAAAAATTATTTTTTGTGTCGAAGCAAGTTGGAAGGGGGCAGATAGGTCAAATGAAAGGAAAAAGGGCACGTGGAGCCGTTACAAATCGTAACGGCTAGTTGTCGTAGGAAGGAAATGACGGTGGAGTGTTCGTTTTTTTGCTTACGTAAATTCGTTTGTTTTGTTTTTTCAAAAGAAAAGCGGGGAAAGTATAAATCGGAAGAAAAAAACCAAAACAAAAAACATAGGGGTGTTTGGGTCATTTCACCAACAATTTTCAAAAAACACGGTCACTCCATCCCCCCCCCCCCCCCCCCACCTCTAACGATTCATTTTGGCAAGCCCGTCTTCGTCTCTGATCTTCCCTTCCCTTCAAACCCCTCCCCCTCCCCAAACCTCCGTCAATGGCGCCGACACCGGCCTCGGCCAAGTCCTCAAACACCGCCACTGTCACCACCACCCCAAGGACCCCTCATTCCAAGCACCGCCTCAACTTCCACCCCTCCAAGCCCCACCCTAAGGATCTCGACCGCCCAGTTGAGGTCGTCGGCAGGATCCGCGACTCCCCCGATCCCGCAAGGGACCCTGCTAACAACCAAAATCAGGGGTCACTTCTCCAGGTAATCCCCGAGAATAACACCATCCGCTTGAGGGCGGAGTTCGGGTACCGGGACTTCACCCTCGACGGGGTCTCCGTCTCCGATGACGAGGACCTCGATGCCTTCTATGACAAGTTCGTCCGTGGTAGAATCATGGGGGTCAAGCTCGGGGATAAGTGTACCGTCATGATGTACGGCCCCACTGGATCCGGGAAGAGCCACACCATGTTTGGGTCCGCCAAGCAGGCTGGGATCGTTTACCGGTCCTTGAAGGATATACTTGGAGAAGGGGATCTTGGCGGCAATGAACAGGGCGTCGGTGCTTCTGGCGCATTCGTACGAGTCACTGTTTTGGAGATTTACAATGAAGAGATCTACGATCTTCTGTCGAGTGCCTCCGCAACAGGCGGATTTGGGATTGGTTGGCCCAAGGGCAGTGCAGCCAAGGTTCGAGCTTTAAAATTATTCCGGAGGTTTAATTAGTGGGCGAGGGTGTGGGCGTGTGTTGATTTCTGGGTAGTGAAAATGGACTGCAGGTAAAACTTGAGGTCATGGGGAAGAAGGCGAAAAATGCGACCTTCATTTCGGGGAATGAGGCGGGAAAGATTTCTCGAGAGATTCAAAAAGTGGAGAAGAGGAGGATTGTCAAGTCCACACTCTGCAATGACCGAAGCTCCAGAAGCCACTGCATGGTAAAGAACACTGACTGCCCAACATTGGATTAGCATTTCATAGGTTTACAGCATTGGGTAATTTCGCAACTGTGAAAATCTTTCCACAGATCATTCTGGATGTTCCTACGGTCGGGGGACGCTTGATGCTTGTTGATATGGCTGGCTCAGAAAACATAGAGCAAGCTGGTCAGGTCGGATTCGAGGCGAAAATGCAGGTACGAGAAATCCGGCAGTGATGTTCACAAATTTATGGGGTTATACGGCAGGCCAGCGTGTGATATTTATGTTGAACTGCGTGAAATTGTTTTCTCAAACAGACCGCAAAGATTAATCAAGGTAACACGGCATTGAAAAGAGTGGTTGAGTCCATTGCTAACGGCGATTCCCATGTGCCCTTCAGAGATAGCAAACTGACTATGCTTTTGCAGGTAATTGTTGTACATCCTGCAATGATTTTACTTCTCTTCTGGATGATTGACAAAGCCTTTTGTGGGCACATGTCTGTTCAGGATTCTTTTGAGGATGACAAGTCGAAGATCTTGATGATATTATGTGCAAGCCCAGACCTGAAGGAGATACACAAGACGATTTCCACCCTTGAATATGGAGCCAAGGCGAAGTGCATAGTGCGTGGGCAGCATACACCAACTAAGGACAAACTCGGGATGGATGACCCTTTGGCAGCGGAAATTTTGGGATCAAGGATCGCCGCAATGGACCAGTTCATCCACAAGCTGCAGATGGAAAACAAGATCAAAGAGAAAGAGCGAGATGAAGCAAACAAGGAGCTTTTGAAAAAAGAGGAAGAGGTTGCTGCATTGAGGGAGAGGCTTCAAATTGTGGAGGGAAAAGCTTTGGGGGCAAGTGAAGAGGAGGTAACTATGAAAGTGAAAGAGCGCACGGAGATGCTGAGGAAGGAATTAGAGAAGAAGTTGGAGGAGTCACAGAGAATGGCACAAGAGTTTGTTGAAATTGAGAGGAAGAGGATGGAGGAGAGGATGTTGCAGCAACAACAGGAGATTGAGGTATTGAAAAAGAGGCTGGAGGAAATGGAGGACCGAGTTCCCACCACGAGTAACGGGATGGATTTTGGTGATAGCTTTGTTCGGAGGTTGTTGGGCTCTCTTTCAGCTGCTGATGATCCGGGCAACATGGTGAAGTCGATGGATTTAGACATGGGCGATCAGGAATCATCTGCACTTGAAATTTTCGGTTCATCAATCGGTATGGTTAGCAATGAAATTTGTGGCTCAAAACTTGGTGATAGCTTGCGTCTTAGCACGGTTTTTGAGGAGGAGGAAGTGGGAGAGGACGAGGATCGCAAAGAAGTGAGCTTTGGGGATGAAGAAGTAGAGAAAGTGATAATAGAGGAGAAGAGGATTTGTTCGAGTACGTTTTCTGCTGACCAGGGTCCAGGCACTGCCTACTCCACGCCTTGTCGTGAAGACATTTTGAAGGATAGATCTGACCCAATAGATGAAAAGGATGCAGCTTCCTCTCGACGGAAGAGAATACAGACCATCTTCACCCTTTGTGGAAATCATCGAGAGCTTTCACAGAATGTTGTCATGCCACCAACTGAAAAGGAGGGATATGAGGATCCATCAAACAAGAAAGAAATGGAAATGGGAGCGGCAGCTAAAGAGAATCTTGATCCTTCTGATGAAAGAACTGCTGCACAGCTTGAAGTTTACGTGAAGTGGGAGGCTTCTAAGGAAAATACTGGCAAGTTTATTACCACAATCAATGTTGTGAAGGATGCGACTCTAGCAGACCTTCGAAAGCTAATTGAGATTTTCCTCGCTGGTGACAACCAAGACTTCTCATTTCTCATCCTTGGGGTAATAACATCATTCGCATGACTCAGTTTAGCACTTTTGAAGCATAAAAAGTTCATCCACCGCAGCCTTTTGAATACCTTTCCATACTCACTTTATGCGGAAACTTGAAATGCAGGATCCTAGTGGTGCTCCTGTGCCGAAAGAGAAGGAAGCGACATTCTTGGCGAGTAAGCTTCCAATCTGCAACAACCCTTTGCGTGGCCACCTTGCTTGCATAAGACCGGCAAAAGGCATCACTAGTGCAGGTCATTTTCCCCTGAATCCCATAGAAAACAAGCTCCTTCCTCTCACTCCATTCCCTCATTCCTCTAACAGAGGCAATGGTCTACCCGTTAAGGAGGTTCAGAGTCTTACTCCCACTGCTTTCTTAACCTCACGCTCAAATATGGCAGCATGATGTGCATGCGATGTAGGGAGAACGGGGTGTAATATAACATGCCAGAAACTTGCAAACTATTTTCTGTCTTCTGTGTGTAGTTGATAATGAGAGTACCAGTTCTGCATTAGATCAGCGTGTAATACTCCTCGGCGTGTTCTTTGCACAATTTCCTACGTGGTGCTTGTCCTCAGTTCCAGGAGTAAGACATGAACCGGGTTTTATGCCTTAGTTGTGGAGTTAATTTTCTTTTCTGCAGTTGGCTGGTTGGTACACCAAATTTGGGTTCTTCCCTGTTTGCGTCTCAATTGTACGACGATTTAATTACATATTCAGGATTACTGATGATGTTGAACTCCGGCAAAACAGAGAGATGATATTTACTTTGTTGTCGAAGGTCAAAGCAGTAATCCTTTCATGTTTTTGTTTCAAGTAGTCAACGGTGAAGGAGTTGCTGATATTCCTTCAGTTCGTGCATTTTTTAACAGTCGAAACATGCTATTCTTTTATATCTATCTGCAAAGCCATTTTTTCGAGTTTGATTGCCTGTGAAAGAAAACATGATTTGTTGCTATAAGTTACTGCAATTATAGCTGCAAATGCATAATCATGTTTTTCTTCGAAGATGTACTAAGGCCAGCCTCTGGCTTCCACGTTGATTTCACATGATATCTTTAAGGAGACTCCTTGTTTTTAGTTCGAAGTTATCCTCGACGATGAGGAACAAACATAAAGTCTTGACACCCTAACCCAAGCATCTCGTCTGTCAACTTCATTGGCAAGCAGATGCCTCGACACTCCCAAGCCTTTGCTGAACAACACTTGGGGCTCGAAGTTCATCTGGAGATGGTGGCCTTTGTTTCCGATTTCAACAGCAACTTAGTTTTTCCCTGTATTTTACCCCATCGGTTTCCTTCTTTACTCCCGTCCTTCATTTGTCTCAGCTCGACTGTGCTGTTATCTGGTCCACGTCCCAATTCTGAGCTTAACCCGAGATCCGCTGTCACCACCTCGTCAAAAGAATCCTCTGATTTTGGCCTTGATGACGTAGATGATCCACCTCCTAATGAGCTTTTTGACGATCTCTTCCTACGAGACGGCTTTGATGCCGCAGACGGTTCGCTAGAGGATGCATCTGTTGACTTCTTTTTCCCTCTACCATGCTTGCCCGGGGCTTTTGGTGATTCTGGGGTCCCGGAGTCACAGGGAGCAACGGTTGGTGCACGGTTCCGCCTTAGGTGGTGCTTCTTCGTGCTCTTCTTTGGCGGCGACCCCAACGGTGGTCCATTTCCTGCAGATAATGGGCTTCTTGGCGAGGTCTCCTTTTCCTTCTTCTTCTTCAACTGTAAATCCCGAGTTGGTGTATTTCCTCCATCATCATCTGTTTCCAGGTCAAGGTTATTCCTTACTGGACAAGAAATAGGATCCTGTCGTCGAAAGCAGTCATCAGAACAAACCTTCTCCCGCGGGAAGTGCGGGTGGTGATGTGAGTTGCGATGAATTGAACTCGGTCATCTGCAACATGAGTCAGTTGACGAAGGTGAGTCCGTTATTATGGAATTGCTGTGTTCTTTGAAATGAAATGGAACTCTGGCAGTTCAGGTATGCCACCCCTAAATCATACGTGCTAGGTATTACATACACGTGTCTCCAACCATGGGATCCTTGGAGACGGAAAGCTTACCCAGCTTGGAGCATTGGACGATGGTCCATCCGATCCAATGTGAGCGACATGTTTTACGTCCGTTGGCAACCCGATTTGCAGCTCTTCCTCTTCCTCTTCTTCCTTGGGATTTTCTGCGGCCCGAATGCAGATCAGTCGTAACTCGAGATAGAAACAAACACAAAGCACTGTAGCAGGACAAAGTCATAAGCCCCTACAACGCACCGAAAATGTTCTGGATATATTTCAGCCCTTTCAAGAATCCCTTGACATTTGGCGGCATCTCGACAGGAAGGACTCTCACGACGACGTGGACAACCTGACCCTCTGCTCGTAGTCTAGAATCTCCCTGGACGGGCTTCACGACAACAAGCTTCGGTTTTTTCACCTGCACAAGACGGAATAGAGCATAACAGCCTCATTTAGCATATGCAAAGTATACAGAAAATCTTCCCTAAGACAAGAACTAAGCCCAATTCTCAGATGTCAAGCATTCATTCATTGGAAAGACTTCTCTTGCCCGTACAACAGGATCCAATTCTTACTTTCCTTTTTCTGGCCAACTGCCACCAGGCCCCTTCTCGACCTCGGAAGATGGCAGACCCTGTCCAGGACTCGTACCGCTTAAAAAAAGCAAATCTCGGGCGGAAGCGAGTCAAGGACGGGGCTTCCTTCTAAATAATAAGGAAAAAGAGAGGATGGAAATGGAGATGCCGACAGGGGCCTGGTGGAAGTTGGCCGGAAGGACACGGAAGGGGGGTCCGGCCGAAGACAATGTGGTTCTCCGCTCCGAATTTCAGGCAAGAGTTCCAGGGGAGGGGGGAATTTTTGACAAATTCTCCCCTTCTTTCCCTCCTTCCTCGTCCCCCTCCGTCTCTCCCTCCGTCTCTAACACAAATATTTGGTAAGAACAATTGGTTTGTTATCATGTTTTCCTTGCTGGGAATTCCCCCCCTCCCCCCCCTGTAATAGGAAAACCACACAACAACATCTGGTCCTGGCGGGATATTCGGTTAGAATTTCTCTTTGAAGTCAGAGGAGGAGACTCCATCTGTTCCTCCCTTACCTGGCTTTTGTCGTGACAGTGCATTCATCATTCCATCCATCTCTTTTATTGAAACGAAACCGTTTATTACCCCCCTAACATGTCCGATAAAAATTCCATGCCCTCCCCTTTTCTTTACCTCTACAGGCGAAGGAATGGAATGTAACGATGATTCTGTTTCGTATGATTTTTGGTTAAGGAAACGAAGTAATGTTCATGGATAAAAAGTCCGGTCTGAGTCCAAGAAAAATGACCAAAACTAGTTGGACCGGGGGGTCCTTTCCTCCTTCATTAACCCTGGATGCGACTTCATGAGCCGTTTCCCAGTCCGGAGACGAATGAGTTAATAGGGTTCTCGACTAGATGGACGTATGGCCTACGAATGTCACGTGCTCGTCGGTACTAAGATAAACGACATGAACAGCAAGTTTTACTCGTATTTGTTTCCCTATTTGATGATAAAGATGATCCGGTGAGCTCAAACCATAGTATCTGCCATGAACATTTTTCCCAGCTTGTGGGAGCAATTGAATCGAGATGGAAAGGGAGCGTCACTGATTTAGGCAAATAGAAGAGAAACTCGGATTCCTGGTCCTTGTTCTGTTTCGTTTTTTCTGCTGAGAAATCAGCGCCGAGGATGCCACGATCAGGTCAACAACATCAAGCCAGATGGATGGCAATGCAGGGCAAATCGCGAATACAAAAGAAACGGGCTCGTATTCCATCCTCGCCCGGTTGTGTTTCAGGAAGCGACCTTTAAATACTTGGAGGTCGCCAAGTATCACAGGCCGAGCCTCATGGAACTGGCGCTGGCCTCTGCGAGAGATCGCCCCTTCATGACTAGCTCCATCAACAGTGCTACTTCGGTCGAGCAAACAAAGGAGGACATCGACGAGTTTTTTGACGGCAGAGAGGCCTTTGCCGGCCGAAGTAGCGGCGGACATGGAAAGCGTCTTCGGGAGATACAAGGACCAACCGATTGCTTAGAGATAGGCGCGGCACGGCACGACACGTTCTTCGAGTAGTACAATATCCCAGAGTTTTGTTCTATTATAATGTTAGTTTTCAAATTATTTCGCGAAATGACCTTTTCGAAATTCGTTAATTAACCTTGTGAAATCAGCTTTACAAAAGCCGACTTCATGCCATCCTTCACTCCTGCATGAAGTCGGCTTTAGGCCGACTTCATGAACACTTAGCAAAAAAAAATAAGTTTTAATGAAGTCGGCCTTCAATTTCTAAAAAAAAAAAATTAATTTCCAACAAAAAGGCCGACTTCCTTTACTCCCCAAAGGCCGACTTCCACGGGGAGTGAAGGAAGTCGGACTTACAAAGGCCGACTTCCTTAGGGTTTAAAAAAAAACTCGATCGGGGACAACATTCGTGAGCCCCCCTGAACACTCCAAGCCCCCCGAGCCGCCCCGAGTCCCGACGCCCCCGAGCACACACGCTTCGCGACCGGCGCCCGTTGTTGCCCTTCTCCCGTCCACTTTACGGTAAAAGTGTAATTAATTTTTTGTTTAATTAATGTTTTGTTGAATATTAGGACTAATTAGGGTTTGTGTATTAATTAGGGTAAATTAAGGTTTAATTGATTAAAACCTTTGTGAAAGATTGGTTGCATTACTGCCATTGTATCATGAGTATTATGTGCATTACAGGTGTGATCGAAATCGAAATTTTTTTTTTGTGTCCGAGGAAAGTCGGCTTTTGTAAGGCCGACTTCCTTCGTTCCCCATGAAAAATGCCGACTTTCCTCACAAAGGCCGACTTTGTTGGAAATTAACTTTTTTTTTAGAAATTGAAGGCCGACTTTATTGAAACTTAGTTTTTTTCTAAGTGTTCATGAAGTCGTCATTACAAAGACCGACTTCATGCGGGAGTGAAGGATGCCATGAAGTCGGCCTTTGTAAGGCCGACTTTTGGTCTATAGGCTGACTTCCAAGGCCGACTTCACTTCGTCTATAGGCTGACTTCCTTAAGGACCGAAGTCGGCCTTTGTAAGGTCGATTTCACAATGTTAGTTGACAAATTTCAAAACTTAAGATTAATCGATAAATTTTGAAATTTAAATGGTCATTTTGTAAAATAATCTGAAACCAACCTAATAATGAATTAAAACTCCCGTATCCCATCAAATGAAACATGCGACGTTCATGAATAAATCATTTTGAAACAGACAAGAAATCCGACGGAAAAGGGGGCAGGAAACTTCTTCCCGGTCAATTCAATGTCGCTCGTCCCTTGCTAGCTAAGAAACACACGGCCCACACGGTCCGGTGATAATTTTGCTTTACGGTAACAAACCAAACCCACCCCCGGCACATTACCTGACAGCGCAGCTCGAGGGTGGGTTGTGGTTCATCCTCTCCCTAGCTTCCCTCGATCCCGATCGACCGCCGATTTTCCTTCCTTCCTCCCCCCTTCCGATTCCGGCGGCCGACCTCGCTTCTCCGATGGGGCAGCAGCAATCCAAGGACGAATTGCTGTACGAGCAGGTCAATTACGGCAACGCCGAGGGCATCAAGGCCCTCTGCAGCGACGGTGCCGGTCTCGAGGTTTTTTCTTTCTTTCCGGGATTGCTTTCCCAATTCGTTCGATTCTCGTCTTGACTGTTTCGTTTTGGGGGGGTGGGGGGGTTTGAATTGGGTTTTGGTTGCAGTGGATGGATAGGGAAGGGAAGACGCCCCTGATTGTGGCGTGCATGAATTCCGAGCGGTTTCATGTCGCCAAGACCTTGCTTGAATTGGGCGCCAATGTCAATGCCTATCGCCCTGGTGAAGAATCCCCCCACCCCCCTTGTTTTTTTATTTTTAATGTTGGTCTGCCAATAATACTGCTAAGTTCTGACGTTGTCCGGCCTTCATCTAGGTCGAAATGGCGGGACTCCCTTGCATCATGCAGCGAAGAGGGGATTGGAGAAAACTGTATGGTTGCTGCTTTCCCATGGAGGTGATTTTCATGCGCCCCGTTTCATTGAGTTGACCTCTGTTGAGTTGAGATTGCCCTTTTACCCCATATGGATTTGATCTTTCTGTTGTACTGATCTTGTAGCGAATGTGTTGGTGATGAATGACGATTGCCAGACTCCACTTGACGTGGCTAGAGCCAAGGGTTACACAAATGTCGTCCGTGCACTTGAGGTGATTTTTTCGATATGGTTTTCTGTTTGGCCGCGGAGATATGAATTGTCAATTTGAAAGTATCTTTACTTTCTTGTGGTCATGGAACAGAACCACATGTGCTTGTTTGCCGGCTGGTTGCGGGAGTTCTATGGCCCGGGTTTTTTGGAAGTACTGGAAGCATTTGCTCCCCAGTTGCTCTCGAGAAAAGTGTGAGTGCCTAATGAATGTTCTGGTAAAAAAAGGCAATCCGAGCTTTCCTTTTCCTTTTTTTTTTTATCTAACTGCTGATGTTAGTCTTCATTGCACTAGATGGGTTGTCATTGTACCTTGTGGAGCTCGCAACCCAACAAAACCTTTCAAGTTAGAGCTGGCAATATATTCTAGTCAACAGGTATTTTTCTGTTGTCTATGTAGTTGATCTTTTAAGGTTATTTACTTCCATGTGAGGCCATGTAAAGCAGAAGGTTTTATGAGCTTATTGTATGTTCTGTCTCTTGAATGTATGAGGAAGGGCTGGGACTCTTCTACCTAAAATGTGCCATATATTGTCATTTTTTGTTGAAGACATAATGTTATGAGGAATTTCGTATCCTGTCATCGCATAATACAATACCATATCTGGAAGTTCTACTTTATATGTTCTGGTGGGTGAATGTTCCTATTTGATTTGTGCTGATGCAAGGCATCAAATGATATGGTGGCAATCTAATTTGGGTGTTTGTCAATCTTATTAGGACAAAATTCCTTGAAGTTGATGTAGTTCTGTTTGCCCTGATGTAGGATGCCCAACCCCGTGCTGTTGTTGCGTTGTGGAAGGCCAACTTGGAAGAGCCAAAATTCCACCATTCGGATCCCTCAGTGATAATTGTCGACAATTCCACCAGTAACTACTTCTCCCTCAAATGATCAAATCAGAAATTACTTTCCTTGTTTGGTGATGGAAAAATGGTAGTTTGTGTGGCTTGATTGCTTGTTAATCAATAGCTAGGGGTAGGAGGAAACAAGGGGCTAGGTCTCGAACAAACAGACGCGAGTATAGTGACGGCTGTGCCTCTTTTATTTTGTCTACATTACTCTTTTGACAGGACTTACAGTTTTGAATTTCTTGTTTCACAGAAAGTCGTTTCAAATTTGCACCTGCAAATGAGAGGGATGCTCAGCAGCTTCAATGGTTTTGTGATGCTTGCAAAGGGATTCCTCAGGTGCGTTACCCTGCCGTCTTGGCATCAAAACTCATGAAATGCTATGTCCATGGGGCAGCCAATACAAAGAAATGTTGTCCATTACTGTCATTGACTTCATGATTCTTGAAGTACCTCGATTTCAGACATTCGTTATCCTGCTATATGATGAAATCATGTGAAAGGCACAATAGAGAGTTGCATTTTTTTTATGTGGAACTTGAAATCTGGTCACTTGACATTGGCCAGTGCTCTGGTAGTCATAAAGGCTCATTTGCAATCATGGATGTTTCAGGCTACACAGTCATCTTTCTTCCACCAGATGCAGCCACAGGTACCAGCTACTGCGCCACATGATGCAGAGGACATGGAATTAGCAATGGCCATCAACGCCTCCATCCAATCCGCTATGCAGGAGGGACCGCTGCCTTATTCTCCCCCAGTAGGAAACGAGGGCAGTTCGTCTACAACCTACACAAACTCTTTTGTTGGGAGTAGCAGCAGTCATACCAATTCCACCCCATCAGATGAGACCCACAGTAAGCAACAGGGGCAGGAAACAGCCTTTGCCGTCCCAACCGGCCAAGCGATGAGCAATCCATCTTCCCTTCCATCGGCACCTCCTGCGATAGTGGAAGTCGAAGATGGTCCGATCCATTATCCATCTATCGACAGCAGTCCTATAGAGTTCTCTTCGTCCGCCGTCGAGAGCTTGCCACCAAGCTCCACTGGCGGAAGCAAAGGAGGGGAAGAGGAGTCATGCTGTGTGGTTTGCCTGGACGCACCGGTCCAGGGGGCTTGCGTGCCGTGCGGGCACATGGCCGGGTGCATGTCCTGTTTGGAAAAGATCAAGGCCAAGAAATCGGGTTGCCCAGTGTGCCGCACCAATATCGACCAGGTTATCAGGCTGTACACGGTTTGATGCCGCCGAACCTGTTGCTCTGGTTAAATGGGTGAGGTTATATGGTGCATATGTGAGGATCGAATGTACATTTGCTCCCAGCACATACAGTTCACATGTTTGGATCATCGAGGATGTTAAGGTTTCTTGTCAATAGTTTGATGATTATGGGCGTCAATATGTACATATCCTGTCCGGTGAGATCTGATTATCATTACTACATCTACTTCTTTCCGGATGTGAAGTCGTCTGGGACTCTTGGACCCGAGGTATGAATTTACTATTTTACCCTTAAAATTAATATTATTTTATTATATTTTAATGTACACGATTTCGTCGGGATTCCTATAAATAAATGAACCCGAGCTATTTTAAATATTATCGAATCCGCATCCGAAGTCGAGTTTGAAATAACTTAGTGGATCCAATCATATTTGAGCTATGCTATGCTGGTTTATGCCCTAGTTGGGATCGATGGGATGATTTGAATAAATAATGGCGACGACGACGACAGTTAATAATTTACAATTGGAGGAAATGGTTTCGGTCCTGTAAAAAGGAAGACATGTTAGAAGCAGGACAACAAGCCGTACAAGGAGAAGGATATGTTGTTGAGTAAGTAGTTTCTATAGATGGAGTTAAGTTTGGGCTTGTAGTAGAATGTGTATAGGCCCAATACAAAAGACAAAAATATAAAATGCCTTAAGTTGTAACAGAAGGGAGGATAGTTGGTTTTTGGTTGGTTACGACAGTTACATCTTCTTCTTTGTGTTCTGCTCTTCGGTGAGTATGACGTTGATGAATTCCGGCGATTGTCTCCGGCAGCTATTTTGAAATGGTATCAGAGCTCCAGCTAAGGACATATGCAGCTAAGGACATATGCAGCTGCGGTGCTTGGTGAAATGCCTCAACCAACAGGAAGGCAAAACGGACAGCAGGAAGACAATTCTTCTTTTGCAGTCACAGGAGTTAGTCAACTGCGATTTGGAGGTGCAGATGATCCGACTTCTCCTTATTTCTTGAGTCAAGCAGATACGTTGAATTCTGTAGTCATTTCACCACCATTAAATGGGACGAATTATTTTACATGGTCAAGATCGTTTGAAATGGCACTTGTTTTCAGAAATAAACTTGTGTTTGTTGATGGATCAATTTCTGTGCCGGAGGAAGGTGACGAGATGTATTTTGCTTGGAGAAGATGCAACACTTTGGTGATTGCTTGGATTTTAAGGTCGATTGATGAATCAATAGCCAGCAATGTATTCTACATCACAACTGCTGCAGAAATCTGGGAGACTCTAAGAAGGAGGTATGCACAGCCGGATATGAACAAAATTAACAGACTGCAGCAGAAATTGATGACAGTTATGCAAGGAAATAGGTCTATTGATGTTTACTACACAGAGCTTAATGCTATTTGGGAAGAATTGAAGAACTTTAGGCCGCTACCACATTGCAAATGTGGAAAATGCAATGCAGAATGTTTTAAAGTGTTTGCGGAAATTCAGATGCAAGATTATGTACACAGGTTCCTTTTTGGATTGAATAGTAGCTTTGATGGTGTTAAAAGCAGAATATTAGGAATGAAGCCATTTCCTTCTGTTGACGAAGTGTATAACATGCTTGTCCAAGAGGAATCTTATAAGAAGCCTAAAGATGATGGAGAGATTAGAACTGGGATGAATGTGGAGTCGATGGCCCTGTTAGCTCCAATGGCAACAAATACAAGTGGATATGTTGATCCTAGGAGAAAGTTGAGGAGAATGGATTTGATGTGCACTCACTGTGGGAAGAAAGGGCACACAAAAGAAAGGTGCTTTCACATAATTGGATTTCCAAATTCAATTGGTATGAGGAGAGGCAAGTTTGCTAGTGGCAGTGGACAGTCAACAGTGGCAGCATGTGCAGAGTCTGGCTTGGTGGCTGGTGATAATATAGACGACTCAGGTATCAATGAAGCAAAAGAGCATGTTCAGAAATTGATGGCACTCTTTAATGTTCAGAAAGCACAGCCTCATCATCTATCTGCAGCAGTCCCATCTATTAACATTGAAACATCCTCTGCAAATCATTCAGCTTCTTTTTCTGAAAATGCCCACATTAATACTTTTCCTAAAGCTGCAGGTATGTCTCTCAATTCTAAACAGAGTAAATTTGCAGTTGATCTTTCATCTGTCTGGATTGTAGACACTGGTGCTACAAATCACATAACAAACAAAATTGATTTTCTTGTTGATTCCAAGCCTGTTCTTGGTGTTTCTGTCCTTTTGCCAAATGGAGAAAAGGTAACAGTTTCTCATAAAGGAACTGTGAGATTACTCGATGATTTGTTTCTTGAAAATGTCTTCTTTATTCCTTCTTTCCACATGAACTTAATTTCAGTAAGTCAGGTTATGTCTTCTGGTTTATTTTGTATTGTTTTCCTTAAAAATCTCTGTTTCATTCAGGCCCTATCATCATGGAAGATGATTGGTCATGCTAAAGAGAGAGATGGGTTATACATCATGCAAGCAAATGGAAACACTAAAAAAGATGGGGTAATGAATGGATTTGAATCAGCTGCATGTTTTCATTCAGTAGATAGTAACTTTGACATATGGCATCATAGGTTAGGGCATCCATCTTTTGAGAAGCTACTGCTTGTACAGAAATGTAATGGCTTGTTTCCAAGATTCAATAAAATGGTTTGTTCATCTTGTCATTATGCAAAGCAGAAGAAGTTATCTTTTCCTGTTCATATCAAGGATTCAAAGGCTTGTTTTGATCTGATTCATGCTGATGTGTGGGGGCCATTCTCTGTTGAAACAATGGAAGGGTATAAATACTTTCTCACAGTCGTTGATGATTATACTCGTCTTACTTGGTTGTTTCTATTAAAAACGAAGTCTGGAGTGGCTAGTATATTACCTCAATTCTGCACTTTTGTGGAAAACCAGTTTGGTGTGAGAGTTAAATGCATTAGGACAGATAATGGTGGTGAATTCATGCTAGATACATTTTTTAAAGAAAAGGGAATCATTCATCACAGAACGTGTGTAGCAACTCCACAACAGAACGGAGTGGTTGAACGAAAGCATCAACACATATTAAATGTTGCCAGAGCTTTGTTGTTTCAATCTCATTTACCTTTAGTTTTCTGGGGACAGGCAGTATTGACAGCCGTGCATATTATAAATAGGCTTCCATCTCATTTGTTGGGCAACAAAACTCCATATGAGCTGTTGTTTCATAAACAATCAGATTATCACCATTTCAAGGTGTTTGGTTGTCTTTGTTTTGCTTCTACTCTGTTGCAAGCGAGATCAAAGTTTGACACGAGGGCTATTAAGTGTGTTTTCTTGGGGTATCAACAAGGCACAAAAGGGTATAAATTGTATGATTTACAGAATCATAGGGTATTTGTTTCTCGGGATGTTGTCTTTTATGAACATGTTTTTCCCTACAAACTTGCATTGTCACATACATCTAATAATACAGACCTTCACTTACCTAGTTTTGGTGATAGTCCTGTTGATCAGTCACTAAACGAAGCTGATTTACCTGTTTCAGCATGGAATTGTTTTCCGACTGGTTTACCCAATTCATCACATGAATTAGTTCCTGCTGACTCATTGCCTCATGTAGAAAATACATCGCATTTACAGAGAAGAAGTGCACGAGTTAGACGTATGCCAAATTACTTAACAGACTATCATGTTTCACTTGCTCTCTCTGATGCTAATGACGTCGTCTTTCATGATGTTCCTACATTCTCTGCATCTACTACAGCTCATCCTATTCAGAATCATGTTTCATATTCTGCTCTTTCACCTTCTTATAAATCATTTGCTGTCAACATTATGACAACTTCTGATCCTACACGTTATGAAGAGGCTGTTCTTGATGAGGATTGGAGGGCTGCCATTGATGCTGAGCTCACAGCTCTAGCTGAGAATAATACTTGGGTTGTTTCTGAGCTGCCACCTGACAAAAAGCCTATAGGATGCAAGTGGCTATTTAAAACCAAGTTTAAAGCAGATGGTTCAATCGACAAATACAAAGCTAGGCTGGTTGCTAAGGGGTATACACAAAAGGAAGGAGTAGATTACACTGAGACTTTCAGTCCAGTGGCTAAACATGCCACTGTTCGAGTATTTTTGGCTTTAGCGGCTATGTACAACTGGAATCTCTGTCAAATGGATGTCAATAATGCTTTTTTGAATGGAGAATTGGATGAAGAGGTTTATATGGACCTACCTTTGGGACTCAAGGTTGATTATATGCAGTTTAAGGGGGAGAATAAGCTGGTTTGTAAACTGCAGAAGTCCCTCTATGGCCTTAAGCAAGCTTCACGGCAATGGAACTCTACGTTTGTAAAAGCTTTGCTAGCATATGGTTTTATACAATCAAAATCTGACTATTCATTATTTGTGAAGGGTTCGGGACAGAGTTTTATAGCCTTGTTAGTCTATGTTGATGACATAGCTATTGGGAGTTCAAGCAACACAGAAATACAGCAGCTGAAGACTTATTTGGGATCTTGTTTCAAAATCAAAGATTTGGGAGATCTTAAATATTTCTTGGGTTTAGAAGTTGCAAGATCTTCTGCTGGTATTGTATTGTGTCAAAGGAAGTATGCACTTGAACTATTAGAAGAGCATAAGATGTTAGGAGTTAAGCCTGCCACAGTGCCTGCTATACCAGGACTCAAAATGGCTAAAGAAAGTGGAGTTCCTTTGCAAAATCCTTCTGTATACAGAAGGTTGGTTGGTAGATTAATCTATTTAACACTAACCAGGCCAGATTTGATGTATGCAGTGCAGATCTTGTCACAGTATATGGAGAAGCCTACTTCGGTTCATTTTGAGGCAGCATTACAAGTATTGAGGTATGTGAAAGGAGCACCAGGGCAAGGTTTGTTTTTCACTTCTAAATTTTCAAATGAGCTGGTTGCTTATAGTGATAGTGATTGGGGAAGTTGTCAAGATACAAGGAAGTCGTTAACAGGCTATTGCTTGTTTTTGGGGGAGTCTTTGGTATCTTGGAAGTCAAAGAAACAGCCTACGGTGGCAAGAAGTTCTGCAGAAGCAGAGTATAGAGCTTTGGGTATAACCACTTGCGAAATTGTATGGTTGATTGCTTTATTGAATGATTGCGGAGTAGAAGTGAAGAAGCCTGTTACACTCTTTTGTGACAATCAATCAGCCATATACCTTACAAGGAATCCAGTTTTTCATGATAGGACAAAACACTTGGAGATGGATTGCCATTTTATAAGGGAGAAAGTGCAGCAAGAAGTAATAAAGCTAGAGTATGTGCCTTCCAAACAACAGGTTGCAGATCTTTTTACAAAGAGCTTTGCTAGTCCTCGGTTTAACTGGCTGTTGAGCAAGCTGCGTTTGAAGAATATATATAAGCAGCTTGAGGGGGAGTGTAAAAAGGAAGACATGTTAGAAGCAGGACAACAAGCCGTACAAGGAGAAGGATATGTTGTTGAGTAAGTAGTTTCTATAGATGGAGTTAAGTTTGGGCTTGTAGTAGAATGTGTATAGGCCCAATACAAAAGACAAAAATATAAAATGCCTTAAGTTGTAACAGAAGGGAGGATAGTTGGTTTTTGGTTGGTTACGACAGTTACATCTTCTTCTTTGTGTTCTGCTCTTCGGTGAGTATGACGTTGATGAATTCCGGCGATTGTCTCCGGCAGCTATTTTGAAAGGTCCATCAAGGGTTGGGGTTGTCCGTACATTTATTTATTTTGGCACAATCAGTCGTCGGCTGGGACGAATCTTTTCAGATGAAACCAACCATCCATGCACTGGTGGTGGTGCTTCTTAGTCTTACCATCATCCCATCCGCATCATTAGATGAAAGAAATGACAACGTCGTCCGAAGAGGAAATAACCATCCATCCTCATTACATACATCATCACCAAATTATTATTCCAAGTGTTTCTTCTTCTTAGTCAAGTCAATTATTAGAAATTGTTGTCGTCTTTTCTGGTCTGGTCTGGCAGGAGGATTATATCATATTAAGATTGAAATCCGATCTGTTTGTGTTCCCATTTCCCCACAAATCATCATCCCCACAATTTCTTTCTTCCTTCCTTCCTTCCATTCTTTCATTTCTCTTATATTGTTCTTCCCTGTTTCCCTCTCCCCCTCTCTATCTCTTCTACGTGGTGTGTGTGTGTGTGTCCGTGTTAAGACATTCCATCGAAGCTCCAGCAAAAAAATCTCCTTTCCCTTTTCTCCCCCCATCCCCTTCCCAGAAAAAGAAAAGACAAACCCCAAGAATTCATTCCTTCCCAGAAATTTGTTCTACGCTAGATCGAGGGACATTCCCCCTTCAATCTTTATCCTATTTTTCGTTTTCTTCTTCTTCCTTGCGATTCGAGAGTTCCCTTTCCCTCCTTCCCCCATCCCATTGGTCGTTCCTTTGGCTTCGTTCGGGCGAAGATTCCTTTTTCTTTCTAATGTAGTTCCTTCTCTTTTGGTTTCTTGAAAGGGTTCTTCGTTTTGGCTCCCCACCTTTTTTGGGGCTCCCAAAGGCTTCGCCTTTTCTTGTGGCGTTGTGATTGCTGGGGTTCTGATTTGTTGGGTGTTTCTCCCATTTCGTTGATTGGTTAGATATTGGGGTTTCATTCTGAGAACTTTCGGAGAAATCGATGAGGTTTTTGTCTGGTTGCCTTTAGGGTGATGGAAATATGAGGCGTTCCTTTCTGGGGAGATTTGAATCTGGTGGGAGGTAGGTTTGGGATTGTGGGTTTGGTGGGCGGGGGCCTTGGCCTTGTTGACGAAGGATTAATTTGGGTTAGGTCTCTGTTTGTTGTGCGTAGTTGGGGGGCGAGCGTGGTGGTAATTTGTGGGGAAACGTATTTTGTTGGGTGTTGATTGGATCATGGATCATGTCATTGGGGGAAAATTTAAGCTCGGCCGGAAGATTGGCAGCGGATCGTTCGGGGAACTCTACTTGGGTATGGAATATGCATCTGGATGCGCTTCTTTCGCCCTTTGTAGATTGTGACAATGTTGATGGCTTTGGGCTCTAGGGATGTCCATTTTTCATCACTATTTCATTTGTATTGAGAAATTGTTGGTATTTGCAGGGGTCAATGTACAGAGTGGAGAGGAAGTGGCTATCAAGTTGGTATGCTTCGTCCCTTGCCTATTCTTGCGCGTTACATCTAGAATGGACAAGAAAAAAAGTTGATCACTGGTCATATCAGTGAAACAAGCGTCTAGTATTATATTACCCTGCTATCTGTTTTGTGTTCCTCTGTCAAGTGAATGGAAAGTTAGTTGGTATACTGACAGACTCTTGCCTCACCTATGATGTTCAGGAACCTGTGAAGACCAAGCACCCTCAACTTCATTATGAGTCTAAACTGTACATGCTGCTCCAGGGAGGAAGTAAGTAGTCTCTGTATTTTTTCCTTTCTAATTGTTTATCTTTTCCTCGATGTGGTTTAAGAAGTCTATTTTTTCTGGTGCCTAATTAACAATGTCTATTCTTTGAAAGCCGGTGTTCCTCACATAAAATGGTTTGGAGTAGAAGGAGAATACAATGTGATGGTGATCGATCTTCTTGGTCCAAGTTTGGAAGACTTGTTCAACTATTGCAATCGGAAGTTCTCTTTGAAAACAGTCTTGATGCTCGCGGATCAATTAGTAGGTGCTCATCATATTTTCTTTGATTCGATTGTATAACTGAAACAACTCTTTACCTTTTCCATCCCATCTTTATTTATTCCCAGATAAGTAGAGTCGAGTATATGCATTCACGGGGCTTTCTCCACCGTGATATCAAGCCTGATAACTTTTTGATGGGTCTGGGCCGTAAAGCAAATCAGGTAAATTGATGATTTCTAATTTATCCATGTTGTCTGAGAAGTTATCAATGAAGAGGCTTTTACATGCTACTTGCTTCAAACTTGAAAGACTGTTTACCCATGTAGTTATTAATGGCGAGACCATTAAAACATCTGTTATTTTCGAGAAAAATAAATCTCTCTGATATGACAAATTCTTGTCTGTCACTGTGCTATCCTTTTTGAAACTTTCTTTGGTTGGTAATATAAAATAAACTTATGAATAAAATGGTGGAAGCAAACTGAAAAGACTGAATGAATTTATATAATGTTTTGAGGTTCTGGAAAAGAAACAAGCCATGGCTATTGTGGATTTTTCATTTATTCTCCCTATATAATTGATGGATGAAGGTATCACTGGTGCTTTGCTGTGCCTTTCTTCCAGGTCTACATCATTGATTATGGACTTGCAAAGAAGTACAGGGATTTGCAAACACACAAGCATATACCATACAGGTAGGGATCATTTCTGCATCCCTCTCTCTTAACGAAAAGCTTTTTTCCATGTTAAAAAGATTGTCTTGGTCACCTCTGTTAGGTTTTCAAGATTGTTCATTAGTCAGAGTTTCATTCCGAGACAGTTGTTTGTATAGGTTTCAATAGTCAACTACTGTATAGAGACCCAGAAAATCCATGCATCTTGTCATTTGACTCTTTTGGATTCCACTTTGCTTTTACAACATGGTGGTTAGGGTGTTTTATAGTATCCCTAGTTTACCCATGTCGCTCACCAACCGAAAAGAAATGTTTATGCGGTTTTTTTGCTTCCAATTGTTTTATGTATTAATTTAAGGCAATGGTATGCTTTCAGAGAAATCTTGCTATGTTTTATGGTTCTTTATTTTAACTGGATTGCAGAGGAGAGTCTTCTTTCTTGAGCATTTGATTTGCATCCTCCAACTTGACAAGTGTTCTTCATTTTTCATTTATTGAGGCAAGTTATGTTCCTTTTACAGGGAAAATAAGAATCTAACAGGAACGGCTCGCTATGCAAGTGTCAATACTCACCTGGGAGTCGGTAAGGGAACAATTTGTCTTCAAGTTCTTGAAGGCCGTTCTGGAGGGAATATAAAAGTTGAAAATGGTTAAGAAAAGTGGATAATTAATTGGAGTTTCTTTAATCCCCTACCTTTTTACTGATGCAGAACAAAGTCGGAGGGATGATCTGGAATCCCTGGGTTATGTGCTAATGTATTTCCTTCGAGGAAGGTCAGTCGCAGAATAGAAATTCTTATAATTTTCTTTTCCTTCCTTACCTTTCTTGGAGCTATCTAGTTAAGTAAGAAGAATTGATTCCTTTTTGTGGGAATCCCTCTTTCAGCCTTCCATGGCAGGGACTTAAAGGAGGTACTAAAAAACAGAAGTATGATAAAATCAGTGAGAAGAAGATGCTTACTCCCATTGAGGTAACAGGTTTTTCTGAACGAGGCTAAACTGCTTATTTGCTGTGCTAGTCCTTCTGAGCTTATGTTAGTCTAAGATATATTCATGTGACAGGTTCTCTGCAAATCATACCCATCCGAGTTCACCTCGTACTTCCATTACTGCCGGTCCTTGCGGTTTGAGGACAAACCAGACTACTCTTATCTTAAGAGGCTCTTTCGGGATCTATTTATCCGTGAAGGTTGTCTTTTTAGCCTAAAGAGTCATCATAAGAGGCATTGGCTTTCTGTTCACGGTGATTATTTGTATTTCATCTGAAATGTAATGTTCTGTTTCTTTAGGATATCAGTTCGACTATGTGTTCGATTGGACTATTCTGAAGTACCCCCAGATTGGATCCAGCTCGAGGGCAAGGGTCAGTTGCTCCTACTCCTTGATTTTATCCGGTTTTATGTTTTATCCGGTCTTATGGTTTATCTTCAGACATGGGTTTCTTCTTCTTGGGAGCTTACTCCGTGCATTTCTATGACAGTCACAGGAGAAACCGACCCAGCATCCCGGTCCCTCAGTGGAAAGACCTGAAAGACCATCTGGTATGTAGCTTATTTGGAGTATTAATTTGATGCCTCCTTGTTCTTCACACAGCATATCATGAGTACATAGACCTAGCCTGGTCGATTAATTTTTCAAATCATGGTTGTTGCAAGAAATATTCTTTTATGTTGAAGCTATTGGTGTTATTCAGCAGGACCGGAGATTCGTGAAAGACTTCCAGGCTCTGTTGAAGCATTCGTGAGGAGGAATGGAACTGGACGTAGCTTCCATGCTGATAATCCTAGACATAGAGCATCTGACAATGTCCCTTCCTCAAAAGATGTGAGTTGTTCCAATCAGTGGATTTTCTTCCACTTTTCTTTTTTAACAATTTGGAGTCTTGGAATTTTTCTCTGCGTTGCTTGCTTGTTCATATCTCTCTCTCTTTCCTTTTTCCCTTTTACTAAAATAAATCTTCAGACCTCTGATTCGGACAAGGCTCGAGGTCCTTCTCGTACCATCAGTGCTTCAAGAAGGGCTGTTGCATCCAGCAGCCGACCGAGTTCCTCGGGCGAGCCAAGCGACATCCGTTCGAGCAGGTTGGTCTCAAGCAGTGGCCGCTTGTCCTCCACGCTCAGGGTTCAACCCAGTCTCGACTCCAAGTCGAGTTCTTTCAACCGCTCCGGATTAACAAGAAGCAGCCGGGACGACGCCATCAGGAGCTTTGACAGGTTGTCTCTCAGCACAGGAAGAAGAAAATAAGGAGTCGTGGCCTACTTTGTTTGTTGAGGCAAGAGCACTGTTCATCGAGGCTTCAAAATTCGGCATCAATGCATACCTTAAATCACGGTTTGTTGGAAGTTCAACGAGATAAATGAACTCATAGGAGCCGGGATTGGTACGCCTGTATCTGAACTCCATCGTGGTCGAAATCTCATGGACTTTCTGGGAAATTGTCGGAGGCACTTGAAACACTTGTTGTAGACCTGTCATCGTAAGCTCTCCCTCATTTCGAAGGAGAACCCTTCACATCTATACATTAAGGGCTCAGGTGTTGCACCTGAATGTGTGATAATCATCGGTTTTGTGGACTCTTTATTGCTTGTGGTGTTTACCAAACTGGGTAATATCTTTTGACCTCCCTTGAAATTCGACTGCTTTTTTTGAGGGTTAAAAGATTAAGAAATGGGAACACTGATTCTTAACCAGATCAAGAGGCAGGCAGGGCTCTAATTTCCTTCAACAAAGGACTCCCAGTCCTGACTGCCATCAACCAACACGCCTAAATGCCACATTCCACACGTCTATGTATAGACGAATGTTGCACTCATTTGTTGAAATGCAAAGAATCGGACGTCGAAATGAAGAGTGAAGCCGCGATATATAGAGATTTATTTTCCTTTTCAAAAGCAATAAAAATAAGGACGTTTGATTAAAAGGGAAGGAAAGAATATAAAATAAATCACTTGCCTGAGAGACTGAGACCGTCCTAAAAACCAGAACAACAGGATCTTCAGCGTTTGTTTGTTGCCTACCAGCAACAGCATCCCCGTTTCCAGAAGGAGACCCTGAAGAAGAACAAGGTCATATATTCTCGAATCGAGGCCCTTGCTCATAAGCACGGCTGCACACCAGCACAACTAGCTTTGGCATGGGTTCTTCATCGAGAGCTGATGTTGCACCTATTCCTGGTAGAGCATTTGATCCTTTGGCGAGTATTTCCTTTCTGCCATCTGAAGGGATGGATGCGACCTTGACGAACTGCTACGTTCATGCTTAAAAGTATAAATGTATTCTCCTGTTTTATAGGGACGGAAAAGATCAAGTACACTATTATATTGATCTTTATTACCAGCATCGAGTGGACAAATCGGTTCTGATCGAAGACACGAAATCTGTGGATTTGTAGTACTAGCATATTCTGAAGTTCTGCAAGGTGCTTATAATATTTATTGTTTGTTTTGGCCATGTGTAGAGAACTTGGCATCGGAATCGGTCCATATAGTCCGTTAGGTCGTGGTTTCTTCAGAGGCAGAGGAGTCGTTGACAGTGTCTCCGAGAATCCTATGTCGCTATGTATTTGATCCCCGTTTTCCATCAAAACCTTCTTTTAACTATGATAGGCGCATGTATGTTCTCGCACTCCGACGGTCGATTAGGCCAATCATCCGAGATTCCAAAAGGAAAACCTGGTGAAGAACTGAGTCCTTTTACTTCCAATTGGAAACCCATAGAACAAGCACGGGTGTTCCCCAGTGCAACTATCTTTATCATGGGTGCTTCATCAGGGAGTTGACATTGCGGCTATTCCCGCTTCGTTAAATTATGCCAAAAATAGTTCCGTCTAAGAAGCCGTCGACTGCCGAGCGACGGGTTTTTCCTTAATGGCCTTTCGATTAAAGGCACAACCAAGATAAAGAACCCCGATGCGAACGTCGGTTCCTTGGCCACGAAGATCTCAGAAGGTGATCTAAAGGAGTCCCTATCGATGAGGCTGCAGGCGCAAGGGAAGGAGGTAACACACACTTAACAGCATTGCATTATCATGGCAGACCGCAAACACCCCTCCGATGGCTCAATGGATGCTGGCATTTCTGGAAGACGAAGCGATTAGAATCGACATCACCAGGACAAGCAAAAATATCTGCAGGCAAATGAAGCGAGACCACTCGTTTTTTGTCAAGTCACACTACGTCGTGTGGGGGACTGCACTGCCTGCTTTGCCAGCTTTTCCGTAAGTCTGAAGGTCCCGCCAACACATGTGCTTTCTCTCCGGGCACGCGTAGCCCTTCCATAAATTGTCTGGCCATATCGAAGCCATCCCATCACATCCCACCTCTGTTGCGTCCAAGAATTTTAAGAACTTTGGTGTTTTTTATTTTTTAAGAATTTTAAAGCTTTGGTGGAGAGAGAGTGGTTATGTAAGTCGGACGTTGAGAACCGATAGAGGTGGAGAGTTTATTTTCGGTGCTTTTAACCGTTTTTGTGAAGAACATGGTATTAGGGGCTTTCTTACGGTTCCAAGATCACTCCAACAAAACAGAGTGGCTGAAAGAAAGAACCGGACCATCCTCAACATGGTGCGGAGCATCATGAAGCGTTGTCCGACCTAAAGCGTGAAAGATCAAATACCTATTGAAGCATGGAGAGGAAATAAGCCGGATGATTCTCACTTAAGGATCTTTGGGAGTATTGCTTACAAGCATGTGCCGGATCAAGAGAGAATGAAGCTTGACGATAAAAGCGAGAAATTTGTGTTCATCGGCTATGACAGAAAATCAAAGGGGTACAAGCTCTATAATCCTATCAACGGGAAGATTATTGTGAGTTGTCATGTGGAGTTTGATGAAGAAGCTTCTTGGATTTGGGAAGCACAAGAAGATGTTGTCGACGGATTTTTTCCATTTTTCGATGAGCAAATTTAAGGAGAAGAAGCAAGGCCGCCCGTAGTTCCTCCGACGACGCCGAACACATCTCCTAGTGCATCTTCATCCAATGGAAGCTCTAATGAAGGATCGTGAAGGATGAGAACTATTCAAGATCTTTACGAAAACACGGATGTAAACGATGATGTCTCTATGTTTTGTCTTTTGGCTAAAACTATACCTTTGAGTTTTGAAGAAGCTAGTAAGGAGAAGAAATGAGACAAGTCATGGACGAGGAGATTCGAGCCATTAAGAGGAATGACACGTGGGAACCTGCTTTTCTTTCTGCGGGTCAAAAATCGATTGGTGTGAAGTGGATATTCAAGGAGAAAAAGAATGCCAAAGGTGTCGTAGAAAAATATAAAGCGAGACTTGTCACCAAGGGGTATGCGCAATGACATGGAGTGGATTATGAGGAGGTATTTGCTCCGGTTGCTCATTTAGAAATAATTAGATATTTTATTTCTTTTGCGGCACAAAGAAACTGGAAAATTTTTCAATTGGATGTGAAATCGGCGTTTCTTAACGGTTTCCTTGAGGAAGATGTCTTTGTGGAGCAACCAAGAGGTTATGTGGTGAAACCACATGAAGAAAAGGTTTTGAAGTTGAAAAGGGTTTTGTACGGTCTTAAGCAAGCGCCTCGAGCATGGTATAGTCGGATTGATGCCTATTTTCGGAAGAAAGGTTTTGCGAGATGTCCTCATGGGTATGCACTTTATGTGAAGATGGATAAAAATGAAGATTATTTATTCGTATGCCTCTACGTGGATGATCTTATTTTTACAAGAAATAATCCGAGTCTCTTCGAAGATTTCAAGAAGGATATGCCCGAGAATTCGAGATGACAGATATTGGACTAATGTCATTTTACCTTGGATTAGAAGTTCATCAAACGGATGATGGAATTTTTGTTTGTCAACAAGCGCATGTGAAGGAGGTTCTTGACAGATTCCATATGTCGAATAGCAAACCAGTGCCTACCCAAATGGAGGTCGGAGCTAAATTGTGCAAAATTGACGAGGGAGAAAAGGTGGATCCGACACTGTTCAAAAGTCTTGTGGGATGTCTAAAGTACTTGACATGTACTTGGCCGGATATTCTTTTTAGTGTGGGGATTGTTAGTCGATTCATGGAGATACCCACGACGAAACACATGAAGGCGGCGAAGAGGATTTTGAGGTACTTGAAAGGTACCAACGATTTTGAACTGTTTTATTCGTCGTCCAATGAATTTCAACTTGTTGGATATTGCGACAGTGATTTTGCCGGAGACTTAGATGATCGGAAAAGTACAACTGGATTTGTATTTTTTATGGGGTCTAATGCGATTTCATGGAGTTCGAAGAAACAGACGATCGTCACGCTATTTTCCTGTGAGGCTGAATATGTCGCGATTACGGCATGCGCTTGTCACGCAATCTAGCTAAGGAGAATGTTGAAGGAGATAAGCTTGACAGGGAATGAAGCAACCACGATCTTTGTCGACAACAAATCTGCTCAAGCATTGGCGATGAATCCGGTTTTTCATGATTGAAGTAAACACATCGATACGCACTATCACTTCATTTGAGAGAGTGTTACGAAGAAGGAGATCAAACTTAAATACGTAAAATCTATTGATCAAATTACAGATGTTTTTACGAAGCCTCTTGGAGTGGATATTTTCAGCAAGATGAGAAGCATGTTTGGAGTCACGAAGAAAATCAATTTTAAGATGGAGCGTTGAAAATAAAATTAATTTAAGACAATTTATGTGGAGGTTTTTAATATTAAATTTAAATTGTTTTTAATGGATAAATTTAAGTTAATGGTGGTGGTTTTTGATAACTACGTATTTATATTTAATTTAAGTAGACGGGGAGTCTAATGATTATCTTTAAAATATTGTAATTTTTATTTAAAAAAATAAAAAATTACAGTAAATCTTTTTTAAAAAATTATTCAAATAACTTAACTTTTTTCCCTGTAAATCTAACTAGAGCGAGCGCCCCGCCGACGTTTCCGACGGACGAAGCGAGTAGAATCGACATCAACAGGACAAGCAAAACTATCTGCAGGCAAATGAAGCGAGTCCACTCGTTTTCTGTCAAGTCACCCTACGTCGTGCGGGGGACCGCACTGCCTGCTTTGCCAGCCTCCACATGTGTTTTCTCTCCGGGCACGCGCACCCCTTCCATACATTGTCTGGCCATATCGAAGCCATCTCATCACATCCCACCTCAGTTGCGTCGAAGAACATCGGAGCTAGCAATAATTGCAGAGGAAAGCAGTGTTCAGATTCCCAGGATGAAGCTGGGTACACAAGGCCTCGAGGTAAGCATGGTTCTGGGATGACCTTACCCTCCCCGTCTATGCGAAAGATTCAAACTTGATCATGATCGCATGCTTGCCCTATAGAGATTTGGAAGATCCAAGGACGTCACTTGGTTTTGGGGTTGGTTTGGCCTACTCTCTCGTGGGCTTTCTTGGGGTTGTCTGAGAATCACTAACAAGGGGCAGATATCGTGATTTGTTGCAGGCTATGCTGAAGTTGGCCTTCTATGTATTCCATGATCTGAACTTGCTGGTTGTGTTGCGATCACTGGGGATGAGTTTCATGTTCTTCTATTTTGTGGTCTTGGATTTTCGTTGTTGTTGCTTAGTCTGGGTGTGGTATGAGAATCGTTGGACGTGAAACACGGGGAGTTTATTCGGTGTTCTATATGAGCAGGCCAACTGAGATTTTCTTTTTCCTATTTTGAGTAATTTATCTGAATTGAAGTCCTGCATTCTATTAATCGAATCAAAGATAGATGGCCTGCTGATTTAATCTTTCGCCATCTGACTATATCTTCCCTGTAACTCGGAGCATGAATTTGGTTTGAAATTAGTGGGGATCTCACAATTTTGTGATGGGAGGTAGTTTCTGATCTTGAGTTTAATCTTATTGAAGGTTTCTAAGCTGGGCTTTGGTTGTCTGGGTCTAAGTGGATGGTCCAATGCTCCGTTGGCTGAAGAGGACGGGATTGCCGTCATCAAGCATGCTTACCACAAGGGCATCGCCTTCTTTGATACATCTGATTTTTACGGGCCTCATGTCAACGAGATATTGCTTGGGAAGGTACTTTCACTATGGCGTTATACATTCATCATCTCCTTCGGGAAAAAGGGGGAGCAAGCCACCAAGATACATTGGGTTGGAAAAGTCAGATGTTTCTCAATTTTCGCCTTTTACTCAATTCATTTGGTACTGTAGGCACTGAAGCAATTGCCGAGAGAGAAAATCCAGGTTGCTACGAAGTTCGGCCTATCGAATGCCTTCAGCGTAGATATGCAAATAAGGGGTGATCCTGAATACGTGCGCAGCTGTTGTGAGGCGAGTTTGAAGAGCCTCAATGTGGACTACATCGATCTTTATTATCAGCATCGGGTGGACACGTTGGTGCCAATCGAAGATACCGTACATGCGATTCCTCTCTCTTGCTCTCAAAGAACTTACCGGTTGAGCAATTGTTCATCATACCTCACCTCACTTTACGTCTGGATTGAATATTCACTGTAAGCTTGTTATTTGTTAAGATGGGGGAGCTGAAGAAGCTCGTAGAAGAGGGAAAAGTGAAGTACATTGGCTTATCCGAAGCTAGCCCTGACACAGTCAGGAGAGCCCATGCCGTTCATCCCATTTCGGCTGTGGAGATGGAATGGTCCCTCTGGTCCCGTGACATCGAGGATGAAATAATCCCGCTTTGCAGGTATCTGCGTCCTAAACCTTCAGTAGTGGGCGTATTCTTGTTTTCGGATTTAGATATGTTTTCTTCTATTCCTTCAGTGAGGTGCTTGCATTAGAGTTTTATACTTCTTTGATCTATTTCTTATTTAAGAGAACTTGGCATCGGAATCGTCCCGTACAGTCCTCTCGGTCGCGGCTTCTTTGGGGGCAAGGGGGTTGTGGACGATCTCAACGAGAGCAGCTTCTTGGTACTCGTTTGTAGCTCAATCCCCATAGCGAGCAATAATTCCATTATTACTACAATAAATGGGATCTTTAACATTTGACAAGTAAATCTGATTTCTGGAACAACTCGATTGTCTATCAGGCAAACCACCCACGTTTCCAGAAGGATAACCTGGAGAAGAACAAGGCCATATATTCTCGAATTGAAACCCTGGCAAACAAGCATAGTTGTGCTCCGGCACAACTAGCTTTGGCATGGGTTCTTCATCAAGGAGACGATGTAGCACCGATTCCCGGTAAGATTATTCAATCCACAGGCGACTGTCTTTCTCACTGCAATGTAAAGGATGGTTGCGGCCATGCTGAATTGCTCTGTGCACGCTAAAATTTGTATCTGTTTGACAGGGACAACAAAGATCAAGAACTTGGATGCGAATATCGGGTCAATGGCCGTGAACCTTTCTGAGGAAGCCCTTAAGAAAATATCTGATGCTGTTCCCGCTGACGAGGTGGCTGGCGAGAGGCAATGGGTGTTTCTTACCCATCTAAACTGGAAGTTCGCAAACACCCCTCCGAAATCAAAGCAGATACTGCAGCCGATGTTCCAAGGGTGAAGCTTGGCACTCAAGGTCTTGAGGTTGTTCTTCGGAGATCGATCCTTTGAAAATATGATGGGGAATTTCATATTACTCAAGAGATCGATCCTTTGACGATAAAAAATCATGGTCTTCATGCTTGATATTTGGCTTAAGAATCCGATATATGTTAACCAAACGAAGGGCAGCCCGGCAGATAGTCCCAGGCTTAGTGCTACTTCCAACGTGGCTTTGTAATTAGTTTCTACGGTGGCCAATGTCCGGGAATCGCATCCCGATACGGTCAACTTCTTCAAGCGTCTATGTATGTCATCACCAGCGCTTGACTTGTCCCGTACATCAGAATTTGGCGGGACACAAGATGTTTTAAATCGATTATATATTATTAGTACATTAAATATCAATCATTTTAAATAATAAAATTACACCTCCAAAATCAAAGCAGGTGAAGGAAAGATCTCCATGTGGTAACAGTGACGGAGAAATAGACACATTCCAATCATACGCAATGCAAAATTAGAATTTTGTAATTTAAGCTTAGAATAACTTAAACTCCATTTGGTAATTTTAACTAATACTTGGCATTTGGTAATTCTGTAGCTAGCAAGCTACTGAATTCGAATCTATTAATAATAAAACTTCCTTAAAGCTATTATATACCTTGGAAAGCTTCAAGTCAGGAGATGATTCTTCTCGATTTCTTTTCGAAACAATATCATTTCCCTAATTAAATCGTTAATTAGTATACAATTTCTCAAAATATATGAGAGTCAGTTTTAAACCTATTAAACTCTCTAATGTTTTTTTGTTAAGACGGTAATGTTTCGTACTGTATAAATGTAGGAATAAAACTAATCCACCCCTCTCGGCACCTTTCGATAACCAAGAAAAAAAAAATAGAGAAAAAAAGGAAAGGAAAAAAAAACATCTTTATTTGAAATTTACGAGGAAAATAAATAAAAATAAATTCAGGAGAAACATAATAAATCTATTTTATGAGAATTATGACTACCCTTTTTCTCTCTCTTGAAAGGCTTGGGGAACAACGTCGCGGCCACATGACAATGATGTTCAGACCAAAAACCAGGTATGCGGACTCTCGATTTTCCGTTAACGGGGCCCAGACCACCTATGATTTTGATTCGGGGGACTATGATGTTAAAAATGAAAATATATAGTATGTCACGTTTTCACCTAACAGTTCGAGATTTAGGATAGTTGGTGTTGATTGCTGTACAATAGTGGTATTAGAGCCAGAGGTTGAGGGTTCACGGAAAAAATGAATATGTTATTTCTGCTAGTCCTCAGACAATACAGTTAGCTTTAGTGAACAAATCAGCTAGTTGCATTCTCGATGAACAAATTTCGTTGATTGGTTAGATATTGGTGTTTAGGGCGATGAAAATATGAGGCATTCGTTTCTGGAGAGATTTGAATCTGGTGGGAGGTAGGTTTGAAATTGTGGGTTTGGTGGGCGGCGGCCTTGGCCTTTGTTGGATCGTTCATGAATACTAAGAGGGGGGTGAATTAGTGTTTATAACTTTTTCGCCCTTTCTCAGTGTAAGCGGAAGCGTACTGTATCTCAGCAGAGCGTTTCTCAGAATGAGATCTGTTTCGCTGTAACCGTTATAATTTTGTCGAGTAGGTTTTCGTACGAGTGTTGCGCGATCGTAATGGACACAATAATTTATAGTGGTTCGGTCTTAATCGACCTACGTCCACTTTCCACCAACGAGGTGATTCCACTATTTGAAAATAATGGGTGCAAAGAGCCCTTGCACTAGGCGTTTGGTTTCTCACAAAGTGATATTTAGAATCCTGTACAATTGACGATCACTCCTGGCAACGGTCGCCTCCTCACACAGTAGACGTCTTCTCGTTTCCAGCAGGATGATACTTATACTCAGCAGTTGGTAGCTCAATGGATTCCACACAGAACGTTGTCACTCAGACGTAAGCATGTCTATCAAAGAACACAGACAACGTTATGTTAGAGTATAAATCCTCAGATAATAATCCTTAAAGTGACAGAAAGACTTCTCAGAGAGCAGCTCATTTCTGATTCACAGTAGAGGATTGCTTGAGCACTTTGTCGTTCAGCAGAGGATTTCCACATAGATCTTGTCTCTCCTTAAGATGGGCCTGTTATTGCTTAAGAGACAATCACGAAGTTGATCACACAGATCACCACAAAGACTACGAAGAGAAGAACCACCAAGACCATAAAGATAACCACAAAGACCACTAAGATACGACAAGAACGGCTTCTTGCCGATGGGTTAGCAACTGGTTACTGAATTCAGAACAGGTATTCACTTAGCTTCCCTCAGACGATTTGCCAGCCGCTCGTTGAAGGCACCGAGGACACTTAGCCCCTCTCCCGACGATCAAAGGGTCTGACCTCAGCCCATTGACACTCTCACACGCAGCTTGTAAGAGAATGAACCAGGAGACACTTAGCACCTTCCGCTCTCCGTCGATGAACAAAGCTCACTTAGACCACTTAGACCACTCAGACGTACAAAGGCAATGAGATATGTCGTCCCTAGTCTGATTATAATGGACAAAGAGGCACAGAGGACGTCCAGGCAATCTTCGAGATTTGTTGCCAAAACTGGCAGCCAGGACTCAGCAACGATCTGCTCAACGGTTCGCTGTACCACAGAAGGAAAGTCCCCAACGGTAACTATCCTCAAATAAACTATTGCTATCCGAAACAAATTAATTGTTTCCAAGTCTTATAAACAAATCATCCTAAAGATGTTCTCCTCTGATCGATAATTGAGATAAGATCATAAAAAAACTTATCTGATTTATGATTTTATCCTATTACAACGTAGGACTGCTGCAGAACAAAATATTTTGTTTTCAAGTATAAACTTGGTAACCCAATCTCTCAATATTTAGTTTCCTAAATGTATAAAATGAGATCAGATAACCATATTAATTGAATTTGGACACTCAGACGATTAATCTGAGATAACAAAAAATAAAACGTGGGTATTGAAAATTTGTTTACATATTTTCAATATGTATACGTAATATCAGAGCAACAATTTACTGTAACGCAGCAACATATAACAGTTACTAGCTGTGGTTCAGCAACACATTACTCATGCTCATCACTAGGGATAAGCACGCAACTCGTGAAACATTACTTCTGACCATTAGTAACGCGTTGCTCAAGTTCATAATCAAAACTAGGTTAACAGCCTTGTTGACGAAGGATCCTGCTCGAGGGCAAGGTCACTTGCTCCTACTCCTTGATTTATCTGGTCTTATGTTTTATATTCAGACATGGGTTTCTTCTTCTTGGGAGCTTTCTCCATGCATTTCTATGACAGCCACAGGAGAAACCGGCCTAGCATCCCAGTCAGTCTGTGGAACGACCAGAAGAACCATCACTCATATGGTGAAATAATTTGATGCCTCCTTGTTCTATCATACCGTGTATCATGAGTACATAAACCTAGCCTGGTCGGAGTTCTTGCGGGATATATGAACTCATAGGAGCCAGGATGGTACGCCTATATTGGAATCCTTCCCGTTAGTGACTTCCCCTTGATTTTCTCCTGCTTGAAACACGGACGCACTCAATGTAAAGTTTTAGTTCTTAAACAAGGATCTCCATGTTTTTGTTCTTAATGGGGAGAAAAGATGAAGAAGAAAGCGAGCGAATCCTGAAGCTGATATGGGAGGACAATCCTGAAGATGACAATCCTGAAGATGAAAGAGTAGCCAAGGAGGAGGCAGCGGATCGAATCATGTCGGGAGACGTTGGTCAGACCTAATTCTGATGGGCAGGTACGTCTCGTACTCGGGTGGGTACGTCTCGTACTCGCACCGTAATTGTTACTGACCAAAAATAAAATTGTATACCTTCTCTAGTGTCACTACGTTATCTGGTCTCTACAAAGAATCAGGGTTCAGTGGGGGCTATGCTAAGTGTCGAATAACTAATCTGCAAGACAGGAGTTGGGAGGAGGATTTAGGAGAATGGATGGGAGATTATGATAAGGAGATAAACATTTATGGCGGGATATGGAACACAATTACAGAGGTTCGTGCAGACGGGTTGGGGAGGGGAGCTTTATGCATTTGCTGTATCTTTACCTAATATCAGAAATACGGGTGAGTGATTATAACACTTTTGCTTCCGTATGATAGGCCTGCCTGGAACACCGCGAGTTATGTCTCTGTAAATCATCATTTCCATTATTTAGCTAGGAGGACATGCATCCTCCTAAAGCTGTGTTCATGTGCTCATAAAGATGGCAAAAACGAACTCTGCCGGGTAAACATACCCAGTTCGCCTACAATGTTTGACCGAGATAAGGCCGGTAAATTCAATATTCAGGACTTCCGTGAGTTCGGACATGAAATCGCCGATATTGTTAACTGTTTAGACATGTCGGCGATCCGTTCATACGCTTTTATTTATACATGTCATTTTACTGTTTCGACATATGTACACTTCCATACTATATCAAAACTCACGAGAGTCCGTGACACGGAATTGTAACCTTGACCGATAAGGAATATTATCCTAACAAGATGATGACACCAAAACATCCCCTCTTCCACCTCCCTCTCCTTCTCTTCGTCTCCTTGCTCTGTGCCAATGCCCGCCTCCATGAGAAAGACCACTTGAAATGCCCCTCACTCATCGAGCAAGATGAGGCTGAGTACGAGAAGAAGCCACTACTGGAGAAGAAACCGCCCCATTTGGAGAAGCCGATCCCGCCACCCGGTCATGGCCTAGCCGATCATAAGAACCCTGTTGGTACGGGAACTACAAAGCCGCTCTGGGAGAAGAAGCCACGACCCATTGCTTTGAGGCAAGTCCCGCCGCCCGCGCGTTGTGTTGACAATGACATTTTATATTTAGAACCCTTCGTTCATTCACAATAAATAAAGAGGTTTGCACTCATCTCTGTTCGAGATATGAAACCCAAAAGGGGGCCTTTGATGAAGAGCCCTTTCTAGATGGCAAGTCAATCATGTCTCCCTCCGGGTCGAGCCCATCTTTCAGACATCCCCTCGGTCCCTCCCATCTTATCTTTTGCATTTTTGTTTCCATCGAGATTCCACACCCTCTCAGAATGCCATCCTTTTTCAGCCAACATTACCCTTTGTGTTTGATTGAACAATAAAGACAAAAAAAGAAAATCCCGGTTTACAATAATAACGGATGATTAGGGTTTTCGTAGAATAGAATATCCTGATTTACGAAAAGAACCTGAAATGAACTACTGTAGACAATCCTCGAACGTAATCAAATACAAGAGAAAAAAGAAGTCAATACGCAGAATATATCGCATATTATAAGAATTATCTCCAACGTAGTAAAAAAACTTATCTAGAAAATTTCAAAAATTTACTCTTGAAATGATGACAAAGACCATAACACGTGGATGCCCATCATATCACAAAGATATGCTTGGATTTTGCGCTGGGCAATTTCCACCGAAAGACACCTCTAAATTTTCACGTGGATGCCCATCATAATCACCTCTAAATTTTCAAAGCTGTGGTCCCCACTCTGTTCATGCTGTATAGTCTTGTACCTGTGTGTATTGTGCATGCATGGATTAATAGGGCATTCTTTTAATTCATCAGTACACCTGCCTTAGTTTTTCTTTTACATCTAAGATTATTACAAATCTGTTCATGGGTGGTCCACACCACAATTGAATTTTGTCGTGTTTGTGCGTGTCGGGGTCGGGGTGTATCTCCTTGTAGAAACTGGTCCAGGACCATGAAGCAAATACTCACCCACGATTCTATATATAAATTTGAACACCCTTAATTCTCCCCCCACTTCTATCATCATCACCGGGCTCTTTCCTCTAATACGGGATGACGCCTAAACACCTCTTCCTTCTCTTCTTCCTCGGTCCCTTGCTTTTTGCCGCGGCCTTCGCTGATGACATCCGGGAGGAAGACCACCTGAAACACCACAGGCACCACCACAGGCACCACCCCCCTGGCGGGCGCTTCCTCCTGCAGTCAGAGCCTGACCTTGTCGTGGACTCCTATAAGCCCCCGCATGGCTTGCGAGTCGGCGAGGTGGACAAGAAACCCAGAAAAAAGCAGGTCGAGCACCAAGAAGAAGAAAGAAGATTTTCTTGTTATTCAAAAATCTCAGAAAACCATTTACAGTGACTCCCCCTTCTTATATTGTTAGCTGTCCTTACCTCCTCCTTCAACAACAGATACGGCACTCTTCTAACAACCTCCGCGTCCACACCAGACTAACAATAACCTATGATTTTACTCCCTTACCCTTTACAACTAATGAATGAAAGAATAGTTCAGTCTTCCGGGCCTCCTCTCATATCTCCGAGGCCTTCTTCTTCTTTCCTGCTCACTTCTATCCTGGCTCACAGCCCACTTCAACTCGAGAACTCTCCTGGCAACCTCCTGTGCTAACGTCCTGCTCACATGGCTACCACCCACCGGGTGGGCGCTTCCTTCTGCAGTCAGAACCTGACCTCGTCGAGGACTCCCACAAGCCCCCAAGTGGCCACCACCCACCACGTGGCCACCGCCCACCAGGCAGGCGCTTCCTTCTGCAGTTGGAGCCAGACCTTGTCGAGGTCTCCCAGAAACATCCGAAGAAGCCACTGCCGAGTGATGACGGCAGCCACCAGCCCAGCCAGTTGGTCATCGAGCAGGAGGACACTGAGCATGAGAAGGAGCCGTTCCTGGAGAAGAAGCCGCCCCATGTAGAGAAGCCGGTCCTGTCACTCCAGCCGCCCAGGGTCAAGAAGCCCCCTACTACTTGAGGGTTCATGGCCAGAGACATCATCAGCATCTTAAAAATGCTTCCCCCTTTTGCAGTCGGTTGAAATAAGAGGTGGCGCACCGCCTCCTCATCTCTGTGCGTTCCTAGTAGCACGGGGGCATCATCAGCGATGCAAACTGTGCCTTTTAATATAATTGTGTCGGACCGTCATCATCCTTCTGGCTTTGTTAATCTAAGGAGGCTCGCCTTCAAACAAAATATAAAGAAAAGGGCGAATCGCGGAAACAGTCAGTAAGTATTCTCTCAACTTAAAGCGAATCGAAATATTAAACTCGATATAAGTCATAATATTGATATGATATAATATAAAAAGGTCGATCATGTAAAGAAAGAAGATTTAGAACGTCAGGTCGTGGGTCCACTGAAGCAGCAGCTACCAGGTGTTTCTGATTTCCACTCACTGAGACTAAATTTACATGCCGAGCCAATCACATTGACACAGCAACTCATTGATTGATCACGACGATCAGTATGGGATGTGGAGAAACGAGAAAAGTCGTAAAGAGTGGGTTGTCATATTCATCGTCAATGTGTCAATGTATCTCATGATTATGAATGGTTGTGATTTGTATCGCTAGCCATGGATTGATGAATCAATCAATCAACGTCTGGTTTTCGAATTTTTCCCAAGAGTGGAAGCACGCGGCATCCCACCTCGGCTATGGTCATAATTATCTCAACTTCCTTAATTTGTAAGAAGGTGTAGGGGGTGTTTTGTTAAATTATATAATACAAATAGCTTGATAAAATTTCCAAATATGTGACAAAATAGGCCCAACAAGCCCCTTCAATTTCCAATTGGGAAGCCTTTTGGAAAGTTTAAAATGCTCATGGGCCGACAGGGAATTGGGGTCGGTGAAAACAGTTCCAACTTATTCTTGTAATGCCTACAAACCAAAGCTATGTAAGAGCGAACCGAAATGATTTTCCACATGTCATAAAAAAAGCGGAAAGGAAGTAGTAAGAACAAACAACTTAGTGGCGTAAGACTACGTGTTGGAGGAGGCAGTATTCCACAAGAAACAAAAGTTCGTGGCTTGCAAATGACCTCTCCTACCTCCGAAGTATCTCCACAAGCAAACGTGGATGGTACTTTAAAAAATTTATGCAAACCCTTATCCTGAATCCTACAAACGTTCCAACAACTGGGTGCGACGTGTGGACGACATGCGATCGGTTAAATCGAACACAAACTTGACTATAATATAGTATACACCATACAGAATCGTACTATGTTTGAAAGAAGACAAATATCTGTTAATGTAATTAAATAAGGACGCCCTAAAATGACAACATGTTTACTATCTATTTAATTACAGTAGATATCCTTAAAGTAATGTCCAATCCTAAACGTTTTTTTTTTCAGATTGAACTGAGTGAAATCGTCCAGATGCAAGGTTCGATGCAAAAGGAAAAGAGTAAAAACTCAAAAGCGTGTCGCTACTCAGCCGACCTGTTTATCGCAACTGATTTAGGAGTTATGTTCCGAAATAGTGGCAGTTGGAAACAAAATTAGCAAAATATTATAAATAGTTTCATAATTTTGAAAATAATATCTCGTAAGTTCGACTTCTAAAAAACCCCTCCTGAGGAAGTCGGACTTTATAAAAAGGAATTCTTTGAAAGTTGGACTTTATAAGTTTAATGAGTTGCTTATTTTTTTCCATATCTTTTCAAAAAGTTAAAAGAAAATATGACCAATACGTTCTCAATTTATTCGTAATTTTGTTACTATCAAAGTTTAATTCGAATTCAGGCTATCACGAATTTTGTACACGAAAACAACATCAAACAGTTGCAAGTTCATTAAAGCCATCGGGCAAAGATGATTTCTGTTATTATAGTAAGGTTTCGGGGTGTTTAGGGGCACAACGGGTTATAAAATGATACTAATTATTATTATAATATGTTTTTTTTAAGGTCCTGCTTTGTACTACTAATGACGTCAGCTGTGACATGACCTTTTTTTTTTCTCTCTTTTAACTGTTTACTCCAACCCAAACCCAACCTATTAATACCCCAAACACTAATTTAATTCAAACGAGTAATTATTAATCATAGCCCTGAAGCAAGACATTTGTGTTGTAAGAAAAACCTTGGAGCTTGTCCTTAGATGGAACGACCCGGAACTAACCGGCCAGAGCCGGTGCGTTGCAGGGGTGCAAGGAGGAGGCCATGGGGTAAATACACAGCCGACCGTGACCCCAACAAGAACGGGCCCACCGGTGGCTCGGGACGTTCGACGAGGCCGAGGAGGCTGCCCAGGCTTACGACCGCGCGGCGTTCACCATGAGGGGGAATACAGTGGTACTGAGTTTCCCAACGAGTACTTCCCCCCGGGAACAACAGGGTCGCCGAGTCAGCGGCAAGGCTCGCCTTCGTTGTCAGCGGCACGAGGCGGCGGGCGTGCCAGGGAGGTGATCTAGTTCGAGAGTCTGGATGACAATGTGCTAGAAGAACTTCCCGAATCTGAAGAAGAGAAGATGAAGAAATGAAGGATGATCCTGGGAAGGTGGTTACTACATGCCTCGAGGAAACCAGATTGAGGACGGGGGAGTACCGTAATGCTTTAGGTTGCGTTTCTTCAATCCGTTTTCTGCTAGGCGATTTGTATTTTAGATGGACGGAAGGTAGCCGAAGTTAGCCATTGGAGAAACAGAAAAAGCAGCCTGCCTTTGCCGACCATTTGAAGCGGGGGCAGAAGAATGCAAAATTATCCATTTCGTGTGTTCTCTCGATTCCTATATAAAGGAGTTAAGAGATTATGGTTTTTGTTTCCATTCCTGGATCGTGAGTGCGCGAGCAAATTCCAACACTTGAGCAGAAATATTCCTTCAGCTCGATGCAGGTAGTTTTGCTTATTTGTTTTTCTTCGGCTTAGTCCCCGGCATTTCGGTTCTTCGCCTTTGTCGACGACACCTTGCTTATTAGGCTCCAACGGCGGCGTCTTGGTTCTTCGGCTTTGTTTTTTGGCTTCAACAACTGCCTCGATCTTCGACTTCTACAGTTACGACTCGATCTTCAGCTTCGTCAGTTGCTACCCTGATCATCGACTTCATCAGTGACACCATAATCTTCTTCAGAGAAATTAATCGGCATCAACATAATTCTTCATCATCAACGCAACTCTTCATCACCTAGTGATTCTTTGCCATAAACGAAAAGTGGTAAATTTGTGGGATCACATCTCTCTACTCAGATCAGTGGAAGAGAAGACCAAGAGATGAAAGAGGACAGAACTTCTGGTAATCTGATGCCTAACGTTGTGTTCTCGTTTGCCGCTTCGACAGTATTGATGATAAAGTAAAGTAAATCCCAAAAGGGTATTGAAAAGTTGAATGAATAAGAATGAGCTTGGGGCTCGCCGATGGATGACGAGGGAATTGGGCCGTCCTAACCAAAGGAATGCTACGATATGTCAAATCATCGAATTAATATATATATAAAATGTATATTGTGATCGAGTTTGAAGGGGCTGAAAAATGTCAACTACTACTTCGACCGCCAAAGTCGTTAGATTAGAGGTTCGAGGTAAATAAAAATGAAAGGTGGTCAAATAAAACGTTTTCACAGCAGTCAAAATCTATCACACTCAGCGTGTCCACATGACATTATTTATACACGTTCCTTCTGCGGAATGACTTCTTCCCCGTCCCAAGAACTGTCACCACCACCAAGGTGAAAATGCCTTGTCGGGAGCCGGATTCGGAAGTTAACGAAAAGAATAAACACGACATAAAATTTATGAGAAAAAATTTATTATATTTATAGTGCGAACTTAAGATTGATGCTCTCTTTAATTCTTTGACAAACTTGAATACAATATATGACTTTTTTGGTACAAAATAAAAACTCAAAGTAATGATGCGGGGGGCCAGATTCGATGAATCGGATATATTGTTTTTAATAGATTTTATTATAGAATAAAATCTTTTAACTATTTGTTAAGATTTAGAAATTTAGATAAATGGGTTTGAGGTTCGCTTCCGTGGTTTTGACGTAGATGGGTCGCGGTTCCCGTTTCCCCGCGTTAGTTTTTCATATTTGCTAATTGAGATAGTTGTAACCTTAAAGATATCGAAAATATTCTCTTCTATAATTAATAGAATTATATAACCAAATATGTTTCTCAAAAAGATAGATTGTCGCTCTCGAGCATCCAAACCTAAGAAATATCAGACTTAGTAAACATTTTCTCATACTATATAGTTATAATAAGTTGATTCAAACATGTCATGCAAAGTGAATGACGAGGCACACAACTTTTATTTGTCCGATCCAATATTAAAATACCCAACCCTCCCAGGAATTAGGCGACCTATAAAGAGCATGCGACACACTACCTAAGATCCATCCTTAGGTCGCGTATGATTCTAATCATATAGCTTCGTGTTCCGACCCCCCTAATAACAAGAACATAAAGGTCGCTTTCGTGCCTATTAGGACGCCTCATTACTGTATCCGAATTCGTTTTTTCCCTCGATGAGAGCCATAGCTAGCATGGAAAAATAATACACAGGATATATACAATTTGATGCGAAGGTCACGCCCATCCTCTCTTTATACAATTTCCTCCCCCCGACGTTTTTAGACGCTTCTTTTTTTTCAATTTAATTACTATTGAGATTAACAAGAAAAGGTGGTCATTTTAGGCGTCTTAAACTTTACGAACTTTTTACTAAAACACTTTAGAACACATGGAACCAAACATTTTTTTTTTTCAATGGTAACTTGGTCGGAGCGTCGACCCTTCGGTGGGAGATGGTCATAATCGCCGGTTCCCCAAATCAGAACCCCACCCCCCCTCTTGACAACTTGACTTTTTTTTGGCTCTGTCCCTTTTTGACTTCTTGTCATGCATATATAGTTTCTTTTTCCCATTCGTCAACCAAAAACCTTGGTTCATTCAATTCTCTAGACCTCCACTCTTAATCAGACAACTGGGTATACGGTTTGTTACACAACAAGTGATTGGGAAATCTTCTACTTTCGCAAAAACTTTGTTTTGTGGCATGAACAGCGATTTGATGATGGTGGTGGTGGTAGTGGCGGCGGCTGCTTTTGCAATCATGGAAGTAAGCAAAGAGTAGTTGTTTTGTGCAACACTTGGTGATTGATTAGTCAATCATGTAACAAGTAGTAGTCGGTGCCAAAATTAAAAGAAAACATAAAACCCATAGTTTTGATTGATTGGCTTTGTTCTCCACCTCCAACCATCCCCAACCCCAATCATTGTAATCAATCTCCTTTCCCATCTACATTTTCAAATTCTTAAGGTTTTCCTTTTCAACTGCACCCGCGAAAATTCCATCCACATCCAATTACGTGCGAGGAGTAAAAGATATGCCGTTTAAAAACATGAAATTTTATGTGCCATGTTTGATTTTAAGGGTTTTCTCCAGCTATTTAAAATTATTTATATACACTGAGAAAATCAAAATAAATAATTTGACTTAATTAATAAAAAAAAGTAAGGGGGATGGAAATGGATGACGCATATGATTTAAAGAAAAAGGGTTAGTGTCATTTCAATTCAACGTGTTGTTGGGGGCAAAATTCAATTGTCCAAATTTTATGTTCATATTATTGTTGTCCTACAACAACAACAACAACAACATCCCTCCCTCTCTCTTCAATTTCCAATCCTCCTCTATAATTCAATTTTTGTCATTTTCATGGATACGGCAGCATCAAGCAAGAGCAAGGCCTTAGTTCATCCATGATATGTCATCATCACCTCCTCCTCCTCCATCATCATCATCGTCCATGGATTCCTACCATCCCCCTCCCTCCCCCGACCCTGGCTTCCCCATCGTAGCCGTCGCGTTGATTGGGATCCTCGCCACCTCCTTCCTCCTCGTCAGCTACTACGTCTTCGCCGTCAAATGTGGTCTCGGTGGGCAACGGGTTGATGTTGTCTTCGGCCGTTTCTGGATATTCCGGAGGAGCCGCCCTGATGACCCCCTTTTGGTGTACTCCACCCCTCGGGTCCCAGCTCGGGGGCTCAACGATGCGGTTATACGCTCCATCCCTGTTCGCAATTTCAAGAGCAGGGGAGTGGGAGCAGGGGAGGATGGGAATGGAGGCGGGTTCGGCGAGAGGAGCTTCTGCGAGTGCGCTGTCTGCCTGAATGAGTTCCAGGAGGACGAGAAGCTTAAGGTCATCCCGACCTGCGGTCACTTGTTCCACGTCGACTGCATCGACGTTTGGCTCCAGAACAATGCTAATTGCCCTCTCTGCCGCACGATCATCTCGGGCTTCGTCCTGTTCCCTTTCAACACCGCCTCTCTGGCATCCCGCTCATCCCCAGGCGACCACGAACAGACCCCGGAACCTCTATCTGGAGTGGCAATCAGCGGAGACGAGGACTTTGTGGTCATCGAGATTGACAGAGGGAATGGGGAGGGATCACAATCTCCGGAATCCTCCTTCCATTCGATGTGCATAACTCCCCGAGATTCTCCTACCAAGTCGGAGAATAAGCCAGGGTTAACCGGAAAGGGTGGTAGGGGGAGAGTCTCGAGGACACGGAAGATGACGAGCATGGGGGACGAGTCGATCGACACGAGAGGAGAAGGAGAAAGAGAGTTTCTGATACAGCCGATGAGGAGATCAATATCAATGGACTCGGGCACAGCCGGCAGGGCGTTACTACAGGCGGTGCAGGAGGCATTGTCGCAGCAGCAACAGCAGAGGAAGAGAAGGGAAGCGCACGAAGAAGCAACCGACGAACAAGCATGCGGCACGAGCGGTAGTAGCGACAGCAGCAACAGCAACAACATAAAAATGAGGAGATCGAGGTCATTCTTTTCATTCGGTCATCATGGCAGAGTCCCTAGAAGTTCAGCGGCAGTTCAGCCCATCGCATTCTGACCCCTCAGTAAAAAAAAAAATACGAGGAGAAGAAGAAAGAAGAAAGAAAATTACAACCCCAGAAAGTTTGATTGTGTCTTGTTTTTCCTAAGGATTCATTTCGCATCAATCGAAAAAGTTCAAACATGGGGATGGGGTTTAAGTCCCAGAGAAACAACAACTTTTTTTCTTAAGTGATTGGAGGGAGGGCTGTTCTCGGTAGAAACAGTGGGGATTGATGTGTGTGTGGGGTGGTGGGACTTTGGAAAGGGAAGGGAAGCCTACCAAAAGCACAGAGACACACACACGAGATCCCTTCCCCTCTCCTCCTCCTCCATTGGTCGGTCGGTCCCCCCCCCTGCGCCTAGATGTATATACTTAGATTAGGGTCATGGGCTACCCTAATTCTTCTCCCTCTTTCTTTCCTGTGAAACATTTTTAAAAGACATAGGATATACCCACCATCACCCCCTACCCCCTTACCCAATATTATCATGAATTATTAGGCCAAAGTAGGTGGACAGGAGTTGCCAGCCATCAATATACGGGGGAGGGGAGGGATGGTCGTTATTGTTTTCCAGGCTAGACATGGGGGGGGAATCTCTCCAAACCCAGCAACCATGACTCAAACTTTGATTATTCTCCCTCTCCCTCCCTCTGATTTAGATTAAAAAGCTTTACAATTGAAACAACACAACATCGCCAACCAGGTACAAGCAGAAAAAGGGGTGTAACTTTCTGCCCATTTGGACTTGTCTTCTTCCTGTCGGGATTCTTCCTCCCCTTCATTACTGATTCCCTGTTTTTTTCGTATGTTTTTGTATAGGCTATGTTATCCACACCCTGAGTACATTGAACTTGACCGTACTTCCTTTTGGATCATGTCCCCGCAGCAGTGGAGTCTTGCCTTCGGCTGAGAATGTGGCATGTTGCCCAGGAAGCCGGCATTCCCGATATCGCATGCCTGTCACATATCTATTATGTGAATGCGGATCATATTCGCAGAAGAAAAAAGAAGAAAATAATAGGAACATCGGTTATACGCAGAAGTTGTTTTATAGTTTCTGTATGGGGGATTCGTGCAACCTCTTTGACTTCCAAATAGTGGAGTTAGGTTTTACATCCCGGCGGAAAAACTGGTTCTGGATGTGTTGAGAGATATTTGAATCATTGCTTCGAGCCATGTTTCTGCATTAAGCTTTCTTGGTAACTCGAGAGGGACCTTGCAAGCAATCTCATGGCGCTCGATACATGGGTTAAGATGTATTGCCAAATGATGGACAGACAAGAAGTATAAATCAAGCATGAGAGTGTCTAGCTCGACTAAACTGCGTGAGCAATGATTACTTCAATGCCAAACAATGGCCAAAAGGAGTAGTGCTCTGAACCACCATGTCATCAAGCCACTGAGATCGATTCGGTATCTGGCAATCTGAAGGTGGCTTCCAGTAGTAATCAATAGAAAGAGCAAAGGAGATCAAATATAGAACACGAAAAGGGGCCTCTCGGTATATTTTCAAGTGCTGCAAACAGAACTGTCCCTATCGTGGACATGTGAAGGTGACTGTACAAATAATCATGTATAGGCAATGCTTTTTGTATGAGTGAGGAACAGATTGTAAAAAGGAATCAAACCCAGAAAAGAATAAAAAAATCGATAAAGAAAATTACCATTTAGATTGGTCGAGAACGTAAACACGTAGAAATGAAACTGGGAAGGATGCATGGGCAGCTGCCTAACCTGCTGCCAACATCCCAAGTATCATTAAGGATGAGATTCTGATAGATACCCAACTCTCTTATAGCCAAACCGACGGCCAACTGGTATTTCTGGCATTCTCCTAAAAAATTGCAGTGCCTCGAGTCTCTGGAGTAAAATGATACGATACCACCAGAGGCAGAAGCAGCCATGCGCAATAATGTTGCCAGTCGCCTGTCCATAGTTAACCATGAGTTCGTGAGGGGAAATGTATTGCATATTATACAAAAGTTTCTACAAGAACAAGAAGGACGCTTCCGGAGCTCCAGAAGAGGCTAGCCCATTCTCCTACAACAAAGATATGCTCATGAGCATCTCTGGCTGTGTAGGAGTTTCTGCGGAAAACCAAACTGTAAACATGAATCCTGATAAATGACAGGGGACGAGGAAAAATAAGACTAGTGATAATTTGACAAGTTAAATCTCCATTCCAGTAAGAAATGCAACTGCAGTATCACTTGTTCTAACAAAATCTATTGATTAGAGAAATACAGGGTAACTAAGACGAAATGATTGTTTAATTTTTGCACACGATTTTGCACGAGTCCCATATTGGAAACTTGGGATTTTTCAAACTAGTATATAAGTCGAGCGATCTATTTTTTGTATTTTCAATTGATTTTAAAGTGAAATCGCTTGTTTGCTAGGCTTGGGTTTGGGAAATAGGCCTGTTGGACAAGCCTTTGGACAGTATATACACCAACTAACCCAAGTCACACGAGACACGAACAACAAGCCCAGTTTCCAATCCGGTATATCAAATCTTTTCATTGAAATTAAATGGCAAAAAATTTCGGAGTTTCAGGAGTTCCCCGGCGAGTTCATTTCCGATGCTGTCATTACGCTGCTACGTCCTTGTCGAACGATCCAGAAATACTGTTCTCAATGGCCGGCAATTGGGACTTAGTCCCTGTCGCAATCCCTATCGTCGGCGTCCTCCACCTCTCATAGATTTGTAATTTAAACACGATATCACTTAGTATAATATTTAAAATATACGCCGTTGGACGTATGAGAGAGTGGATCCAAGAGAAGACGAATTATTATTAGTTTGCGTGTGGATGAGAATTGCTGCATCATCATCATCGTCCCCATGTTCGACTTCTCTTCGTGCCCCAACCAACTTTTGTGATATTTCATAAAAGAATGACTCGTCTAATGAGACAGCCTTGTAACCACTAAAGAAGTAGTAAGTTCATATCTTGATTCCGACACGAAAGTCCCACTAAAGAAGCGGTGACAGTTGCCTAATACCCTGTTGACACGTGAATTCCTGCGGCTTTTTCGTGTTTTAGTTTCGAGGCAAATAAAGCTAAGAGTGATATGAATAACTTTTCGAAATAAGACTCAAAAAGTTCTCGAGAAAGAGTATCTCAAGCTAGTATTCGAGAAAAACTTGGAAAGTTATGGCAAAAAAACTAAAGCAATACTTGATCTCGAGATCGAAACCCTTGCATTTTGTTTCTCGACTTTTGGACAGGCCATAACGCGTCCAAGAAGAACTCGAATCAAAAAGTGCAAAACATAAAAGTTGTAGCTCGAGAAGAAAGGAAACAAACTCAACTTTTCTTGAGTTAATCCGACCTGTCTAGCAAAAAGTTATGATAGAACGAACGAGTGTACTGATCTCGAGATCGAACAGTTACGAGTTTGACAGGTCAAAACTCGGACTAGATGACCTTGAATAAGAAAACTCAAAACGTAAAAGTTGTAGATCCAGAAAGGAAGCTATCCCAAGTAATTTCGAGTTAATCCAATTTTTGTAGGCAAATTTATGACGAAAATACCGAAGCAGTGTCTTTGGTCTCGAGATCGGAACAATTACGACTTCGACCTGTCAAAACTCGACCTAGATTGTCTCCAATGAAGAAACTCAAAACATAAAAGTTGTAGAAGAGCCGGAGAAAGAATTATTCTAGCTAATCTTGAGCAAATTGAGGCTTTATGGCCAAAGTTAGACTCAATTGACTGAAACGACATTTCAGCTTGAGTGCAAAAACGGCGTGCTCTGTATTTTAACTATATCACGGGCTACACACGCTCGATTCAGGCGGACAACCTATTCATACGACCGGAAGAGAGAAGAAAGAGGATAAATCTGATGTCGCTCGAGTCCGTCTGGGGATGGAAGAGTAATGCCCCCGGAAGTGGATTGTCGACGTCCCGCTTCATCCTCCCGGCCTTCGGTCATCCCGAGCTCATTGATAAGCGTATATTCATGCATATTAAAAGCCAGGAAAATAGGAGCATCTTGAACCCACGATCAATGGCAGTTAACATCTTCTACCCACATCTTTTGTTAGTTTTCTCTTATTCCCCACTATTCGGAGTAGTATGTCTTCATAAATTTATTATAAATAGATATTGTTCCCTTCATTGAAAGACACGATCAACTCCACATACCCATAATTTGTTTAAGTTGGTCTACAGTATCAATAGATATTGTTCCCTTCATTGAAAGACACGATCAACTCCACAAACCCAGAATTTGTCTAAGTTGGTTTACAGTTTTTGTTCTCTTCACCAGCGTTCTGAAACAGTGTCCGAATCCACCATCACCATCGCTACATCCGATCACCAATCCATCAAGGTAGATTCCATTAAAGGAATATGTCGTAGCCGTCCTTCGTTTGGAGCTTCCCATCGTTGTTATCAAGTCCCTTTCGTTGTATTTTCGTTCACGTCGTATCTATAAGTGGTGTAGAATCTTGAACTTTGTAATTCAGCACTGTTTTATCAATTCAAATATTTGTTTCATATTCAGTTTACTTTCTTTTACTTTACAGTCGATACGTATTACGGGGAACATATTCCGCGCCAACAACCCCAAACACTTTCATCTGCCTCCTCCTCCGGCGAGGAGGAGATTCACCAGTCGTTCATAATTTCATTACATTCAATCCAGCACATGTTATTTTATATCACACACAATCGTTCCGGCATACGTCGAGAATCGCCATTCCGGACGAAGTATTAGGTCTGCAATCTGAATCGTGACAGGAGCGTCTTCCCCTTCTCATCGAGACCTCTCGAGTAAACTTCGGCCACGAACTCTTTCGCAGTGACTTCCTTGTACAAAGCCGGATTATTGTCTGATAACAGCTCCTTGATCGGACCGTAGAGCCTCGGCGTTGGCATCATGTGCTGGTCGAAAAAGAAAGCCACCGACAGTCGGGGCCCGACCTGGTTCGCCCTCACCCTGTGTTCGACGCTTGCGTAGATATCATTCGTCATGAGCTGCGATTACATGAAATAGATGGTAAACAGAGGGAAAGGTCGCTCGAGATTCCTCGCCGACGGCTGCGGAATTGTAACCTGTACAAAGACATAATCAAGTTGTACCTGGAGAAGATCTCCAATGTTGACGACCAAGGCACCAGGCAGGGGAGGAACTCCTACCCACCGGTCTCGGTACATAACTTCGAGTCCACCGATGTTGTCTTGGAGAACAATGGTGATAAAGGACGGGTCCGAGTGCCTGGTGGTGCCCATGGTCAGATGAGGCTCCGGGCAGGATGGATAATAGTGGCACAGAATGGTGTGACACTTGGTGCACTCCATGTCCCGCAGGTAATCACGGTCAAGCCCGAGCGCCTCCGAAAGAAGCTCCAACAATGTTATCCCCAGCGCCTTCACGCGTTCCGAGTAATCCATCACTATCTCCCTGCAAACGAGGGGCAACTCCCCGGGATCCAAATCCAAGGGCTCCATCTCGCAGAACAGAGTATCCCTCCAGTTCGCGTACTTGGACGTGAACAGATCAAAGTTGCTAGAGTACCTCACTAGCCTCTTCAAATCCCGGGTATAGTATTCCGCCTTCGCGTCCCTCTCCATCTCATGGAACGCCCGAGCTCCCTCCAGCATCCGCTCTATCACATCCCTCCCTATCCCATGGTTCACCACCTGAAAGAACCCCACATCCCTCGCCGCGGCCCCAACACGGGGCACTATCTTCGGCCTCCCCGCCCCGAGGACTCCCTGGAGGTCAATCACCGGGATCTCGAACTCCATATCAAGATCCTGACCATCTGCGGCGGGATACTCAGGAGGCCGCACGAATATCCTGGGGACCCTCTGGATGCCCGCGTCAACCAGGCCCTTCACTCCGGCCTTGGTGTTGTCGAAGTCCTCGAGGTCCTTGCGGCGGTCGTAGGGAAGGGGTAATTCTTCAGAAACAGGAGAAGCCATTTCGAGGATGTTGTGGTTATATGATCAATGGCGTGGTGCTTTGCAGGTATTTAAGGCCACATTTGGGGCGAGGAAAACCTTCTGATTGGATACAAGTGTGGATGAGAAATTTCACACATTTCTTTTATGTCCCTGTCTCATGAACTTTCGAGTATATAATCTTATTTTAACAAAGAGAGAAAACATTGATGATGGTTATTAGGTTACATCTCGTCTAAAACACGACAAATTATCTTACCATTCCTGTTAGTCTTGTGGGAATAGAAAAACTTGACATGCCCCTTTTTCCACAAGTTGGAAGCCCGGATTCATCAGATCATGATAGCATACCTCAGTTTGCAGAAGTTTAAACTCTACTTCTGCAATCTGAAGCTCTATGACGGCCCCTCTCTTGTTTTCGAGGACCACTCTGTAATACGCCGAGGTGTATTGTTCGGTCATTGATATCCCCTGTATATTGCCGGGTTTTCTTTGGATAGCAGCGCCCTGACGGGCCGTATTCCCTCGTCGGCAGCAATGAGTCATGACTGAAGAAGATGCCGCTGATAGCCGAGTTCAGACGGTGTTGGCCGGTGGCTCCATGTTCTTGAATATGTCACCGGACATGTGTAGTGTTCTCCGACCGAATTCTCGAGGAACTTCCTTTTCGGGATAATTTAAAATTTTTTTCAGTTCAATCTAAAACGTCATTTTCTTTTCCAGATCAGGATGTAACTATTTTTGTCCTCTTTTCGATTTTATTTTTTATGTAGACCTGGATCTTCATTAGTCCTATTTATAGTGCAAAAAGATTCAAACCATATATTAGATCAATATGTATAATATCAAATTATATTTTACTAGTACAAGATTAATATAATTTGGACTCAAAATTATAAATATGGTCCAAAGCTCAAGCTAATTCGAGTACCATCATATTCATTCAAGTTAAAATATGTATTCATTTAACTCATATGTGGTGGATATATTTTTGGACATATATTCATCTCATTCCGTTAAATTATTTTGAGAAAAAAATAAATAAAATAATGAACCCATATTATTAAAAGCAACATGCTAACCTTATCTATGTTTGCAACATATTTGAGCCCAACGTTTGGTCCGGCCCGTATTCCATAGTTCCTCCTCCGTCCCGTCAAGCTTTTTTAAAATAAGTTAGTTCGCAAAATAATTTACGTCGGATAATTTTAAACATTAACTTTGGTTCGATTCCCCGCGTCTCTACCTTCCCATCCATGGAGTCGTTGTAAGCCCTTAGATCCTGGACTCAGAATTGAATTTTAGGAGGCCGAGGCCTGTCCTTACGAAACCTTCTGGGACAAAAAGTCCTCGCAGAGCAGAGGAATGATGGACCACTTCTTTCTTTCTTTCCAGTTTCTTTCCTTCGAAGCTTCTCCTTACAAATGGAGGCTTTTACTGATTGATTCAGCTCATGTTCAAACATCTCCCTGTTTTACTCTTTCAATCTGGCAGGCTGATGACATGAACATCACTTGAGAATTTCAACAGATACTTTTCCCACATATCCCTCCAGCCATGATTCAGTAAAACAAGGGAAATGGTAAACAGAGACAGAAATGGTCACCCTTCAGCACGTAGTGGTTGGGCGGATTATTTTATCGGTACATGAAGACTTTGCCGGGTCGAACTTTTTCCCTATAAATAGAGATCATTTCATCATAACAGAGATCACGCAATCTACTCAATCATAAAGCAAACTCGAAATCGGAAAGAAGGAATTTCAAGCTCAAACTCCTGATCAAGAGATGAAGTTCCTTCCAGTCCTGATGATATTGGCTTTCTCAGCCTTATCTGCCCTTGCCTACGATCCCAGTCCTCTTCAGGATTTCTGTGTTGCGGTCAACGGCACCGAGGATGCTGTCTTTGTCAATGGGAAGTTCTGCAAGGACCCAAAACTTGCATCTGCTGATGATTTTGCCTTTACCGGGTTCAGGACTCCAGGAAACACTTCCAACCCTCTTGGATCGAAGGTCACTCCAGCTTTCGTGGACCAGTTCCCAGGAATCAACACCCTCGGGATTTCGATGGCTCGCGTAGACTTCGCGCCATATGGCCTTAACCCACCTCACACTCATCCTCGTGGCACTGAGATCCTTGTTGTCGTGGAGGGTACCCTGTATGTCGGATTTGTCACCTCCAACCAGCTCGGAAACCGTCTCTTCACCAAGGTCTTGTACCCTGGAGATGTCTTCGTGTTCCCCATAGGCCTCATTCACTTCCAGTTCAACGTTGGAAAGACCAAGGCCGTGGCCTTCGCCAGTCTGAGCAGCCAGAGTCCTGGTGTCATAACTATAGCAAATTCCGTCTTTGGAGCACAGCCTCCAATCTCTGCTGATGTCCTTACGAAGGCCTTCCAGGTGGACAAGAACGTCGTCAAGAAACTACAGTCGCAGTTCTGGTGGGACAACTAGAGACAAACACGTTAAACGATCATGTGATCGACACTCTGATACTCTGTTTCCTTTTATGTTTCTTGATCAGTCCAAATTCATTTTTCCTGCCGCAAATTAATAACTGATTGATATCATGTGACCTTTATACATTTGGAAGATGAATAAAAAGTAGCAACATTTCTGGATTTTCATTACTGCAAAACATGTGTTTGTCTTGGATGAAGTTCTAGGTCGGGGACCGTCGTTGGACATATCAGAGAGTGGATCCGAGAGAAGATGAATTATTAGTTTACGTGAATGAGAATCGCACACCATCATCCCCATAATCATCTTCTTTCGGTGTCCAAACAAATAGTTCGTCGTAAACTGAACGCGTCGAAGGAGACAAGCCATCCTTTTGACTGACCTGCCGTCCCTCGCGACGTAAAGACTAAATAAGTAGTAGTTCATATCTTTATTTCAACTGACCTGCCGTCCCTCGCGACTTTCACGTGCTTAAGCCACTTCCCGGTGGAGATGACGTACGGTTCATAAGTTCTTAACATTAATCCTGCACACGTTATTTTATATCACTCACACGCACACTTATTTCTGCATCCTTGAGAAACGCCATGCGGATGAAGTCTTACGTCTGCAACCTAAACTGTGACAGGAGGGTCTTCCTCTTGCCGTCAAGGCCTCTTGAGAAACCTCTTGCAGAGAACTCTTTCACCGTGACTTCCTTGTACAAAGCCGGATTATCGTCTGATAACAGCTCCTTAATCGGACCGTAGACCCTAGCCGACGGCATCATGTGGTTGTTGAAAAAGAAAGCCACTGACAGTCGTGGCCCGACATGGTTTGCCCTCACCCGATGTTCGACACTTACATAGATATCATTCGTCATGAGCTGCGATTACATGAAATAGATGGTAAACAGAGGAAAACGTTGCTCGAGATATCCTGTGGAATTATAACCTGAACAAATACATGATCGGATTGTACCTGGAGAAGATCTCCAATGTTGACGACCAAGGCACCTGGCAGGGGAGGAACTCCCACCCACTGGTCTCGATACATGACTTCGAGTCCACCGATATCATCTTGGAGGACAATGGTGAGAAAGGATGGGTCCGAATGCCTGATGGTGCCCATGGTCAGGTGAGGCTCTGGACAGGCCGGATAGTAGTGGCACAGAATGGAATGACCCATGGCGCAATCCAAATCCTTCAGGTAATCACGGTCAAGCCCGAGCGCCTCCGAAAGAAGCTCAAGCAAGGTTATCCCCAGCGCCTTCACGCGTTTCGAATAATCCATCACTATTTCCCTGTTTGCTGCGGGCAACTCCCCAGGATCCAAGTCCGGGGCCTCCATCTGGCAGTAAAGCGTGTCCCTCCAGTTCGCGTACCTCGACTTGAACAGATCAAAGTTGCTTGTGAACTTCACAAGCCTCTCCAGATCCCGAGTGTAGTATTCTGCCTTTGCGTACCTCTCCATATCGTGGAAAGCCCGAGCACCCTCCAGCATCCGTTCGAGCACATCCTTCCCTACCCCATGGTTCACCACCTGGAAGAACCCCACGTCCCTCGCCGCAGCCCCAACCCGGGACACTATATCCAACCTCCCTGCCCCGAGGACTCCACCAAGGTCAATCACTGGAATCTCAAACTCCATATCAAGATCCTGACCATCAGCATCGGCATCCTCAGGAGGCCGCACGAATATCCTTGGGACCCTCTGGATCCCAGCGTCCACCAGGCCCTTCACCCCGGCCTTGGTGTTGTCAAAGTCCTCGAGGTCCTTGCACCGGTCGTAAGGAAGGGGTAGTTCTTCGGAAGTCATTTCGAGGATGTTGTGGGTTATATGATCAATGGGGTGGTGCTTCGCAGGTATTTAAGGCCACATTTGGCGTGAGGAAAACCTTGTGATTGAATAAAAGTGTGGATGAGAAACTTTACACATGTTTTTTGGTCCCCGTCTCATTGAGGAGGATGAACTTTCGAGTACATAATGTCATTTTAACCAAGAGAGAGAGACATTGACGATTAAGTTACAACACGTTTAAAACACGTAGGATGATAAATTATCTTCATCATTCCAGTTAGTCTTGTCGGAATAGACAAACTTGACAACACCCTTTCTCCACCAGTTGTCATCCCGGTGGAGCCATCATTCCTGACCACATACATTTCTTATTGTATTCGAGTTGTGAGTTATATGATAAATTCATTTATAATCCAACCGTGACCAATTCAATATCGGGGGACCAACTTTGGCTTCATCAGATTTTGACTGTATCATTGGCTTTGCAAGAGTTCACAGGCTATACTACTTCTGCAATCTGAAGCTCTCAATGACTGTCCCGATATTGTCGTCGAGGCCCCGCCCGTAATACTCCGAGGTGTATTGTTCGATTGTGATATCCCTGTATATTGCCGGGTATTCTTCTGATAGCAGTTCCTTGATCGGTCCGTATTCCATCGTCGGTGCTAACAGGTAATGGCCGAAGAAGACGGCCACTGATAGCCGAGGTCCAACTTTGTTCGCCTGTACTCGGTGCTCCACGCTCTCGAATATGCCATTGGACATGAACTGTGACAGCAACGGTGAAGAAAATTTTCGAGAAAAATACAGGGGTTGGGTAAAGTCCTTGGTCATACGTCATACCTGTAGAAGATCTCTGATGTTGATGATCAAGGCGCCGGGCAGTGGGGGAACTTCGACCCACTGATCTCGGTGAAGGACTTTGAGTCCGCCACTGTTGTCTTGAAGCAGAATGGTAAGGAAGGACGGATCGGTGTGCCTGGTGGTGCCCATGGTCAGGTGAGGCTCCGGGCATGCGGGATAATAGTGGCACACGAATACATGCCCTTTAACGCAGTCCATGTTTTTGAGGTACTCACGTTTGAGACCGAGCACCTCTGAAAGCAACTCCAACAGAGTCATCCCTAAAGCCTTGACATATTTCGAGTACTCCAACATTGCATCCCTGGGAAACATCATGACCAGAATAAGATACAACTAAGACTGGATTCTCGAGAAATGCAAACTTCTTTGGGACACAGAAGCAATATAACATAAAAGTGCTCAGTCCAGCGCTAGAAATGGGTTAGAATGATCAGCCATGTGCATGAACCTGCAGATAGGAGGCAAGTGGAGAGGATTCAGCTCTTGAGGATCCATCAGACAGAACAGAGTATCCCTCCAAATCGCGTACTTGGACTTGTACAGTTCCAAGTTGTTGAAGTACTTCACCTTCCTTCCAGCCTCCTTGCTGGAGTACACTGCCTTCTCCTCCACAGGCATCTCATGGAATGCGCGTGTTGCCTCGAGCATCCTCACCGTCGTTTCCTTCCCTATCCCATGGTTCACCAAACAAGAAGAATCCCACCTCCCCTGCAGCCATCAGCACTTGGGGCACCTTCTCTGAGCTCCCTGGCCCACTAAGTTCCAAGAGGTCCAACACCGGGTTCTCAAACCTTGCACGATGAGAATCTCTCCCATCCCCTGTGAGATCCTCTGTATTCCGGACGAATATCCTGGGTATGGATTTCACGCCAGCTTCCACTAGGCCCTTCACAACAGCCCGAGTGCTGTCAAAGTCTTCGAGTTCCTTTCGACGGTCATGAAGTAACTCCATGATGAAGCTGATGCTGCATAATTCTCAGTTTCATGAGTTAAATAATAACGAATGAATGTCTCAAGAAAGCGACGATACCGAAAACTCGTTTTCTATCATAACACGGACCGCTTGATGTCTGTCCGCAAGCATCCTCTCCCTTTACATGTGCGTCACTGTTGTATAAGTTGGTAACTGAAGTAAAATCACATCTAACGCGAAATGAATTGAATAACCTCTGGGACAGCAATCAGGAAAGGAATTGCTCTGGACTAAGATGGAATGACTAAAGCCACTAAACATTGAGGATATTCATTCGGACACAAAACATTGCATTTTAAGGAATTGTTCGTCCAGGACATGGATTGATGCGAAAAGGACTTCCATTTGATATTCAACGAACTCTTCAGTGATTCACAGATCAAACAACTCTGGCCCTCAAGTTCCATAAAACACATCCCAGCCGTCTTCCTGTATGTTAAACTACGGAAACCGTTTCTGGCCATTCAAGGAAGATGCCCTATTCTTCCAAAATAGCTTTGAACCAACAGCTCAGAGCAAGAGATGTCAACCCGGTTCGGCTTGAGGAGACGTATTAAACTATATAATATAAATCCAGCCTCACGTAACACCAACTTTTTTTCTTAAGTGATTGGAGGGAGGGCTGTTCTCGGTAGAAACAGTGGGGATTGATGTGTGTGTGGGGTGGTGGGACTTTGGAAAGGGAAGGGAAGCCTACCAAAAGCACAGAGACACACACGAGATCCCTTCCCCTCTCCTCCTCCATTGGTCGGTCGGTCCCCCCCCTGCGCCTTGATGTATATACTTAGATTAGGGTCATGGGCTACCCTAATTCTTCTCCCTCTTTCTTTCCTGTGAAACATTTTTAAAAGACATAGGATATACCCACCATCACCCCCTACCCCCTTACCCAATATTATCATGAATTATTAGGCCAAAGTAGGTGGACAGGAGTTGCCAGCCATCAATATACGGGGGAGGGGAGGGATGGTCGTTATTGTTTTCCAGGCTAGACATGGGGGGAATCTCTCCAAACCCAGCAACCATGACTCAAACTTTGATTATTCTCCCTCTCCCTCCCTCTGATTTAGATTAAAAAGCTTTACAATTGAAACAACACAACATCGCCAACCAGGTACAAGCAGAAAAAGGGGGTGTAATTTTCTGCCCATTTGGATTTGTCTTCTTCCTGTCGGGATTCTTCCTCCCTTTCATTACTGATTCCCTGTTTTTTTCGTATGTTTTTGTATAGGCTATGTTATCCACACCCTGAGTACATTGAACTTGACCGTACATCCTTTTGGGTCATGTCCCCGCAGCAGTGGTGTCTTGCCTTCGGCTGAGAATGTGGCATGTTGCCCAGGAAGCCGGCATTCCCGATATCGCATGCCTGCCACATATCTATTATGTGAATGCGGATCATATTCGCAGAAGAAAAAAGTAGAAATTAATAGTGTTGACAAGATTTTGATGATGAGTCAAACAGCAGGTTTGACATGCTATGACGAAGATATACTTCGTAATAAAGGAAACACATCGAGAAAATATTTTCTTCGCCCTTCAATAATCTTATCAGATCAAGAGACGTGATTAGAGAATATTTCTATAATAAGATATTTCAATAATTAATTAATTATTGATTATCTTAATTATATTATTAATTCAAAAAGGGAATATTCTTAAGAATATTATTTGAATTAATATTTGTCTGATAAACAAATGTTTGAAGGTCAAAAATAAAATATTTCCTAATCAAGGAAATTATTTTGTTATTTTTGGCAACTTCTATCTAATCTTCTGTAAAATATTAGGTTATTTAGAAACCGTTCTCAAACAATGTTTTCAGACCAATTTCGTCCAGATACAATGAAAATCTTATCTAGAACGAATTATGTCAATTTGGAAATAATTGATTGATTATTTCCTTGTATAGAATGATAACTTGCTCTGACGAGCTGAACCTTCTATCATGTAATATCTGGGGAATAAAACGTCTGGTTAATACAAAATTAATTATGGACGATTCCAACAGATAAACAAATGTGTCCATGATCAGATTTCTCAAGTTGGAAATAAAATATTCTTTCTTTCCAACGATAGAAAGTTGCTGACCGAATTAGGCTCTAACCTTCTGTATGATGAGATCTTACAATTGGATGATCTGATTGATTTGAAATCAATCAGAGATTGTCTCCAAATATTTTATACACGTTGGGGATGAATCTGGTCAAATTTCGTATTTGGTAAAATAAGTTTCCTTCTTCACAGGAGGACGGAACATCTATATAAGAGAAAAACCTAAAAACATTTTAAAAATACATCAGAGCGTAAGTCTTGACATTTGGCAACGTTATTGGTTGTTTAACGTGTGTGTGAGTGTGCAGGACGGGTTCTCCAGGCGAGCGTTCTCGTAGGAGGTAACTACAGCGGGTTGAGCGTGGGTGAAGCCGCTCCGGTGACTTCGTTGCGTACAGATCCGAGGGACTCGACCGGAACTTTGTCCGTGCCGTCTGACTGCGTGCACCAGGGCCTGGGGGAAGGGTTCGTTGGTGGCGAGTAGACGTATAGAGTTGGTCGGAGAGAAGGAGGCTGTAGCAGGGGTTCAGTGGTGAGGGACCACCAACCTTCTGTAGTTGGTTATTTCGTTGTTTGTGTGTTTGCAGCAGGTGTGCATTGGTGAAGCCACTCCGTAGGCGTCGTTGGCTGTGAATGCGAAGGACTTGACCGGGAAGCTGTCCGTGACGTCGGACTGCGTGCACCAGGGCTTGGGAAGGGTTCGTTGGTGGCGAGTAGGCGTACAACAGGTCTAAGAGAAGGTTCTGCAGCAGGCGTAAGTGGTGAGGAACTGCAACCTACTGTAGACAGTTTATCTTTATTTGTTTTGCAGATTAAACCAAAAATACAAAAAGAGAAGTACATCAGAGACGTCCAAACACTTGGAGAAGGCGTCGTTGAATCTGTTCGCTGATCCACAGAAGCGACAGTTCGCTACAACGTCACAAAGGCTGAAGCTTCCAGCCAAGATTCTGTGCTTGTACAAGTCTGGTTGATTTCCTTGTGATTCGACCTAGACTCATCCTAAACTCAGCAAGAGGGTTTCTTGCACTGGTTAAGCTACTCTAACCGCACCGTGGTCAAAGAAACTATTTTCTTGTACCATAGAAGGTTCAACCTTCTACACTGTAATCACTATTTCAAAGTATTAGTGAAAACGACCGAAAGTGGACGTAGGTGCATTCACCGAACCACTATAAAATCCCTTGTGTTCTTCGATTCATTTTGAAGTCCATTTCACAAGTTCTGTGTTACAGCAACTTGCTTCCGCTGTGTGGGTTGTGAAAAATCGTTTAAGAATTCCTTAATTAGACTTAACACTAATTCACCCCCCTCTTATGTAATCTTTGGACCAACAATTGGTATCAGAGCGGGTTTCAACGGAAGCTTAACAGCTTGTTGAGATCTTATAGCAGCTCAAACCTTCTGTACGCTCTCTGACCATCACCGCCTTGTTGTATTCTATAGAAGCTTTGTTCTCTGTTTGAATTCAACAACTGATATCAGAAAGGGTATCAATAGAAGCTTAGCAGCTCGTTGAGATCCTACAGCAGCTCGTACCTTCCACGTGCTCTATTTCTATTATACAGAAGCTTACGCTCTGTTACTGTCACAAGTTGGTTTGTTTCTACAGTAGCTTTTAGCTATGCTAGAACAAAATCATTTGTAATAAAACAGGATTCAACAAAAGCTTGAGTGCTCTGTTATATCCTATAGAAAGTGTTACCTGCTAAATGCTTAAAATTGCTACAGCGTTGTTTTACTTCTGCCGAAACTTTAAGGTTTCTGTGGAATTAAACTCTCTGGTATTTCTGCTATATTCTACAGAGATTTGATTACCAGAAACGTCATTTTCAGTCTAACAGAAGCTTCTGTGCGTTGAGACTCAGTACAGTACCATTAAGGTTCTACTGTTCTGCGTAAAAGCTTAAACCTTCTGTAAGTTGAAAAATGAGCGATAATTATTATGTACCGAAACCACATATTGGGAATCTACCCATGTTTGATGGTAAAAATTTTTCCTATTGGAAAATTCGAATGAGTGCCTTTGTAGATGCAATCGATGATGATTTGTGGTCGTTCATAGAAGACGGTCCACCTATTCTACCGATTGAACTACAAATTGGTCCTGATGGTCGTCCTACTCGGGAGTACCTTAGGATCAAACGACTCACTAAAACGGCTAAGTACTTAATGTTTAGTGCTATGTCGGAAAGTGAATTCGTTAAAGTCTCTACTTGCACTTCGAGCAAAGAAATCTGGGATAAACTTATCACCATGTATGTTGGGACAAACCAGATTAGAGAAACCAAGGTGAATTTCTTAATTCATCAATATGAGAATTTCACCATGAAAGGAGAAGAATCTGTAGAACAAATGTTCCAGAGACTTAACCTCCTAGTAGATGCCTTAACTCATTTAGGCAAACACTATACTAATTCTAAATTAGTAAGAAAGGTTCTACGAATTTCACCCAAATCTTGGGAAGTCAAGAAAACGGCTATTGAAGAAGCGAAGGATCTTTCTACTCTTAGATTAGATCAGCTAATGAGCTCCTTAATGTCATATGAAATGGAGAGAACCTCTCAATCTGATGTGAAAAGAGCTTCGGTAGCCTTCAAAGCATCAGAAGAACCAATAGAAGATTCTGACAATGAAACAGAAATCGATTCGGACGATGAACTCGCTATGATTGCTAAACGCCTTCTGTGGTTCGCCTCCAAAAGATGTTTCAATAAGAGAAATCAGAAACGGGAAAAGCTATCTGATCCTAAGATGATCAGATGCTATGAGTGCAATAGGAAGGGACATTTCAAGTCTGATTGTCCTTTACTTAAGGAGAAGGAAAAACCTTCTGTACAAACCAAACCCAAGAAAGCAATGATTGCTTGGGCGGATATCGAAGATTCTGATGATGAGGAAGAAGAAGCACTAATGTGCGTAACTACTCACATAGAAACTCAAAACTGTATAGAAAGTCAACTCTGTTTTCGAACAGAAGCTACAGAAAGTGAATGGTATCTGGACAGTGGCTGCTCAAGGCACATGACCGGAGATCCATCCAAATTTTCTAAGCTGACTTTACAGAACGGAGGTTCTGTTAAATTCGGTGACAATAGCAAAGGCTCTGTCATTGGAATAGGAACTATTGGAAGTCCTGACTCTATGGCTATAGAAGAAGTTCTGTTGGTTACAGAACTTAAACATAACCTGCTGAGCATTAGCCAGCTTTGTGACAAAGGCTATACTATAACCTTTGATAAAGATAAATGTTCTGGTATCCTAAATAATGAAGTCCACTTCATTGGAAATCGGAAAAGGAACATCTACACTTTAACATAGAAGAGCTTCTGTGCTACAGAAATCTGTCTTCTGTCTGTCAAAGACGAAGCTAATCTTTGGCATAGAAGGTTAGGACATTCCAATCTTCAATTGCTATCTAAGCTTGCTAGAAAAGAATTGGTAAAAGGCTTGCCTAATATCAAATTCGAGCAAGACAACTTCTGTGAAGCTTGTTCGCTTGGTAAGCAAACTAAATCCTCATTCAAGTCTAAGAATGAGATTTCTACTACTCAGCCCTTAGAACTTCTACATATGGATTTATTTGGTCCAACTAGAGTTCATAGTATTGGTGGTAGAAGATATTGTCCAGTAGTAGTAGATGACTACTCTAGATACACATGGGTCAAGTTTTTGACTCATAAAAGCGATGCATTTGAATCTTTCATTAAGCTCGCTAAGCAATTACAGAATGAAAATAGATCTTCTGTGAAAGCTATTCGAACGGATCATGGTACAGAGTTTGAAAACCATGATTTCGCTACTTTCTGTGATGAACATGGTATCGATCACAACTTCTCTGCTCCTTACACTCCTCAACAAAATGGAGTTGCAGAAAGGAAAAATCAAACCCTTATAGACATGGCCAGAACCATGATTTGTGAGAGCAATGTTCCACAAGTCCTTTAGGCTGAAGCAGTGAATACAGCCTGCTATATCTCTAATAGAGTACTGCTAAGACCTAAATTAGAGAAAACTCCCTATCAACTATACAGGGGGAGAATACCGAATATTTCCTATTTTCATGCTTTTGGAAGTCCATGTTTTATACTGAGACCTTCTAAGGACAATCTCGGGAAATTCGATTCTAAATCAGATGAAGGTACCTTTTTAGGATACTCACTGACTAGCAAAGCCTATAGAGTCCTTAACAAAAGGACTTCTACAATAGAAGAGTCAATTAATGTAAAAATTAATGACTCACCAACAGAAGATAATACTAATCAAGTAATATCTTTTGAACCTACAGAAATACCTGTAGAACCCAAATCTTCTAAGGAAGGAAGAGAAGGGAACGGACATTCTCTTCACAATTCTCGAAGAGAATCTGAACAAACTGTTGAAAATTCTCCAGAAGCATCATCTTCGCAGAATAATCAACAGAATGATATAAGAGCACCTGCTTTATATCAAAAACGACATCCTATTGATCAAGTCATAGGAGACTTTGATAGAGGCATTCAGACGAGACGTTCTGTAAATGCTCACTATGAACATTCTGCATTTCTTTCACAGAAAGAACTAGATGGAATAGATGAAGCTCTAGGTGATCCAGATTGGATCCTTGCAATGCAAGAGGAGCTTAATCAATTCGAAAAGAACAAAGTGTGGACACTTGTTCCTAAACCTGATAACCGTTCTATTATTGGAACTAAATGGGTATTCAGGAATAAACTCAATGAGTCAGGTGCTGTTGTAAGAAACAAAGCACGACTTGTTGCCAAAGGGTACTCTCAAGAAGAGGGTATTGACTTTGATGAGACGTTCGCTCCTGTAGCACGTCTAGAAGCAATACGGCTACTGTTAGCCTATACTTGCTACAACAACCTCAAGTTGTATCAAATGGACGTAAAAAGTGTTTTTCTCAATGGAGAAATTAAAGAAGAGGTATACGTAAGTCAACCTCATGGATTTGAAGATCCACAGCACAAGAACAACGTTTATAGACTTTCCAAGGCTCTATACGATCTAAAACAGGCGCCTAGAGCATGGTATGAGAGACTTAGCTCCTTTCTGATTGAAAAGGGCCATAAAAGAGGAAGAGTAGACACCACTCTCTTTCTCAAACACAGAGGTGATCATTTAGTAGTTGTCCAAATCTATGTCGATGATATTATATTTGGATCAACAGATGATAAGCTCTGTACAGAATTCTCCGAACTCATGACAAGTGAGTTCGAGATGAGCATGATGGGGGAACTTACGTTCTTCCTCGGCCTACAAATTCAGCAGACTAATGAAGGTACTTTCTTACATCAAGAGAAGTACACTAAGCAACTCCTGAAAAAATTTGGCCTAGAGGGCTCTAAGCCTCTGTCTACTCCAATGGCTACAAGTGCAAAGATAGACAAGGACGAAAATGGTAAAGAAGTAGATAACTAGCTCTACAGAAGCATGATTGGCTCTCTTCTGTATCTTACTGCTTCTAGACCAGACATACTATTTAGTGTATGTCTCTGTGCTAGATATCAATCAGCACCTAAAGAGTCTCATCTGACAATGGTCAAGAGAATCTTTAGATATTTACAAGGTTCTGTAAATCTTGGCATATGGTATTCCAAGAGATCAGACTTCGTTCTCATTGGTTACTCAGATGCTGACTTTGCAGGATGTAAGATCGACAGAAAAAGTACTAGTGGTACTTGTCAGCTAATGGGAAACATGTTGATCTCATGGTTTTCCAAGAAGCAGACTTATGTTGCTCTATCCACTGCAGAGCCGAGTATATAGCAGCTGCAAGATGCTGTGCTCAACTTCTATGGATGAAACATCAACTTGAGGACTATGGTCTTTCATTTGCTGAAATTCCGATCATGTGTGATAATACTAGTGCGATTCAATTAACGCGCAGCCCAGTTTATCATTCACGATCAAAACACATAGAACTCAGACATCATTTTCTGAGGGATAATGTACAACAAGGTTCTGTAAGCGTGGAATACGTTAATACAGACCAGCAATTGGCTGACATTTTCACCAAACCCTTGACCAGGAGAAATTCTTCTATTTCAGGAATGAATTGGGGATTTGTCATCCATTTTAATAATAGAGACGTTGTACAGCATGTTCAACGTTCTTGTAAATACCCAAAATTCCTTATCTACTCAACCAAGGCTTATTACATTGATAAATATTTCATGACGAAAAGAAGAGATACAATTATCGAAAAAAAGCGCGCTCTCTACCAATCTTATTACGTGCATCTAATTATACAATGCAGAAATTTAATGTTTGGGTTTGCAAACAGTTTTAAATAAAGGTTTTCAAAGTAGCATAAACATTGTTTTTTTACAAGTAAAGTTAATTGTATTTTTAGTGCCTCTCCCCGACTTCATTTTACGGGTCCATTTACTTATGATTTTCTTCCCGTGATTTTCTTTTTAATGAATTTTGCTTTGTCACCAAACGAATTATTTCGCTTTGTCATCGAATCATCCAGCTTTATGAAATTGTCTTTATTAACATTCCTTGATGTTGTTTTATTATTTGCTTACCCTGTTAAGAAATCGGACATTTCTTTGATTATTTTGTTTACGTATACAATTGGTCTATTAGACATTTTCTGTTACTTTTTCTATTGTCTCTGATGCTTTATTCTTGTTGATACGTGATTGTTTACGGAGGATGTGGTATTGGTAATATAAGAATGGTTGTCGGCAGACAAAACCAAGGATGTCCGCCCATTTGAGTCGTACTATTTACCAAACATACTTCATCTTAAACGTAACTCAGGGAATGTTCCGTATGAATTATATACAAGATTGGGTGGATTGCTATCTCTCAGAGGCTGGGATTATTGCTTTATGAACAAGATAAGCAATAGCAAAGGATTGTTTGTTTCTCAAGCGGGACAAGTCAAATCCAACGAAAGTCGATTTTTATCTTTTCTACATGCGGACGAAACCTGGGTTACTGGGTTAAGGAATGTAAAGGGTTCCGTAGTGAAAGGTCAAACCGCTATGTTCTGTAAACCCACTATGGACGGTAGCTTGTTGAGATTGTTTCACCTGGAGGATATCTTGCAATCCATTTTCATCATCGGTTCCATTGCTGCTGCTATTTTACCAGCATATTGGACACTCTGACAGAAGGCCATCAACAAGTGACTGCACAATCTTCTTAATGTGGTTTCGATGGGGGTTCGTGGCAGCAGGTTTTATAGCATTATCCATGGCTGGTGTAAGCTGGTATTTGGAAACCAGAGAAAACTATTGGATTTGTCACAGAGAACAGCAGGAAAGTTAAGAGTCTTCAATGCGGAGTACCTCAAACGACTCGTAACGGCAAGAATTAATGACGAAAATCAAGGAGGCTCCTGCACAAAAAAGGAAAGAGTTTTGTAACCTACGTCGGTTATATAATCTAGAAATAAGTTTTGTAACCTACTTCCCTGGCTGATTTTCCTCCTAAGCCTATAAATCAGCTACGGGAGACAGAGAAGGGAGGACCATCACTTACCTGAACACACAGACTCTCACAGAGGAGACCACTCACCTTGAGAGAGAACTACACCACTGGACCGGAGATACACCACTCCTCGATCCTCCCCTGTCACGTTCTCACCGTCCCCAGTCAAGGTAAGGCCATGCCAAGGATATGGGAATCCCGTTCAACCAACCCAAATGGAGTACTCGACAGATTTCTTCTTCTGTAAACGCAACATCGATAACACTCGATGCAACCAGCGACGCTTGACATCTCTTCCTAGCAACAACGGAAGCAAGCTTTCCCGTAGATTATCCGACCAACATGGTGTTTTTCCCCGCTGTAGCGGCAGAAACAACGACCGTCCCCTTTAGACAGATCAGCCAATGCAACATCTTCTCGTGCTATTGATGGAAGATGACACCTCCGCTTCCCGTGACTGCACATCCGTGTCACGGGAGGCCTCCTTTGATTTTGATAGTTTGTTTTACTTGCGCAGGTTCAATAGGTGACTAACGGCATCATCTTCTCCGACCAGCCAAGGTCACCCTGCAAACAGGGACGCTTCCTCCAAGCCCCTTGGTTCCTAGATGAGCAGCCCACGGAGGATTTTCCCTGTTCTACATCAGCGGTTGCGGTGCCACGCCCAGATGATTCCTTAGCCACGATTCGACGCTCAGGACAAATGCCTCGACCTTCCAACCCTCCCTAGCATCGGCTTCTACAGGATCGGCGACTGAGCAATCCACGGTCTTTCCTGATATCATCAGATTCCTCCGGCGTACCCATGACTGCAGCGGCCACTACGCTCTCCACGATTATGTGCCTGAATCAGTCATTCTCGACACCCCTAGAACCAGCAGTGGGAACCCATCTTCCCCTGCGTTTTCCAGAACCGAGAGTGGTATACTTGTCTTCCCCGGGCATCTTCAGAACTGGCGACGGCGGAGAACCCATCACTTCTCCTGTCCCCAGACCTCGGCGGCAGAACCAGCAGCGGCGCTCCCGTCCTCCTCCAGTGCTGCCAAGCCCGGTAGCGGCAAACCACAGCCACCTCTGGTGCTTTTAAGCTCGGTAGTGAACCAGCCTCCCCAACGATCTTAGGCTCGGCGGCTGCAGACCCTTCTCCCGGCGGTCTCTACGGCGACGACTCCAAATATTCCAGATCCAGCGGCACCCACCTTCCCCGGGCGTCCCTGGAACCTATAACGACGACCACGCCCTTTCCGGTGTCCCAAGATCTAGAACCAGCAGCGGGGGCAACTCGTCCTCCTTGGCGTTCCCACAAATCCAACGCGGACAACCCACTAAAGTCGGCGCTCCCCGACGCCGGCCGTCTCTCCCTCAGCAACCCTCTTTATTATCGTCGTGGTTAGCCTCGCATCAATGGCGGCATGGTAGCTGTGGAAGAGTTTTCCCGAACCAGGATGAAATCTGGTAATGTGTCCTCCGTGTCTTTCGTTCAATTTTACCTTTTTAATTATTTATTTTAATTAATTAATTATTATTATTATTTTTCCTTACAAGACATTGATTTCGTCCTTAAATAGATGGTAAAAAATGCAGATTTAGTTAAAGTAACTTTAAACAATAGGATTTGCTTTAATTAAATATCAATTTTATGAACGGCTTTGATTAATGATTATAATTTGCTCATAGTTACATAAACTTAGTAATTTGATCACATTATGTTCCATTTTAGCCCATTTCTTTAAGCAATTTTCATTATTTTACATAAAAAAAAATGAAACATACAATTAAACTCATCTTTAAGTGAATTTTAATTATCAATAAATTTTCTAACAAATTTCTTGGTTTATTTTGCATGAAAATTAAACGAGAAATTCGAGGTGATCGACAAGGCGATCTCGACACGGTGGAGGGTTCACTAAAGCGTCCCCAACTGACTGACTCAACGCCAATATAAGCCCCCTCCAGTCAAGCCTCAGGTACATGAGGGAGGTGCGGGCCTCTCGTTTTTTTATATTTCCACATGTAACGGATTGCGGGCCCAAGTGCATAGGCCCGCAATCACCGCCCCTTCCCCGCTCCCTTTGATCTCAATAATTGTCTGTGCCTGTCCGCATGCCTTAGGCCCATAGGTTTATCGTCGTATGCGATTGTTAAACAATACATGAGTTCGGGTCCAACGCCTGAATCGGGTCCAACGCCTGTTAACCAAAAGCAAAATTTAGGAGCAAACGCCACCTTTTCGCATGTTTAAATGTAAGAATTAGTAATTAGGAATCCCCGAATCTACTCTGGTTTTCCGACTTAAACCAAGCTTTTAAAAATAAGTCGGTGGCGACTCCGTAATAGTTTACCTAAGTTAAACAATACATTTTTTACGAAGTCATTTTGGATGAGGGACTGACGACACGAGCCGCTCTTGGAACCTCCTGAAGCTTCCTTCTCGGGCCATGCGCTTCTTTTCGCCTGTCGCCTCTTAAAGAGCATGGAGACGATCGGCGAAGAGTCTGGGCAGAGCCGGTCAGGAATCGAAGGAGGGACCACCCTGGTCTTTTCTGCAGCGTTCAACGCTCGAGTCGCGACGCCCATCGAAAGACTCTAGGGGAGCGGACCCGGATCCTCGGGTCGTCCGAACCGCCGCGCGCGTGCTAAGCCGGAGGGCGCGCGTACATCCCGGATGGCGACTCCGCTGGGGACTCTGCATGTGGATTCCTTTCAAACGCTCTTACATTTTTAATCCACATGCGGAGAGGAGTTTTTGTTTGCGCATGTACTTGCTTGGCTCGGTGCCCTTTGTTTTCCCTCATGGTTGTGTTTGTTTACTGCTTTCCTAATCATATCTAGGTGTGCCCGAACCCGGGGCTAGGATTTTTAGGGGGGTCACCGAGAGGCTCAGCCTGCTGCTATTTGCGGTATGGTTTTTGGCCGGGGCCCCGCCTCCCTCAGTCCGAGGGAGGTTTAGAAGCCTTCATCCGAGAGTCTAGTATTGTTTGTCCACTACAGGTACCAGACGCCGCATATGCATTTGCTTGTTACTAAGTGACTGCTACCTGTGCAGGGACAGGTCTCAGGTATGTTTTTGTTTGCGATAAATCGTAATAACTAATTTTTTTCATCTTGCAGCGGTTTGGGTTGGTTGCGGGGGTTTCCTCAACTCTCTTTCTCCCTTCCTTATCTCCCCTATTTACATTACTGCATCCATTAACATTCATTCTGCATGAGTGCCTGCAATGCAAAAGTTGACGCATCGACTCATTTATATTTGTTCAATACTCTTCAAACGTAAATAATTCGCATGCAAATTGACCTCATATTAGGATTTGGATTGGATTGTTGTTACAATTGAATGACGTCCAAGCTTATAGGTTGATCTCATGGAGTCAATAGCGCTACGCAGGGGGGTTCCATCTACGGATTTGCTTCGACGGTGGCTCGATGTCCTCAGACCCTCAGAAAGGGAGTTCGTGCAACAAAAGCTTGGAGGTCTCTTTCACCTCATCCGCATGGAAGTTGATTGGTTCCTGCTCCAGCATCTCGTCGCTCGCTGGGATCCCGAGAGCTATACCTTCAGATTTGGAACTGGCGCCGACTTACGAAGAATACGGAGATCTCTCGGCACTACCTCCTCACTCGGGAATCCTTCCCCTACCCTATGACGACAAGCCAAGGAACTACGTAGCTCGTCTCCTTCAAATCTCACCAGCAGTTGTACCCAGCTTGTTTACCGCAGAAGGACACATCAGCGTCAACAAGCTCTTCGAGTTACGCAACACGCCGTATGAGCCGCACATGGGAGACGGTCAAGGATCAGCGAGGGCCTTTATCCTCTTGTTCGCAGGGACGATACTCTACCCATACAGTGAGGCATTGCTCAACAAGCGAAGAGTCTACCTGACAAAAGCAATCATCGAAGGAAGGCCTTTCCTTCCCAACCTGGTCGGCGAAACAAATTACAGCCTCACCCGAATTGCACGCAGAGCTAGAGAGGGAGTGCAAAATCACAAGTTCACCTTCAGCCCGACACTACTCCAGGCATGGTTCTACATCCACGTCGGCATCACCGGAGAATCGTTCAGACGAGAGCAATTTCCAGATTTACTCGACCGAATATCAGGACGTGCTCGCCTTCCGACTCGTACCTTTGCTGGTGTCCGAGCTCTCTTCCGGTCTCTGGAGCCAGAGGACTTCTACCAGATGGCCAAATGCTTCGATGTGGACTGGGCCATCATAAGTTCCTTGGATGGAGATTACATCCCAATCGTCGGGATCACCGGGACGTCTTACTACTGTCCGGCACGGGTTATGCACCAGTTCGGAGGAATCCCGCGGATCAGAACAGCACCAACTAAACCATTTGATCCAATCGACCTAGATAGCCCACCATCAAGGGGCGTAATTCGGCGAGCAACGACACACTTCGCACGCGTGTGGATGACTTTCACAGAGAAAGAGTTCGACCTTCCCCCAAGACATCAGAAGGACATTGACGCCCAGTCAGCCCGTTTCCAGAAGAAGCGCATTACTCCTTGGGATCGCATTTGAAGATCGACTCTATCACAACGAGCTTCAAATCCCATTTCATCTTTTATTCGTCAAACTTTTTAATACTCTTTGTAATAAACTTCAGCTTAGACGACGTTTCGCTGACTTACTTTCTTTCTCTTGGAATGAATTCATTGTAAATACAATCCAATCCTTGCATTAGACATGACCATGCATCACTACATATCATGCATCCAAAGTATCACATTGCTCAATATTGATTCAACTCTTTTCTTCCCACTAAGGTACCGAACAGCCAAGATTGATCCGCAAAGAAAATGTCCGAGAACCCGCTCCACCCGAGAAGCTATAGCCGCCATCGCTCCAAGCCGCACCTCCACTTCTTCAATTACTTCCACCATTAGTAACTCTCTCGTGACCGTTGAGGCTATTCCAACTGCTCCTGCTGCTGTCTTGACTGTCACTACCACGGGATCGGTTCAAACATCAGCACCGGTTTTGCCTCTGGCTAGGTCCCCCGTTCTCGCCGAGCTATTCCCTAGAGCCCCAGTCTTCACCGTCGGGCCGTCCACAGCTGGGGTCAGTGCTCCAGTTTTCATCCCACCTCTGGCGGCTTTCACGACGCCGGCAATCGAATCATCAACTGCTCCACCAGTGGTATCACCACTCAGCCTCAACACGTCTGAGACGGCCCAAAGCGCTAATGATACTTCCCTGGGAGTTAAGGTGGAAACCCTCACAACCGAGCTGTCATCTCTCAAATTGATGATGGCTGAGTTCTTCCAGCGGCAACCAACGGTTACACCTGCCGTTTCTATTGTCTCCCAAAACCCCCATCTTCCACCTATCATGCCTGGATCCACCTTATCTACAATGCCACCTTACTTCCCACATATTCAACCAGGCCTAATCTCTTCATCAAGCCCTCCATTCCCCCATAACCATGTTAACCCTGGATCCGCTATCTCCGCAAGTATAGCAGTACTTTTTTATAACCCACACATGCGTGGACCGCCTTTTTCGTCAACCACAACACCACCATATCTCCCACCATACTACCCTCAACCTTCCACACTACGGCCAAATCCCTATCAATCAGCGCCACTTGGGCCATCTCCCTATTTTCCTGCCGCCCCTACAACTGCCGGCTTTCCAGTACCCCAGGCTCCACATGTGGAATCAACTGTGCCAAACCCGACAAGTCGTAATGCGGCCATTGTCGATCAGTTATTTGGTGAACAACAGCAGGCCAATGCTTTCGAGACAAGGCTCGAAGCTAAGATTGCCACGATACAAGAAGAGGAGGCACGTCGTATGGCGAGAATGGAGGAGCGCCTCAATGCTATTCAGGGGCACCAAGCTCACAACTGGGAATATGCCAACCACCATGTCCCCCAGATTCAGGTCCCGCCAAAGTTCAAAATGCCTGAGTTTGAGAAGTTTCGTGGAAATGGCTGCCCGGAGTTACATTTGAAGCACTTCTGCCACAAGATGGCTGTATACCCGGTAGATGACAAGTTTCGCATCGCCATGTTCTAGGAGAGCTTAGCGGAGTCGGCGTTGCACTAGTATTACACCAAGGATGTGAGCCAGTACACAACATTCAAGGAGTTAGCCCTCGACTTTCTCAATTACTACAGTTTCAATGTAGAAATGGCACCCACGATATCAGACTTGCGAAAACTGAGAAGGTACCGCTCCGAAGACATCAAGCAATTTGCTTATCGGTTTAGAGAGATGGCTTCGCAGATTAAGCCAGCATTGAAAGAGAAAGAGCTGATAGATGAGTTCTTCCAACTCCTGCCGCGCGAATATCTACCATACATGATTGGTCAGACCATCACAACCTTCGCCCAAGCAGTCATCAATGCCGATAAACTCGATGGGGCAAGCCGAGATGGATTAATTCCTCCCCCTTCAGTAAAGCCAGCCGTCAAACCAAAGCCCAAGGAGCTTGTCGCGGCTGCAGAGCACAATAAGGCAGCGGCACCGCCGACTTCATATGCGCCAAGGTCATACGCCGCAGTTACCTTTAGACCCCATGTGCCTGTGGTGGCCAATCCTAGACCAACCGCTCCCGTGACGATGGACCAGCAGCCAAGGCCTGCACGGCAAGAGCGTCCCCGACGCAGATTGGAGGACCTAGTTCCGACTCCCGACCCATTAGATGTAATGTTCACCCGGCTGAGAGACATGGGCTTCATCTCACCCATAGACCCTAAACCGACCAACCCTTCCTCTTTCGGCTACAATCCCAAGGCGAGTTGTCAATATCACTCTGGAGCACTGGGGCACGATACCAAGGATTGCATCGCGCTCAAGTTTAAAATTCAGAACTTGTTGGACGACGGCGTCATCACGTTCCCAACACCAGCCACAACTCCAAATGTCATGAGCAACCCGTTGCCCGAGCACGTCAACTATGTTGGGGCGAACCCCTTCGCACCGCTGACTGATCATGAAGAAGAGGTGCATTTACATGAGGTGGAGCAAGAGGTCACTGAACTGCGAATGCAACTAAGGTCAATCGAGGGCGAAGCTGGAGACGCCGACCTCGCATGCGCACCCATTATATACCACCCAATGTGGCTGTACCCCTAAATCTCATGCCGGTATATATTAGACAGGCTAAGAAACCGCACTTCCAGGTTCCAATTGCTCCTCCTAGAACTGAAGTTCAGCCTCCGAGAAAGCAAAAGAAGTCTGATTCTGAGAAGATGGATGGTACGGAGGTCAAGACACATGAGTCTGACGGAGAAGAATATGTCAACATGATCAAGTCCAATCGTGGCCGAGGACAAGGCCGAGGACATGGACGTGGACGTGGATCATACGGAGGAGGTACACACCCCCTACAGATGCATGCCGCTATACCGGACATCTTTCCCCAAGTACTCCCTCGAGCACCATATGTCTACATCCCATTGGGTCCGGCGCAACCGGAGATGCTACCACAAGCACCTGCACTGATACAAATGGAACCAAGGAGTCCAATTGTCATTGGCCCAAGTGGCATGACACCCAGCCCAGAAGTCGAGCTCATCACCCGTTCAGGAAGAGTGGTGCCGGCTCCAGAGCCTCAACAGCAGCCTGAGTCCTCAAAGCCCAAGGGGCCATCAAATGAACAAATTCGTAAGGTGATCTACTCGGTGAAAGAAAGCGACTACAACATTGTCGAGCAACTGAAGAAGCAACCCGCCCATATCTCCCTCTTTGATTTGATCCATTCTTCCGACAAGCACAGGGAGATGTTGGAGAAATTTTTGGCCGAGGTACATGTACCGGAGGAGATTGAGGTCAACGCGCTGGACTCGTACATGAACAGCATGCTGGCAAACAATGCCATTACCTTCTCAGAAGATGACCTCCCTGAAGGAGGACGGGACCACAACAACGCTTTATTCATCACGCTAAAATGCCGCGATACTGTTGTTTCCAAGGTGCTCATCGACGGAGGGTCCGGAGTCAACATCATCCCACTCGATGTGGCTCATAAGCTCGGTATCAATATAGAGAAACTTCCACCTTCCAGCCTGACCATTCGAGCTTTTGACGGCGCAAAGCGTCAAGCCCACGGCGAGGTGACTCTAGAGATCAAAGTGGGGCCCACTCTCTTCTCCTCCGCATTCCAAATTCTTGACACCGCCGGATCCTTCAACATGCTGCTAGGACGTCCGTGGATCCATCAAGCCGGAGCAATCCCTTCAACTCTGCACCAAATGGTCCGTTTCCCTTTAGATGGCAAGCTCATCACAGTCAAAGGGGAGTGTACCATGGAGTTATGCCATGAAATTGACATGCCTTACGTCGGAGAACCAGTCGGCGAACCATCGACAGCTCAGGCGTTCGAGATGGTAAACATGGTCAGGAGGGACTTCAGGTCAGATCCCCTAATGGGCCGAGGCAACCGCAGCGCTGCTCGACAGTTCATCAGATTCGGATACCAGCCTGGACAAGGACTCGGAGCTCAAGGACAAGGCATCCGACATCCGATCAACATACCTACCCAGTTAGGGACACGCGCTCTCGGATCCAAAGGCAACGAACCGGGGAGGCCTAAACCAATGATCCAGGACATGCGCGCTGGAGGCAAGTCAGTTATCCCTTTTGTTCGTTCGTCGGCAACGACAATTGAAGGAGAGATCCTCTCCGAGCATATGGAGGGTATGAAGATTGAGGCACAAGAGCCAGAAGAAGAGATCAACATGATGGAAGCGTCGAACCCAACTGAGTCAGACATGCCGCTCGAAGGGTGAACCTTTCCAACTTTACTTTTTGCACTTAGAATAATTGAGTCTAGAATAAATTGCCTTGCTACATTCTGGTCGCGGACTAGCAAGGTGTCCGTATGTAACGCGACTATAGTTAGTGTCTGTGGGATCGGGACGCTGATGATAAAGGGCGAATCTGAGGAAACAACGAGGGCCCCGCTGAGGCCTGATCCCACAACGTTTTATTTATTTTTATTTTTATTTTTACTTTCTTTTAGAATGTTTAACTTATCATAGTTGTCATGTTGTATAATACTTCAAATTTCATGCAATTCAACTACAACCACGACATTGACTTGTTTCTTTCATGAAGGAACGGCGCTTCGGACATACCTGAAAATACCCTAGAACATGACGGAGTGGTCGTAGATAACCCGAGGTCCCTCGAAGGCTACCATGGTCTCGAGCTCGGTCTCCAACGATATGAAGAACCAAAGGAGATGACATTACAAGAACCCAGATCAATCAACATCGGAACGAACGACGAGCCTAAGGAGCTACACATCGGAGCTGATCTCCCAACAGATGAGGCCGAAAGTATCGTCAACCTACTCAGGGAATTTTCAGATATCTTCGCTTGGACGTATGCGGATATGCCAGGACTAGTCCCTGAGATAGTGGAGCACAAAATCCCCACTGATCCACTAATTCGTCCTACTAAGCAAAAACAACGCCGGTACAAACCCGAGCTAGCTCTTGCGATCAAGGAAGAGGTCGATAAACTCCTCAAAGTCAACTTCATCGAGGTAGCCAAGTACCCACAATGGGTCGCCAACATCGTCCCCGTCATCAAGAAAAACGGGAAGGTCCGAGTCTGTGTTGATTACCGTGACCTTAACAAAGCGAGTCCCAAAGACGACTTCCCTTTGCCGCACATCGACCTGCTAGTGGACAATACCGCTGGTTTCAACAGATTTTCATTCATGGATGGATTCTCCGGGTATAAGCAAATACGCATGGCTGAAGAAGACAAGGAGAAAACAACTTTCACAACGCCTTGGGGCACATTCTGTTACCGAGTCATGCCTTTCGGACTCAAGAACGCTGGGGCAACTTATCAACGCGCAATGGTGGTCCTGTTCCATGACATGATGCACCGAGAAATCGAAGTCTACGTCGACGATATGATCGCAAAATCCAGATTAGAAGAAGACCACACCGTTGTTCTCCGCAAGCTATTCGAACGACTTCGCAAGTACAAGCTTCGTCTCAATCCGGCCAAGTGCGTCTTCGGGGCAACATCAGGCAAACTTCTAGGGTTCGTTGTCAGCAGCAAAGGTATCGAAATCGACCCCGACAAAATCAAGGCAATTCGTGATCTCCCAACACCAAAGTCAGTTTAGGAGATTCGGGGCTTCATGGGTCGCGTCAACTACATTGGAAGGTTCATCTCCAACTTAGCAGATACGTGCAAACCGTTGTTCAAGAAACTAAGGAAAGACGTAAAATTCGAATGGGACGACGACTGCAAAACCGCTTTTGAACAGATAAAAGCCTATTTAACAGAACCACCCGTTCTCATCCCGCCAAAGCCGGGGCACCCTCTCACGCTCTACCTCATAGTTCGAGAAGAGTCATTCGGAGCTATGCTTGCCCAACAACTGCCAGGCACAAAGGAACACGCGGTGTATTACTTAAGCAAGAAATTCACGTATTGCGAGTCTCGGTACACGGTGTCAGAACGTACCTGTTGCGCACTCGTCTGGGTGCTACATCGACTCCGGCAATACACCCTCCATTACGAGATTTTATTAGTTTCCGAGAGCGATCCCCTCAAATATCTCTTCGATAAGCCAACACTAATCGGAAGAGTCTCCAAGTGGCAGTTGCAGCTAGCTGAATTCGACATCAGATTCCACTCAACGAAGTCAATTAAAGGAAGAACAATCGCTGATCACATTGCGGAATATCCAGGGACAGACAATTCACCTTTGGAAATCAAATTGCCAGACGAAAACATCTTCCTAACCGAGTCACAACAAATATGGACAATGTATTTCGACGGTGCTGTCAACTCTTCCGGTTCGGGCATCGGAGCAGTAGTGATATCCCCAGACGGACAATACTATCCAACAGCTGCTAAAGTCACTTTCCCCTGCACAAATAACATTGCTGAATACGAAGCATGCATCCTTGGCCTATTACGTGCACTCGACATGCGAGTCCGATTTCTTGACGTTCATGGAGATTCGGCACTCATTATCTCCCAAACAAACGGGGCGTGGCGCACACGGGATCCAAAGCTCATCCCATATCAGGACTACCTACAAACACTAGCCTGCCAATTCATTGATATCGAATTCAATTACCTCCCACGGGCAGATAATCGTTTCGCCGACGCTCTTGCTGTTCTTGCATCAATGATCCCATTAGCAGGAGAAATGGACATAGAGCCTCTTCGCATCGACATTGCCGAAGACCCAAGTTGCATGCATGTCGAGCCCTGCCAACCTGGGGACTCACCATCGTGGTTTACAGACATCAAAGCTTACCTAGAGACGAACACATTTCCCCAAGGCAGCACAGGAAAGGAACGAAAATTCATCCGGAGGATTTCTAGGAACTACTTCCTCAATGGTGACGTGCTCTACAAGAAGTCATTTACGACAACCCTCATGCGGTGCGTCACCGAACGAGAAGCTCAAGCCATCATCTTTGAAGTCCATGAAGGCGTTTGTGGACCACACATGAACGGTTATGCCCTCGCTCAAAAGATCATGCGTCAGGGATACTATTGGCTCACAATCGAGGCCGACTGTATCAAATACGTCAAAACCTGTCACAAATGTCAAATATACAGCAACAAGGTGCACGTCCCTCCAACAAGGCTCTACCCATTATTCGAACCATGGCCGTTCTCAATGTGGGGCATGGACGTCATCGGACCGATTAATCCTAAGGCATCAAACGGGCATCGTTTCATCTTAGTCGCCATCGACTACTTCACTAAATGGATCGAAGCACAATCTTTCAAGGAAGTCACCGCGAATAATATCATACGTTTCACGCGGGCAAATATCATCGCCAGATATGGAGTTCCAGAGCTGCTCGTCACCGACAACGGCACAAACTTCAACGGCAAACAGATGAATTCTCTATGCACTGAATTTCGAATCAAACACCTCAACTCATCACCGTACCGTCCACAAATGAACGGTGCAGTCGAAGCTGCCAACAAAAACATGAAAAGGATCCTTCAGAAGACAGCGATCACATATCGCGATTGGCACGAGAAGCTCCCTTTCGGACTACTCGCCTATCGGACTACGATGCGCACCTCGACTGGGGCAACTCCCTTTGAACTTGTCTATGGCACTCAAGCAGTCATTCCGGCTGAGGTCAAGCTACCTACTCTCCGAATCTTGTCCCAAAGCAATATGACTGAGGAAGAGAAGGCCAAGCACCAGCTCGCCCACCTCGACTTCATCGATGAGAAACGACTTGCCGCAATCGACCACATGCAATGTTATCAACAACGCATGTCCAGGGCATTCAACAAAAAGGTCAAAGAGGTCAAGTACAAACCAGGAGACCTCGTCCTCAAACGGATCCTTCCAAATGCCAAAGATCCTAGGGGAAAATTTGCTCCAAACTACGAGGGACCATTCGCCGTCAAACACGCTTTCTCAGGTGGAGCGACCATCCTAACGAAGATGGATGGAGGAGAATTGTCACAACCAATCAATGCGGACGCTCTCCGACGTTACTACACTTAAAGTAGTATTCATGAAAATGGGAGAATCTTACAATTACTACTCTCTTCATCAAATTAAACGAGATTATGTGAGCTTATTTCGTTTACGTCTTTCGTCTCGTGGGCAGGTACAAGAGCTCCTCACACGAATGGTACAAAACTCCTGTGACGAAGGCGAGGGTGGCAAAGCTTCAAGCCAAAGACTTGTGGCGGTTTTGTCAATCCTTTGATTCCTTTGGACGAAGATGCAATGACGAAACACAAAGGGAAGTATCAAAACTCTACTTCGCCTTTCATATAAATGAAGTTACATGAGCAAACTTCATTTTAAAAGAAACAAGTTACATGAGTTCACTTGTTCTCCGCCCTTTGGCGAGTGCAGGCACATGAACATCCTGCATTACAGACAAAGGCGCGGGCGGTTGGGTGGAAAATTTCGAGCCAAGGCTTCGAGATTGCCTTTGTTGTCATTAAAAATGATCATATCGAAAGGGAGTATCATCTACACTACTCTCTAACAAGATTTCTTATCATTTCCCAGACGAAGTCATGCCTTCGCTTTTCTCACATTGGAGTCTGTTACATCGATTATCAAGATGGACATATCCATCTCATTTCCCCAGCGGATACTATACTTTATTCACCCAAACAAGAGGTGAAGTATATGAGCTAACTCCGTCTCCATTCGTTGTCAACTGTGTAGGCACTTGGGCATCCACACAGTACGATACAGACTACTGGCAACATCGTAGTTGGTCTTGTGAAAGCCGTTTTAAGAACATGACTGGGGCATGAAAGTACAAACACTTTCCTCGCGAAGCTTGCATAAGAACAACACTTTAGTACGAAGTCTCCAAAGAGGTTTGCATACTTGAACCTATTTAAGCATTTGTGTGTCCATTTGCATACAATTCGAAAAGATTTTTGGATAAAGAGAATGCTTCTAAGTGAGAACGGAGAAGGCAAACCTACTCCTAAACACCTACCCCTGAGTGATGAGTGTAAACACTATGAGGGTTCACACGCAAAGATCCGGGAGGACAACGAATCCTTTGACAAAGGATGCTCAAACTAGGATGAGATCGAGCATTTCTTCTCTATCCTAAACACAAAAATTGACCATTGCTAACCCCTTTCGAGCCAAATTTGAAGTTTCTTTATATACACTATTCCAAACGAGTCTAAAGGCCACCTCACATCGAGGTTAAAAGGAGATCTTGTAGTTAGAAACCGGAAGCAACGGACCATAGAGGCGACACTTCCTTAAGGTTCAAGTGAAGGGGCACCATCAACGGACGTACACTCCAGTCGAGTCGCTCCCAAGGACAGAGCATCTTCAAACAATTTTCCAAGGAGTCCAAAGCGTCTTCAACAAAGCAAAGAAAAAGAAATAAAATGGGGCAAAACCCTGCATGAAAGCGAAGAAAAGAGCAAAATCAGCGCAAAGACCAAGGTCGTCAAAAGCAAAGCGCAAAAAGAAAACAAAAGAGCAAATTAAAGCACCAGGGCCGACATGAACGGCCGCAAAAGCGAAGGTGCTATCTCCCGGACAAAACGAGGAGAAGATACTCCCAAAACAGATTTCCAAAGCTCTAGTGGATCGACCATCAATCCCCAACGGCACGTCTCAACGGGCCTGCTGTCTGGTAGATGGAGAATTCGCTTGGACGGTGAAACCTCTATGGTACAACAGCTTCCGATGAGGTCCTTAGACTCATTCCTTCAAAACGACAAATTCAGATTCTTTATCTAACGGCCTTATGCCAAAGTCACATTACAACCCAGGCAAAGACTCCTTCGACTAGTATATGAGCATCCAAGTCAAAGGAATTCTCAAATCCAACTGAGAGAGCTTCTAGAAATATGAGCAAACCGTGAGAAAATTACAAAATCCCTTCTCTTGTTCTCACTTGGGAATAATTGAAACGATATACATGAGTGTCATTTGCTTATATCTGTATTTCATATTTAACTACTTTTCAGATGAGATTCCAAGGTGCAAGAATTTATCAATTTTGGGTATTCAAGATATCTTTGCGAGAAAACCTTATCAGATTCTCTCACAAAGAGGGGCAGCTGTAAATACCCAAAATTCCTTATCTACTCAACCAAGGCTTATTACATTGATAAATATTTCATGACGAAAAGAAGAGATACAATTATCGAAAAAAAGCGCGCTCTCTACCAATCTTATTACGTGCATCTAATTATACAATGCAGAAATTTAATGTTTGGGTTTGCAAACAGTTTTAAATAAAGGTTTTCAAAGTAGCATAAGCATTGTTTTTTTACAAGTAAAGTTAATTGTATTTTTAGTGCCTCTCCCCGACTTCATTTTACGGGTCCATTTACTTATGATTTTCTTCCCGTGATTTTCTTTTTAATGAATTTTGCTTTGTCACCAAACGAATTATTTCGCTTTGTCATCGAATCATCCAGCTTTATGAAATTGTCTTTATTAACATTCCTTGATGTTGTTTTATTATTTGCTTACCCTGTTAAGAAATCGGACATTTCTTTGATTATTTTGTTTACGTATACAATTGGTCTATTAGACATTTTCTGTTACTTTTTCTATTGTCTCTAATGCTTTATTCTTGTTGATACGTGATTGTTTACGGAGGATGTGGTATTGGTAATATAAGAATGGTTGTCGGCAGACAAAACCAAGGATGTCCGCCCATTTGAGTCGTACTATTTACCAAACATACTTCATCTTAAACGTAACTCAGGGAATGTTCCGTATGAATTATATACAAGATTGGGTGGATTGCTATCTCTCAGAGGCTGGGATTATTGCTTTATGAACAAGATAAGCAATAGCAAAGGATTGTTTGTTTCTCAAGCGGGACAAGTCAAATCCAACGAAAGTCGATTTTTATCTTTTCTACATGCGGACGAAACCTGGGTTACTGGGTTAAGGAATGTAAAGGGTTCCGTAGTGAAAGGTCAAACCGCTATGTTCTGTAAACCCACTATGGACGGTAGCTTGTTGAGATTGTTTCACCTGGAGGATATCTTGCAATCCATTTTCATCATCGGTTCCATTGCTGCTGCTATTTTACCAGCATATTGGACACTCTGACAGAAGGCCATCAACAAGTGACTGCACAATCTTCTTAATGTGGTTTCGATGGGGGTTCGTGGCCGCAGGTTTCATAGCATTATCCATGGCTGGTGTAAGCTGGTATTTGGAAACCAGAGAAAACTATTGGATTTGTCACAGAAAACAGCAGGAAAGTTAAGAGTCTTCAATGCGGAGTACCTCAAACGACTCGTAACGGCAAGAATTAATGACGAAAATCAAGGAGGCTCCTGCACAAAAAAGGGAAAGAGTTTTGTAACCTACGTCGGTTATATAATCTAGAAATAAGTTTTGTAACCTACTTCCCTGGCTGATTTTCCTCCTAAGCCTATAAATCAGCTACGGGAGACAGAGAAGGGAGGACCATCACTTACCTGAACACACAGACTCTCACAGAGGAGACCACTCACCTTGAGAGAGAACTACACCACTGGACCGGAGATACACCACTCCTCGATCCTCCCCTGTCACGTTCTCACCGTCCCCAGTCAAGGTAAGGCCATGCCAAGGATATGGGAATCCCGTTCAACCAACCCAAATGGAGTACTCGACAGATTTCTTCTTCTGTAAACGCAACATCGATAACACTCGATGCAACCAGCGACGCTTGACATCTCTTCCTAGCAACAACGGAAGCAAGCTTTCCCGTAGATTATCCGACCAACATGGTGTTTTTCCCCGCTGTAGCGGCAGAAACAACGACCGTCCCCTTTAGACAGATCAGCCAATGCAACATCTTCTCGTGCTATTGATGGAAGATGACACCTCCGCTTCCCGTGACTGCACATCCGTGTCACGGGAGGCCTCCTTTGATTTTGATAGTTTGTTTTACTTGCGCAGGTTCAATAGGTGACTAACGGCATCATCTTCTCCGACCAGCCAAGGTCACCCTGCAAACAGGGACGCTTCCTCCAAGCCCCTTGGTTCCTAGATGAGCAGCCCACGGAGGATTTTCCCTGTTCTACATCAGCGGTTGCGGTGCCACGCCCAGATGATTCCTTAGCCACGATTCGACGCTCAGGACAAATGCCTCGACCTTCCAACCCTCCCTAGCATCGGCTTCTACAGGATCGGCGACTGAGCAATCCACGGTCTTTCCTGATATCATCAGATTCCTCCGGCGTACCCATGACTGCAGGGCCACTACGCTCTCCACGATTATGTGCCTGAATCAGTCATTCTCGACACCCCTAGAACCAGCAGTGGGAACCCATCTTCCCCGGCGTTTTCCAGAACCGAGAGTGGTATACTTGTCTTCCCCGGGCATCTTCAGAACTGGCGACGGCGGAGAACCCATCACTTCTCCTGTCCCCAGACCTCGGCGGCAGAACCAGCAGCGGCGCTCCCGTCCTCCTCCAGTGCTGCCAAGCCCGGTAGCGGCAAACCACAGCCACCTCTGGTGCTTTTAAGCTCGGTAGTGAACCAGCCTCCCCAACGATCTTAGGCTCGGCGGCTGCAGACCCTTCTCCCGGCGGTCTCTACGGCGACGACTCCAAATATTCCAGATCCAGCGGCACCCACCTTCCCCGGGCGTCCCTGGAACCTATAACGACGACCACGCCCTTTCCGGTGTCCCAAGATCTAGAACCAGCAACGGGGGCAACTCGTCCTCCTTGGCGTTCCCACAAATCCAACGCGGACAACCCACTAAAGTCGGCGCTCCCCGACGCCGGCCGTCTCTCCCTCAGCAACCCTCTTTATTATCGTCGTGGTTAGCCTCGCATCAATGGCGGCATGGTAGCTGTGGAAGAGTTTTCCCGAACCAGGATGAAATCTGGTAATGTGTCCTCCGTGTCTTTCGTTCAATTTTACCTTTTTAATTATTTATTTTAATTAATTAATTATTATTATTATTTTTCCTTACAAGACATTGATTTCGTCCTTAAATAGATGGTAAAAAATGCAGATTTAGTTAAAGTAACTTTAAACAATAGGATTTGCTTTAATTAAATATCAATTTTATGAACGGCTTTGATTAATGATTATAATTTGCTCATAGTTACATAAACTTAGTAATTTGATCACATTATGTTCCATTTTAGCCCATTTCTTTAAGCAATTTTCATTATTTTACATAAAAAAAAATGAAACATACAATTAAACTCATCTTTAAGTGAATTTTAATTATCAATAAATTTTCTAACAAATTTCTTGGTTTATTTTGCATGAAAATTAAACGAGAAATTCGAGGTGATCGACAAGGCGATCTCGACACGGTGGAGGGTTCACTAAAGCGTCCCCAACTGACTGACTCAACGCCAATATAAGCCCCCTCCAGTCAAGCCTCAGGTACATGAGAGAGGTGCGGGCCTCTCGTTTTTTTATATTTCCACATGTAACGGATTGCGGGCCCAAGTGCATAGGCCCGCAATCACCGCCCCTTCCCCGCTCCCTTTGATCTCAATAATTGTCTGTGCCTGTCCGCATGCCTTAGGCCCATAGGTTTATCGTCGTATGCGATTGTTAAACAATACATGAGTTCGGGTCCAACGCCTGAATCGGGTCCAACGCCTGTTAACCAAAAGCAAAATTTAGGAGCAAACGCCACCTTTTCGCATGTTTAAATGTAAGAATTAGTAATTAGGAATCCCCGAATCTACTCTGGTTTTCCGACTTAAACCAAGCTTTTAAAAATAAGTCGGTGGCGACTCCGTAATAGTTTACCTAAGTTAAACAATACATTTTTTACGAAGTCATTTTGGATGAGGGACTGACGACACGAGCCGCTCTTGGAACCTCCTGAAGCTTCCTTCTCGGGCCATGCGCTTCTTTTCGCCTGTCGCCTCTTAAAGAGCATGGAGACGATCGGCGAAGAGTCTGGGCAGACCCGGTCAGGAATCGAAGGAGGGACCACCCTGGTCTTTTCTGCAGCGTTCGACGCTCGAGTCGCGACGCCGACCGGAAGACTCTAGGGGAGCGGACCCGGATCCTCGGGTCGTCCGAACCGCCGCGCGCGTTCTTGGCCGGAGGGCGCGCGTACAGTTCTGTATTAAATATCTTTCGAAATCTTTAATACGAAATATATTTTTCAAAAGAGTACTCTGGACAATATTATTCTAATGAAAATCTTGTCAATAAAGAGTCCTTTTCATTAACGTAGATTTTCACAGAAACTACACATAGAAGGTTATACCTTCTGTATGGGTTAAATCGATACTTATGCTTCGATGATAACCAAATATATTCCTTAATTAAGAGAATATATGATGAGAAAATCTTAAGTGATATTTTTCAGATTTTCTTAAAAAATCTTGGAGGAATATTTAATATATCCTCTATAGAAGCTTGAAACAGAAAGTAAATCTTATGTCTGAAAGCATATCTTTATTTTAAGAAAATTTGAGAAAATCTTATCAGATTTATCTCCCCTCACGTCAAGAATCATTGATCTTGATTAAAATCGGGAAGTTATGATTTTATTGGGAAGATTTTCTCAATAAATCAATTTTAGGAAATAAAATAAAATATTATTTTCCTAAACCAGATTATTGCTTCTATTTATTCTCACGTTCTTCCATCGTGGTTTCCCACCACAGTCGAACTCACCTGAAAAACCCTAGAAAGCAAATCTGCTCCTTCCCTACTCCCCAAATCAGCCCAGGCAAATGGCACCAAAAAGCAAAACCGTAACTCGCCGCTCATTCTCCCTCTCTGCCACGCCGGGGGAGCCTCAACCAGCCATCCCCGCGATTCCTGCTGTTGATGAGGAAATCACGCCCTTGGAATCGGAAATCGCCGAGTACTCGCTTGCCGAGGATAAGGAGATGTCCAACGTCACTGTCGAAACAGTGCAGGACGAAACCCCTGTTTCGAAAGGAAAGTCCTGTACCAGAGGAATTTCTGGAGGAACCTGCTATTGAGGTTGACGAAGCGTCCGATCCTGCTGTTGATCTCGTCTTGAGGGATGAAAACCCTCTGCAGGACGCTGATCTAGGTCAGGAAGATGAAACCCCTGTCATAAACGAGGTTTCCTCTAAGGATGACGAGGACGAAGCACAGGAGGTTAGTCCCTTGGCTGTCGCTCCCAAACCCTCTGTGTCACCCAAAACTAAGCTGAAGGGCAAGGCTGTTGCTGTGGAATTTGTTCCTGTGAAAGCCAAGCGTTCGGCATCAATCATAGTTTCTGGGAGTGTATCTTCTTGAACACGACACAAGTGCAAAAGCCCCGAGTCTGTGAGTAAGTCCCTGAATCAGGAAGTCTTGAAAAAGACCAAGCCTTCAAACGTCTTCACACCTCAGGTATCACCTTCTATCTCCCAAGCGGAAATAGATGAGGTTGTTAATGCAGAAGTTGTACCTTCCTGCGATGTTGCAAATAGACAAATTGCTGCAATTAAGCGCTTGGATTTCACCTGGTTCACTGCAAATGGCCTGGATATCACACCCATGTATGAAAAGCTGGGTTTGAAAGTTTTCTGTGAAACTTATGTTGATGTTGCTGTAGCCAGGATCCGTGAGTTCTATGCAAACCTCACCTGCTACAGAACTAACAACTTTGTTAAGTATGTTAGGACTGTGGTTGATGGCATCACTCTGGTCTACTCTGTCCATGACGTGAACACTCTGTTCGGCTGCCCAGAACATCCTATTCTTCCCATACCAAACAAGAATCAGTCATATAGTGTGATCCTTGGATCAAAAGTGAAAGTGCCACAGTAACTTGAGTCTGCTGCTTTGGAGCTTCCCAAGAGGATTCTCCACCGATCAGTGATCTTCTGTCTCCTACCACGGACAGGAAGTCTGGATGCGGTAACTCCCAGGGATGCTCAGATTATGGAGCACTTGCTATCGGGAAAGCCGTTCAACCTAGGGGCGCTGATTTTTTGTCACATAGAGGCTTGTACAAAAGCAAAGGACAAAGCCCTCCCCTATGGTCAGGTTGTGGCTGTTCTTCTCCGATTTCGTGAAATTGATCCAAATCCTACCACCGCACTTGAAAAATGGCGGGTTGGAAACTTTGGTCGACAGATTATTGCAAGTATGCAATACGTGAAGACTCAAAATGGCTGGATCCAGAAATCTAAGGGAAAATAAAGTCGACAGAAGGAAGCATCTGCTACTTCTGGAAAGACTGGAACTCCTGCTGACAAGGCTATTGTTCCACCTGCTCCGACCCTGGATCACCCTCGTGAAGGTTCATCCTCCTCCTCACTGTCTAATCTCATCAGAGATTTGCAGCGACAGCTTGTTACACTGACTGAGGAACTTAAGGTCCTCAAGGAGAAGGTTGCTGAGTTAGTCACCATTGTTGCACGTGAGGAACAACTCCTCCGTGACAATCTGCAGTGATGTGTTCTGTTTACTTGCAGCACCTTAGACCAGATCCTGTAGGATTTTAGTGGTCATAATAACATGTGTACCCCGTCTTGGGATGAACTATTTCTGCAGTATGGTATTATTTTCAATATCAATCGTGGTAATGCCTTCTACAGTATTTTAGATCTTCACTTCTTCTTCCATTCTTTTTGATATGACAAAAAGGGGGAGAGATTTTGGAGAACTTTAAAAAATAGTGAGTAACAATCAAGGGGGAGATAACACAGAGATATAGCGTTTGCTAATCTCAAAACCACAAGAATTCTTGTGATATTTAGCGGGATAGAAGGACAAACCTACTAAGAGGTTTTTTTAACCTTCTATAAGGGTATGCAAAATTTGAGCACAACTCATTTTTGCTGGGAGTGTAGAAGCACATGTTACTGTCGGGCTAAATATACAGGAGCCTTGTCCCTGTAATCTGTTCAAGTTATATGCTTACACAGAAGCTTTTGCACTCTGCAAAAGTAAAAGCTTATATAAAGTGTCAAACCCTTATCTTCTCTAATTAAGGGAGAGTTTGATACGTCATTTTGTATGTACAAATCTCCTATGGATGAATGTTTTGTCATCATCAAAAAGGGGGAGATTGTTGACAAGATTTTGATGATGAGTCAAACAGCAGGTTTGATCTGCTATGACTTTACAGAAGCTGTAACCTCCTATAACGAAGATATACTTCGTAATAAAGGAAACATACCGTGAAAATATTTTCTTCACCCTTCAATGATCTTATCAGATCAAGAGACGTGATTAGAGAATATTTCCTATAATAAGATATTTCAATAATTAATTAATTATTGATTATCTTAATTATATTATTAATTCAAAAAGGGAATATTCTTAAGAATATTATTTGAATTAATATTTGTCTGATAAACAAATGTTTGAAGGTCAAAAATAAAATATTTCCTAATCAAGGAAATTATTTTGTTATTTTTGGCAACTTCTATCTAACCTTCTGTAAAATATTAGGTTATTTAGAAACCGTTCTCAAACAATGTTTTCAGACCAATTTCGTCCAGATACAATGAAAATCTTATCTAGAACGAATTATGTCAATTTGGAAATAATTGATTGATTATTTCCTTGTATAGAATGAAAACTTGCTCTGACGAGCTGAACCTTCTATCATGTAATATCTGGGGAATAAAACGTCTGGTTAATACAAAATTAATTATGGACGATTCCAACAGATAAATAAATGTGTCCATGATCAGATTTCTCAAGTTGGAAATAAAATATTCTTTCTTTCCAACGATAGAAAGTTGCTGACCGAATTAGGCTCTAACCTTCTGTATGATGAGACCTTACAATTGGATGATCTAATTGATTTGAAATCAATCAGAAATTGTCTCCAAATATTTTATACACGTTGGGGATGAATCTGGTCAAATTTCGTATTTGGTAAAATAAGTTTCCTTCTTCACAGGAGGACGGAACATCTATATAAGAGAAAAACCTAAAAACATTTTAAAAATACATCAGAGCGTAAGTCTTGACATTTGGCAACGTTATTGGTTGTTTAACGTGTGTGTGAGTGTGCAGGACGGGTTCTCCAGGCGAGCGTTCTCGTAGGAGGTAACTACAGCGGGTTGAGCGTGGGTGAAGCCGCTCCGGTGACTTCGTTGCGTACGGATCCGAGGGACTCGACCGGAACTTTGTCCGTGCCGTCTGACTGTGTGCACCAGGGCCTGGGGGAAGGGTTCGTTGGTGGCGAGTAGACGTACAGAGTTGGTCGGAGAGAAGGAGTCTGTAGCAGGGGTTCAGTGGTGAGGGACCACCAACCTTCTGTAGTTGGTTATTTTGTTGTTTGTGTGTTTGCAGCAGGTGTGCATTGGTGAAGCCACTCCGTAGGCGTCGTTGGCTGTGAATGCGAAGGACTTGACCGGGAAGCTGTCCGTGACGTCGGACTGCGTGCACCAGGGCTTGGGAAGGGTTCGTTGGTGGCGAGTAGGCGTACAACAGGTCTAAGAGAAGGTTCTGCAGCAGGCGTAAGTGGTGAGGGACTGCAACCTACTGTAGACAGTTTATCTTTATTTTGCAGATTAAACCAAAAATACAAAATGAGAAGCACATCAGAGACGTCCAAACTCTTGGAGAAGGCGTCGTTGAATCTGTTCGCTGATCCGCAGAAGCGACAGTTCGCTACAACGTCACAGATGGCTGAAGCTTCCAGCCAAGATTCTGTGCTTGTACAAGTCTGGTTGATTTCCTTGTGATTCGACCTAGACTCATCCTAAACTCAGCAAGAGAGTTTCTTGCACTGGTTAAGCTAGTCTAACCGCACCGTGGTCAAAGAAACTATTTTCTTGTACCACAGAAGGTTCAACCTTCTACACTGTAATCACTATTTCAAAGTATTAGTGAAAACGATCGAAAGTGGACGTAGGTGCATTCACCGAACCACTATAAAATCCCTTGTGTTCTTCGATTCATTTTGAAGTCCATTTCATAAGTTCTGTGTTACAGCAACTTGCTTCCACTGTGTGGGTTGTGAAAAAGCGTTTAAGAATTCCTTAATTGGACTTAACACTAATTCACCCCCCTCTTAGTGTAATCTTTGGGCCAACAAATAGTAACATCGATTATACGCAGAAGTTGTTTTAATAGTTTCTGTATGAGGGATTCGTGCAACCTCTTTGACTTCCAAATAGTGGAGTTAGGTTTTACATCCTGTCCGAAAAACTGGTTCTGGATGTGTTGAGAGATATTTGAATCATTGCTTCGAGCCATGTTTCTGCATTAAGTTTTCTTGGTAACTCGAGAGGGACCTTGCAAGCAATCTCATGGCGCTCGATACATGGGTTGAGATGTATTGCCAAATGATGGACAGATAAGAAGTATAAATCAAGCATGAGAGTGTCTAGCTCGACTTAGCTGTGTGAGCAATGCTTGCTTCAATGCCAAACAATGACCAGAAGAAGTAGTGCTCTGAACCACCATGTCATCACGCCATTGAGATCGATTCGGTATCTGGCAATCTGAAGGTGGCTTCCAGTAGTAATCAATAGAAAGAGCAAAGGAGATCAAATATAGAACACGAAAAGGGGCCTCTCGGTATATTTTCAAGTGCTGCAAACAGAACTGTCCCTATCGTGGACATGTGAAGGTGACTGTACAAAGAATCATGCATAGGCAATGCTTTTTGTATGAGTGAGGAGCAGATTGTAAAAAGGAATCAAACCTAGAAAAGAATAAAAAAATCAAGAAAGAAAATTACCATTTAGATTGGTCGAGAAGGTAAACACGTAGAAATGAAACTAGGAAGGATGCATGGGCAGCTGCCTAACCTGCTGCCAACATCCCAAGTATCATTAAGGATGAGATTCTGATAGATACCCAACTCTCTTATAGCCAAACCGACGGCCAACTGGTATTTCTGGCATTCTCCTAAAAAATTGCAGTGCGTCGAGTCTCTGGAGTAAAACGATATGATACCACCAGAGGCAGAAGCAGCCATGAGCAATAATGTTGCCAGTCGCCTGTCCATAGTTGACCATGAGTTCTTGAGGGGAAATGTATTGCATATTATACAAAAGTTTCTACAAGAACAAGAAGGACGCTTCCGGAGCTCCAGAATAGGCTAGCCCATTCTCCAACAACAAAGATGTGCTCATGAGCATCTCTGGCTGCGTAGGAGTTTCTACAGAAAACCAAACTGTAAACGTGAATCCTGATAAATGACAGGGGACGAGGAAAAATAAGACTAGTGATAATTTGACAAGCTAAATCTCCATTCCAGTAAGAAATGCAACTGCAGTATCACTTGTTCTAACAAAATCTATTGATTATGAGAAATACAGGGTAACTAAGACGGAAATGATTGTTTAATTTTTGCACACGATTTTGCACGAGTCCCATATTGGAAACTTAGGATTTTTCAAACTAGTATATAAGTTAAGCGATCTATATTTTTTGTATTATCAATTGATTTGAAAGTGGAATTTCATTTAGTTTTTTTTGCCAGGCTTGGTATGGGAAATAGGCCTGTTGGACAATCTGTTCAACCCAAGTCACACGATACACGAACAACAAGCCCAGTTTTCAATCCGAGTTTTGTTCCTTAATGACATCATTTGGCGAAATATTTCGCCAAATGACGCATTAAGTTTGCAAATTCGCCAAGTAACCCACCAAAGTCGGCCTTACGGTTTTGGCATGGAAGTCGGCCTTACAATGGTCGACTTCCTCTGCCTTAATTTTTTTTTTCTAAGTCAGATGAAATCGGCCTTTGTAAGGCCGACTTTCCTCTGACCGCCCCGAAGTCGGCCTTACAAAGGCCGATTTCATCTAACTTAAAAAAAAAATTAAGGCCGACTTCCCTCAGAACTTATAAAAATAAATAAACTTCGATTCCAATCACACACCTGTAATACACATACTTCAACATAACATATTTCGAACCAACTCAACATAACTCAATTCAACTAAACTAAACTCAATTCAAATCAATTCAATAAGCCAGTGAAGCAGCCAACTAAAAAAAAAGTACATAGGAGAAGTCTAAATGATCCTAATTTCTTCGGGAGCGCCTAGAGTAGAAGAATGATCCAAACCACCATTGAGACTCCGTCCCGCCGTTACTGCGGGACCAAAATACCAGAATACTCTCTAGAAAACAAACTGCGAATCACCAACCATGTATGAACCTCCCCAATCAACGCAACTATTAGGATTAGAGGCACGAATCGCGTTCAACAAATGTGGCAACTCATTGTATGATTCATCCCATGAGCCATAAATAAATTCAATAGCTTTCCTTTTCGCATCCCACACCCTTCTCCTTGGCACTTCGTATCCATATTTCTCATTCACCAAGTTGCGAAGAACTTGAACTTGAACTTCCGGACTATCACTTACAAAGGACCTGAACATAGGTTCCATGAAATTTGAATCCAGACGTCCATAGTACGGGATTGACGCAACTATGAGGTTCACCAACTATTCTCACCTCAAACTCATCATCCTCTTTTGGTTGTATCGCCTTTAACCTCCACTTACAGCCCTTCTCGAATTCAGAACAACATATATTCCACAATGTCTTTGTGGATTTAACAACCTCATAATTGCAATGCCTTAAAATATGAAAATTGTTCACTGAATTGATGAGCATTTTCTTATTCTTGAAACACATTCCCTTTTGAAATTCATCAATAAGGTCAGAATATTCGACAAGAGGATGCAAATCCCACTCCTCAAATCTCTCATGCACGTCATCGAGATATTCATTATAAAAGGGCAGAGGAGTCTCCTTCGAGCGACTTCGTGAACTGGACCCTTCACCAGATTCAACAACCATAACCATATCATTGTCGACATTCTCATCATCCGACATCTCATTGCCCGCGTTCACATCGTTAAAAAACTCAGCATCAGTGTCGACATCTACATCAGAATTCATTATATCTTCATTGATATTGCCTTCATCTTGCATCGGAGGATTAGAACATTATCCAACAGTATAACGCCTCTCTATTTCAGCCACGACAATTTCATTTCCAGCCACAACATCCATACGGTGATCAACTTCCATCGGAACATTATAACAATGTTCGACCGGAAAACACCGTTCCACTTCCGCCTCGACATTCTCATTTTGACGTCCAACAACCATAGGACGATCCACTTCCACATTACGCTCTACTGCCACCATTCCAGCCTTTACATTTTCAGTTTGACGACGAACACCCATATGACGATGACGCTCCATATTAAGCTCAACATCCACCATTCTAGCCTGAACATGCGGCACCGATACATCGGACAAAACATATATTTGTTGCATATTCCGTGGATTTGCAATAGCAAACTTAACAAGCAACTTCACATCTTTATCCACTTTAATAGGAACAAGATAATGCTGCACGTCAACATTATTTAAAACCAGAACGGGATACCTATGCGCTATCTGTAATGAAATTGCCGATTGCAAACCGATAGCTTGGCATATCAAGCGTTCGAAATTCTCGTAATTGACAAATTTCGGGATTTCTGTTCTTGCTATTGAACCATTTTCATAACCAACTCCGTCAGCTTCATTGACGGTATTTCCGTTATAAAAAAGTTCAATAGCTCAACCGACGATATTGGAACACAACACCTAAATCAATTGAGCTATCAAATTAGAACATAAAGCTTAAAAATGAATACAATTTAGTTAATATACATTTTGTTGTTACTTAATAACTACCTAATTAATTACGATAATTAAATTCTTAGGATAATTATACTTGTTTAATTGTTAATTACATTCAGTAAGGTCAATTAAACACTTTCTTATCCTTTATAACCCATAACTTACCATAATTTACATCAAAATAACATAAACACTAAATTAATTATAATTAACCCTAATTAACAATTAATTACTATAATTAAATGGTAATTAACTAGATACAAGTGAAAATTACACTATTACCGTTAGGGGACGGAAGGGGACGGTCGGGGATGGGATGGCTCCGAAGAGGACGGTCGGGAACGAGGCGGAACTGTCGGGGACGGGGACGGAAGCACGGGCTCGGGGACGGAAGCATGGTCGGGGACGGGGACGAAAGCACGGGCTGGGGGACGGAATATCGGGGCGAGGGGGCTTCGATCGGGCGATTGTTGGTGGCTAGGGGGCGGAACGACTTTGTAAGATCGGGGAGTCCTCCCCGAGTGCAATTTTTTTTTTTTAAACCTAGGGAAGTCGGCCTTTGATGAAGGAAGTCGGCCTTTGTAAGGCCGACTTTGCCCCGACCGCCTTGAAGTCGGCCTTACCTTATTCAATGGAAGTCGGCCTTTGTAAGGCCGTAAAGGCGGCCTTACAAAGGCCGACTTTCTTCATGAAGCGTCCCAGACTTCGTTTGCGAAAATTTTTCTAAGTGTGGTGAAGTCGGCCTTTGTAAAGCCGACTTCCGTTCGCCGAAACCGAAGTTGGCCTTACAAAGGCCAACTTCCTTGAGGACCGAAGTCGGCCTTTGTAAAGCCGACTTTGGTGGGTTAGTTGGCGAATTTGCAAACTTAATGCGTCATTTGGCGAAATATTTCGCCAAATGAACAAAACTCTTTTCAATCCTACTGAAAGTCATGTCAAATCTTTTCATTGAAATTAAATGGCAAAAAATTCCGGAGTTTCAGGAGTTCCCCGGCGAGATCATTTCCGATGCTGTCATTACGCTGCAACGTCCTTGTCGAACGATCCAGAAATACTGTTCTCAATGGCCGGCAAAAGGGACTTAGTCCAGGTCGCAATCCCTATCATCGGTATCCTCCACCTCTCAGAGATTTGTATGAGAGAGTGGATCCAAGAGAAGACGAATTATTATTAGTTTGCGTGTGGATGAGAGCTGCTGCATCATCATCATCGTCCCCATGTTCGACTTCTCTTCGGGCCCCAACCAACTTTTGTGATATTTCGTAAAAAAGATCGTCTAATGAGACAGCCTTGTAACCACTAAAGAAGTAGTAAGTTCATATCTTGATTCCAACACGAAAGTCCCAACTGACGTATCCTCCCGCGTGACAGTTGCCTAACACCCTGTTGACACGTGAATTCCTACCGTTTTTTGTGTTTTAAATTCGAGACAAATAAAGCTTAGTGTGACATGAATAACTTTTCGAAATAAGACTCAAAAGATTCTCGAGAAAGAGTATCCTAAGTTAGTATTCGAGAAAAACTTGTAAAGTTATGGCTAAAAAACTAAACCAATGCTTGATTTCGAGATCGAAACCCTTACATTTTATTTCTCGACTTTTGGACATGCCATAACGCGTCCAAGAAGACCTCGAATCAAACATAAAAGTTGTAGCTCTAGAAGAAAGGAAACAAACCCAACTTTTCTTGAGTTAATCCGACATGTGTAGCAAAAGTTATGATAGAAAGAACGAGTGTTCTCATCTCGAGATCGAACAATTACGAGTTTGAAAGGTCAAAACTTGGTTTAGATGACCTTGAATAAGAAAACTCAAAACGTAAAAGTTGTAGATCCAGAAAGGAAGCTATCCCAAGTAATTTTGAGTTAATCCAATTTTTGTAGGCAAATTTATGACGAAAATACCGAAGCAGTATCTTTGGTCTCGAGATCGGAACAATTACGACTTCGACCTGTCAAAACTAGACCTAGATTGTCTCGAATGAGGAAACTCAAAACATAAAAGTTGTAGAAGAGCCATAGAGAGAATTATTCCAGCTAATCTCGAGCAAATTGAGGCTTTGTGGCCAAAGGTATACTCAATCGACTTAAACGACATTTCAGCTTGAGTGCGAAACCGGTGTGCTATGTATTTTAACTATATCCCGGGCTACACACGCTCGATTTAGATGCACAACTTATCCATACGACCGGAATAGAAATGAAAGAGGATAAATCTGATGTCGCTCGAGTCCGTCCGGGGATGGAAGAATAATGCCCTCGAGAGTAGACTGTCAACGTCCGCTTCATCCTCCCGGCCTTCGGTCATCCCGAGCTCGTTGATAAGCGTATATTCATGCATATTAAATGCCAAGAAAATAGGAGCATCTTGAACCCACGATCTATGGTGGTTAACATCTTTTGCCCACATCTTTTGTTAGTTTTCTCTTATTCCCCACTATTCGGGGTAGTTACCACGATGTCTTCATAAATTTATTATAAATAGATATTGTTCTCTTTATTGAAAGACATGATCATGTTCCCTTCATTGAAAGACACGATCAACTCCACAAACCCAGAATTTGTCTAAGTTGGTCTACAGTTTTTTCTCTCTTCATCAACGTCTTGAAACAGTGTCAAAATCCATCATCACCTTCGTTACGTCCGACCACCAATCCACCAAAGTAGATTCTATTAAAGGAATCTGTCATAGTCGTCCTTCATCCGCCGTCGTCCGTTTGAAGAACCACATCGTTGTTATCAAGTCCCTTTCGTTGTATTTTCGTTCACGTCATATCTATAAATGGTGTAGAATCTTGAACTTTGTAATTCAGCACTGTTTTATCAATTTAAATATTCGTTTTCTATTCAATTTACTTTTTTTTACTTTACAGTCGATACGTACTGCGGGAAACATATTCCGCTCCAATAATCCCCCACACTTTCATCTGCCTCCTCCCCCGGAGAGGAGGAGATTCACCGGTCATTCATAATTTCATTACATTCAATCCAGCACATGCTATTTTATATCAAACACAATCGTTCCGGCATACGTCGAGAATCGCCATTCCGGACGAAGTATTAGGTCTGCAATCTAAATCGTGACAGGAGCGTCTTCCCCTTCTCATCGAGACCACTCGAGTAAAGTTCGGCCAGTAACTCTTTCGCAGTGACTTCCTTGTACAAAGCCGGATTATCGTCTGATAACAGCTCCTTGATTGGACCGTAGAGCCTCGGTGATGGAACCATGTGGTGGTCGAAAAAGAAAGCCACCGACAGTCGGGGCCCGACCTGGTTCGCCCTCACCCTGTGTTCGACGCTTGCGTAGATGTCATTCGTCATGAGCTGCGATTACATGAAATAGATGGTAAACAGAGGGAAACGTCCCTCGAGATTGCTCGCCGACGGCTGCGGAATTGTAACCTGTACAAAGACATCATGCTGTACCTGGAGAAGATCTCCAATGTTGACGACCAAGGCACCAGGCAGGGGAGGAACTCCTACCCACCGGTCTCGGTACAAAACTTCGAGTCCACCGATGTTGTCTTGGAGAACAATGGTGATAAAGGACGGGTCCGAGTGCCTGGTGGTGCCCATGGTCATATGAGGCTCCGAGCAGGATGGATAATAGTGGCACAGAATGGTGTGACCCTTGGCGCACTCCATGTCCCTCAGGTAATCACGGTCAAGCCCAAGCGCCTCCGAAAGAAGCTCAAACAATGTTATGCCCAGCGCCTTCACGCGTTCCGAGTAATCCATCACTATCTCCCTGCAAATGGGGGGCAACTCCCCGGGATCCAAATCCAAGGGCTCCATCTCACAGAACAGAGTATCCCTCCAGTTTGCGTACTTGGACGAGAACAGATCAAAGTTGCTAGAGTACCTCACTAGCCTCTTCAAATCCCGGGTATAGTAATCCGCCTTCGCGTCCCTCTCCATCTCATGGAACGCCCGAGCTCCCTCCAGCATCCGCTCTATCACATCCCTCCCTATCCCATGGTTCACCACCTGAAAGAACCCCACATCCCTCGCCGCGGCCCCAACCCGGGACACTATCTTCGGCCTCCCCACCCCGAGGACTCCCTGGAGGTCAATCACCGGGATCTCGAACTCCATATCAAGATCCTGACCATCTGCGGCGGGATACTCAGGAGGCCGCACAAATATTCTGGGGACCCTCTGGATGCCCGCGTCAACCAGGCCCTTCACTCCGGCCTTGGTGTTGTCGAAGTCCTCGAGGTCCTTACGGCGGTCGTAGGGAAGGGGTAATTCTTCAGAAACAGGAGAAGCCATTTCGAGGATGTTGTGGTTATATGATCAATGGCGTGGTGCTTTGCAGATATTTAAGGCCACATTTGGGGGGCGAGGAAAACCTTCTGATTGGATACAAGTGTGGATGAGAAATTTCACACGTTTCTTTTATGTCCTTGTCTCATGGACTTTCGAGTATATAATCTTATTTTAACAAAGAGAGAAAACATTGATGATGGTTATTAGGTTACATCTCGTCTAAAACACGACAAATTATCTTACCATTCCTGTTAGTCTTGTGGGAATAGAAAAACTTGACATGGCGCCCCTTTTTCCACAAGTTGGAAGCCTGGATTCATCAGATCATGATAGCATACTTCAGTTTGCAGAAGTTTAAAAGCTACTTCTGCAATCTGAAGCTCTATGACGGAACGGAACGGGAGAGGCTAAAATTACGTGCACGTAACGTTACGTAGTTTACTAAATTTCGGCTTTTGGTTAGTAAAATTTACTAAACAGTAACTTTTTTTTTAGTAAATTTTACTAAACAGTGACGTGATTTGTTAGTAAAATGGTTAGTAATCGGTTACTAAAAGGGTTAGTAATTTACTAATGAAATTTACGAACCCTGTTAGTAAACGATTACTAACCATTTTACTAAAAGATCGTTTTGAATTAGTAAATTTTACTAAACTTTGAACAGTGATTTCTTAGTAAAATGGTTAGTAATCGTTTACTAACAGGGTTAGTAAATTTCATTAGTAAATTACTAACCCTTTTAGTAAACGATTACTAACCATTTTACTAAGAAATCATTGTTCAAAGTTTAGTAAAATTTACTAATTCAAAACGATTTTTTAGTAAAATCGTTAGTAATCGTTTACTAAAAGGGTTAGTAAATTTCATTAGTAAATTACTAAACATTTTAGTAACCGATTACTAACCATTTTACTAACAAATCACTGTGCAAGTTTAGTAAAATTTACTAATTCCGTTTGTAAAAGTTCGGAAGTTTTAGTAATCATTTACTAACTTTTCGTAAAAATTTAGTAAATTACTGTTTCAATTAGTAAAATCGTTCGTAAATCTCCGCTATTCTTAGTAATGGGTTACTAATCTTTTAGCGAAATTTAGTAACGCGTTACTAAATAGTTTAGTAATTTACTAACCTTAACAGTGAACTCCGAACCTAATTACTAACCTATGTCGGAGTGAAATTACGTAAAAGCCCCCGTTCGTTTTTACTAAAGGATTTACTAACCTAGTTTGTAACATATTGTTTTGCCTTCCTGTTCGCCGAGCCCTTCCCGTCGTCCTCCCCTCCGACCGTCCCCTCCGACCGCATTCCTCTCGACGGTGCTGCAGTTGCCAGATTTGGAGGAAGCAGGAGTAACGTAGTGGGAGATGCGGGTGTCTCGAAGGAGGATGCAGCAGCTGTGGAGAATGCTTGTTTTGTGATTCTTTTGTGATATGCCGGATTTGGCAGTGAAGGTCCGAGCAACTCCTCAAATCAAAAACGCCGACGGTTGTGTCTGAGAGCAAGATCCGCCACTGTGCTAGTTATGCTTGTTTCAAGTAAAAGTTATGAGGTTTGATTTCGATGGGAAGTTAATGCCGTAGTGAATTTAGCTGCCTGCCCTTCCCAATGACGTAGTGAAGTTAGCTGTGAACCTCACAGGTGATCTGCCAGTGTTGACAAACAATGCTGCTCCGCGTTTGATCTGCATCTGCATTGGCTCATACCAATTTCTCATTACGATGAATTTTTTTGCAGCCTCTAAATCACGACCAGGATGTGTGCGTATGTTAGAATGAGTTGGTGGATACATTCAACCTAGGTGCAAGGGTGTTTAGTCGCATTCCACTCTTGAAGAAATGGAATTTGTCTTTAACCAGGAGCACGCGAAATTCGGTAAATGCTTTCTTGCTTTATCCATATATTTGCTTCATATTTTTCACCCATGGCTTTTAGACTAGTAAATCCCTTCTCTGTCCCATGATGTACACTATGTGAGTACAGGTACTTAGGGATATGAATGAAGATCAGTTGTTGAGTATGTCATTTCGGTCTGCCGAAGAAGTTGAAGAGTTCATTAAAATGTATTCAACGGTGCATGGCTTTTCAATTAGGAAAAGGGATCGTCAGAAACTGCGAAACGGAGAATGTGTCATGAGAAAGTGGGTTTGCTCAAGGGAAGGTGTATGTTCTGATTCAGCTATGTTAACGGCCAATAGTCGGGTGAGGGCATCTATGAGGACATCATGCAATTGTTTCTTCAAGGCTAGAGTTCAAGAGACTGGAGAATGGAATTTTACAGCAATTCAGTTGAAGCACAATCATGAAATGGTGAGTAATGGCCTGTCGTATTTCATGCGAGAAAGGCGCAACATTTCGGACGAAGATATGAAATTTGTAACCCGATTGCTTGATGTTGGGTTTAGACAATGCGATATTATGCGGCTACTTGTACACGTATCTGGTGGACATTCACGCGTTGGTTTCTTAATTAAGGACCTCAATAACAGGAAGCTGTACGAAGACTCAATTCGGTGTAATGGTGGTTGTGATTCTGTGCTAGCATATCTTCTTTGTAGGAGGAGTAGTGACACGGGAATGGCCTTTTACACATTTGTGGAGAAGAATGAAGTGACTCGAATATATTGGGCCGACAGTACTTCAATAGCAGATTACCAATCATTCGGTGATGTGGTAGCTTTTGACTCAACTTTTAAGACGAACAAATATGGAATGCAGATGGTCATCATCGTGGGTGTGAATCATCATCATCAGACAACCATCTTTGGGGCTGCCTTGATGGCTTCTGAAACCATTGCTGATTATAATTGGATATTGCGCACTCATACATTAGTCATGGGAGGAAAACACCCCATAAGTGTTGTGACTGACGCCGACAAGGCTATGATTGCTTCCGTGACAGAAGTTTGGCCAACTGCTAGGCACAGGTTATGCCTTTGGCATTTCAGCAGGAACATTGTGCGCCGTGTACAGGATGCACAAATGCCACGACGTATTTCCTCTTTTATGTATAACAGTAGACCATCCGACATAGTTGAAGAAGAGTGGACTTCCTTAATGACAAATACAGGTACGATAAGTACCAGATGGCTAGAACAGATTTATGCATGCAGACATATGTGGTGGCAAACGTATCTTCATGGACATTTTTGGGCGGAGCTTAGAAGCACTCAACGGTGCGAAGGTATGCATGCATATATGAAGGAATATGTCAATGTGAATCAGAAGCTGCATGATTTTGTTCACAATTTTGAGCGTGCAGTTGAAGACATTCGTCACAAGGAATATGAGGAGGACTTCAAGTCATCTCAAAAATGTTTAAGGCTTATTACGATGCTGCGACAACTTGAGGAGGATGCACGTCGCGTATATACTATGACGTCTTTTCGTAAGGTTCAGGCTGAGATACAGAAGGAATCAAAATTTTACGTTGAAGATGTACTACATGGAAACCTTGCCAGGGTATACACTCTGTCCTGTTATGGTGGTGATATTAGGTGCGTGCAATGTACATCTACGAAGTCTTCTGTCCAACTGAGTTGCAGTTGCTTACATTTTGAGACATTTGGTTTTCCATGTTCCCACCTATTCCATGTAGCCAAAATAGAAGGATTGTTGTCCATACCAAGTCATCTGGTCAAGCATAGGTGGACAATGAATGCAAAAAAGCCAAATGAGGCTCTATTTCCACACCAGGTTTACGGTGTAAACGTTGATGATTTTTGGCAGGGTATTTTGCTGACAGCTTGCAGACGTATGTGCTTCTTGGCCGGAAAATCGGAGAAGTCATTCCGTAAAATGCGGAAAAAAATTGAAAGTTGGACGGCCGAGTTGGAGCTCAGTTGTACTGATGATGAAGGTAAGAAGTTCGATGATGATGGCAAAGAATATATATTCCAGTCATCCAATATGAATTGTGATCTCGGCAAACCTCTTAGTCCTCAACAATATGGAGTGAACAACCTACCTGATGTCAATGCGTGTAGTGAAGGTACATCCGCTCAGTTTTGTAATGATAACTCTGTGTTTGGTCAGTGGAATATGTAATATTGAATATGTCAATCATTGATGAAACTATGCAGTGATTCTGACTTCACATCCCATGCGTATACCAAAATGACATCCCCTGCTTGTTTGATTCAGCATTCCCTTCGTCCCCTGGTTAACAGTCATCCCCACCTGTAAACTACATTACAACATAACCTAAAAGGATATTCCAAAACACAGCTTTCTATCCTAAACCCAAATAAAGAAACATAATCATAGTTGCTTTGGTGGAGTCACTGTTAGCGAGCTTCCACGGGAGCTGTGGTTTCGCTACTTTCATCCTGTCGTTTCCTCTTGATCGTGGTATTGTCTTTCACCCTTTGGTATATAACCTTTCGAATATCATTTCCAGGCCACTTTATAAGGGAGATCACCAGCTTAATCCTATCAGAAACACCTACATTCTAAGTATGAAAGAGCAATTTAGTTAGTTTCGCAATTTGGTTTGGATAACATAACTATAGACGGCCAAAACATACCACAGCCTCAGCTCCTGCCGGTGGTTCAGCCAATGACATGAACTTCATGACATATAATCCACAATCATTGCTGAAAATATCAAATCATACGAACAAGATCGTCAATATTTATAACTACTGATATCCGAGTTAAATGGAATACTTTACTTACGGGTGACCGGCCGCCATTTGGTTAGGGACATTTGTTGGATATGTTATAGGCCAGGAGCAGATGTCGGGGATTTGATAACCTTTCATCTTGCTCTTCCCCTGATTTTCTTGCATGATGACACTTATGAGTTGAATAACACGCCGATGAAGGTCTGCCATCCCATGTACGTTGCTCAACTTGTTGTAAATTGTGTCCAATATGAACACTTCGGTTGACCTGAATGAGATCACTTGTAATGCCCAGTGTGATTCCGATATGCAAACCGGTATATGTATCTGCAATCAACAAAAGATTAACAGCAAACGTATGCTTACTAACAAGATTAACTAATATGCATGGCACAAGATGTATGACGGAATGATTACCCATTCAACTTCATTATTCTTCCCAATGTGCGACCTATAGTGCGAATATAGGCTAGCCGCATCAGATTTTGAAATGTTGGGCATGTTGGTACAACTGTATTGGTTGGCCGCAAGATTCTATTGCATAATCATGCATGGTCAGATAATGTTTTCAGATGTGGCAACAATGAACATGTGGTACAGGATAAGAAAAACTAACCCCTAACCAACTTGTGAGGTACCAAATTTTTTTCTTTGCAGGATCCACATCTCTCTGGAGCATCATCGCATGGAAGTCGATGATCTGTGTATGCAATTGCGTGTTATCATAAGGTGCATGTAACAAACTATGTTCAGTCGAACTACAATGTTTTCTTACATCACTGTCTATCCAAGCATCAGGTTTGAGTGTCAGTATGGATGATCGATTAACGTGGACAAAGTCGGTCGTACACAAACATTCACTGCATACAAATATGAAATAAACGTTGGTAGCTTAAAAAATAATACTCTCACAGAAATCCAATACATAAAAGCCAAAGTCAATGAAACAAACCTATGTTCCCGGTCCTCATTCCATGCATACTCTAAGATATTCCATTGAGCTGGCGTAAATGATTTCACCTCACTCACGGCCATATTCTTTGGAATGATCTTTTCAATTGCCTAAAAAAGGAAAATTACAACAACACTCATAAGCTGCTGACTTCACGGTCTTGCCCCGGCTACATGTTTCCATTCAGAGTCATTCCGTTGTTATACCTCAGGTAATCTCGTGCGTTGGCGCTTCCTTGTTCGTGTCACTGGTTTTGGTGGCACAAATGGTGAGCTCTTGAAAGACGATGGCTTCCTCTCGGCCGTACGACGTGTAACTCTTCGGTTGAGAACATTGGTCGTAGATGAACCACTTTCCTGTAAGTGGTTGCAAACATAAAATAGCATCTGAGATAGGTATGTCGAGTATTTGCTCTTAAGTGCAATGCCAATGCTCCAACAGCATTTACCTTTACAACCACCTCAATTTCTTCTCCCATCTTATCACAGTCTTTGGTTGCTGTGATGACGACTTCATTTGACTTCGGTTGTCCTGATCCTTCTCCAAGTTTCTCCGGCCTAAGAAAGAACTTCACGCCTTCCTCGGATTTTGTCATTTCAAAATCAGATTCAGAATCAGGGTTCTTTAAATTACCCTGGTCCATGAATGCCCCCAACGTGTTTAGTGCTCGAGCCATTCGTAACTCACGCACATCTGAGTAATCATCACTACCCTCCGGGAGTGGTTGTCCTCTCTGAGAAGGTTGGTAGGGCACCAAGCTTCTTTCGGATACCATGGTCGATCCCACCTCACAGACTGGTATAACTTCCGTGGGCATCTCTAAACCCCGACCATTACGTGGCGAGGCCGTGTCCTGGACAGGGCATGACTCATATGCTTGGTCAAATCTTAGGTCTCCGACATTTTCATTCTCTGGATCATGTACATCCTCACCTCCCCCTTCGCCATGTTCAACATTTTCATTCCTTGCAGGACTCTGCCCCTTTTCAGGGTAATGTTCAGGAATCGGAATATTGGAATCAGGTATGATTCTTCGCAATTCGGTAAGAATCATACCTAATCTCCGTAGAATGTCGATGTTACTGCCTTGCAGGACTCTAACAGAGAATTCCAAACTCTGCTCATAGAAAATAGGTAAATCTTACACCAATGTAAAAGGGAATCTCATTCACATGTAAATTGTACCTCGAGATGATTTTTGACTTACCTTCAACCGGCGCATTACACCTTGCATATTCTCCGACTCCTTCACCACCTCGGCTTCTTCATCTGCCACACTCTCAAAATCGTTCCGATCCTGTTAAGTGCAGGAACATCAATAAAGAACGGAATGAAGACAACTTGGCAAAATAATTCAGGTCACAACGGTGGCCCCAAATGTATAAAATATTGGATTAACAAGTTACCATATATGTTGCATCAAGGGTACAGCCTTTGAAAACGCATTTCAGCCGATCGTCGTCCCAATGTTGAGAAAGTGGCAATGACCTGTTCATCTCTGGTAATATATCGGCAGCCTTCGACACTTTACTAGCATAGAATAACTGCATTACACAGAACCCGAACGCTTGCTGCTTCAAAGGAGAAACGATGATGACGGTAATAACATCAGTAGATAGAATATATTAACAAATGCTCACCACAAGTATATGCACGCAACCCCCGATGTATCTTGTTTCATTCTGTTGATATGTCTTAACTTGAGCACACAAGTTATCAAGAACATGAGTTGCCCAATCAAATTTGCAGATTGCATTGACATCGCGGGTTGCCAGGAGGTACTCCTCATGGATATCGAAGTTAGTTGTTGGGCATAAATAGCAACCAATTATGAAAATGACCACCTCGACTCTCCATAACTCGTCCGGAGCAGTTCTCGATAGCAGACTACTCTCAACAGATTTCAGAGAAATTTTACCTTTTCTTAAGTGTCCCTTTAGCTCTTGCCGTACGGTTTCCATGTGACCGCTAAATGGGACACCAACCTTTGTAGCTGGTATCCCAATTAGGTCATGTACCTCGCTTGAAAGCAGGGGTTGTTTCACCCCATCGATGACCATAACTCTGTTATGTGGATCGAACAACTTCAAACACAACTTCACTGCGCTGTGATTGACCTGTCTACTTGCAAGACGAAGCAGACCCTCGAAACCTAAGTCCTTTAACGCTGACTTCTTATCCTCATCGAATGTGTCCAGGACCGACATTAACTTCTTTGGACTGCAACGTGTATACAGGTAATCCTGTAATAGTACAACCAGAAAATGCAGAATAACACCATTTCAATTAATGACAGGCAACATCAAGAAAACAGAGACAGGGACCACTAAATTACCTGACCAACAACACGTACTCTTGTACCCTTTTTCTTCTTCGAACTCTCAGGAGTATTTGCAGCGGCCATTTCAGCATCTCCTTCAATCTCTGCAATAACAGAACATCATAATGTTCATTTCAACAGACCACAAATCACTGATCCTAACATACCAACACCTTAACACAATCAAACGGAAATCGCATACCATTTACAGAAACTAAATTCCTAATAATCAAACCACAATCGCGGCCGGAAAGAGACAGGTCGACGGTGATGACACAGTTAGGGTTTCGGGCTACACGTCAATACGAAGACGAGGAAGACAATGCAATCACACCTGACGCCATCACTGCTGCCAGACAGCAAGTACAAGGTGCAGTCGCGAGTATTAGGGTCGAAGGGTCCGGGCGGGGAAGACGATCGGAGGGAGGACGACGCAAAGGGGGCGGGGAGGACGACGAAAAGAGGGGCGGGGAGGAATGCGGTCGGAGAGGAATGCGGTCGGAGGGAATGCGGTCGGAGGGAATGCGGTCGGAGGGGACGGTCGGAGGGGAGGACGACGGGAAGGGCTCGGCGAACAGGAAGGCAAAACCATATGTTACAAACTAGGTTAGTAAATCCTTTAGTAAAAACGAACGGGGGCTTTTACGTAATTTCACTCCGACATAGGTTAGTAATTAGGTTCGGAGTTCACTGTTAAGGTTAGTAAATTACTAAACTATTTAGTAACGCGTTACTAAATTTCGCTAAAAGATTAGTAACCCATTACTAAAACTGGCGGAGATTTACGAACGATTTTACTAATTGAAACAGTAATTTACTAAATTTTTATGAAAAGTTAGTAAATGATTACTAAAACTTCCGAACTTTTACAAACGGAATTAGTAAATTTTACTAAACTTGCACAGTGATTTGTTAGTAAAATGGTTAGTAATCGGTTAGTAAAAGGTTTAGTAATTTACTAATGAAATTTACTAACCCTTTTAGTAAACGATTACTAACGATTTTACTAAAAAATCGTTTTGAATTAGTAAATTTTACTAAACTTTGAAGAGTGATTTGTTAGTAAAATGGTTAGTAATCGTTTACTAAAAGGGTTAGTAATTTACTAATGAAATTTACTAACCCTGTTAGTAAACGATTACTAACCATTTTACTAACAAATCACTCTTCAAAGTTTAGTAAAATTTACTAATTCAAAACGATTTTTTAGTAAAATGGTTAGTAATCGTTTACTAACAGGGTTCGTAAATTTCATTAGTAAATTACTAACCCTTTTAGTAACCGATTACTAACCATTTTACTAACAAATCACGTCACTGTTTAGTAAAATTTACTAAAAAAAAAGTTACTGTTTAGTAAATTTTACTAACCAAAAGCCGAAATTTAGTAAACTACGTAACGTTACGTGCACGTAATTTTAGCCTTACCCGAACGGAACTTATCCCATTTTGGCCCTTCTGGGACAAAAAGTCCACGCAGAGCAGAGGAATGATGGACCACTTCTTTCTTTCCAGTTTCTTTCCTTCGAAGCTTCTCCTTACAAATGGGGGCTTTTACTGATTGATTCAGCTCATGTTCAACAATCTCCCTGTTTTACTCTTTCAATCTGGTTAGCTGATGACATGAACATCACTTGAGAATTTCAACAGATCCTTTTCCCACATATCCCTCCTGCCATGATTCAGAAAAACAAGGGAAATGGTAAACAGAGACAGAAATGGTCACCCTTCTGCACGTAGTGGTTGGGCTGATTATTTTATCGGTACATGAAGACTTTGCCGGGTCGAACTTTTTCCCTATAAATAGAGATCATTTCATCATAACAGAGATCACGCAATCTACTCAATCATAAAGCAAACTCGGAATCGGAAAGAAGGAATTTCAAGCTCAAACTCCTGATCAAGAGATGAAGTTCCTTCCAGTCCTGATGTTATTGGCTTTCTCAGCCTTATCTGCCCTTGCCTACGATCCCAGTCCTCTTCAGGACTTCTGTGTTGCGGTCAACAGCATGGAGGATGCTGTCTTTGTCAATGGGAAGTTCTGCAAGAACCCAAAACTTGCATCTGCTGATGATTTTGCCTTTACCGGGTTCAGGACTCCAGGAAACACTTCCAACCCTCTTGGATCGAAGGTCACTCCAGCTTTCGTGGACCAGTTCCCAGGAATCAACACCCTCGGGATTTCGATGGCTCGCGTAGACTTCGCGCCATATGGCCTTAACCCACCTCACACTCATCCTCGTGGCACTGAGATCCTTGTTGTCGTGGAGGGCACCCTGTATGTCGGATTTGTCACCTCCAATCAGCTCGGAAACCGTCTCTTCACCAAGGTCTTGTACCCTGGAGACGTCTTCGTGTTCCCCATAGGCCTCATTCACTTCCAGTTCAACGTTGGAAAGACCAATGCGGTGGCCTTCGCCAGTCTGAGCAGCCAGAGTCCTGGTGTCATAACTATAGCAAATTCCGTCTTTGGAGCACAGCCTCCAATCTCTGCTGATGTCCTTACGAAGGCCTTCCAGGTGGACAAGAACGTCGTCAAGAAACTACAGTCGCAGTTCTGGTGGGACAACTAGAGACAAAAACGTGAAACGATCATGTGATCAACACTCTGATACTCTGTTTCCTTTTATGTTTCTTGATCAGTCCAAATTCATTTTTCCTGCCGCGAATTAATAACTGATTGATATCATGTGACCTTTATCCATTTGGAAGATGAATAAAAAGTAGCAACATTTCTGGATTTTCATTACTGCAAAACATGTGTTTGTCTTGGATGAAGTTCTAGGTCGGCGACTGTCATTGGACATATCAGAGAGTGGATCCGAGAGAAGATGAATTATTAGTGTGCGTGAATGAGAATCGCACACCATCATCCCCATAATCATCTTCTTTCGGTGTCCAAACAAATAGTTCGTCGTAAACTGAACGCGTCGAAGGAGACAAGCTTGTAAAGACTAAATAAGTAGTAGTTCATATCTTTATTTCAACTGACGTGCCGTCCCTCGCGACTTGCACGTGCCCTGAAGTCGTTTTAAGCCACTTCCCGGTGGAGATGACGTACGGTTCATAAGTTCTTAACATTAATCCTGCACATGTTATTTTATATCACTCACACGCACACTTATTTCTGCATCCTTGAGAAACGCCATGCGGATGAAGTCTTACGTCTGCAACCTGAGCTGTGACAGGAGGGTCTTCCTCTTGCCGTCAAGACCTCTTGAGAAACCACTTGCGGAGAACTCTTTCACCGTGACTTCCTTGTACAAAGCCGGATTATCGTCTGATAACAGCTCCTTAATCGGACCGTAGACCCTAGCCGACGGCATCATGTGGTTGTTGAAAAAGAAAGCCACTGACAGTCGTGGCCCGACATGGTTTGCCCTCACCCGATGTTCGACACTTACATAGATATCATTCGTCATGAGCTGCGATTACATGAAATAGATGGTAATCAGAGGAAAACGTTGCTCGAGATATCCTGTGGAATTATAACCTGAACAAATACATGATCGGATTGTACCTGGAGAAGATCTCCAATGTTGACGACCAAGGCACCTGACAGGGGAGGAACTCCCACCCACTGGTCTCGATACATGACTTCGAGTCCACCGATATCATCTTGGAGGACAACGGTGAGAAAGGATGGGTCCGAATGCCTGATGGTGCCCATGGTCAGGTGAGGCTCTGGACAGGCCGGATAGTAGTGGCACAGAATGGAATGACCCATGGCGCAATCCAAGTCCTTCAGGTAATCGCGGTCAAGCCCGAGCGCCTCCGAAAGAAGCTCAAGCAAGGTTATCCCCAGCGCCTTCACGCGTTTTGAGTAATCCATCACTATTTCCCTGTTTGCTGCGGGCAACTCCCCAGGATCCAAGTCCGGGGCCTCCATCTGGCAGTAAAGCGTGTCCCTCCAGTTCGCGTACTTCGACTTGAACAGATCAAAGTTGCTTGTGAACTTCACAAGCCTCTCCAGATCCCGAGTGTAGTATTCCGCCTTTGCGTCCCTCTCCATATCGTGGAAAGCCCGAGCACCCTCCAGCATCCGTTCGAGCACATCCTTCCCTACCCCATGGTTCACCACCTGGAAGAACCCCACGTCCCTCGCCGCAGCCCCAACCCGGGACACTATATCCGACCTCCCCGCCCCGAGGACTCCACCAAGGTCAATCACTGGGATCTCAAACTCCATATCAAGATCCTGACCATCAGCATCGGCATCGTCAGGAGGCCGCACGAATATCCTTGGGACCCTCTGGATGCCAGCGTCCACCAGGCCCTTCACCCCGGCCTTGGTGTTGTCGAAGTCCTCGAGGTCCTTGCGCCGGTCGTAAGGAAGGGGTAGTTCTTCGGAAGCCATTTCGAGGATGTTGTGTGTTATATGATCAATGGCGTGGTGCTTCGCAGGTATTTAAGGCCACATTTGGCGTGAGGAAAACCTTGTGATTGAATACAAAGTGTGGATGAGAAATTTTACACGTTTTTTTATCCCCGTCTCATTAAGGAGGATGGACTTTCGAGTATGTAATGTCATTTTAACGGAGAGAGAAAAACATTGACGATTAAGTTACAACTCGTTTAAAACACTTTGGATGATAAATTACATTTATCATTCCATTTAGTCTTGTCGGAATAGACAAACTTGACAACACCCTTTCTCCACAAGTTGTCAGCCCGGTGGAGCCATCATTCCTGACCACATACATTTCTTATTGTATTCGAGTTGTGAGTTATACGATAAATTCATTTATAATCCAACCGTGACCAATTCAACATCGGGGGACCAACTTTGGCTTCATCAGATTTTAACTGTAGGCTTTGCAAGAGTTCACAGGCTATACTACTTCTGCAATCTGAAGCTCTCGATGACTGTCCCGATATTGTCGTCGAGGCCCCGCCCGTAGTACGCCGAGGTGTATTGTTCGATCGTGATATCCCTGTATATTGCCGGGTATTCTTCTGATAGCAGCTCCTTGATCGGTCCGTATTCCGGCGTTGGTGCTAACAGGTAATGGCCGAAGAAGATGGCCACTGATAGCCGAGGTCCGACTTTGTTCGCCTGCACTCGGTGCTCCACGCTCTTGAATATGCCATTGGACATGAGCTGTGGCAGCAATGGTGAAGAAAATTTTCAAGAAAAATACAGAGGTTGGGTAAAGTCCTGGGTCATACCTGTAGAAGATCTCCGATGTTGATGATCAAGGCGCCGGGCAATGGGGGAACTTCGACCCACTGATCTCGGTGAAGGACTTCGAGTCCGCCACTGTTGTCTTGAAGCAGAATGGTAAGGAAGGATGGATCGGTGTGCCTGGTGGTGCCCATGGTCAGGTGAGGCTCCGGGCATGCAGGATAATAGTGGCACACGAATGCATGCCCCTTGGCAGAGTCCATGTTTTTGAGGTACTCATGTTTGAGACCGAGCACCTCTGAAAGCAACTCCAACAGAGTCATCCCTAACGCCTCGACATATTTCGAGTACTCCAACATTGCATCCCTGGGAAACATCATGACCAGAATAAGATACAACTAAGACTGGATTCTCGAGAAATGCAAACTTCTTTGGGACACAGAAGCAATATAACATAAAAGTGCTCAGTCCAGCGCTAGAAATGGGTTAGAATGATCAGCCATGTGCATGAACCTGCAGATAGGAGGCAAGTGGAGAGGATTCAACTCTTAAGGATCCATCAGACAGAACAGAGTATCCCTCCAAATCGCGTACTTGGACTTGTACAGTTCCAAGTTGCTGAAGTACTTCACCTTCCTTCCAGCCTCCTTGCTGGAGTACACTGCCTTCTCCACCACAGGCATCTCATGGAATGCGCATGTTGCCTCGAGCATCCTCGCCATTGTTTCCTTCCCTATCCCATGGTTCACCATACAGGAAGAATCCCACCTCCCCTGCAGCCATCAGCACTTGGGGCACCTTCTCTGAGCTCCCTGGCCCACTAAGTTCCAAGAGGTCCAACACCGGGATCTCAAAACTTGCACGATGAGAATCTCTCCCATCCCCTGTGAGATCCTCAGTATTCCGGACGAATATCCTGGGTATGGATTTCACGCCAGCATCCACTAGTCCCTTCACACCGGCCCGAGTGCTGTCAAAGTCTTCGAGTTCCCTTGCGACGGTCATGAAGTAACTCCATGATGAAGCTGATGCTGCATAATTCTCAGTTTCTTGAGTTAAATAATAACGAATGAAGGTCTCAAGAAAGCGACGATACTGAAAACTTGTTTTCTATCATAACACTGACCTCTTGATGTCTGTCCGCAAGCATCCTCTCCCTTTACATGTGCATCACTGTTGTATAAGTTGGTAACTGAAGTAAAATCACAACTAACGCGAAATGAATTGAATAACCTCTGGGACAGCAATCAGGAAAGGAATTGCTCTGGACTAAGATGGAATGACTAAAGCCACTAAACATTGAGGATATTCATTCGGACACAAAACATTGCATTTTAAGGAATTGTTCGTCCAGGACATGGATTGATGTGAAAAGGACTTCCATTTGATGTTCAACGAACTCTTCAGTGATTCGCAGATCAAACAACTCTGGCCTTCAAGTTCCATAAAACACATCCCAGCCGCCTTCCTGTATGTTAAACTACGAAAACCGTTTCTAGCCATTCAAGGAAGATGCCCTATTCTTCCAAAATATCTTTGAACCAACGGCTCAGAGCCAGATATGTCAACCCGGTTCGGCTTGAGGAGATGTATTAAACTATATAATATAAACAAAGCCTCACATAACAGCTTAAGCTTGTAGGTCAAACGGTAAGATATGTACCGTCTCGGTTATCTTTCTTAAATTTGTCTAGTTCAGTTCCATCAAGAGAGTCGTGATATTTCGCTACGCCCTTCGGAGGTTCACTTGTTCGCAGACAATTGAACGAAAGTCGAGAGAACATAGACGGTGAACTGAAAGGAGAATCGGGTCCGTTCTCTCATGCCTTACAAGGCACGATAAGTTCGGTCCTCGGACTAGAAAAACTTTGGAAGTGCCTTTTTCCATGAACTTCGATCCCGACACTCATGAAACGCTAAGACAAGAATTTCCAAAACAAGTATTCTAAAAAAATTAAAGAAACACGAAAGGGTTTGCGTTCAACAAATTACTACCAAACAAAAATGACACGCACTCGAATTAGATTTACAACGTTAACAAAAGAAGAAAAGCTTATCAAAGGAGATAAAATAATAATAAAAAATTGTAACGAGGAAACAAGAAAAGGCCAACAAAAATAGAAACATCTACGAAAATAATAAACGGACAAACATGATTCAACATATTCTTCTGGTACGCTGCAACACTTCCATGCCGGGAATTTCACGCGATGATTTCATAGCGAGTAACTTCTGATGAAAACCGTAAAAGGATCCGCCGCACTGTATAGCATTGTAGAATTGCGTCCCCCCGTTTGGAGAAGCTCGTCCTTCCTCGTTCCGGAGCACTTCCGGTGCCTTAGAGATTTCGCTCATCGCTCTCTGACTTTGATCGGCTAAAACGAGGACATTTAATGGAGAAGATAGCTGATACAAAGAACCCCCATGGAACCCTAGACAATAGGAGTGACCACAACCCATGTGCCGTAGCTCTTCCACAGAAGCATTGTTATAATTTCACAAATAAAAGAATTATTCAACTCACACAATCGATTTAGTAAAATGACGTACACACAAACTTCTCTCGGGAACGATAAACGGGGTCAATCACAACCATTAAAATTAGGTACAGGCGAAGGAACGTGATAAAAACTCACGAATGGAGCTCATCCATGGAAATAACCGAGACGAAGCTCTAAATCAATCCCATCTTCCTCATGCTCATTGCCCTTGATGACTCCGTCCACGTCCATGCCTTCCACGTGACCGTTACCGATCCTCAAGCTCAAATTGGCATCCAAAAACTCATAGTTCATCCCCAAAGGGCTTAGGCTTTGAACCTCAAAGAAACTATAATCCATAGACTTGCTATGAAATTCATTATTCTCCCTCGCTGACGAACAGGGCTTTGATGCCGAAGAGTGGGGCCTTGATGAGGAAGAAGGCTGCGCTCGCTTACTATCAGAACCCATCCACTGCCGATCTTTCCTGTGTATGTTCATGTGGCCGCCGAGGGCTTGAGCGTTGGTGAACCCTCTCTTGCAAAAAGTACACTCGTAGAATCGCTTCTTAGAAGACGAAGACTCGACCATGACCTCATTCTCTCGGGCTTGCTCGGGTGACGACCCACTCTGATCCTCAGACCAACCACCCTTCTTCATAAAATCCATGGTTGCAATCTTGAAAAGCAACTGCAGAGCGATTCCCTCTCTTGTTCTTGTCACTCAGATATTTTTGTGGCGATGGCCAAGTAAACAAGACGCACGACTAATTGCCAGAGTATGATGGAGAGATGAGAATGGAGATCAATCAGAAGACATTGGAAAAAAGCAATAGCACCCGTCGTTAAATACGGACAAAGCAGCGGATTTGTTTAGTTGTTGCTTGTTTGGTTGTTTCGGCCGGCAGAAAGCTGTAATAAAATCATCCACCTCTCTTGACTCGATCGAGGTCTGATAATTCCCTATAAATCACTGTCTCCTCCTCAGTATGCATATTTAAAAAATAGCTATGATTGACGTTACGCTTCTACGTATCTTTCTGTTCGGCTTGAGTAAATAACTGTTGCAATTGTTTATCGCATCCATTGATTGAGGGTCTTCCCTTTCGCGGGGCTTAGGGTTTAGTTTTGTCGTCGCATAGTTGGACGCATCCCATTGGAAATAAGTGTCGACGACTTTCTCGCGTCACAAGTCATCTTGGACAATGAGATGCTCTTTCTCTTGTTTTTACATCAGATGTAACTTGGCTGCGGCTTCCTCGATCAATGTAAGAACTACGATTGTGAAAATAAGAGGAGTGTCTATCGCTGGTGGAACAAATAGCAATATAAAGAACATTAAAACGTAAACAAACACTTACTTCCATTGAAAAACATATTACAAGAAGACAATCAAGCAGCCCTTCGCGGTCTTTAAATGATTGTCGTGTGCTTATTACAAGAGACTAACACCATATTTATGCTAACACTTGATCTTATCCTAGTAATAACCGCTAGACATATTTTGTACATGTTAAATTAAAACCAATTGCACACTTAACATATTTCGACTAAGTCTTGGTAGAACTTCGACTGAAAATTGGCTAAGTCTTGGAACTTCGACTAAGACTCAGTCAAATTTCGACCGAAACCTTTCCTTCGACTAAGACCTAGTCGAATTTCGACTGAAACATTTCCTTCGATTAAGACTTAGTCGAATTTCGACTAAAATCTTTTCTTCGACTAAGACTTAGTTGAATTTCGACTGAACTTCACGGTTGTGCTTCAACTATCAATCATAAGATCCATTCGTCGTTCTCCGTCAATCCAATGTCTTTTATCAACATTCTAGCCCAAAATGAGTTTACCGCGTAAATAGTGTCCGACCCTTGTATTACAGTGAAAAATATAGGGACTTTTAGAACATTGTGTTTGGTGCTTCTTATGCCCTAATAGAATTTCATCTGACATGGCTGACTCAGATGAAGCCTTACCAAACCCTTTACAGAAATGAACACGTCAAGAAAGATGAAATAGCGTCCAAGCTTTTCCGCGAAGGGAAATGGCTCGGAGACAAAATCATAGTATTACAACATCAAACTCTCCGAAGCACCTTTTTGTTTCTCGTCAAACGGAAAACCTCCTATAACAAGCGAACAAAACGAGTCCACTCCCTTTTTGCCTTTGCAAGTGAATCCAATCACATCCAGCTTGGAAACTCGTCGTGTTATCGGAAAAACTAAAGAAATCAAAAAAATCAAAAGTTTATATTTACATATATAAATTACCAAAATTCATACGTATATTTACATGGAATAATTCATTCTCGAGTTGAGTATTCTCGACGAAGCATTTAAAAGCAGTAGGAGTGGAATTATACTCATGTCATCTTATCGTATGCATTGTGAGATGGTTGGGGGGGGGGGGGGGGGGGGGGGTTTCCTAAAAAACTAAGCAAGAAAATTCACCCTCAAGAAGACTTTATTTTGTTGGGATGTATTTGTTCTTATCGAAGTATTTTCCAGACGCATAGCTAATCAAAGACGCATCTGTCCTCAAATAGCAGGGATGACCATGAAAAATGACTATCTTATTCCTAAACATCGTGAAGGAAGCGTGTGATTGTGGGGGATTAAGGATGGGGACAAATGGAGAGGTTGGCTCTAGGACAGCAACAAGACTGTTGTCTGACTTTCTTTCTTCCCTTTCTTCCCTTTTCGCATGTTAATAGCAAACAACAGGGGACGAGGTGGAGACAATTGCAGGCTTCAGAAAGTCTTTTTTTTTTTTTTTTTTTTTGGGGGACTGGACTCGGTCGTTCTTATGTTCACATGAAAATAACCAAAAGAATATGAAGACAAAAAGAAAAATACTTATATTCTAATGATCTAATAACTGGTATGATCTTTTTTACTCCATTTAGACGCACACCCAAGCTGCCTATGATCATATTGAGGAGAAAGAAACGTTGACTGTCATTGGGAAGATATTTGGGGTTTGAGGTGGACCGGATCAATTTGGTATGATTCTTACATGAATGAGAAAAACATAGGGAAATGGTTTCAACTCGGAGGTCAATATGAATTAGCCCCAGTCCAAACTACTCCTATTCTTAAATAATTGATGGGCTATCATATGAAGTTGGGCTTTTCAAGTAGCAAAGTCCAAGTGACGACAACAATCTCTTCTTTTCATATTCCACTCTGACCAGAGTTCTCGTCACTGCTCCTGTAAGCAATTAATTTGTTCCTACATATTTTATTACGAATTTAGTGAGACTTGGACTCATAATACCGACAAGGCTTGCCAGAAAGAAATGCGACTCACCATCATCGTCTTCTTCGGAGGATGCGAACGCCGACATCATTTCCGAGACACACCACCAGTTCATCATGGGACAGACGTATAGAAGATGTTAATGAAAGTGAGGATAGCTAAGGGCATGGCTTCTCTCGGTGTTGCCCATGCCCATGCCCCTGTGTCTATGTCGGTCTATCGATCTATCTACTTCATCTTCTTACGCGCACATGCATGCAAAGCATGTTTTGTCATCCACTTGGACGAAATGAAGCACCTGTTTGTCACCTTCTCCCCCCTCTACCCCCCCCCCCCCCCCCCCCCCCCCCCCCAAACACAAACACTTTAGCCTGCGGGAAACCCTTTCTAGTATTTGATCTGCTCCTTTACGTCCCCTCGCACGTGTGGGGGACCCAGAAGTCTTTCATACCCATGTCCCTAGCTATCTTTCTTTCTCTATGTCTAATCTGTCTGTGCCTGTCCAAATGCCATTAGGTCATTTTCTTTGGCACTTGGATTCATAACAATCCTGGTTTTTCTTTTCTTTCTTGCCCATTTTTGGATTGACTTTGCGGAACCCAACATGGCTACAGTCCACCAGCTTAATCCATGTATGCCATCGCTTTCCTCTCTCTTTCTTCATCTTCTTTTTAATCTTTTTTTTTTTCCTTTTGTTTCTTTCACTTTGACCGACTTGTGTATCTGTTTCTAAGCAAAAGAAGCCCCCCAACTTTTGTTGTTGTTGCTGATATTTAGGTCATGATGACCCGCGACATATGATATCGATCGTCGATTGACACATCCCGGCAAAATCACGGAAAAGCCAACATGAAAAGTAGCTGATGATTTTATTAACATGAGTTGGTCCGAGCGACTTGAATTCGATTAAGAAAATTTTGAATTCGAAACTTATCGTATGGAATAATACTTTCGTCGGAAACTCAGTTATTAAGTCAGATGCGCTGGCTACTAAAAGTCAAATTTGAATTAGTCTTACCGAAATTTCAAATACCCAGCAGCGACAAAAAAAAAACTTGCTGATGATTTCGCTTTTCAGTACAAAACATTTTTTTCTATTAAATGCAATTACCATCAGAAGTAGTGGGGTGGTGGTGGGGTGAGAGGACAAGTCCCTCTCAAAATTCCCTCTTCCGATGGTTCGACCCCTGACCCCAAATGTCTTCCATGATTTCTTACCTTCTCTAGGAAAAGGCGGACATCATAACACCCACATCACTCTCTTGTCGGGAACATGAAACTGTATACCCTCCTCACTCCCCTCCCTCTCGCTAACATACACACTCACACGAGATGCGTGAGACCAATTACCCCCATGGGGAATTGAAACCCTCCCCTTGCATTTCCCAAATCACCCCCTGAAAAACCCTGATCCCTACCCCACGTGGCATTCGGAGGCCTCCCCGTAATTTTGCATCTCCTTTCGCTACCCGATGCATCTTCTTGCTACGCGTGGTGGTACAAGATGATGGGATATAACACGAACTAACATACTTCGAAATTTATCGAACGACTTTTTTAAGGCTAGAATATGATTTTCACAGTGGAAATAAATAATTAAAAGTAAGAAAAAATATCGAGATTTAACGTGGAAACCTCCTTAATGTGATGAGTAAAACTACGGCCCGAGACACCGCCAAAACTTCCACTAAATCAACAAAGAAGTGGGTACACAAGTGTTCGTCTCTAGCCACCAGCAACCAGCACATAAACTTCGTCCCTACTAAGCATAACATCAAGAACTCATCTTGGTAATCATACGCTTAGCAACACAAAAGAGAAGGAGCTGAAATCAAGAAAACCGAATCTGACAGTCTCGAAAATTGGGCAAAATCATCATCTAGAAGACACTAATAGCAATCTTCACCGTTCAGAATACAGAAACTCAAGTCATGAATACTCCCTCAAAATTTCACAAAGTTCCAATGGTGCGATCGGCAACAACATCTGGTTAAGTGAAAGCCGTGCAGGCTGAAACTAGGCTGCGGCGGAATCCGGGTTTGCGTCTGTTCTTCGACTATCTCCCGTAACCCTTGCTGCGTTTTTCTTATCTTGTGTCATCTGAAGAAAACCCTAGATGACCCCTTAAAGTGATGGTAGCCTTTGGGCTTCATCCGTGTAAAGTAACACGGGCTTGGGCCGCTCTTGCAAATAGGAGATAACAACCCAACAAATCTCCCCCTCTCGACTATGTGGAAGAGCTCATCGAAATACCGGCGACTTGATGACAAGCAATAATCCTTTCTCTTAAAAGCGCATTCGTCATCATATCTGATCCATTATCATCAGTATGAATCTTTTCAATATGCACCAACTTAGAATTCACAACATCTCGAATCCAATGATATCTCATATCTATATGCTTCGACTTCGCATGAAAGGTTGAATTCTTCGCGAGATATCTGGCACTTTGATTATCACAAAAGAGAATATACCGTTCGTGATTGAATCCAAGCTCTTGGAGAAAATTATTCATCCACAATAGTTCTTTGCACGCTTCCGTGGCAGCAATGAATTCTGCCTCGGTAGTAGATAGTGCAACACATTTCTAAAGCATAGATTGCCAAGAAACGGCTCCCCCTGCAAAGGTAATCAGATAACCTGATGTCAACTTACGAGTATTAATATCTCCAGCCATATCTACATGTACATAGCCAATCAACTTTGGCTCACCACCTCCGAAACATATACAATAGTTTGCGGTGCCATGCAAATACCTCATGATCCATTTCACCACATTCCAATGCTCTTTTCCAGGATTAGATAAGAATCGGCTCACCAAGCTAACAGCATGCGCTATATCAGGTCTCGTGCACCATTGCATACATCAAACTTCCAATAGCAGAACGATAAGGAAGCTTCTGCATGTACTGCCTATGCTCATCAGAAGAAGGACAATAATTGCGACTCGACTTAACTCCAAAAGGAAATGGAGAACTTACTGCTTTAGCATTTCCAATATTGAACCTTTCTAACACTTTGTGAATATACTTCTCTTGCGATAAGAAGATCTTCTTCTCTTCTCTTCTTCTGATAATTCTCATGGCAAGAATCTGTTCTGCAGGACCTAAGTCTTTCATAGCAAAAGACTTGTTCAATTGCTTCTTCAACTGATTAATGCATGAGATATTCCTTCCAACAAGAAGCATATCATCCACATATAACAGGAGAATAATGAAGTCATCATCACCAAACCTCTAAAAGACACAATGGTCTGTATTGGTTCTGGTGTAGTCATGCTCCCCCATAAAGGACTCAAACTTCATATACCATTGCCTTGGGGCTTGTTTCAAACCGTAGAGACTTTTGTTGAGCTTGCCCACAAAATCTTCTTTTCCTTTTACTATGAAACATTCAGGTTGTTCTTTGTAAATCTCTTCGTACAAGTCACCATGAAGAAAGGTTGTCTTAACATCCATTTGCTCAATCTCCAAGTCAAGGCTGGCAGCTAAACCCATCACAATTCGAATGGATGACATCTTCACAATCGGAGAGAAAATCTCATCAAAATCAACTCATTTCCTCTGACTGAAGCCCTTTACTACATTCTTGCTTTGTATCGTGGCTGAGAGTTGAGTTCATGCTTTATCCTGAATATCCACATGTTCTTCAAAGCACGCTTACCATTAGGCAACTTCACTAAATCATAAGTATCATTATCGTGAAGTGATTTCATCTCATCATCCATAGCACGAACCCATTCTACCTTTTGCTCACTCTCCATGGCTTATTCAAAATATTCGGGCTCTCCCCTATTAATCAACACAATATACTCGTTAACTGGATACTTGGTGGATGGTTGTCATTCTCTTAACGACCTTCTGAGTGGCATATCAGTTGGAGCTTCAGTTGTTGGTAAATCCTCAACAACTTCGGTTTCTATATCTCGTCTGTCTCATGCTCATCATCCTGAACTTCACTCTGTGATGGAATTGACATAGGAGGAGCAATACTCATATCCAAGTTCTCACTTCTAGAAACAGAAGAAGATTTCACCTTGTCAATGTCCTCTATAGTCTGATCCCCTACAAAAACAGCATCTCGACTTCGAACAAGCTTCTCTGAAATAGGATAATAAAATCTATAGCCAAACTCATCCTGACCCTATCCAATAAAAACACACTACTTTGACTTCAAATCAAGCTGACTTCTCTCATCACTTGGAATATGCACAAAAGCTTTGCATCTAAAAACTTTCAGGTGATCATAAGAGGGATCCTTACCATTCCAAACTCGATTTGGAACATCAAACTTCAAGGGAACACACGGTGTAAGATTTAACACGTGAACAACAGTGTTAAGAGCTTCTCCCCAGAAAGACTTCGGCAACTTGACATGTGAAAGTAGACATCTTACTCGTTCGACGAGTGTTCTATTCATCCTCTCTGCTAACCCATTTAACTAAGGTGTCTTGGGTGGCATCTTTTGATGTCGAATGCCCTGCTGTATACAATACTCATCAAATGGCCCCAAATACCCACCTCCATTATCTGATCGAATGCACTTGAGCTTTCTACCAGTTTCCCTCTCAACAGAAACATGAAACTGTTTGAACACATCTATAACTTGGCTCTTATGCTTCAAGATATACACCCAAGTCTTTCTCGAATGATCATCAATGAAAGTGACAAAATAAAGAGATCCACCCATAGTCTGAGTCTTCAAAGGACAATATAAATCAGAATGCACTCAATCAAGAATATTTTCTTTTCTACAAGGCGATGAAGACTTAAATGAAATGCGATTATGCTTTCCTGCCAAACAATGATCACTCCTCTGCAAGTTGGCATTCTTCAAATAAGGCATTCTTTCTGCCTAAGAGAGAAAGTCCTTTCTCACTGATGTGACCAAATCTTTTATGCCACAACTCGGATATAGTCACATTTTCTGTCACATTAACAACATTATTCGCAATCTTAGCATGCAACGTGTATAAAGCTGAAGATCTCTCACCTATGGCCATAATCATCGAACTTTTAGTAAGTTTCCATCTTCCATTTGCAAAGGTACCACAATAACCATCATCATCTAGCTTTCCAGTCGAAATCAAGTTCAACATAATGTCTGGGACATGCTTTACATCTTTCAGAATCAACTTAGAACCAGTACTAGTCTCTAAGCATATATCACCAACGCCAACAACCTTTGCCTCACCATCATTTCCCATCTTCACAAAACCAAAACTACCTGGTGTGTAAGAAGTGAATAAATCCTTCCGAGAGGTAATATGGGTAGAAGCACCACTGTCAATCACCCAACTGGTCTCGTGGCTAGTCAAATTTACCACATCACAATCATAGACAATCAGAAAATCTTCAGTAGTAGTGGTAGCTCGTTCTGCATCACTACTTTCACCTGAGTTCTTGTCTTTGCCATTCTCTTTATATTTTTGCTTATTCTCCTTCTTCAACGGCCGACAGAAAAGCTTGATATGTCCCTTCTTACCATAATGATGACATTCAACATCCGTAAACTTTCCTCGAGACTTACTTCTACCATTACCATCTTTACTCTTCGGTCAACGGCTATAACTTCTCCCCCGTGACTCGGTAACTAGAATATCGGACTTCGAAGAAGAATTAGAATCAAGAGACTTTCTCATCACCTCTTCATTCATACAGCTAGCCTTCGCCAAATCATATGTAACCACTCCTTTTGGAGCTGAATTCGAAAATAATGTCCTGAAAGTATCCCAAGTGTGCGGCAAACTACAAACAACCACAAACCAAGCAACTCGTCTTCAAATTTAAGACCCTGGAAGACAACTGAATAATGTAACCTTGAAAGCTGTTGATATGATCTGCCATTGAAGAACCATCCTTATATTTCAATCCCAACAGTTGATTCATCACATACATCTCGTTGCTTCCTGTATTGCTGGCATAAAGCTCCTCAAGTTTACTCCAGAGAGTCCGAGCATGGTTAATTCAACTGACATGATTCAGCACATTATCCTCAACCCACTGTTTGATAAATCCACACACTTGCCTGTGAAAGATAGTCCACTGCTCCTCTGTCTTATCCTCTGGTATTTCTGTAGAGAAAACATGCATGTAATAATTCTTTACATAAAGCAGATCTTCCATTCGAGACTTTCAAGAAGAATAATTCGAATCAGTCAACATAATCATCTTACTCGTATTAGCCTCCATCACTCGACAGAAATAATAATCAATCAAACCCGCTCTGATACCACTTGATGGGATGTAACACGAACTAACACACATCAAAATTCGTCGAATGACTTCTTTAAGGCTAGAATATATTTCTCACAGTAGAAAAAAAAAACAATTAAAAGTAAGAAACAACACCGAGATTTAACGTGGAAACCTCCTCAATGTGATGAGTAAAACCACAGCCCGAGGCACCGTCAAAACTTCCACTAAATCAACAAAGAAGTGGGTACACAAGTGTTCGTCTCTAGTCACCAACAGCCAGCACAAAAACTTCTTTCCTACTCAGTGTAACATCAAGAACTCATCTTGGTAATCATACGCTTAGCAACACAAAAGAGAAGGAGCTGAAATCAAGAACCGAATCTGGCAGTCTCGGAAAATCGGGCGAAATCACCCGCTAGAAGACATCAATATCAATCTTCACCGTTCTAAAAATACAAAACGTCAAGTCATAAATACTCCCTCAAAATTTCACAAAGTTCCAACGGTGCGATCGACGATCGACGACAACACCCAGTTAAGTGAACGTCGTGCAGGCTGAAACTTGGCTGCGGTGGAATCCGGATTTGCGTCTGTTCTTCAGCTATCTCCCGTAACCCTTGCTGCGTTTTTCTTGTCTTGTGTCATCTGAAAAAGGCCCTAAATAACCCCTTAAAGTGATGGTGGCCTTCGGACTTCATCCGTGTAAAATAACATGGGCTTTGACCGCTCTCGCAAATAAGAGAGAACAACCCTATGACACTGTGGTTTGCCTTTACGCTTGTTCGGACACAGAAACTGATGGTTAGGTTGATGATTGTCCCCGTTTTGGTCGCTCCACTTCAAGTACTTTAGGATTATTCCAAGTCATTTGGTGTTTCTTATTGAGTCAAGAGATTGATAAATTACAAGAAGGAAATGCCGTGATGCAGCTCTTTGTCTCGCTTACTAATGACAAACGAGCGTCCGTTCGTTGAGATTCGAAAGCACACTCATCACTCGTTAATACGTAGCCCATAATAGAATCTTTCATTACTAGTTTATGTCAAAAAGTAATGATAGCGTTACACGTCAACCCCAATATGCTATCATCTCATATATGTAACACCACATGCTATCCGTACACATAAAATAGTCATATACGAAGTAAAAATCCCCAGCATCAAAAGGAAGAGTGAGAAGCATGATGATGGGTTATTGCCATTGTTGTGAAAGCTTGAGGTGCTGGGAGAGATCTCTGTGTTGGGGCCTTTTACAATGAGATTTTGTACTACATAAAGTCATGTCTCACGGTCCGATAGGTCTTATCTCTAGGCCCCTTTTCTTCAATGTCTGTGATTGATGGAATAATTTCACCTTCCCCCTACCCTACACGCCCCATCCCTCATCTTCCTCAAATTCTTCAGTACACTCATTGCACTTTCAGGTGAATGCGAGCACACCCACATATGTTCTGTTAATCATATTCCTTTATTTATGGTTATGGAAAAAGTTGACCCGCATTTGGGGCCCACGACGAGACAAGTGAAACTTTTGTCGCAATTATCACTCGAGATTTGGCCGAGAACCTCCTCGGATATAGTAGTAGTAGGGTTTTAGTCCTACTATCAAAACCACGTGTCACTCAAAAAGTAATTTAATTTGTCAATCAAGGTCTGTTCAGTGGGTGACCTGCAACGATAGTTGGGTCCTTGGCGATGTCATGTTAAGGGGGGGGGGGGGGGGGGGTCTCGATTCTAAGGAACGACATTAAATTCCTAGACAACCAGCTACGTAAAGGGGTTTGTGCTCTGGGATGACAATTTATAAGATAAAAAAATGATTGTTGTTCTTATATTTTTCTTATTGCCGCAATGAAAATTGCGCTTGCTAAGTCCCCCTTATGTTTAGTTGAAAGGGCCATCAAAGTGACTACTATAATCATCATGACGAGACTAGTGTGAAAATTCTACTCCCACCCATGTCAAGAAGGATCTTGCCTTTCATTTCCTCCGCGAAGCAAATGATAAATAATTAATGATATTTAATGATGGATTGATTTCGTAATAGAATAAATTGATTGTGATTGAGGATTGATTATAGAACTTTTTTTAATATATCATTAGTATATGAATGTATTCAAATATTAAATTATAATAGAAAAACAATTATTATCCCTTTCATCCACTTTCTATTTTAGTGCGAGTCGACCCATCTAATCGTAGAGAACACATTCGCTGCTGGTCTTGTGGCCATGCTTGTTTGTGCCTCGTCATCATGTTCCTCGCGAATTCCAAGTTCCCCATTTCATCAGACGTAATCAATCCATGTTAGCATCAAACAAAAACGACGAAATCCCTCCCCAGATCCCGTCTTCTCCGCTTGACATCATATTTTGACCAGATTTCATCCATCTCACGTATATGGGAAACATATATACGAGAAAATATAGGGAGGAGTAAATCCATGATCATGATAAAAAGCAGCAATCGGAGAGCATTCTCCTCGCTTTTTTTTCAATGTGTGCATTGGGACTTGTCTCCTACAATGATGGCCCTACCCACCATATATGCAGCTATTACCATGTTAGAGATGGATCAGTACAATTACGAAGAAAGAAGTATTTCTTGCATCTTTCTCGCTTCGGTCAACACGAATCTCTCTCCACCCGCCACGTACGTATCTTTTGTATGAGTACTGACTGATACATGGACCGAAATTAGAGGTTAGACTGAATACCAAATAAAGAAATAGATTAGAATTAAATGTTAGTAATCTAATAGGGATAATTAATTCACTGATGTTTCAATGAGCAGATTCATTGTCAAAGAACATTCGTAGAAGTGAAGGGTTTAGCTCAACCGATGGCCTATTAGAAATGATCATGCTCTTCTAACATTTATTAATGCAACTGGATTCGCCTTCAAGGAAAGCTTTGTCATGAATAATCGTTGTTTTTCCTTCTTTCAAACAAGCATGATGTCGTAGCAATTGGCATGGGCTGTTTTCGAATTTGAATTATGGACATCATCTTTCCTTTCCTAGGTAGTCGACTCGTTCACCAAGTAACTTCACTCGAGATCTGTGGATTGCGGTGTTGTGTTTCTTCCTTTGTGCGTAAGGTTATGTGGAGCGGGAGGAAAATAACTTCACGTGTTCCATGAAATACTGTTTACTGTTTACCTAACGAGAAACACAAGGCACCATCCTGAGAAGTCCCCCATATCATCAAAATCCTATATTGCTGCGTCCACCCCCTCCATGTCTTCGAATAATGCAAGCCGTGTCATCCTTGCTTGGGACCGCTTATCAAACAGTAACAACGACCCCAAGTTCAAGTGACGGCAGCCCATCAACCATAATATAACTTGCCTCGAAATACCGTCTCACTCTCGTTCATTCGACATGAATCGATACATCAAACGCATATTTAAATTCAATCAGAAGAACAAAGCATATTTTGCCATTAGCCGGAAACTCCAGGAGGTTAGGAAAAACCTGCTGATAAAATATTATAAGATAACAAAGCAACCAGTCTGGATCAAGACTCTCTGGTTGAAACTTAAGATTCAGACAACCTAACAAGTGCAATAAATAATAATAATAACAGATTCATCTCACAAATGACCTACTATTCGGAAATTAATCTCAATAACATAACAATTAAACCAGAGATTATGATAGATCTAAGAGCAACCTGTGGTGAAGAATGAGTTACACGGATTCTATCAGTAATCTTCTGACAGACGATTCATTCGGGGGGGGGGGGCGAGGGGGGTGGGAGTTATCATCATTAAAGGAAGAGGGTTTCATCATTACAATACAACTTACTTGGCATGAAGTACATAAGAGACGAGCTATTGAATGCAAACAGGGGAGTCAGTCAACAACCAAACTCTATCTTCCAAAATTAACCTTGGGATTACAGTTTACCCCCGAAACTCTCCTTTCACTAATTCATTCTCATCAGATTTGGCCGCTTGAAATTCTTCATTGCCGTGAGTGCATACTAATAATAGTGGCAGCTTAGTTTTAATCTCTTAAGAGAGTCAGCTTTAAGGGCATCCTAATCGAAGCTCCAAGTCCAAATCCTCCTTCACTACCTCTACTTCCATTCCCAACTTGATCATCCCATTGCTATTCATTGGACCTCTTGTCCACGAACATAGATCCTTCCCTATCGAGCCCCGTTCCCCGAAGAAATCCCCGTCGAGGACTTTCATTCCATCATTTAGCCTGAATCTCGATGACAGCAAAGGATTTTCGAGATTGATTTGGGGAATGAAGGGAGCAGAAATGGCACCGAGGGGAGCTTGCAATCTTGGTGGGACGAATGGGGATGGAGAGTTTGGCTGAAGGTCAGGGCTAGGGTTTGGGCTAAGGATGGGGTTGGCGTTACCAGGGTTGAGAGATAGGAAAGGGTACTGACCATCTGAGGAGGCGGGTGCAGAGGAGGTAGGGGGCGGTGACAACTGTCGTAACCTAGCTCGGTCACGGCGGTGCACATTCATGTGGCCACCGAGGGCTTGAGCTGATCTGAATTCCCTTTTGCAGAAAGTGCAAGAGTAGGACCTCGGAGGCCAAGAAAGACCGCCGCCAATGTACTCATGATGGGCAGTGAGATGATGGTGGTGGTGGTGATCTCCATAGCTTTGGTAAGCCGCGGCGGTGGCCATCCAGGGACCCTTGAACATGTTTGGCTTGGGGGGGTTGAAGTTTTCTTGAGCTCCGATGGAATGGTCTATCAAGCTCTCGCTCATGAGGCTTTTCCTCTCCATAACGTGACAAATATAAGGAAAAAAGGAGGGTCGGGGTCGGGGATGATCCGAAGGCAGACAATGTCAAAATAGGGGGAGTGCTAGAAAAAGGAAGAGAGTAAGGTCGCGGCCACCGTCTGGCTCAAATCATGTCACAGAAAAGTGGGTCGATGAAGACAAAATGAGAAATGAAGGAGCCCAACTATATATGGAGATAAAGTAGGGGGTTAGAATAAAATACCGTGACTTAAAAACATTTGTATGCGTTAGGAAAAAACCGAGCACATCACGGGGACTTACTCTGATGAAAGGTAGAAGATACCTGGGGCAAAGAATGTATATATCTCAGTCATGCAAAATGCATTTATCTTATTTTCAAATATCTCCAGTATATTTTATCGGGAAGCATAGTATGATTAGTGTGTTGATTATAGTAGTAAGAATGTTTTCATTAAAAAGGGGAAACATGGTATGGAGATGGACCAATAAAAAAGAAAATAAAATGTCATTACAATCTTTTTGGGTCAGCTTTTGATGGGGGTGGAGGCATTAGTTCAAGCAGGATCATGTCATTTTGTCCAAATATGGAAAGATATTTAGAACAGCACTTGCTCTTCGGATCCCCCTACCTTTTCTTTTTCCTTTGTTCCTTATTCTTTCGATTCATTCTATTTGATTGGGTGTGTTTGTCAGATCAGATCGGACCCCAGGCTTTAAACCCAACAAGCACCCAATAATTATTCTCCTGTTCCGCTGGGGACCTATTGCCTCTCCGTGGTGGGTGGTTTCACTTTTCCTTTTTGTTTCACGTGGTTTTGTTCTTGTATGGAAATATCATTGTTTTTAAAAATTATTCGAGTGTAATCCAAGTTTAAAAAATTTTGCATTTATCATCTATTATTTTGAAAATCCGTTTTTGATTTTATAAAAGAGAGGAATTTTGAAGTACGTGTGAGTGTATGTACATGCCCTAGCCCGCCTTTGTGGGAAGGTATTATTCTTCTTATGAAACCCAATCTCTTCCGGCTGATGATCTTCTAAGGGCTGATGTTTAAGTAAAGACTTTAATATTGCAATTATTTAGTAAATGCTTGTTGAGTACATAACTAGAATTGTATCAGTAGTGGGAATATTTTGCTGATATGCAAGTAAGCTCGAAAAACTTTTGACAGCCCCACCACCACCAATACCTTCCTACTGCTACAACAAGCACAGGGACAGGGAGTGCAAGAGCTTTTCAGGGATTGTGAATGTGTAGTGCTTCCTCTCCTCGGTTGGCTGGAAGGGATGGAATCTTGGTTTTGGTGGGATATCTCAGTGTTGGGTTTGTGGAGTCCGAAGACGTTCAGGATGCAACTTTCCACAAATTTAGTAAAGGGTGGGGAGGTAAAGGTTGAGGCTCACTTGTGTACACAAAAGATATTGATCCTGAAATAGATGAGATTTAGTGATGGGCCTACTGGACCAATGAGAGAACTTCCCCCCTCATTCGAGGAGTGGGGTTGGGGATTCTAATTGTGGTAGTGTCCGGGTATTTCGATGTTCTAACAGCCGGAATTGCAGAGTGGCAAATTAAGTGTGATCTGATGAGGTGATCTCCCTCCCTCTTTGGCATCCTCTCTTGTCATGTCGGATAGTCTCAAACCCAACTCCCCCCCCCCCCCCCCCCCCGGGTTCATATATATGCATTAAAGCACAGCAAACTACTAATAATCTTGCCCAACGAAAAGGTCTCATCGACGGAGGGTTCCTCTTTTCACCATTAGCTCGTAAAAGGATCTTATTCTTTGTTGTCCAGGTGGGAAAACAAAAAATAACGAAAGGAAAAATTAAAAGAAAAATTGGTAGGGTTCCAAATGACTAGAACGATTTGTAAAGTTATGATTGATAATTGGGCTTTGGGCCATGAACCTTATGGCCCAAATCTAGTAAGCCCAATAACCTGAAAACTATCTGCCATACGGTTTTACTTCTTCTTACCCAATTTCCTTATCACTTATTACTCAATCAAAGCACGAGTGCCTCAAGAAAAAGTAATTTTGAATTCTCAATGAAGTCATAAAATTTCTTTATTTAATTATTCTCAAGTGTCGGCTTTCCTTTTCTTAATTGTCGCCAATATTCACCAGCATATCGATCACCTAATAGAACCAGTTTACTTTACACAAGACCGGCTAAACATGTTGTTAAACGGCCCGCATGATATTACGTAGCGTGAGAAAAATTCTACTTCAAACGTGCTCTACATCATTTATTGTTTACCAGATGATAAACGAGGTACCGTCCTGTCCTTCAAGTATTCGACCGCGTCATTTGAACTCGGCAAACAATGTCTCAATACTAGGTCTTTTTACTTTGGACAGTTTATCAAACTACGTAAAATGAGATGACGACGACGACGACACCAAGTCTAACTGAGGGCATCCTTCAAACTTATTAAATAACCTCGAAATACTAGTTAACACGTAATTCAATGTGACATACCATGTCTATAGACCAAAATGCAATAACGTAATCTTATCCAAAAACAACACGAAACACTTGATTCGGACCATAATAATAATAAGTCAATCAATCAATGAGAAGGATTGATTTATCAACTGCTCTTACCACTCAAATATGATCGAAATTCCAATTAAACAAGAGATTGAGGGTAGATAAAGAGCCACTACCGAGTTTCACGGGTTTATCTATAATCTTCCGACAAACGAATCATGGAGAGCTACGAGAAACAAAGAAGAAGGAATTCATCATTAAAGAAAGAGCGTTTCATCATTACAATACAACTTACTCGTCATAAAGTCATAGGAGACCGACTACTGGAATGCAAATAGTGGAGTCAGTCAACAGCAGAATTCAATCCTTCAAAAATTAACTTTGGGATTCCCTCCAAACTCTCCATTCACTAATTCATTCTCGTCAGCTTTGGCCCCTTGGTATTTATACGATTTCATTGCCTATAGGACATACTAAAATAGTACTGACAGCTCGGTTTTTCACGTCTTAAATTAGGAATTTAAGGGCATCCTAATCGAAGCTCCAAGTCCAAATCCTCCTTCCCTACCTCTACTTCCATTCCCAACTTGATCACCCCCTTGCTCTTCATCGACCCTCTCATCCACGGACGTAGATCCTTCCCTCTCGAGCCCCTTCCCCCGAGGAGAAACCCGTCGATAATCTTCTTTCCGTCGGTTGGCCTGAATCTCGGAGACAGCAAAGGATTGTCGAGATTGATTTGGGGAAAGGACTCCGAAATAGCACTGAGGGGAGCTTGTGGTCTCGTAGGGACAAGCAGGGATGGAGAGTACGGTGGAAGGCTAGGGTTAGGGTTAGGGTTAACGATGGGGTTGGCGTTACCAGGGTTGAGAGATAGAAAAGGGTACTGACCATCTGAGGAGGCGGGTGCAGAGGAGGTAGGGAGCAGTGGCAACTGTCGTAACCTAGCACGGTCACGGCGGTGCACATTCATGTGCCCGCCAAGGGCTTGAGCAGATCTGAATTCCCTTTTGCAGAAAGTGCATGAGTAGGACCTCGGAGGCCAAGAAAGGGCACCGCTGATGTACTCGTGATGGGCAGGATGGCGGTGGTGGTGATGATCTCCGTAGCTTTGGCAAGCCGCCGTGGTGGCCATCCAGGCACCCTTGAACATGTTCGGCTTGGGGGGTTCGAAGTTATCTTGAGCTCGGATGGAATGGTCTCTCAAGCTTTTCACTCATCAGGCTTTTTCTCTCCCATAACTTGACAAACATAAAGAAGTAAAAGGAGGGTCTGTGATTATACGAAGGCAGACAATGTCAAAATGGGGGGAGTGCTAGAAAAAGGAAGAGAGTAAGGTCGTGGCGACAGTCTGGCTCAAATCATGTCAAAAAATGGGTCGATGAAGACAAAGTGAGAAATGAAGGAACCCAACTATATATGGAGATGAAGTAGGGGTCAAAATAAATATAAAAAAAACGGTGACTAAAACACATTGAATGAGTTTGGAAAAGACCGAGCACATCACGGGGACTTAGTCGGATGAAAGGTACAAGATACTGGGGGCAAAGGATGTATATCTCAGTCATGCAAAATGCTTTTATCACGCCTCATTCCTGTTCAAGTATGGGAAACATCTTACTCAAAAATTCGTATAAGATATTTTATATAGTAAGAAAATGTTCTCCGTTACTCCTATCTTTTTATATAAAGAAGAAAAGGAGAGGCATAAAAAATTATAGTACAAAAGGGAGAATACCTGGTGGCCAAGTTTGGGTCAGCTTTTGATGGGGGGTGGGGGCATTAGTTCAAGCAGGATCATGCCATTTTGTCCAAATATGGAAAGATATTTAGGACAGCACTTGCTCTTCAAATCCCACATTTCGATGGGACTCCCCCTCCCCCCCCCCCCCCCCCCCCCCCCCTCCCACCTCCTACCTTTTCACTTTTTTTCCTTTGTATTGGGTATATTTTGTCAGATCAGATCGGACCCCAGGCTTTAAATCCCACACCACAAGCACCCAATAATTATTCCACTGTTCCACTGGGGACTAATTACTCCCAGTGGCCAGATTTATCGAGGTAAACTCTTAAGCACAAATGGTACATATTATTTGCATTCGCAAAATGATCAACAGAAATTTATTACAAGATAAAAAAGTTTCTCTCAAATCTCACGAGGTAAAATGCTTGTTTTTTTTTTTACATTATCAAATATTATTGTATGTGTAGTGAGTGGATGACAATTCATCCAAAACAAAGTGCACGCCCTCTCAGAACGAACTGGGGGTTTTATTGTATAAGTAGTGGGAATATTTTGCTGCTATGCAAGTAATCTCGAAAAACTTTTGACAGCCCCACCACCACCAATACCTTCCTACTGCTACAACAAGCACAGGGACAGAGGGAGTGCAAGAGCTTTTCAGGGATTGTGAATGTGTAGTGCTTCCTCTCCTCGGTTGGATGGAAGGGATGGAATCTTGGTTTTGGTGGGATATCTCAGTGTTGGGTTTGTGAAGTCCGAAGACATTCAGGATGCAACTTTCCACAAATTTAGTAAAAGGTAGGGGGGGTAGAGGTTGAGGCACACTTGTGTGCACAAAAGATATTGGTCCTGAAATAGATGAGATTTAGTGATGGGCCTACTGGACCAATGAGAGCACTTCCCCTCTCATTTTTCTTATCATTTTCTCTTTTTTTAAACTTTCGTAGGAGTGGGGTTGGGGATTCTAATTGTGGTAGGGTCCGGGTATTTTGATGTTCTAACAGCCGGAATTGCAGGGCGACAAATTAAGAGTCGTCTCATGTCATGTTGGATAATCTCAACTCCCCCAAAGCATGCATTAACACCCCCCCCCCTACCCCCAAACACCCAAAAGTCTCATCAAACAGAGGGTTTCTCCTTTCATTGTTATTTACTTGAAAAGGAAGAGGACTTGAACAAGAAATTATCCCTTTTCTTCATCACACCTTTCCTGAACATTTTTTAATTCTCTGATATTTTTGTTATGGCTGTGCGCTAGAAGTTGTGTTAGTTAGTTTTCTTGAATGGCTTGTTTAGCCATAAGTCGATATCTACATCAATCTCGACTTCGCCATATACTTGCTCCTTTTATGTGAATTCTCACTAGAACCGTCCAAAACAAAACTTACAACATGGCCCATAAGATTATTATCGGATGACTTGTGGCCCACTAGGCCATACTTGGCCCAACTTCCTTAGGTAATGAATATCCAGCCCATAAGATTTTCGGAACAAACTGATCAAGAATACCCCTTCAGGGAAGATACTAACTAAATCACAACAGCCAAATGTCAGGAGCATTCCCAGTTTAGGTCTAGAAACATTTGTCGCCCCCCCCCCCCCCCCCCCCCAACACACACACACAAAACCAGTGTAGCTTACTGCACATTACTGAACAAGAAATTATATCCTTGTAACCCCCCACCGTGTCCTCTGCACAAGTTTTCAAAACCTACCCAAAACTGTGTTTTCAAGAAATGGGCCAGAGAACCTAGCAAAGGAAGAATTAGGAAAAGTTAGTACAGAATTGAGAACTAAAGCAAAATGAGTTCCCACTGATGTAAAGCTCTGGCATGCATGGAGAAAAAAGGCAGTTTTAGTCGAGCAAAGTCGGTCGGGGACCACAGAAATACAACTGACCCCGCATTAAAACCATAGACGACACTGGTTTTAATTCTTCTAAAGTAAGATTATTCATTTGTATTCTCAGGAAATCTGCAACGGCACATACATGGTTGAGTTGTTTTTCCACTCCGATAACTATACAAGAAAAATCATCCCGAAAGCAATATGTAGGTTTTCGTAAAAAAGAACTTGGGAACATTTCCCTGCAAAATTTAATGCTTCCAACTTTGACACAGAAAAACAACTCCCAGTTTCGTAAGGACAGTAACCTGCGAGTTAGGTTCACCATAGCATGCACATCACGCATGCAATTCATCACAATCGTTCATGGAAGCAAACAGAACAAAAAACAGTAATTTATATATTTACTCAGCACTCTTATCTACTTCAGATATATGTGCAGGCCAACAAAGATATCATCTTACCAGAATTTCGACATGCACTTCATTGGAACAGACTAGAAGAAGAACCCTTCGTACAAAATGAAGTAACCTGTATTCATGGCAAGAGACGGTTTCAACAAACCACCAGTGTGTCCATCCAGCTACTTGATCAGATTACTAACAGCACAGTTCAAAAGTAAACTGGACTGGATAAAGCGGATTTTGAAACTATGAAACCCAATGGATGCTGCCAGAAACAACACCTGCAAACAACTTTAGATGCATTTCCATTACACCAGTTATTTTCACCACCCAAAGAAGGAGCTTTGATCCCGGACACCATAGGTTTAGACAATATTATCTAATATGACAATATGTTTAAAAATTCCGGATTTAGGACCCCTAACTCGCCGTAAAGAAAGGTGAGTTTAGTTTCCAAAAAAATGATGTTCTCAGTGAGTTTACAAGGAAAGTTGAATTCTGGAGAGGAGGTGACAGGGTGTCCAAGAGCCCCAGGTGCTTAATCAGCCTTTTTAGTAAGCAAAGGTTGAATTCTGGTAAGTCAGAGGCCTAATGCATCCCAAACAAACTGCTTGCTTGCTGCTACAGGACGTCTAATAGTGCCGCCAAAAACCTCTTCATGCTATTGGGTAATGTGTTAGCCTAATGCAGCCAGCAGCCAGCAGATGCATAATGCATGGTTCAGGCAACCCCCCACCCTAAGGTCCTCCGTACCAAACAACATAAACACCCTCCATAGTAAATGTGACCATGTTGCCTAGCGCATAGCACCTAAGACGATAAGTGGTTCAGCGAGCCTGGTGCCTTTAACAACACTGCTCAGAAGGCCAATCGAGAACACGAATACCCCCGTACATAATCACAGAAATATCAGAATTAAGCAAAACAGTGTTTTTTCCACATGTAGCTATTTCACATTATCCGAGTGGAAGAATATGCTTACCTTTAAACTTCACATTGGTGGTGCACGGTGATCAACGAACTTCCAAGAGGGAACTGAACTTCTCGCAGAAGGCATCAATAGTTTTACAAGGCCTTTCATCCTTCTCATCTGACAAGAGAGTGCCACCAAATCTGACACTACAGTTTCAAGTGAATCACAGCCCACTGAATTTGGCAGCAGCTGACCATCAACTCTAATCTCCTTTCTTTCAGAAGGGTCATCTTCATGGTTATGTTTTCCAGGGGGCAAGCTCTCTTCTTCAAGGCTTCCATTTATATTGCTGCAACTCGGTTGAGGCCCTAAAACATAGAATTTAAGAGGATCAGCATGCAAAACCAGTCATTTCCCCATTAGCAAAGATGGCAACTAGTTCTCTCTGACAATATCAACTTTTCAAACTTCGTTCATCCCCCGAGATACTCCAAAACAAACCCAATTTCAGAGGAATCATATAATAGTAAATTCAAAAGATAGAGAACTTTTCATACCATTAGTTGGAGGCTTGATCAATTTGGCACACCGCGGTGAATGAACCTGTGGTAGTAAATATGGGATCTTATTGACAGCTTTAAACAACAGAAATGAATAGAATGACTGCCAAAAACTTATCAGTGATATCCCATTACAGAAAAAAGAAAGTGCGACCCTACAAAAAGTAGAATTACAATAAAGTTGAAGATCAGTACCGTCCAACCATTTTCAAGTGACCAGCTTAAATTTGGTCTCAAGTTCTTTGTCAAAGCGGTTGCCAATCCTCCTTGACCCACGGGTGGACGTATTAACTTAAGCTAGTGACAAGAAAATAAGGAAAAGACAAAAAGAAAGTAATATTAGTATAATGCTTAAGCCATGAACCTTGAGGCTCTATTTGTTTTTAGAGAAAACAGACCAAATCAAACCTTCAGTTATATTGGGGCTGTTTCCTCTAAAAATATAAACCAGTTTGATTTGGCCTGTTCCCTCCAAAAACATAACAATAAATGAAACAGATATGCTCCACTATCAAAATGAAAACCTTAGTCATATTAAATATAATTTGAGTGTTAATATTATCAATAACATTTTTTTACAACGACAAAAGTAATCCAATAATTCAAAATGAATAATATATGTAGCTAATCACTAATAATGTCTTGCACCTAATAATACTCAAGGGATAAACTCTCAGCTTCAAGACTGACATATAAAGATAAGAAGTCTCTAGTTAGGAAATCAAATGAAACACTATTATGGCTTTGATCTCAGGACCTTTCAAAGTGCACCCGCGCACCATAAGAAATTAAGCTCATCACTCTAATTAAAAAGTTAGTGAAATGATCACCTTAACCTCTCCATTTCCCAGGATTCCTGTGATCGTTCCAGTCCAAAATGATGTATCTGTCCACCAATCAACCACATCTCCAATCCTCCAATTATCATCATAAACAACAACCTCTTTAGATATCTTACTAGTATCTGGCATCTCACTCTTACTATAACATGTTGGAAACTTTGGGCGTATCATTAGATGTCTTTTTCCTCCAACATGTCTAGCAAATTGATATGCTTTCGTCGGAGTAATAGCTGGAAGTGCACATTAAATGTGAAGTTAACCAAAAGTACCATAACAAATGTGCAAAACATTCCACAAACAGCAACAATATACCAAGCATTAGCCTTACGCTCACAAATTTATCTTTTACGATACTCATACATCATTTTCATCTTCAAACGCATTTATTGTCATATAATTACTTAGACTAGAACTCCCCCAACAAAGGATCAAAAACAGTTCAAGGCCAATTCTAGTACTATCTAAAACTAAACATTATATAAAGACACATCAATATAACCATTTTATCTCTAAGTCCAAATTCAGACGATATATAAGAACCACCATTGCTATGAAAACAATGTTCATCTTGATAATATCTTGGAACCTTTTTACAAATATTTACGAGCATAAGGTTGCGTACGTAAAAGATCACAAACTAGTCACAAATCCTTTCATGCATGAATTGCCTATTATACAACCATATGCGACAAATTTGAGGTTAGTACGGATATAAGGTTAGTTTCGAAAAAACAAAATTCGCGAAATACAGTCGATGTTTCAAAATTTACTCCTCTACCGCCACTAGGGCGAGTTTCCAAAACGCCCAAACGCTCACTTGACTTTATAAAAAAAAATGCGTTTGGAAAACTTGTCCTCCAGAGAGTTAAAATTTTTTTAGAAGGCTAGAAGGGGCCTTGTTTGCGAAGGGACATCACCTATGTTGGATGGAGGACGGGCTTTCCAAATACACCATTGATTTTACAAATAATGCGCATTTTGAAAATGCGCCTTCATATGGGGGACGTCCCCTATGTTGTATGGAGGGCAATTTTGAAAACCCGTCCTTATCCAGCTACAATGGGACGGGTTTTCCAAATGCGTCTTCTTTGTAAAATCAATGGTGCATTTTCAAAATTCGCCCTATGGACAGTACATAATTAAATTTTAAAGCATCAACTGCATTTCACAATTTTTTTTCTAAACTTACCTTATATTCGTACAAACCTCCAACAAATTTCATAAACGATGAGTAATTCCATCTTTGATAATGAATGTCAAGCCAGCTAGAAAAGGAAAGAATATATAGTTTAAAAGACCAATCATGACAAACATTATTAATGTTTCAATCATCCTTGCTAAAATTTCCTATGCCAAAATAATTGAAGTAATTTGTTTGTGCTCTAACAATAACATGAGCTTCAAGAATATGATCCTACATAGATCGCTATAAACAAATATCGATTGAGTATATATTTTTAAAGATGTCATATCCATAGAATTTGTCCCATACTACATAAAAGTAAAAAACAACTCATATTGAATAATAATGCAACTAAAAATATTCATATCAAGATCTTTCTAGAAAGAACAATAGTAAGAACTAAGCAAATACCTTCACCGTCAAAATCAAAATACTCCAAGTCATACCATATATCCTCATCTTTCGTAAAAATCTTCATAATCTGAAGCAAAATAAAGCAACGTACTAAATTATTATGATTAAAGAGTTAAGGTCTCCAATACACTATTTAAACCAACAACCTTTGAGAAGATATTTTCTTAGATATTTTATCTATCTCTCCATAACAAACTTTCACTTAATGCTTTTCCTAAATCAAGAACATTATAGCTTACTACTTTTCACAACATTATTATCCCCTCTTACTAAATGTCAAAGAAGTATCACATTCCATTTGTTCTAGATAAACTTCCATTAACAAATTTATATAAGTTAAGTGCTCTTTTGGTTTCCGAAATAGAATAGTAATGGAGAAAAAAATATAGTGATTAGGAATCTAATTGCTTAAAAAGAGGGGTATTTAGTTCAAGAATGAAGATGAGGTGAAGAAGAGAAGGAATAATGAAGGGAATGGGCATTCCCTACAATGAGCAAGAATATGCTCATTCCTTCCATTCTTATTCAAAATGAAAGAAGTAGAAAAGAACTAAAAGGAAATGAATAAAATAGAAGAAGATAGAGAAAGGAAAATGGATATAATTATTAGTCCATTTCATTTCTTCCTCAAATCATTAAACCAAACACATCATAAGTAAATCACGAGACAGCATAAATCGAACATGCGAGAGAACTTTTTATGAAAGGCTCACAGGAAAATTGAAGGCAATCACATACTTCTTTGCAAATTAATAGCCATCTCGTTAAAAGCATTAATAAAACCTATTATTAAGCTAACACTTGTAATTGAAACAAATGCAAGAGTATTATTAACTTGGTGAAGTCATCAAACATCTAACAATGACGATATTCAACAGAACATGAACACAACCAATAATTGGTGTCTTCCTCGTATCAACTTTTTTTCCTTGTTGCCAAAAAGGTACAAATTTGGGTTGTATTTATATAAGTCATTGAAACTTGTTTGAGCCAATTAAACTCATTTAACTAGTCCAATGTCCAATTGATCCACTCCCCATACGAATTTTATACCTAATTAACATTAAAGAGAAAAGTGATCCAATCATTGAATTTGATTTATTTTTGTTAGAAGTAGACACCATTTACTTAGAACTTGTTAGAAATGGAATTCTTAATTGGTGAAAAGCATGTAATTGCGTCATGCATTCGGTAAAATTAATTTAAAATATATTAGCCGGTCTAGTACAATGTCTTTATGTTCATTATAAAAAACTTGCGAAATAGGACCCGAAGTCGAACTTTACAAAAAAAACACCCTTAAAAAAGTCTAACTTTGTAAGTCCAACTTCGGAGCATTATTTTCAAAATTTTAAAAACCGCAATTGTTTTTCCCACCTCACGTTAAAATGGAATAAAGCACGTCATTTGAGATGATCTTGGATAAATGAAATTTTTTTGACGTGAAAATTTTAAATTTTGTGAGTGTAAATTTTATCGAAAAACATGAAAAATCACAACCACACCAAAACATTCAATCCCAAATAGGACCTAAGGGACTAGATACCAAAAACTTCAAGCCTTCTATATGTTTTAGGGTAATTTATGAAGAAGGTCATTGAAGAGGCAATTATTTTTGCTCTAAAGGATTAAATGGGATGTGTTCGCCTAATTGCACTTTAGCACTTAGACCGGTATTCTCCAAGGCATACATACGCGTCTTGATTATATGGGCCCTCGGGATAAGTGCCTTTAATATCGTTGATATAATTGAAGACAAAAGATGCAATTTATACCCGACACCGAAACCAAGCACTTCGATATCCCTCTTCAAAAGATTTCGCCTCCACCTCTTGACCAACGCGGAATGGTAACATAGACGTCGACATGGACAATAAAATGGCTGCAAGGCATTGAAAAATCATAATTGTCCTATAAGACCCTATTGAATAAAAGAAACATCGACTTAACATGTATATTCACTCCAAACTCTTTTTACTCTCATTTTGATTTTTGAAAGAGCCTAACAAAACAGGATGGGCATTAACATCACTACAACTAAGTGAGAATTTTAATTATACTAGGAATAGTCAAAAGGAGATATCGATTGTATTGTATTACTTATAAAAAAAAAATCAAATTGTATTCCATGTATCATATTCACTTTTTACTGTCTAGATAGACTAATGCTAACCATTAGTATTACAATTGGTGTTATCAAATGCTAGTCAAGTCGCGCACTAAAGATGTGAGTTGATTAGACTCCTCAAAGCCTACTTGTGTATCAATTAAACAACAATTACAAGAGGCTTGGTTTTGGAATAGAATGAACAATGGAATGAACAAAGGAATCGTATAAATATTACTTAATTTAGGAAAGAGAATGGAAAATCGGACGGAATAAAAGATTAACTCATTTTTGCAAAAGCAAACGCCAAAATACATCCATTGCACGATCATTATGTATAGAAAGCCTCAACGACGATGTCCAATAAAAAAATCTCATCATCATGCGACATAATTTTTCAATTTCACCAAATCTTGTCCAAGTAAAAGAAAATGTAAACAAAAAATAACGAATTCCCTACTCGAACATTTAACATACGATTCTTGAAACACGATCGTGAATCAATTCACGGATTGAGACTAGAAGAATGGCGTAAAAATCATAACTCGCTTCTGGCGGTCCCACCAGCTTGAGCTTATCAATGGAATCGAAGAAAGAGAGAGGGGTGGGACTGAAGGAGGCAAGGCGTCATGAGAGAGAAAATGGCAGAAAGAGGAGGAGGATTGGGAAGGGGAAGGACGACCCTTACCCTATCCCCTTATATAGTTAGGGTTAGGCAGAAGATAAGAGGGTTTGGGCCCATTTACTAGCGGTGACAAAGCACTCAAACGTGGCTTAATTGATGTCAGCCATTCTCTCGCGGTGCAAACGATAGAAATTATTACGAGAAATCATCAAATTTTAAAGCTTTTGACACAGAAATAATTTTAATCTGTGTTGGGTTTCACAATTTTATTATAGATTAACTAACATTATTATAACTCATCCCACTTTCTCCTTAGACTTGGAAGCACATGGATTGCACCAAAAAAAATTGCATCCAGTAAAAACAAAGGCGCAGGCATTCTTTTAGCCATAAACGAATAAACGAAGAAGGTGAGTGGCCTTGGTATAATACAAGTAAAAAATCATTTCCCATTATACTATTTATCATAAATCATCAAAATCATTTCATTTTAGGACGCCCATTTATTATGGGATTTGGGGATAGCGTGTGGGCAACATATGTTTGTTTGATCACACACCCACTTTGCGTGAATAAATAAAATCTCCGTTATATTAGCTCTTTAAAAAATTTATGAAATGCGGTTCGTATTTCATAAAATATAATTTTACGGTATGCATTTTTAAAATGCATCCATCAAAATACAAATGGTACAAATTTAAAATAAGAAGAGACGTGTTTTAAAAATTCGCCTTTACAAAATTTACATGTATTCTAAGAATACGTTTTGAACTTTGACATAGGTAGATGCCAAACTTTTGATTTCTTGTAAGAGTGACTTTAACTAACTAAATTAAATAATTCTTTTTCTTCTAAGACTTCAAAGGTGGCCTCGCCCCTTATTAATCTAACACGCCCTTGGTCAGACATCGACTTCGTTTAGGTGTTTGCGTCAAAAAATAAGAACATTTTATAAAACTCTTAAATTTACCCATCTTGTCGAGATAAACAAGATGTATACCCACTCCGCCCCTTGGAAGCGCGTTTAAAACTCTTTTTTATGTAAAGATGAATTTTCAAAATGCATGGGAATGATACTTAGTCTTGTAAAATCGGGTTTTGAAGATCCTTTTCTCCCTATTTTTCTCGGACGGGCTTAAAAACTGCCCTTTTTACACAAAAACTCTAGAATTATACTTATTCTATACGCGACCAAGATAATTTTGTTTCGTATCTTGTCTCGTTGCTCATCACCTCCATTCCTAGGAAACAAAATTTGATGGGAATGGGAATTGGGACGGTCAATTGATCGTCAGTTTCCCGATTCCATCCCCCACCTTTGAAAAGGAAAATAATTGGGGCCGTTTCCACCCCCTCTTCGTTTCTGGTCAGTTTTTTTTTTTTTTTTTTGGTTGTGTCTGAGGCGGTTTGTTCTTCGTCCCCCGGGTGATTTTCTTGGACTCTAATTGTTTGTTTCTCTCGTTTTTTATTGATTAATCGATGCGTTATAGTCTCGTTGCTTTCTGGGTTTTGATTTATTATTGGTTTTGGGATTGTTTGATGGTTTTTCGCGTTCGTGGTTTTTGTTGATTCCTGGCTCTGATGTCGGCTTAATAGTTGTTGTCATGCTAACTTAGGTCGAGTCGTGAAGGATGGATTTGATTGTAATGCCCGGGGACCAGTGTTTATTTTTTCTTTGTTTGCTGAAGGAATGGAAATTCTGGGGGTGTGTAGGGGATTGGGGATTAGGTTTGGTAATTGGCTTTCGTTTGAGAAAGGAAGTAATGTTAGAATAAGTTGTTACATGGGGAGCGATGAGTTGTTGGTTTCTGCAATTGGGACAGAGGCTGTGGGCACCAATTGCTTCCTGAAGCGATGGAGAGAACTCTTTTGGGATAAATTTTCCCTTTCTTTTGCGTTGCTACTGGGATCATCTTCTTGTTTCAAGAATTAATTTGACATGCCTTTTTGGGAGTCCCTGATTTAAGATGGCTCATGATTGGTTGTGTTCCTCCTTACTTGTATAGCTAAAAGAGTCAAAGGTGGTGGAAAGAGGTCGATAGCTTGAAATGGCTGGAATTGCCAATGAAGAGTTTGGAATCGGAAGGACTGAGGAGGGGATTTTGAGTATGCAGAGCTCTGGGGAAGCATTGGCAGAGTGGCGCTCCTCCGATCAGGTGGAGAAGGGGACACCTTCAACTTCGCCTCCTTACTGGGATACCGATGACGACGACGAGGATGAAGATGGCTGTACGTTTTGCATTTCAAAAATCTTATCATGCCTCTTCTTTATTACTCTAAGTGTTATTTTAGTCTTTCACTCATTCAGCTTAGGTATCTTATTGGTAAAGCCTCACTGCTTTTGTTGTTAGTAATACCGGCAAAAGAGTATGTTGCATCCGTAAATGGCATTTCTTATTCATACCTTACATGGCATCTGCACTGTATGGTTAAATGTCAGAGGGGAAGGTTGAGAAAGTGTCATCCTTTTACTGTATTATGCACCTTCTTGATAATTGTTATCATGCAAAAATAACAATATGATGCATTTATGAAAACTTAAAAGTAATGTTGGGTAGGTACTTGAGGGAATCTCATATATCTTCCTTTAGCTTATCTGGGGCCTAACCTATCACTTTACCTGATTGTTTCATTGATCAGTGATGGGATTTGTTTATCGTATCCTGCATTAAATCTTCATTATTTTATTCCTTTAAGGCAGTTAATATCGCAGGTGCACAACTACAGAAGAGTATATTAACGGGATTTCATCTGGTTTTTGACGGTTTCTCTGTTTCCTAGGGCCAAAGCCTTCTGAGTTATTTGGGAAACACACGTGGAAAATTGAAAACTTTTCACAGATTAACAAAAGGGAGCTCCGTAGTAGCATTTTTGATGCTGGTGGCTACAAATGGTATGGAGCCTCCACATACACGGCTTATTATTTTGGCAAATATTTGCTTTATGGCATGACCTTTATGTTTTAGCAATTTGATTCTTATATTTGTGAAGAGATTCTTCAGCCATGATGTGCACGAAAAGACAATATGCACTGTGTGGAAGCCCCAAATTAGAAAATAGAATGATTGGATGTGGTTGGCAATAAAACTGGGTCAAATTGGCTCTGGTTATGGTTTTGTTTTTAACTCTATAGATAGAACCTCATGTTGTGTTTTGTTTGTGGACTAGAAGTGGGAATGGGATGGATTGATAAGGAAATGAAATTGAATGGAATGATTTTCATTCCATTGTGATCGTTCTTGTTGAATCGATTCCTTCGTTTGGTCAGGTATTAGGAAGGCAGAATGTTATGAAAATCCATGACATTTTCCTTCTTTCATTTCGCAAACCAAACATGCCATTTGGTCATTGTCAGGATTCTGGATGGATATGAAGCAAGTTAACTTTGAAATATAATAATGCTTATACCATGAGGCAATTGCTTATGAAAAGAAAAATCCTTCCCAATTTCCATTAATTCATGGCCATATATTTTACCGCTTACAAGGTTTACTCCTCCAGTTCATCTGGAACCCAACTCTTCGTAGAATGAATGACGCTAAAGTCATGTATTCTAATTTGCTTTGTTATGTTATCACTTTTATCATATATTGAAGTGTGAAATGGAATAAAAAAAATCCTTATGTTCCTTATCTGAAAATGAACCTTGATGGCTATCAAATCCGATGCACCCTTTAACTTATTTTAGGATGATTGTTTTGTTCTTCTTGGATTTTGATCTCGTGTCCAGGAGGTTGAATTTCCCGTACTTTTACCGCATTTTTTTATGCTTCCAATCAACATTATTTTGTCAAAACATTTGTCTGTCATTATCTCTATGTTCATGTTAAAGTATATAATATAAATCAAGCTTTCACTTAACGGATTAAGTTTTTAGGTCAGATGATAATGTTTCAACATGGTATCAGCCAGATCATGAGTTCAATCCCTATGCACGCAAAATCCCCAATATAAGCCCTCCTACGTGTTATAAGCTTTAAATAAATCATAGAGTAGTAACTGCCTATTGGGCATCTGCAATCAAATTCTATAAGCATGTGGTCTTTGCTTTCTCAAGGATAAGATAACATGCTACATACCCTCCCCCTTCTCTAAATAAATTAACCCATAAATGCCATTGTGTGGGCATTTCATGTTACGTATTTTAAGAGGAAGATCATACCATCATTGGTCTTGAGTTTTGAAAATGTTTGTCTTATCTTTCTGGTATTATCATAATAAGATTAGTGGTTATTTTATAGAAGTCCATCTTTTTTTATTGTCGACTAATCAAGAAAATAATATTAGCCCGCTAAGAACTTTATAACACTATGAGAAAAACTTTATATCATCGTATCTTTTTATCATGTAAAGACCTTCAAAGCACCTTGTGATGGCTTCCTGTTTTTCTCATATTTTAGCATTGATTTTCAAATTTTTATTTCTGAACTGACTCGATTGCAGGTATATATTGATATATCCACAGGGCTGTGATGTTTGCAACCATCTTTCTTTGTTTCTCTGTGTCGCCAATCACGATAAACTTCTTCCAGGTTAGAAGAAGAAAGTGTGAATCGTAATTTATGTGATAAAAGATACTGCTTTGTATGTAGTTCTTCCTCTTGCAACTTACTTTTCCAAGAGATATTTTTTTAAAGGATATTAGTTCAAATATTTTTTAGCGGGGGAATAAAGTAATTTTTTCATTATTTATTTCTGTTTTATTGTGTTACTGGATATTTTTTGTAACAGTTTGTTTCTCCATTTTGCAGGATGGAGCCACTTCGCTCAATTTACGATAGCTGTCGTGAACAAAGATCCTAAAAAGTCCAAGTATTCAGGTGGCTGTCAGCATCCAGCTGGTTTATAAGTTTGATCCTGCGTTACAACAATCAACTGAATCTGTGTATCTTCTACAGACACATTGCATCGATTTTGGAAGAAAGAGCATGACTGGGGTTGGAAAAAATTTATGGAACTATCTAAATTATATGATGGCTTTATTGATGGTGATTCCCTTATCATAAAGGCTCAAGTCCAAGTGATTAGGTCTGTTTCTTTCTTTATCCTGATCAGGACATCATTTTTCAGTCATGTTTTCTTTGCATTTGATCTGTTGCGACTAACAACAGTCATTTTCTGTTAAATGCTGTGATGTCATAACTAACAACAGTCTAGCCTTTAGATGGTAGTTCTAATGATGGGTGCATTGTTGAGTGCTTTTATCAGCAATGGATATCCAAGTGTTGCCTTTGGTTTCTAATCAGTGGGCACCACTGGGTGTCCTCTACAAGGATATGTTGGGTCGCATTATTCCAAAGTGGCTGGGTTTCTTTCATCATTGGACAATTTGTTTTGAAAAGCTTCAGTATATCCACTTTACAACTATAAAATTGATTTTGGCCTGTGACAAATGTCAATTAGGAGGGAGAGAGAGAAGGTGTGCTAAAGACTAGTAGTGTCGGTGTTTGATATTTGTTGGAGGAAGCAAAGCTCATTGTCGATCAAGCTTATTGCTCTCTTCTTGAGTTATTGCAATGTGAAATTTATCCAAGGAGGGAACACAATCTGATTCTGTTATCATCGTCTATTTTGGCTCGTCTAGTTTGGCGAACTCCTAAGGCTTACTGGTGTAGGTTCTCTTTATTTGCTTCTGTTAAACACACTGAATCACATGCTTGGTTTCACTCTTTTCGACAATTGGGTTCAACCATGGAACACTGTTCTTTTGCTTCCATACAGAGTCTGACCACACTATGAAGTCAAACTGAGTTGTCCATTGGTGTATTGCAGAGAGAAAGCAGATCGACCTTTTCGTTGCCTAGACTCTCAATACAGGAGAGAACTTCTTCGAGTATATTTGACCAATGTGGAGCAAATTTGTAGGCGTTTCGTTGAAGATAGGAGGGGCAATCTGAGCAAACTTATTGAGGACAAATCTCGGTGGTCGAGGTATTTATTGATCCTCAGTTCATATACTTTCCTTTCTTTATTTTTGGATGATTTGTATATATTAGACATATTGCTTTCAGTTGCACACTACAGTCATCAAAATTTGATGTTAACAATTTATATAATTGAGTATTTAGTATTGGACACTGTTTTTATCATCTTCTGTTCCATGCTAGATTGCATTTCATCTCTATTGCACGGAGCCTCACTGATTAGCCAGGATAAATTTGTAATATAATTGTAAATTGGTTGTCCCAATTTCTCCAACTCTGAGCAACTTGTCATTGTAATTAGGCTTGTTGTCATTTTTATTGATTTTTAACTCTGGAGGTATTGGACATTAGAGCAATCAGTTTTTATATTCCATCCAAGCTACATTATATACTGATCACCAATAGATCACGAGATTCATCATGACAAGGAGCTGCTAGTATACTGCTTTTTGATGAACAGCTCCCAATAGTCAAGAGATTCCCTCATAGGCATTGAAAACCATTAATTGTGCAGTAATCTTCAGCCTTTTCAAGTGACAGGGACTAATTATTTTGTGCTAAATAATTCTTTTATTTCATCATAGTTTTTGACTGCCTATTTTGAGAAGTTTGATGGAATTTTTGTGTTTTACATTCTTTCTTTTTCATGGATGACTTCAAATTGCAGCTTTTGCACTTTCTGGTTGGGAACTGATCAAAATGTTAGACGACACATGTCTAAGGAGAAAATGGACGTAATTCTTAAAGTAGTTGTGAAGCAATTTTTCATTGAAAAGGAAGTTACCTCTACATTGGTGATGGATTCCTTGTATAGCGGTCTGAAGGCTCTTGAAAGCCAGAGTAAATCCAAGAAGGGGAGGGTAAAACCACCTGACGTTGATTGTTTGCCAGCTCCTATTGTGGCTCTGGACAAAGATATGTTTGTTTTAGTGGATGATGTGTTGATATTACTTGAAAGAGCGGCTACGGAACCATTGCCTCCAAAAGACGAGAAAGGCCCTCAAAATCGGACCAAGGTGAGACAATTCCTACATCTGTATCTATTTATGCGCACAAATACTCGAGCACATTCTATTTAATATATGTACTCATTCAGGAGTTCAGTGTCCTCGGGTAAGATTGACAAAAGATCTGTGTTGCAAACTAAATTCATTATTTGATGTGCCCAATACTGCTTTTTAGTCTCTGGAAGTTAGATGAGGTTGCACATTTTCACGATTCAGATCAAGGGTTAAATGAGCCCAAGACTGCTTTTTAGTCTCTGGAAGTTCAATGAGGTTGCACATTTTCACAATTCAGATCAAGTGTTAAAAAAGCATAATGATGTTTGGAAAAATAATGCCCGCCTACAAGTTCACATGGTACTCTTTGTAGATGGGTAATGAAAATTGGCTTGTTCATTGAAAGCTAGGGTGTCTGTGGTCATGTGCTGGAAAAAATATGAATGTTGTTGTTTGGCTGAGACTTCTGTCAAAACCATCTATTTTCCATGAACTGGAGGTATTTTGAGTGATCATTTATTATTATTTTTTGGTAGAAATGGAGTTCGATAGGTTAGATTAAGCGTTACACCGGAGGTTTCAGGACATGGCAAATCATCATTCATTATATTTTGTTTTTATAATTCTTACTCTTATTTGTGTATGTATTTATCTCCTTTTGAAGAGAAGGAAAAGGGAGGTAGAAAAGAGGGATGGATTGGGCATTTAGTTGTATTTGGTGGAAATGTCTCTTAATGGATGAAACAACTTCTTTTTCCCGAAAATATAGGATGGAAGCTCTGGCGAGGACTTTAACAAGGATACTATTGAACGTGATGAAAGGCGGCTAACTGAGTTGGGCCGAAGGACGGTAGAGATATTTGTTCTGGATCACATTTTCAGGTAAAGTAATTGATCTTCTCTTTATCCGGAAGGATGCTTGTTTATGATAATGTGAAAAACCATATAGCTAAGTCTGGATTTTTTTGCCTTGATTTCAATTTCTTCAATTGAGACTCTTTCTACATGTGGTGATATTATTTAAAGAATATCATATAGCCCGTATGAAAGGCATCTTACATTCTATTAGAACCTAATAGATACAATGGTGGATATTCTGGTCTATTTTCGGAGGTAGAAATTCCCAATGTAGACATTACATGTCTTTTGGCATGGTTAGGTTGTGCTCATACTGGTTTGTCCCTGGGAGTGCTGGGTGCACAGGGGACACCTGATCATGTATTTTCTGTTTGTTGGATAATTAAAAATTTTTCCATTTTATGCTTCACGGAAGTGAGTGCCGATAAATAGGGAAAATATCCAAAGATTATAAATCCTTCTTACATGAGAAATCTTCATAAAAAAAGATGATTCCTCTCATTTTCCCACTTCCCAAATAAAGTATCCCAAACTTCCATTAATTGGCTGCACTCTGTTTCCTGCTAATAATGTTTTGGTTCATGATACTTGTGTGCAGCAATAACATCGAAGTTGCATATCAAGAGGCTGTTGCTTTGAAACGGCAAGAGGAGCTTATCCGTGAAGAAGAAGAAGAAGCATGGTTGGCTGAAAGCGAGCAGAGGTCAAAACGAGGAGCTAACCTTAAGGAAAAGAAGTTAAAGAAAAAGCAGGTTTTGAGGCAGTACATTCCATTACTTATTGGACACTGAATTAAATATGGCTAAAGAGCAATTCCATTTCAACCTGAATGTTGTGTTGTTCTAGGCCAAGCAAAAGCGCCTCAATAGAAAAGCAAAAGATAAGGAGAGGGATGAGAGGCTCACTTTGGTCTCTCCGGATGATATCCCAGACGAGGACGCTGCTGAAGAAAAAGATGATATTATTGCATATCAAGAACAGCCTGTGGTTGAAAAGTCTGAAGCGGCTGGGGATGTTTCAGATACCTCTGATTTGTTAGATGGTGTTGGTGAAGTTCTTCAGCATGATTCAGATGGTAGAGATACAAGTCCAGTGAACTGGGATACTGATGCTTCCGAAGTTCATCCCCCTGTCAAAGCCAGTGGCAGTGCAGGCAGTAACAATTCTCCTCTGCAGAATGGAATGACTGAAAAGAGGAGCCCCTCGATGATGGACGACAGCTCCTCAACTTGTTCAACAGATTCAGTACTTTCAGCAGTGACAAATGGAACCTATAAAGGAAACTCCTTATCGTCGAATTATAAAAAACAGCAATCATCTGGAAGGTAAAATGTTTTGACCTAAATTATTTTGGTTACTGTTTCCTTATGAACTTTTGGGACTAAATTCCGTCTAACTGCACTCATACAGAGTGAAGAACCAGAGGGTAATGGAAAATCAGGACGCTGGTCACCCAAGTAAAACAGAGAATGACCCAGCTGGACCAGCAGGTGACATGTCGGAGTCAAATGTTGAATGTGTCAGCAGGACTGCAGAGCCATATGAGGTAGATGTTGCCTCTCCCCAGAAGCAATCAGGACGAGTGGAGCTGAATGCGACAAAAAAGGTGGCTCTTGTTGATACCCACAGTTACTTATTTGCAGTAACAAAGTTCTTGCTAGAACATGAAATTTCATGACATCGGCCTTATGCGGTATATTATTTATTACTTGCCTAGGAACTCCGCAGGAGATGGTGAACTCTCTTTTGGTCATTTTGATGTTCAGTTTCATATATGCACGTTATGTAGTCTGAGGAGATTTCTCTTTTGGTTCTTTGTAAATAGGATGGACCTATAATACTGCACAAGGGGACTGCTATCAGAGAGCAAGTGAATGTGGAAAAGCCGGTTAAAGAGAAGCCATTTGCTGGACGACACTTAAGCAATGGTTCTGCAAATGCAAGATCCCGTGTCCCAGCAAAGCTAGAACCAAGCAGTAACTCCGTAAATGACATTTCCTCTGCAAGGAAGGCATATTTGAATGGTCAACAATACTCTGATGTCATCTCATCTTTGACAACCTCGAGCCCTACAGGGACTGCATCGAATCCCAGGGATATGGCCAAGTCTACACTGCATGTTCCTGGATTCTCCAGACCTTCTAGTGCTTCATTAGTACCAGGTATCAGGCCTCTTGCGCCCCAGGTATCTGTGGTTTCGACTTCACCGGCCTTATCACGATCTGTTAGTGCCATTGAGCAATTAATTCCTGATCCTCTAACTTCAAGCCACAACTATGTTCCTTTATCTTATCGCAATGCTATAATTGGTTCTTCTGCTGCTTCAACCTCATCATCCATGCTTACACATCCTAGCTCCCCAAGCACGGTAGGAAAAGCTCCACCCTATATGTCACCACAGACCTCAGTGACTTCACAAGTTATGTTGCCTCCGAGTAATGATGGAATGGAATATAATGGAGTCAGGCCAAGGTTCCCGTATGGTGCGGTTGGTCAAGATATTGTGCAAAATGGACCAACCCAGTGGTTGGAAGGTATTGATTGTAAGAGTGCACGCCATGACATTCCTCTGCAAAGTGACAGGATCAGTGGAGACCACTACAGGTCAAGCTTCAGGTCCCGGAATGACTTGTCAGATGTTCAGGCAGGCACATCTGGTCGCCAGAGCAATGGTTCTACGGCTGAGGACTTTCCGCATATGGACATCATTAAAGAACTACTCGATGATGATGTCAATGGCAGGTTTGCAAGGATGGCGAATGTGCCATTTCAGCCTTCTGGAGGTAGGCCCCACTTGTTAAGTCGTCATTCTTCATTCTCGCACGATGTACCTGGAATATCAGGGAATTTGGATTCCCCGTCTCCAAGCTTATTCGAGGCTGTTCATCGTTCCCGGAGCTTCCGCATCAACGGCATCAACCAGGGATATGGCTTTTCCAGCAATTTTGATTCATTGTCTGGATTTTCTCCTCATGTGAGTTCATTATCCCATGCAAATGGACCAAGTGACGGCCTGATACATAACCAGTGGCGTTTTCCTGGATCCGAGCTGTCTGGACTAGGGATGAAAGGTCCAGAGGAGGAAAGTTATCCGTTTTACTCAAACTACCTCGCTTGCAGTGTCAATGGTGGTTATCCGAGCTTCCGACCTCCAAATGGGCACTGAATGGGAGTATAATAGGCTGCCTGCCACCGATTTGAAATTGATGGCCCGACCTCTCCTTGCAATGAGGTAATTTCGCACAAGGGTACTGGGTTTGTTACAGATCTGAATCTTGGATGTATCCTTTTTCTTCATTTTCCATCATCTGGCAAAGTAGGGGATGAGCTCGTTTTGCTATCCTCCCTGGAAACATGGGGCTCTTTGAGCACAGTGTTTAGATGGGGCCCCATTTAATGATAAGCATCTTGCATTCCTTTCTTCGAGCTAACTGTTTCCTCAAACTCTGAGCTGCTCGCCCTACCTATCTGTTTGAATGTTTTGTGCGCCAGCCGTTGTTGAGGAGATATTGCGAATCCTCGGAAAAAAAGGCATGGTAGGAAATGGTTTCCCTTGGACAGTATTTTCTATAGTAACGATGTCAATATGGCAATGTTCGAAACTTCGGAAATCTCTACAGACAAACTATCATTCCCGGAAATCTCTACGGATATAAATTTAGAATTTTGTTTTAAAATAATGTTCAGTAATTCCAACTAAATTTCAAAATTTTTTCTCTGAGGCAAAAGTGAAGGCGTGTTGCTTACGTCACCTCCTCAATCAATGCTTATGTTCGCACAAAAAGTTTGGATTCGGTTAATGGATGCTCGGCTGCTCTGTTTCGATGCATCAACCCGCTGCTTAGTTCATCGTCGCCATTGAGATAACTTCTCGGGAAGAGATGTGGTGGTGAAACCTAGTGGCAAGAACTCCTCCCTGCCTGTAGTGCTTCCCCTGTTCCTGTTGCCCCCTCTCTTTTCATTCCAGTCTTGTCCGGTGAGATGCTGACCACTTCAGTTCTGCCTTCAAGATCATGGAGGAGTTCTCCGGTTACTCTGTTGAGGAACCCGATGGCCTTCTGTCCATTTATGTCGGAACTGACGATCTCCTGAAACAGGTGATGCCGTGACCATAACTACGGCTGTGATGGCGATGGTGATCAATGCCTTCCCGTCTCTTTCTCCTCCTGGCATGATGGGTTTGTGTAAAGTTTGATGGTTTATCGTTTTCATTTTCGAGATTGATGATTTTGCTGCTTTTTCGGACACGCCTGCTCCATCCATCACCAGTGTTTTACCCCAACGACGATGTTGTTGTGCGAAGGTCGAGGTTTAATTCACGAAAAACGGTTATCGTTCATAAGTCTAAAAAGCGACTTTGAATTTTGTAAAAAGTTGTTATTTGAGACAATGATTTAGCCTAAAATGGGTAAATTCATTGTCCATATAGTGTGACTTTGGGACCCGAGAATTTTTTTGGTGATGGACAAAATCATTGTTTGAAACAACAACTTCCGTCCAATACAAAAAAAGTTCAAAAAATTCTAAGTTGTCCAAAATCGCTACTTGAAACCGTGTCTTTACCATTTTATCCTAAGTGGATGTCTCAAACTTCCTTTGTAAATTCAAAGTTGTTGTTTGAGACAAGTTACCGAGAGTGGTAAATTGGCTTCTTTGTAAAATGAAATCGTATTTCGCAATTTTTTTTCTAACTAACCGGTCCAATCCTCCGCAAAGTTTGGAATGCTTCTTGTGTACAAGACTACACCATCTTTGAATTAATTGTGAGATTCGTTGTTGATAGAGAAGAGTTTCGTTTCTCAGCACGTTTTACCACTTCCAGAAAAGAGTCAAATCCTAATATGATATATCTTAATGTCACGAAGAACTACAAGAGACATAAATATTAATTGTCATTTCTTGATGCCACTGGTTGTCGGCTGATGACCAAACAAAACTTCCATTTCATGCTGGCGACTGATGTTTTGCGAGTGGAAAGGTGGAATGGATACAAAAGAATGGTTTCTCATTGTTCATATCGACTAGGGATCCCGGTCTTTCTTTTAGAGAGGATGTTGCTGGCGATAATTTTGGCCGGTGGTAAGTTCCTTTTACCTTTTCGCTCTCGCTGAATCGTGAATATAGTATTGCTGAACTTGACAGTGGGAATCGGAAGTGAAGATTTCTGTTAGATAAGAAAGTTCAGCCAGATTGGAAATACTAACCATAAGACTTAGAGATAGTCTTTGCTTGAATCGTTCATTTTTGTTTCTTGTTAACACTCAGTGCGCACAACAACTTGATGTTGACTGTTTTGGCTAACTTGGTGTTTCATTAATGACTTAAAAAGATGATTTCTGATCTGCAACTAGAGAAGTTTGGTGATTTTGGGCATTGTCCTATGTTTCCTTGGTATATAATTTAAGGACTTATTTGTAACAGTTAAGACTTGGGGGACTAAATATAATCTCATGAAATTTTGAAAAATATTGGAAAATCCGTACATGAATATATTTGCCCTTGTATATATAAATTTTGTGTACACTAATTAAGTTTTAGTAGAGAAGCGTGTATTAATGGTTTATGGACAAGCCGATGGTTATTATCCTCGTGCGGTACGAGGAGATGGGCATCCTGAAGGATGTCGCCAATCTGGGAGTTCGCCATTCCGGCACAAGGGCATACCAGAATGTCCGAAAATCGAAAGCAGCCCGCAATGGAGGTCACGATGGGATGGGGAGAGAATGGCGTCGACTGGAAATGGGTGGTGTTGGGCAGAATAAGTAACAAGTTTAGAAAACCTTGATCCGACTAGTATGCACTTGAACATAAAAAATTATAACTCAAAAGGATTTAAGAGAGAGGGAAGAATAATTGGTGTCTAAAATCGATGAAAGGGGTTGCACTAAAAAGGGCAACCTAAAATTCCGAATAGAAAAATGACAACATAGTATATATATCCTATCAAATTAAGATTTTTACAGTTAACTGGTTTTAGATTAAAATCCTGTTAGACTTGTATATTGAGCTCAAGGCATCAACGATTCAAATAGGCTCGTGGACTAAAAGACATATCTAGAAAGGCGTCGTTGATGGAAGTTATCACAACATAAAACTATTTCTTATCATATGATCTTAAACTTCTCTGATCCGATTTAGTAAAAAGACCTCGTGAGAGGCAGGTTTGGTTGGTGGGCTGACATAATTAATTAGGGGATAATCAATTAGTATTTGGAAAGTAATCAATCATTGGAGGGGGAAACAGGAAGCCTCCACGCGGCAGAAGGAGAGCCTTTCGAATATATTATGAAAAAGAAACAAACCCGCTCACGTGAAAATGTATGGCTCCTTAACGACCTCGTCGACCTTCTCGACTGCCTCTGTCCATTTCCCCTTCGCTTTTGGGCTCAGGTAGCCTTGCTGTCACTCCCCCCCCCCCCCCCCCCAACTCCCACCGGCTGTCACTCTCCCAAGGACTGGACTGCAGCCCGGGGTTCCGTTTGCTCCTCCCGAGGTTTGTTTCTTTCCTGGGAGTTATTACGGGATGGGGGGGGGGGGGGGGTGATTGATCATGAAAATGGAGTAGCGGGGGGCGGAATTCGGTGGACGGATCTCGCGGCCGATTTCGTTTGTTGGGCTCTCTTCGGATTCGTTTCTGAGAATCCTGCGTGCGTCAAGTCCCCATCTTTTCTTTTCTGCGCTGGGTTGGTGCAATTCCGTTCTTTGACCCGTGATGTTGGCTCGAGCTCTTTTATTTTCTCCCTATTTTTCCGATTTCTTTTATCTGGTCATGGAATAGTTAACCAGTGGTTTAAAGCGTGCTAGATTGCTGGAAGGATTACCAAACTCATGTATTTCGGACCCATAGATCCCGCAAAACCCTCCGGGCTTTCTCTAGGGCCATGTCCTTAGAAGAGCACCTGGTGTGCCTCGGGAGCTTGTTCGTTTGAGAAGAATTAGTTTTTCCGGAATATAGATACGACTCCAGTTCTTTGTGATAGCATAACTAGGTCATTACTATTATCATGCAACTCTTCCTGGGATGTAAGATTCGAATCATACCAGGTTAGAATATTCTGAAGAACTTTGTTTGATGGAATATGTTGCTCCACAGAGTCCCGTGAATCTTTGTTTTTATTTGAGATAAAAGCATGTAGGTTTTAGTTTGCTCCTCTAGACTCAAAGAAGCTAGCGATTCAAGGTTTGCTTTTAAATACGATGGAAGCTCTAGTTTAGGCTTCTTATATTTGGAGCTTTGTTCCTTAATAACGTCCCTCTGCAAAATATTTTACGAAATAGGTTGGTCAAAAAAATATTTTCGTAACTAATGCCAAGAAATCGGTGTTAGAAACATCGAGTTCACTAAAAAAATTAAGTGAACTTGGTCACCGGTTTTTGTAAATGGAACTCGGTGTTTCTAACATTGATTTTTTGGCATTAGTCAAGGAAATATTTTTTTGACCGACCTATTTTGCAAAATATTTTACTACGAGGCATGATTAAGGAACAATCCTCAGTATAGTTGGGCTCTCACATTATGTACTTTAATATAAATTTAAGATTCACTGAGTTCAAATTGGTAGACAATGGAAGATTTAATTGACATCCTGGATGATGGGAGGTTCATTCAGGAAATGTTTTGACTATGATAAATGACTGGATTGGATACTGGTGCAAGTTTTTTTATGCAATCACTCAGAAAATATAATCACTTACTCGTTTGTTAATAAACAAGGAATTACTGATGCACTTATCACATCAGAAATTCTCTTCTGAATGTCAGAAGGACTTTTCTGTGTGCTTAAGCTATTTGTCTGTTAATTCGAGCAAAGGGAGGGGTGCGAGCATATGTGTGCAACCTCTTGTTCTTTTTTCATATTTTTGTGCAGAGGTTAGTTTCATGCTCGAACGTGTGAAGGTAGAAAATAATGAATTGAGGTTAGATTTTTTCTCTTCGATTTCAGAAAATTTTTCGTTGCTGATTTTGTTGGCTTTCTCTTCTTTTTAGGAAAAGATAAGAGTCCTTGAGGAAATGCTTCAAGTTAATATAAACGACCATCTTACCCATAAGAAAAGACCATCTTGTGCTTATTCTGTTTTATTGAGCAGCATACTTGTATGCAGTGGGAATTGTATTTTGATTTTAATGTGTCAACAGTTGTTCTCATATATAGGTTCAATTTGTTAGCATTGTAGACCATGTCCCGTTGAAATCGGGGAGAAAAATGAGAAAACGTTTGCTGTTTTGTAGGTGATTTTTTTTTGGATTTAAATCAGTGATTCTATTTTACATAGGGCCTCATCATCTGCATACCAAAGTGTTCGCAATATCAATGTATATGCATGCACTAGAAGGATTCTATGCACATCGATGATTACATTGTGATGTTTCTTGCCAAACCTAGCAAAATCCAAAGCCAAAGGTGAAACTTAAAAGATGGAAAAAGCTGATCCACTGATTGAGGCCTTTCTTGGGGATTATTGAGGGTGCAGTAAAAAGAAAAGTTAGGAAAGATCCTAGTGCAGGTGCAAATGCAGGATTCCTTCCATTTGTGGCTGCCAATGCTTTATTTGAACTTGTGTGGTTTCCATAAGGGCTGACTCTCAAATATGCTGACTGCAGCTTTGTGGACAGAAGACCATCTCTTTTATTGGATGTAGGATCGAGTAATTTGATTTATTCAGCATCTTTAGCCAAAAGAATGGAAAGTGCAGCTGTAGTGTCAATGAAAGATGTGACGATAGATGAAGATACGGCAGATTCTAAAATTGGGATGTCAACAAGGCAAAATGTGATGAACTACTTCCCATCATGTGGTTTTGGTATGGAAGCTATATGAAGTATACTAGTGATTTAAGAATTCTTGAGGGTTTGGCATTAAGGAAATTGTTGTGTTGTCTCTACCGTCATTGCTCTTCTGATAGGCATCAATACTTTTGTTAACTGAACTGGAAAGACCTATTTTGTAGGAAAAGGTCCCCTCAATGAGGTTGATGCGGATGATGATGCGCCTGATGTTGGGAACTCTGGAAATGGGGACCACGAGAATGACCCATGCTACCAAGCAGAAAGAAAATCGAAACCTGAGAAGATCCCATTGGCTTTTCCATGTGAAGTCTTGCCATTCCATGCTTCTGCTGAGACTACTGCATATTTAAATCTGCCTCAGATGCTTCTTTGTTATATTTTCCTGATCATCTGCTGTGTGCAGTCCTTTTCTTGGACTTTAAGTTCCAGAATAAACAGGAATCGTGTCTATAGAATTCTACTAGATCATATATTAATGCTTGTCATTTTGTTTGGAACTTCCATGTGCCTATAACGTTTTTGCCTACTTGTTTCTTACACATACAGGAATTAGGTTGTCCGGTATATTTTACTGCTCATATTTTTCTATATCTCACGTTTCCAGTTGGTCAATCTTATTACAGGTCAAAATGTTGGAAGAATTATGGATTTGCTGAAAGACGAGCCAGCGGGCCTTGATCCCAATAGGGATGAGCGAGCCAGTGGTTGCTGCAGTAAAAAACAAGTGATGAAATTATCTTCAGATGCAGCCATTTCTCCTCTATGTGAAAATAATGCCATCGATGCTGAAATTCTGGCGTGTCCGATGGAGGACAACCATGTGAGAAACCCGGGATTTCCTCTCTCAGAAAAGCTAGAGTCAACTGATGAAAATGGCATAGGAGAAGGGAATAGCCAAAATGCTGGTGGAGCAGCTATCCAGTTTGCGACCTTAGAATCCTCCCGTGAAGTGAAAAGTCAGTTCATACATGGTACGCAGAATCAATTGAGTAATCCTGTTCCTATTGGCAACCGTTCCCCTGAAAAGAATGGATTTTTTCAAAGCCATTGGGAAGATAACGAGAGACCATGTTTTGAGGCTAGTGCAGACAAGCAATTATTCAAAGGAAAAACAAGTTGTCATGATAGTGCAGAAAGCTGCAATAGTGCCATGGTGGTTAAGAAGAGACGTCGCTTTGATCAGCAGCTGTTTGTTCGCAATAACAAAGCAAAGAATATACCCAATCAGCCATTGTCAAGTGGTGCACAAGACAGCTCCTTCCTGACTTGGATATCAAATGTGATGAAGGGGCTGTCTAGACCAACCGTAGATGCAGGCGTTCCTCTTTCCTTGGCTTTCTCTAGCCCTCGCAGTGGCCCTGAGTTAGGTATTAGAACTCAAATTTCAGAGCATATGAGGCATACAGGTTTTAAGACCTTCTTTCAGTCAATTTACCTACCTAGTCGAAACAATCCTGAATTGGGGTTATCTCTTACTGTTAAAGAAGCAAGATCAGGATCTTCACCAACTGGAAGGCTGAACGACGTATGCATTGGTGATGATCCAGCGCCATGTCACGAGGGAACTGATACAGTGGGCAAGCAACTCCTACTGTTGAATAAGGAAATCAATGATGATGCTCCGGTAATAATGGCAGGACCTTCATCTCTCCCTCCAGGAGTTGGACGCGTTGCCATCTCCGAACAAGAAAACGTGGCATATTGTGGCGAGGATAATGTTTCAGTTGGTAAAGATGCATTGGTCGCATCCAATTCATCTCTATTGGAACACAAGACAATGAAAGTAGAGTTGGCAGAAGAGAAGGTGCCTCTGTCTGATTCCCAAGGCGATTGTGGTAGCTTGTGGATAAGACGCTTCTCTTCAAAAGAGAATTGCTCGACATTGAAGCATGATGAAGCTACCAAAGGTCATGAAAATGCCACTTATGGTTCTCATAATTCTTTGCTAACCTTGAAGCAGTCCCCACAATCGAGTGGTTTAGTAAAAAAGCTGGGAAATGCTGCTTGGAATGAGAGTAATGGCCAAGTACTGGTAAGAGCCCGTGGGCAAGAGCTTCCTAGTTGTCATGTTGGCATTGAATCTTCTGTTGGCTATTCAAGGGTTGATAGCTGCAATGAAAAAGATAATGTTAGAAAAGTTGATGTGATGTCACCTTCTGAGTGCCTTAAAAGTTCTGAGGAAATGGCTTCTATTTTTGCTCGAAGATTGGATGCCTTGAAGCGCCATATTCCAACGTCAACAACCAAGTCTTTACCTCTCTAGGTACGGTTGACTAAATAAATACTTTTCTGCTATTGTGCTCTGGTTTTTTTTTTTTGTGCTATTGTGCTCTGTTTTCTTTTTTTTTGTAAGTATTGTGCTGTGCTTATCAGTAACTCAAAGTAAATATATAAGTTTGGTTGATTTTGTCTGAGTGTTTTTGTCGATTCTGTCCTAATATTTAAATGTGATGTCCTTTCGTAGATTGCCCCTGATCAGACCATCTTTTGTCTTAATGAGACTTTTATAATTGCATATTACTTATAATGCAGTTCTCCACTTCAACTAATTTGTATGGGACCTTCTTTTTTTTGCTTCTTTTGTGGAGTGATAGGTGGCTGGGTAGGGGTTAGTATGAAGGTTTGCTTAACAGGTGCTCATATGTTAGTTGAACAGTACTGACCACGCTAACTACGTTCCAGATATGTCTTATTTACGTAGAGTGGTTCCGATCCAATCATCAGGCTGTTTCTTGTCGAAGATCACAGTCTAGTCTGTGAGCATTCCGAATGAGACAATTCTTCCAAAGGCCTGTCAAGCGAGAGGTGGTGGGGGGGGGGGGGGGGGGGGGTTCGGGGGGCATCTGAAAAACAATGGCAGTATTGTCTCAAGGTACATGGGCCAGGGCCAAAAAGACGACGACACAGTAAAGCAGGCACCACCAAAACCAAGAAGAATCAACCAGGGATCACACTGGGAATTGATTTAGTCATGATCCTTCAGAAGTTCAACAAGGAATTTTCATCGTGGCAAGACTTACTTTGAAACTTCTTTTTCCTCGCATTTTACCTAAGGCATACATTCATGGTTTCCTAGGCTAGGGGATTGTATATAAAGTTAGATGCAAGGCAACCGGAGTATTTCAGATAAATATATTTTCGGATGAAGAAATTGTGCCTTGATCTTGTTGCTCAGTCGCCGACTTGGGTAACGACATGAAGGCGTTGTTGTAGCTCGTCGTTCATTTTCGATAGTTTGCAGTCAGTTTTCTTTCAGGCTCTGTAATTTGAACGTGCAATGATTCGGGTAACTAGTCAGGTCCTGTTCATTATCCATCCATACATAAAATGTCTTCCCAAGATAGACAATCAGCGCATAACGTGGGCGATGCATATGCATGGTTTTATGGTCGTTATGTGTTTTAAGTAGATGCTGTAATTCCTAGAGAGATGTTGTGTGGTGTATTCATTGGCATGACTCTTGCCGTCACCGGCGAATCTGGAAAAAAAGTCGAAGGGGTACTTTGTACTAATTAGTACCAATAAATTATTGTAGGGGTTTGTACTTTATACTAAGTACAAAGTTTGTTTCTACACTACTGAAATATGTACAAAATGTATCAAAAAATCAACGTACAAAATAGTATATTTACAAATAAATTACCATACAGATTAGTACCAAGTAGTACACAATACAATTTTGTACTAACAAATATTTGTACGAAGTATAAATGTGTACGTCGATTTTCTTTGTAAATTACCATCCTTTTCGAAAGTGTACAGAATGTCCGAATAAATTATTGTAGGAGTTTGTACTTTGTATTAATCAGTACAAAGTTCGTTTTGTACACTGCAGGAAAAATATACAAAACTTTGCGTTTTTCTTTTATATTATGACTAAAATCGATAAGAATTTAGTACAATGCAGATAACCTTTTTCGGGGTGGACGTTAACCGCTTCCTATTTGAAATCATAATTTTTTTCCTTAAAAGACATTTTTCAAATAATAAACTTTAATTTAAGTAATTGTCTCGAGTAACAATTTTTTTTATAAATTTAAAGTCGATGCAGTGATAATATTTAAATAATTTTAAAAAATTAATCAGGTATAAACCTCGGAATCGAGGTCATGAGCAGGGTTGGCAATGTCGCCCAATGGCTATAATTCTATTAAAAATGAATTGAATCTATTACAGAGAGAAGAGGTTTGTACGGAAATACGGTTAGTTTTAAAAAAAAATTTGTGAAATACGGTTCGAGTTTCGTAAAATTTGTGAAAACGCGCCCCTTAAAATGCAAAGAGGACGTGTTTTGAAAACAACAAAAGTTATAAACCAACTAAGCTAAACAGATTTTTTTATCTAATCTTTCGAAAGGCGGTAACCCGCCCCTTATTCATTTCGTTAAATGAGCGCGTTTTCAAAACCCGCCTCTTGTTCATTTAGTTAAAGGGGTGGGTTTTGAAAACGTGCCCCCCGTTAGGCACTCCTCCTTCGCCCGACGAATGAATATTTTTGCTAAGTGTTTAGGGGGCGGGTTTTGAACCCCCCTGCCTATTTACATACCTGCCCTCTTTGCATTTTAAGGGGCGCGTTTTCAAGACACGCCCCTTCGATGGTAAAACCGTATTTTACAAAACTCGAACCGTATTTTGTAAATTTTTTTTAAAACTAATCGTATTTCCGTATAAAACTTATCGGGACGAGGCGAGAAATTTTGAGGGGGGACTAATCCGGTAAATAAGGTCGGGTAAAACCTACTTAAAAGACACGTGAGGCGCACGCGACAGTCAAAACGGTTTGTATAAATACCCTACAAACCCCCCGTCGTATCAAGTTAGAAACCCTAATTTTACCAAAACAAAAAAAAGTGAGAAAATGGGGAAATGGGGCGGAGCGGGGCGACGATCCGTCTTCCCTCCTCGTTCCGCTGCATCGATCCTCTCTCATGCTTGCGACGGGTTATCCTCGGTTTGGCTTTCGCCTTGGCTGAGTAGATGTCGTCGGGGAATGCTGATTGACGATTTGTGCGTTTTGCGCTGATGTGAGGGAGAGAGGTTTGAGGAATGCAATCTTTTGGTTTGGGAAGGGCCGCCCCTGTTTAATTCGGTGGGAGTTGGTCTGGAGCCCACGGTTGCAGAAATCGATTAGCTGTTTGATCAGCAGCGGCCAGACAACCGCCAAGGAGGATCCACAGGTTTGCAGCCCTTGTCAACTGCTGCTTACCTACTGTACGCGCGCCCTCCGGCCTAGCACGCGCGCTGCGGTTCGGGCAGCCCGAGGATCGCGCAATCGTGTTCAAGTAAAAATAAAATGTATGGTATTACAAGAAAAATCGTGAATTGAAATGCATTCACGCGATCATGAATATGTATGAATGTATTAAAGCGGTAAAAAGAGTTAGGGAAGGGAGAAAAGGAATTTGGAACCCCCCGTGACCAACCCAAACCGCTGTAAAATGAACAGAGTTAGTGCCACGGTTTATCGCATACAACACATACCTGAACCTGTCCCTACACGAGTAGCAGTCACTTAGTAACAAGCAAATGCACGTGCGGCGTCTGGTACCTGTAGTGGGCAAGCAATTCTAGACTCGGTTGAAGGTTTCTAAGACCTCCCTCGGACTAAGGGAGGTGGGTCCCGGTCCATAGCCTACAAGCCGCAGGAAGCAGCGAGGCCGTGCCTTTCGGTGACCCCCTAAAGATCCTAGTCCCGGGTATAGGGACTTACCTATGTATGCCTAATGAAGCGGTAAACAAACACAGGTAGGAGATCATACAAAGGGCACCGAGCCAATCAATTACATGCGAAAACAAACAACTCCCCTCCGCATGTGGTTTGTAAAAGGTTTTCGGTAGGAATCCACATGCGGAGTATCCCCAGCGGAGTCGCCATCCGGGATGTACGCGCGCCCTCCGGCCTAGCACGCGCGCTGCGGTTCGGGCAGCCCGAGGATCCGGGCCCGCTCCCCCGAGACCCTGTCCGGTCGACGTTCCGGCTCGAACGCCGGACGCTACGGAAAGGGGACCCGAGTTGAATCATCCCTTGGTTCCCGAGCGGATCTGCGGGGCGTTTCGCCGACCGTCTCCAGTCCTTGAAGGCGACGGGCGAAAGGCTGCGTTAAGACCTCGCTGGGGAAATTCCGGGAGGACCCAGGGAGCGGCTCGGTTTGCCGTCACCTCATCCTAAATGGCTCCGAAAAAAGGGTAGTGGGGTTTAGTTTTACTTTGGAAAACTTTTGTTCGGAGTCGCCACCGACTTAGTTTAAAAATGTGATTTTAAGTCGGAAAAATCAGAGTCTGGGTTCGGGGATTCCTATTTACTAACCTTTGTATTCTAAAACATGCGAAAGGGTGGCGATTTGTCCAAAAAGTTTAACTTTTGATTGACGGGTGTTGGGCCCGATCCGGGAGTAGGCCGGACTTTTATCGACGTTTTAACGGGGGTTGGACCCGAGTTTAGGTTTGTTTGATCAAAACCAATCATGCGACGCAAAGCCTAAAGCCTAAGCATACGCGCAATCACAAACAATTATTTAGATCAAAAGGACGGGGAAGGGCGGTGATTGCGAACCTATACACTTGGGTCCGCAATCCGTTACAAGTGGATTTGAATAAAACTTCGGGGAGGCCCGCACCTCCCCTTTGTACCTTTGATTGAGTTTGGGGCCGCTTTAAACCTTCGAACCCACGGTTTTTAGGCCGGGGTAGATCCACGCGGTTTGATACACGTGCCTTCGAGTTAGTCTTCGGAATTTTGAAGTTGATCTTCCGAGATTAGATGCTCAATGTACATGCAAAGAAAAATAAAGAAGTGGTCAGAAAGTCCTAATTTAAATAGAAGTAAATAATCAGGACTTAATGAAATAAGAATGATACTTACGGGGCGTTGTGAGCCCGTTGATGTCGATCGTCCGCGTCGTCGGAGGATGACATTCCTTGATAGTAATTCCTCGGTGTTTACATGCAAAGTAGAGGAAGATGCCAATGTCAAGAATGATTTGATATCGATTAATTTTGAATAAAATCAATCGATATGAATTAGTAAGACATGTCTTACCGGATGAATAGGTTAAATGTGATTGCGATCCTGGAGCCGTAGACATTTGGGTCATCTTTCCTCTTTTCACTCCTACAGCACGGGGGTTTCCAATCGTGAACTGGGGAAACATTTGAAGACTTCTGGGGATTCGAGGTCTGGTCGCCGAAGTCAATTCCTTGAAGGATGAAACAGAGGGCGACGGCGTAGGGCTCGGGAATTTGAAGGCGTCGAGGCTTCGTGGTGACGGAGAGCAGGCTGTCCATGGTCGGGTTGTCTCCAGAGGGGACAGGGAAGTGCGCCGCTACGAGATCTGGGATGGGTCGTCGCCCGTTGCCGATTAAAGGGTACGCTGTGGCCGGCCTTGGATTTGATGTGATTCGCCGTGCATGGTGGGTGCGTCGCCGGATCTATGAGTTTTGGAGGGGAGGCTTGCTGCAGCCGGGTTCGTGGAGGTCGTGGAGTGACTGGGTGTTCTATGGCTGCTGGGTCGAGCCAAGAACAGGCTCGCCGTGGGTTCTGGGTACAGGGAAGGAAGAGGAGGGGAGCCGCCTTGGGGGTTTGCTGCCGCCGTGGAAAAGCTCGTGGGTCGACTGGATCAGGGCGTGGATCGTCATCGGGGCTGGGCGACGAGGTGGTGGCGGCCGGGGATGGCTCTCGAGGTGGGGCGTCGTCGTCGGGACACGGATCTGGTCGTGCCTTGGGCGAATCTGGAGCACCGGGGAGGCTTATTTGCGGCTCCAACAACACCAAGGGAGGACGCCGGAGGTCATGGCTGTGGGTTCGTCTGGAGGCTTCGCCGAGAAGGGCTGCGGATCTGGGCTCCTGTGGGGACGTCTAGGGCGAGACCGAAGCTGAGGCGGTCGGGAATGTCGAATGGGGACTTGAATTTCGTCGCCGCTGCGCGGAGCCTGGATGCGCTGGGAGATTGGGTTGCTGTTCTCCGGGCTCGGTGGTGTCGGGAGCTGAGCCGGGTCGCTGAAATCGGCAAGAGGAGGACCGCCTTGGGATACCTGCCTTCGCTGGATGGGTATCGTTCGGGAGGAGACGGATTGCCATGGCCCTGAAATGGAAGAAAGAAACCAATACCTGGACTGGCAAGGTAAGGCAGGTTTGGGACTGACCTTGATCATAGAGTAGTGGTTGGGGTACGACCACTTTACATGCTGCGAGCTGATGGTTGGTTTTCGTGGGACAACAGCAAACAGCTAGAACTCCAGTAGCCGAAACACCGCCATCATAGCCGCGATAGGAGCGTTCGTTGTCGCTGTAGCTAGGGGAGCCTGTACAGGTAAAAGGAGATGTTAGTGATAAAAGAATCCCTCCGTGAAGCCGCAAGGCTCCAGGAGGGAACGTTAGACGACTTCTCGTTCTGCAGGAAATGGGGAGACGCATGTAGTTTCAGGAGCTGCTGGCGGGAGAGGAAGAAGAGATGCGTTGCAGCTTTCGCGAGGTCGCCGGTATTCCCCTGTGATTACTGCAAATGTTAGAGACTTCGAAGAGGCTGATTCGAGACGGCTGGGTATCCCGTGGGCTTCATTGTCCGTGTTGAGGTAAGCTGAAGATAAGTTGATCGCTAGTATCCTCCTTCTTCATTGTTGATGCTGAGTTTGGGCTGCTCCAGGGGGTTCCACCTTGCTGGCCATCCTTACCTTGGTTGAGGATAGCTTCAAGGCTCCAACGGTGATGAAGCGTCTCAGGTCAGTCTCTGTCTCCCTCTTCTCTTCTTCTCCTTTCTTTTTTCCTTTTTTACGTGCCGGTCCCCTCGCCATAAGGGAGGACGAGGGCGTCTTATATTTTTTGGTCTAATGGTTCTTCTGTCATCTGAAGGAGGTGGAGAGTGGGATGACATTTCCGCTGTTGTCAGTCCATCGTCTGCCCCCCCTAGATCATTGGTATGCGGAAGGCTAGCAAATCTCTTCGACTATATCCCATTCCTCTATTCCTCGACGAGGAAGACTTGCTTGAGGGCCTTTGTGTTCTTGAACTGCGGTCCACAGATGGGGAGACTGGGATTTCTTCGGGGGAAATTTTCTTGCTGCAAGATGAAAGTCATCATTGTTTATAGAGGCGGCTGGGGACGATGGGTCTTCACGTCGTAGGTCAGGGAAGATCCCAATAGGTGGCAACCAATGACTGTCCTTTTCTCTTTTAATTTAATATTGTAGAGATGGTGTTGCAGTGTGAATTCCATGACCCGATGATGAGGAGGGTGGCCCCTTCATTTCTTTCCAAAATTTCATCTCTCCTACTCGTGACCACAAAAATCTTGATGATGATGGTAATAATGATAATAGTAATAAAAGCCTTACTCGTATACATAAGTGATCTGCAATTTTGGGTATCTACAGTTTGCCCCTCCTTACGGGAGAATCTGAAAAGATTTTCGCGTAAGGATGTCATAGATACCCAAATTGTGTATCAAGGCGTTATTGATAAACTTGCGTCCTGAGATATTACCAAGAACAACTATAAGCCGTAAATGAAACCCTTGAACTACGGGGGGTAATCAAACATGTTTGATTACTGTGTTCATGCATGACATGATTTATCTTGATGAGACTTATAAAAATTATTTCTGAGCGAGTTTGGAGAAGCGCTTTTGACTTCTCTCACTGCTAACTTTTGTTTATGAAAGCTTGTCTTAGTTGGATTTTCAGAATTCCTTTGACTTGGATGCTCATGTACCGGTCAAAGGAGTCTTTATTCGGGTTGTAATGTAAGTTCGGCATAAGGCCTTTAGATTGAAAGTTTAAATCAATCGTTTAAAAGAAAGAGTTTAAGGACCTCATCGGAAGCTATTGGATCGTAGAGGTTCCACCACTCAAGCAAATTCTCCATCTTTCAGACAGCTCACCAGTTTACATATTCTGTTGGGGGATGAATAATTGGTTTACTGGCAGGTGTGATCAATCCACTTTGGGGAAAACTTTGTCTTTGAAGGATAGCACTTTTGCTTTTGCGACCATCAATGTTGGCCCTGGTGCTTAATTTTTCCGCTCTTTTGATTTTGATTCTGCGCTTTCTTTTGAAGACCTTGGTCTTTGCGCTAATCCTTTCTTTTCTTTGCTGGATCACAGGGATTTGTCCCGCTTTATTTTCTTTTGAATTTGTGTTTCTTGAGAATCTTTTTGAGGAGTTCGGTCTTTGGGAACGATTCAACCGGTGGGCTTGACCGTCGATGATGCCTCTTTGCCTGAATCTTAAGGAAGTGTAGCCTCTACGATCCGTTGCTTCCGGGTTCTAGCTACAAGATCTCCCTTTTAACCTCCATGTGAGGCGGTCCTTAGACTTGTTAGGTATGGAGTATATGAAAACTTCAACTTTGGCTCGAAAGGGCTAGCAATGGTTGATGTTTCGTGTTTGGGATAGAGAAGAAATGCTCGATCTCATTCCGGCTTAGAGCATCTTTTGTCAAAGGATTCGTTATCCGCCTGAATGCTTGTGTATGAATCCTCACAGTATTTGCACTCATCTCTTTGGGCAAGTGTTTAGGAATAGGCTTGCCTTCTTCACTCTCGCCCAGAAACATTTTTGTTAAAGGTAATTTCAAATTATATGCAAATGAGCACATGAATGTTTAAGAAATAAATAGGTTTAGATACCCAAACCTCTGTAGTGCTCTTGTGCACTTTCGTGTTCTTCGTTCTTCTAAATTAAATTTGGAACGGCTTCCACCCGACCACCCACGCCGTTGCCTAGGAATTCGTACCATACTGTGCGGATGTCCATGCGCCTGCACAGTTGACAACGGACGAAAACGAAGTTAGTTCATGTACTTTGACTCTCGTTTGGGGAGATGAAGTGAAATATCCGCTGGGGAGGTGGGATGGATATGCCCATCTCGATGTCATTTTGATTCTATATGAGGAATGACAAGAATTTCGTTAGAGAGTAATGTAGATGATACTCCCTTTTGGTTTTGTTATCCATGATAACGACAAAGGCAATCTCGAAGCTTTGGTTCGAAACTTTCCACCCAACCGCCCGCGCCTTTGCCTATAAGATAGGGTGTTCATGTACCTATGTTAAACAAAGGACAGACAACAAGTGAGCTTATGTAACTTGTTTTCTTTAAAAGTAAGAATGAAATTTGTTCATGTAATTTCATTTGTATGAAAGGCGAAGTAGAGTTTTGATACTTCCCTTTTTGTGTGATTTCATCAATGCATCTTCGTCCGATGGAATCGAAGGTCTGACGAAATTGCTGCAAGATTTTGACTTGAAGGTTTGCCGCCCTACCACCCTCGCCTTTGTCATGGGAGTTATGTACCATTCGTGTGAGGAGCTCTTGTACCTGCCCACGAGACAAAGGACGTAAACGAAATGTGTTCATGTAATTTCGCTTAACTTGAATGAGGAGAAGTATGATAATGTATTTCTCCCTTATCCCTGACGTCAGTGTTCTTCATCCTGAATGACTCTTCGAGGTGAAAAAGAATTCAGCTGACAGACATCATCTCAAAAGTCTGACTTGAGATCCGGATACCATTCAGGTGTAATAGCGTCGGAGAGCATCTGCATTAATTGCTTGTGGCAGTTCTCCTCCATCCATTCTTGCTAAGATGGTTGCTCCTCCCGAGAAGGCGTGCTTGACGACGAACGGTCCTTCGTAGTTTGGAGCAAATTTTCCTCGTGGATCCCTGACATTCGGTAGGATTCTTTTAAGGACGAGGTCACCTGGTTTGTACCTGATTGGCTTGACCTTTTTGTTGAATGCTCTAGACATGCGTTGTTGGTAGCATTGCATATGGTGAGCTGCGGCAAGTCGTTTCTCATCAATGAAGTCGAGGTGGGCGATTTGATGATTGGCCTTCTCTTCTCCTGTCATGTTGCTTTGGGATGTTATCCTGAGAGTTGGCAATTTGACCTCTGCTGGAATGACCGCTTGTGTGCCGTAGACGAGCTCGAAGGGAGTTGCCCCAGTCGAGGTGCGCATCGTCGTTCTGTAGGCGAGTAACGCGAAAGGGAGCTTCTCGTGCCAATCGCGATAGGTAACTGCTGTCTTTTGAAGAATCTTCTTCATGTTCTTGTTGGCAGCTTCGACTGCACCATTCATTTGTGGACGATACGGTGAAGAGTTGAGATGTTTGATTCGAAATTCCATACATAGGGATTCCATTAGTTTGCTGTTGAAGTTTGAACCATTATCTGTGACTAATAGCTCTGGAACTCCATATCTGGCGATGATGTTCGCCCTCGTGAAGCGCACAACGTTGTTTGCTGTGACTTCTTTGAAGGATTGTGCTTCAACCCACTTGGTGAAGTAATCGATTGCGACTAGTAGAAATCGATGCCCGTTGGATGCCTTGGGATTGATGGGCCCGATCACGTCCATGCCCCACATTGAGAATGGCCACGGTTCAAATAGCGGGTAAAGTCTTGTTGGAGGCACATGTACCTTGTCGCTGTAAATCTGACACTTGTGACAGGCTTTGACATATTTGATGCAATCGGCTTCCATTGTGAGCCAATAATACCCCTGTCGCATGATTTTCTGGGCAAGAGCGTATCCGTTCATGTGCGGTCCACAAACCCCTTCATGGACTTCGACAATGAGGGCTTCAGCTTCTTGCTTGGTGACGCATCGCATGAGAGCTGTCGTGAAGGATTTTTTGTACAAGGTATCACCGTCTAGAAAATAACTTCTTGTTATCCTCCGGATGAACTTGCGTTCTTTCCCCGTGCTGTTCTGGGGAAATCCTCCTGATTGCAAATGATTCTTGATGTCCGTGAACCAAGGTAGGGAATCCTCTGGTTGACTCTGCTCAATATGCATGCAGCTTGGATCATCAACAATATTGATGCGCAAGGGCTCGATGTCCATTTCTCCAGCCAATGGAATCATTGAGGCGAGTACTGCAAGAGCATCAGCAAACCGATTATCAGTTCGCGGGAGATAATTAAATTCAATATCAGTAAATTGTCTAATTAGTGTTTGTAGATAATCCTGATATGGAATGAGCTTTGGGTCTCGAGTGCGCCATGCTCCATTTGTCTGGGAGATGATGAGTGCCGAATCTCCATGAACGTCGAGGAGCTTAACCCGCATGTCTAGTGCACGGAGTAGGCCGAGGATGCACGCTTCATATTCAGCTATGTTGTTCGTGCAGGGAAAGGTGACTTTGGCGGCCGTTGGGTGATATTGTCCATCTGGGGAGATTACCACAGCTCCTATTCCCGATCCTGAGGAATTAACTGCACCGTCGAAGTACATCTTCCACCTTGGTTCTTGTTCCATGAGTAAGATGTTCTCATCTGGCAGTTCGATTTCCAAAGATGAATCATCCGTTCCTGGATATTCAGCGATGTGAGCAGCGATTGTTCTCCCCTTGACTGACTTCGTGGAGTGGAGTCGAATGTCGAATTCGGCGAGCTGCAATTGCCACTTTGACACTCTCCCCATCAGCGTTGGCTTGTCGAAGAGATATTTGAGTGGGTCATTCTCGGACACTAACAGGATCTCATAATGCAGAGTATATTGTCGGAGTCGGTGGAGGACCCAAACGAGTGCGCAGCAAGTACGCTCAGAAGTTGTGTATCTTGACTCACAATCTGTAAATTTCTTGCTGAGGTAGTAAATCGCGTGCTCCTTGGCACCTGGCAACTGTTGGGCGAGCATGGCTCCAAATGATTCTTCCCTGACGGTGAGATAGAGCGTGAGAGGATGCCCAGGCTTTGGCGGGATAAGAACTGGTGGTTCTGTCAAATACGTCTTAATCTGCTCAAATGCGATCTTGCAATCATCATCCCACTCGAATTTGACGTCCTTCCTTAATTTCTTGAACAGTGGTTTGCACGTGTCGGCTAGGTTGGAGATGAACCGTCCGATGTAGTTAACACGACCCATGAAGCCGCGGATCTCTTTGACTGACCTTGGAGCTGGGAGATCACGAATTGCTTCGATTTTATCGGGATCAATCTCAATGCCTTTGTTACTGACAACGAAACCAAGAAGTTTGCCCGAAGTTGCTCCGAACACGCATTTGGCGGGGTTGAGGCGCAGCTTGTACTTGCGAAGCCGTTCGAATAGCTTCCGGAGAATGACAGTATGGTTTTCATCTTCCTTGGACTTGGCGATCATATCGTCGACGTAGACTTCAATTTCGCGATGCATCATGTCATGAAATAAAACCACCATAGCACGTTGATAAGTTGCCCCAGCATTCTTGAGTCCAAAAGGCATGACTCGATAACAGAAGGTGCCCCAGGGCGTCGTGAAGGTTGTCTTTTCTTTGTCTTCTTCGGCCATGCGAATCTGATTGTAACCGGAGAATCCATCCATGAAAGAGAATCTGTTGAATCCAGCGGTATTGTCCACCAATAGGTCGATGTGCGGGAGTGGAAAGTCATCCTTGGGACTCGCCTTGTTGAGGTCGCGATAGTCGACGCAGACTCGGACCTTCCCGTTCTTCTTGATGACAGGGACTATGTTGGCAACCCATTGTGGATAGGTAGACACTTCGATAAAGTCGACCCTCAGCAGCTTATCCACTTCTTCCTTGATGGCAAGGGCTAGTTCGGGCTTATACCGGCGTTGCTTCTGCTTTATAGGATGAACTGACGGGTCTGTGGGAATCTTGTGCTCCACAATCTCCGAATCTAATCCCGGCATGTCTGTGTACGACCAAGCGAAGACGTCAGAGAATTCCTTGAGTAAGTTGGTGATGTCCTCAGTTTCATCCTTTGATAAGTCCGCGCCGACGAACAATTCCTTGGGGTCATCTTGAGTTCCGATGTTGATTGAAACCGGTCTCTGCAGTGTGATGTCCTTTGGTTCTTCATGTCGTTGAAGACCTTGTTCCAAGCCATAGTATCCTTCTATGGATTTAGGGTCGTCTACTGCTTCTCCATCTTGTTCAGGGGTGTTCTCGGGTGTACCCGAAGCACCGTTCCTGAAAAGGGGCAGAAATCGGAGTGATGCATTGAAATGAATCATTCGAACTACTGTTTCATGCGACGATAAGGCATGCGCTTATGACCAAAAGAAAATGTTGTGGGATCAGGACTCAGCGGGTCCCTCGTCGTTTCCTCAGATTCGCCCTGATCATCAGCGGCCCGATCCCACAAACGCCCTAGGTACTGCCTAGGGGTCGCGTTACAAAAGACAACCTTGCTAGTCCGCGACTAGAATGTAGCAAAGTAACCTACCCTAGACTCTATCTATCTAAGTGCATAAAAGTAAAGATGGAAAGTTTCACCCGTCGAGAGGCATGTCTGACTCGGCCAGGGTCGACGCTTCCATCATGCAAACTTCTTCTTCGGACTCTTGTATCTTGGTCTTCTCGTATTCCTTCCCCTCCGCTCCTTCGCTAGTGGTAGGAGAATCCAAGCGCCTGTTCGGAGGAGGCGCTTCGAACCTTGGAGGCGTCCGGGGCAGCATTGACACCACTGGAGCTCGAAAGTATGGTGCTCCGGCTTGCTGAAAATGTGCCTGCATTTGATTCCGGGGAATGGCGACGTTATGAGGTAAGAAGTGAGCCCGCCTGCGAGATCAACGCCTATGACCGAGCCCAATATTCACTTGGATGACGTTGACATGTTCAACAGTCGTCCGCTTGCCCTCGATTTCTTCATCGCTCCGAATCTTCACATTCTCCAGCTTCTCCGACAGGATTTCGCCTTCCATTGTCGCCGCAGATGAACGGACGAAACGGATGGCTGACTTGTTACTGGTGTGATTGCCCTGTTTGCGCTGCATTTTGCGAGTGAACCCGAGTCCAGTAGTCCCTGCCGGAGCTGGGATAGTGATCGGATAAATCATTCCTTGTCCTCTGATTCCGAGTCCTTGACCCGGTTGATACCCATGTCGGAGGAACTCCTTCGCAGCGCTGATGTTGCCCCATGTCATCAGGGGATCAGATTTGTAGTCGCGCCTCACCATGTTGACCAACTCCAGGGTCTGTGTTGTTGACGGCTCTTCGGTTGGCTCTCCCACGTATGGCATGTCAATCTCGTGGCAAAGCTCCATTGAATGTTCTCCCCGGACTGTGATGAGCTTGCCATCTGAGGAAAATCGAACCATCTGGTGCAGCGTCGAAGGAACTGCCCCGGCTTGATGAATCCACGGACGCCCCAACAACATGTTGAAGGACCCTGCAGTCTCCAGAATCTGAAACTGGGTAGAGAATAAGGTTGGCCCAACTTTGATTTGCAACGTGACTTCGCCATGGGCCTGTCGCTTCGCGCCGTCGAAAGCCCGAATAGTTAAGTTGGATTGAGAAAGCTTCTCCAAGTTGATGTTGAGCTTTTGAGCTACCGCCAACGGGATGATATTAACCCCCGATCCGCCATCGATGAGAACCTTGGAGATGGTGGTTTCACGACACTGGAGCGTGATAAAGAGAGCATTGTTGTGATCTTGCCCCTGCTCCGGTAGATCATCTTCTGAGAAGTTAATTACATTGTTCGCCAGCATGCTGCTCATGTACGCATCTAACGCCGCGACTTCAACCTGTTCTGGCACATGTACCTCGGCTAGAAACTTCTCCAACATCTCCCTGTGCTTGTCGGAGGAATGGATGAGGTCGAATAGCGAGATTTGGGCTGGTTGTTTTCGGAGCTGCTCGACTATATCGTAGTCGCTTCCCTTCACCGTATAAATCACCTTGCGGATTTGCTCGTTTGAAGGCGCCTTGGGCTTCGAAGATTCGGCTGGGGATGAGGCTTCAGGAGCTGGCACCACCCTTCCGGAGCGAGTGATTAATTCAACTTCTGAGCTGAGTGGCGTGCGGGTGGGTCCCATCACGACCGGAATCCTTGGCTCCGTTGCAGGCGATGATTCTGCCTGACACGCTTCAGGTTGTGTAGATCCCAACGAGACATAGACGTACGGCGTCCTTGGGCGCCGAGGGGGAACCAATGTAAACCCATCAGGTAAGACGGTGGGGTGAACTCTTCTGCTAGACTGGGGCGCACGACCTCTTCCTCGACCTCGGTTGCGGCCTCGGCCTCGACCACGACCGGCGCTCATGACATTGACACTCCTTGGTTGTGCATAGTCATATTCATATGTGTTCACCTCTTCTTCACGTTCGGCCAAAACTGAGAAGGAATTTGCCCCGATGTAATTTACATGCTCGGGAAGAGGATTGCTCTTAACATTTGGGGCAGCTGCAGGTGCAGAGAATGTAATAGCCCCTTCGTCTAGCAGGTTCTGAATCTTGAACTTCAGAGCAATACAGTCCTTGGTGTCGTGCCCCGTTGCTCCCGAATGATACTGACAAACCGCCTTGGGGTTGTATCCGAACGAGGAGGGGTTGGTTGCTTTGGCTTCAACGGGCTTGATGAAACCCATGTCCCTCAATCGGACAAACATAACATCCAGGGGATCGGGCGTTGGGGTCAAGTCCTCTAGCCTCCGTCGTGGACGCTCCATTTGTGCAGGCCTTGGCTGCTGTTGTCCCGCCATGTTGACTGGGGGTCTAAAACGAGTTGCTGCCGGGGCTGGGGGCCTGAGCGCGGCTGCGATATACGTCCTTGGCGCGTACGAGGTCGGGGGTGGAGTTGCCCTCATTGACTGCCTATTCTGTTCAGCAGTTGCAATTAGCTCCTTGGGCCTGGGCTTCACCGTCAGTTTCGCTGAAGGGGAAGGGATTAGCCCTTCTCGATTTACTCCGTCAAGTTTGTCCGCATTGATGACTGCTTGAGCGAAGGTGGAGAATGTTTGCCCGATCATGTAGGGCATGTACTCACGGGGAAGCAGCTGGAGGAATTCGTCGATGAGTTCCCTTTCTGTAAGCGCCGGCTTTATCTGAGACGCGATATGCCTGAACCGGTAGGCAAACTGTTTAACGTCTTCGGTGCGGTATCTCTTCAATTTCCGCAAATCCGAGATTGTAGGCGCCATCTCAACATTAAAGCTGTAGTAGTTGAGGAAGTCAAGGGCCAAGTCTTTGAATGTTGAGTACTGGCTAACATCCTTGGTGTAGTACCAGTGTAGCGCTGATTCCGCCAAACTCTCTTGGAACATGGCGATGCGAAACTTATCGTCTGCTGGATATACTGCCATCTTATGGCAGAAGTGCTTGAGATGTAATTCCGGGCAGCCGTTTCCACGGAATTTCTCAAATTCGGGCATCTTGAACTTTGGCGGGACTTGAATCTGAGGGATCTGGTAGTTGGCGTACTCCCAGTTGTGTGCCCGATGCCCCTGGATGGCGTTCAGGCGCTCTTCCAACTTTGCCATGCGGCGAGCCTCTTCTTGCTGCATTGAGGCAATCCTAGCCTCGAGCCTTGTCTCGAAAGCGCTGGTCTGTTGTTGCTCGCCAAATAACTCATCGACGATCGCTGCGTTACGGGTTCGTGGGCTTGGCAAGGCTGGTTCCACATGCGGAACTGAAGGGGTAGCAATTGGCTGGGAAATTCTGAAAGCGGGAGGTGTGAAGGTTGTTTGAGGGTAGGGAGTTGGCCCGGGCGTTTGAGTGTGGGTGTGAGGAGTTGGCCCGTGCGGCATTGGGAGGTAGGGCATTGGCCCTCGGGATGTTGGTTGAGGGTAGTATGGAGGCAGATATGGCTGAGGCATGGGAAGGGAAAGGGATGGTGCATTCATGTATGGGTTAGATAAAGGTGCTACACTTGTGGAGGTAGCGGATCCGGGCATGACCGGATTATAGGGAGGTAGAGTGTTTGGTGGAGTGTTTAGGTTAGGATGGAATGGGTATGTTGATGTTTGGGGTCCTGGCATGACAGGAGGAAGGTGGGGGTTTTGGGAGGTGGCAGGAGTAGGGGTGGCTGCTAGCTGTCGTTGGAGAAGCTCAGCCATCATCGTCTTCAAAGAAGAGAGTTCGGCTGTGAGAGACTCCACCTTGTCTCCTAGTGAAGGAGGGCCGGCGCCTTGGGCCAGTATGTTTGAGGCGGAATTGAGGGGAGCTGCCGCCAAAAGAGCAGCTGATGATATCACCGACGGCGCTGTTGACGCAGCCAGCGGTGGGACGTACATCGGTGAGGTCCTCCCATCTGAGGGTTGCCCGGTAGTGAGGATAGTCTGGGGCAACGACGGGAAGGCGAACGTCGGGAAAGGTGAGGCAGCTTCCATTGCGGCCGAGAAGTCAATGGCGGCGGGCGACGGGACGGCAATGGTGACTCCAGCAGCCGGGGCCATCTCTTCTTCCTCTGCCGGAGACCGGACCATGGGAGTCAGTGCTTGTCCTGCCGAAGCTTCGGCCATCACTGCTCGGATGGCACGATATTTGGGGCGCTTTCGGTATGGAGCTATTGCTCAGTACCTTGGTCGAAAACAAAGGAAAATCTGATCAGCATCAAGCAGTGATACCGTAGATGCATGACATGTAGTGATGCATGATGTGTCTAATGCAGGGATCGGATTGTTCTCATTCGAATTTAGCCCCAAAAGAAACGAATTAGACAGAGACCAACAAGTTCAACATCTTCGTAAAAGTTAAAATACAATCAACTGAAATGAAAGATAGAATGGGTTCGTAGGCCCGATAGCTGCATGACGACGCCGTCGATCAGGTGCGATCCCACTGAGCATGACGCTTCCTCCAGAAGCGCTGGGACTGAGCTGCGCGATCCTCCTCCTCGGGCTCTGGTGGAAGCTCGCAGATTTCCTCCGTGAGGGTCATCCATGTGCGGGAGATGTGCGCGATCACCCTCTGGAGTGCTGTCTTGATCACTTTGTCGTCGAGGCTGAGTGGTCGGAAGAGCTGCTGCGGGGGTGCCCTGGTCTTCGGGGCTAATCCTAGCTGGTGTCGAGCCTGGAACGGCGCGTAGTAGGAGGTGCCTCCGAATCCCATGATCGGAATGAAGTATCCGTCCGTCGAGGAGGTGATTGCATCATCCGTGTCGAAGCAGCGGGCTCTCTGGTAGAAATCGGCAGGCTCCAGAGACCGGAACAGAGCGTCCACTCCAACGAAAGAGCGTGCAGGCAGGCGGGCACGCTCCACGATGCGGGCAAGCAACCCCGGTGTGTGCTCCCTAGTGAAGGCTTCTCCCGTGATCCCGAGATGAGTGTAGAACCACACCTGCAGTAGGGCTGGACAGAAGGTCATTCGGTGGTTGCGAATTCCTCGCCTGGCTTCACGCACAATGTTGGTGAGGCTGAAGTTGGTTTCTCCAATCAGGTTGGGCAGGAAAGGAGCGCCTTCCAAAATGGCTTTGGTAATGTAGACGGCTCGCCTGTTGATTGTCTTCTCGTTCTGCGGGTACAGTATCGTCCCGACGAATAGCAGGATGAACGCTCGTGCCGATCCTTGCCCTTCTCCCATGCGCGGGTTGTACGGCGTTAGTTGCAGATCGATGATGCCATTGACGCTGATGTCTCCTTGGGAATGGAACAGTCCGGGTACACTTGCTGACGGGATTTGGAGAAGCCTCGCTATGTATTCCTTCGGCTTGTCGATCCGGGGCAAGGGCAGTATTCCCGTGCGGTGGGGCATCTCAGCAAGGTTGATGTACTCTTCGTAAAGTGGCGCCAGCTTCAAATCCCCGAAGCGGAAGACGAAGGAATCCGGATCCCAGCGCCCCACTAGGTTCTGCAGGAGAGCCCAATCCAACTCCAGGTGAATGAGGTGGAAGAGCCCCTTGAGCTTGGACTGCACGAACTCGAGCTCGGATGGCCTCAGCAGCGGCAACCACTGGTGGAGGTGATGGGCGTTAGGCATGTCCTTCTGACGCAATGCGATGGGCTCCATGAAGTCTTTCTGCATAATAGGGTGTCAATCCAGGATGATAACACTCCAATCCCTAACCCTAGTATGGTATGATTCAGCACGCAATTCGCGCAATCGTGTTCAAGTAAAAATAAAATGTATGGTATTACAAGAAAAATCGTGAATTGAAATGCATTCACGCGATCATGAATATGTATGAATGTATTAAAGCGGTAAAAAGAGTTAGGGAAGGGAGAAAAGGAATTTGGAACCCCCCGTGACCAACCCAAACCGCTGTAAAATGAACAGAGTTAGTGCCACGGTTTATCGCATACAACACATACCTGAACCTGTCCCTACACGAGTAGCAGTCACTTAGTAACAAGCAAATGCACGTGCGGCGTCTGGTACCTGTAGTGGGCAAGCAATTCTAGACTCGGTTGAAGGTTTCTAAGACCTCCCTCGGACTAAGGGAGGTGGGTCCCGGTCCATAGCCTACAAGCCGCAGGAAGCAGCGAGGCCGTGCCTTTCGGTGACCCCCTAAAGATCCTAGTCCCGGGTATAGGGACTTACCTATGTATGCCTAATGAAGCGGTAAACAAACACAGGTAGGAGATCATACAAAGGGCACCGAGCCAATCAATTACATGCGAAAACAAACAACTCTCCTCCGCATGTGGTTTGTAAAAGGTTTTCGGTAGGAATCCACATGCGGAGTATCCCCAGCGGAGTCGCCATCCGGGATGTACGCGCGCCCTCCGGCCTAGCACGCGCGCTGCGGTTCGGGCAGCCCGAGGATCCGGGCCCGCTCCCCCGAGACCCTGTCCGGTCGACGTTCCGGCTCGAACGCCGGACGCTACGGAAAGGGGACCCGGGTTGAATCATCCCTTGGTTCCCGAGCGGATCTGCGGGGCGTTTCGCCGACCGTCTCCAGTCCTTGAAGGCGACGGGCGAAAGGCTGCGTTAAGACCTCGCTGGGGAAATTCCGGGAGGACCCAGGGAGCGGCTCGGTTTGCCGTCACCTCATCCTAAATGGCTCCGAAAAAAGGGTAGTGGGGTTTAGTTTTACTTTGGAAAACTTTTGTTCGGAGTCGCCACCGACTTAGTTTAAAAATGTGATTTTAAGTCGGAAAAATCAGAGTCTGGGTTCGGGGATTCCTATTTACTAACCTTTGTATTCTAAAACATGCGAAAGGGTGGCGATTTGTCCAAAAAGTTTAACTTTTGATTGACGGGTGTTGGGCCCGATCCGGGAGTAGGCCGGACTTTTATCGACGTTTTAACGGGGGTTGGACCCGAGTTTAGGTTTGTTTGATCAAAACCAATCATGCGACGCAAAGCCTAAAGCCTAAGCATACGCGCAATCACAAACAATTATTTAGATCAAAAGGATGGGGAAGGGCGGTGATTGCGAACCTATACACTTGGGTCCGCAATCCGTTACAAGTGGATTTGAATAAAACTTCGGGGAGGCCCGCACCTCCCCTTTGTACCTTTGATTGAGTTTGGGGCCGCTTTAAACCTTCGAACCCACGGTTTTTAGGCCGGGGTAGATCCACGCGGTTTGATACACGTGCCTTCGAGTTAGTCTTCGGAATTTTGAAGTTGATCTTCCGAGATTAGATGCTCAATGTACATGCAAAGAAAAATAAAGAAGTGGTCAGAAAGTCCTAATTTAAATAGAAGTAAATAATCAGGACTCAATGAAATAAGAATGATACTTACGGGGCGTTGTGAGCCCGTTGATGTCGATCGTCCACGTCGTCGGAGGATGACATTCCTTGATAGTAATTCCTCGGTGTTTACATACAAAGTAGAGGAAGATGCCAATGTCAAGAATGATTTGATATCGATTAATTTTGAATAAAATCAATCGATATGAATTAGTAAGACATGTCTTACCGGATGAATAGGTTAAATGTGATTGCGATCCTGGAGCCGTAGACATTTGGGTCATCTTTCCTCTTTTCACTCCTACAGCACGGGGGTTTCCAATCGTGAACTGGGGAAACATTTGAAGACTTCTGGGGATTCGAGGTCTGGTCGCCGAAGTCAATTCCTTGAAGGATGAAACAGAGGGCGACGGCGTAGGGCTCGGGAATTTGAAGGCGTCGAGGCTTCGTGGTGACGGAGAGCAGGCTGTCCATGGTCGGGTTGTCTCCAGAGGGGACAGGGAAGTGCGCCGCTACGAGATCTGGGATGGGTCGTCGCCCGTTGCCGATTAAAGGGTACGCTGTGGCCGGCCTTGGATTTGATGTGATTCGCCGTGCATGGTGGGTGCGTCGCCGGATCTATGAGTTTTGGAGGGGAGGCTTGCTGCAGCCGGGTTCGTGGAGGTCGTGGAGTGACTGGGTGTTCTATGGCTGCTGGGTCGAGCCAAGAACAGGCTCGCCGTGGGTTCTGGGTACAGGGAAGGAAGAGGAGGGGAGCCGCCTTGGGGGTTTGCTGCCGCCGTGGAAAAGCTCGTGGGTCGACTGGATCAGGGCGTGGATCGTCATCGGGGCTGGGCGACGAGGTGGTGGCGGCCGGGGATGGCTCTCGAGGTGGGGCGTCGTCGTCGGGACACGGATCTGGTCGTGCCTTGGGCGAATCTGGAGCACCGGGGAGGCTTATTTGCGGCTCCAACAACACCAAGGGAGGACGCCGGAGGTCATGGCTGTGGGTTCGTCTGGAGGCTTCGCCGAGAAGGGCTGCGGATCTGGGCTCCTGTGGGGACGTCTAGGGCGAGACCGAAGCTGAGGCGGTCGGGAATGTCGAATGGGGACGTGAATTTCGTCGCCGCTGCGCGGAGCCTGGATGCGCTGGGAGATTGGGTTGCTGTTCTCCGGGCTCGGTGGTGTCGGGAGCTGAGCCGGGTCGCTGAAATCGGCAAGAGGAGGACCGCCTTGGGATACCTGCCTTCGCTGGATGGGTATCGTTCGGGAGGAGACGGATTGCCATGGCCCTGAAATGGAAGAAAGAAACCAATACCTGGACTGGCAAGGTAAGGCAGGTTTGGGACTGACCTTGATCATAGAGTAGTGGTTGGGGTACGACCACTTTACATGCTGCGAGCTGATGGTTGGTTTTCGTGGGACAACAGCAAACAGCTAGAACTCCAGTAGCCGAAACACCGCCATCATAGCCGCGATAGGAGCGTTCGTTGTCGCTGTAGCTAGGGGAGCCTGTACAGGTAAAAGGAGATGTTAGTGATAAAAGAATCCCTCCGTGAAGCCGCAAGGCTCCAGGAGGGAACGTTAGACGACTTCTCGTTCTGCAGGAAATGGGGAGACGCATGTAGTTTCAGGAGCTGCTGGCGGGAGAGGAAGAAGAGATGCGTTGCAGCTTTCGCGAGGTCGCCGATATTCCCCTGTGATTACTGCAAATGTTAGAGACTTCGAAGAGGCTGATTCGAGACGGCTGGGTATCCCGTGGGCTTCATTGTCCGTGTTGAGGTAAGCTGAAGATAAGTTGATCGCTAGCATCCTCCTTCTTCATTGTTGATGCTGAGTTTGGGCTGCTCCAGGGGGTTCCACCTTGCTGGCCATCCTTACCTTGGTTGAGGATAGCTTCAAGGCTCCAACGGTGATGAAGCGTCTCAGGTCAGTCTCTGTCTCCCTCTTCTCTTCTTCTCCTTTCTTTTTTCCTTTTTTACGTGCCGGTCCCCTCGCCATAAGGGAGGACGAGGGCGTCTTATATTTTTTGGTCTAATGGTTCTTCTGTCATCTGAAGGAGGTGGAGAGTGGGATGACATTTCCGCTGTTGTCAGTCTATCGTCTGCCCCCCCCTAGATCATTGGTATGCGGAAGGCTAGCAAATCTCTTCGACTATATCCCATTCCTCTATTCCTCGACGAGGAAGACTTGCTTGAGGGCCTTTGTGTTCTTGAACTGCGGTCCACAGATGGGGAGACTGGGATTTCTTCGGGAGAAATTTTCTTGCTGCAAGATGAAAGTCATCATTGTTTATAGAGGCGGCTGGGGACGATGGGTCTTCACGTCGTAGGTCAGGGAAGATCCCAATAGGTGGCAACCAATGACTGTCCTTTTCTCTTTTAATTTAATATTGTAGAGATGGTGTTGCAGTGTGAATTCCATGACCCGATGATGAGGAGGGTGGCCCCTTCATTTCTTTCCAAAATTTCATCTCTCCTACTCGTGACCACAAAAATCTTGATGATGATGGTAATAATGATAATAGTAATAAAAGCCTTACTCGTATACATAAGTGATCTGCAATTTTGGGTATCTACACCTACTAAATCCTCCTCACATGTCCATTTATAAACATCTTCCCTTTGTGACAAATGCAGAATCGTCATGAAACAGTTCATGGTTAACTCTTCCGAGGATTGCATTTTTTGCCAAATACGATTTTGTCACTTTTTTCACTCTTCCGAGGATTGCATTTTTTGCCAAATACGATTTTGTCACTTTTTTCGAAATGCTCATCTTAATTTATAAGTAACACACAGTTCTCAACTACGTCATAGGGCTGGACAATGACACCCTCGCAAAAGCAACGACACCCCGCAACTGCGAGGTTCTCAATCGTGTCACTCACACATTTAGCCGGTGTAAGGATATCAAGTTGCAACCTTTGCAAATTCCAATCGCATTTCACAGACTTTTCTCAAAATTAGTAGTATCTTGGTACAGAGTTCTAACTCTTCCATGGATCCGAAATGATCTCGATAGAGCCTTTTGGAATTATGGCTATGAAACGATTTCAGAAATGCAATAGCAATTTTACCTGGTCTAAACAGGAGCGCAATTTTGGGAAAGCTGCAGAAAGTGTTACAAGTGTATTTTCGTTCGGGGACAAATAGGACCATATCATTTTCACAGAACAAGTTTCCGGTTGCATGGCATTTGCAAACACGACAGGTTGCTGATTAAGTGATTCTGCCTGGAGTGGACTCCCCTTGAAAGATCTGACCTTTACTTCATTGCCAGCCCTGGCGATTCCGCAGCAGCCGATATCGTCTGGCTTGTGCTTTGATTGAATTGGTGTTTAATCTTCATGTAACCCGAAAGGGTTTCATGGACTCTTTGTGTAAACTGATTTGGTGGCCATTTGATTGATGATCTTCTTGCACCTTTTGGAAACTTTGGGAGGTGGATTCTTTCTCCTTATGAAGCATGTCCTCAGGCCATCGTCAGTCACGATCTTTCTTTAACTAGCTAACAAGTGAGCCTGCTGCAATCTCTTCGTTTTTGAACCAACTGATGCTCGACAGGGCATGATATGACAAGTTTAGCGTCGTTAATTTGTGCTTGCAGGTTAGACTCTTTTACCATCTGAATTCTGCGATAAGATTGAGTACTTAATATCATGTTCTGCGTGTCGATGAGCCTGTAACAATTTTAAGTCATTTATACCTGGATGAAACTTGGTCAACAGGGAAACAATTCAAGATGTTCCTGAAGAGGTAGCTGTCCTGGAATGTAATAATCCCTGTCGAGAATCTCGATGCCAAAGGGCTGGTGCTGCTCATGGATCAGTTTGCCCGAGAGAAATCCACGAATGACCTGGAGCTATTTCATGTCAATAAAGGAGAGGAGAATGGGGAGCTAACTTGGGAGGTTCTTTTCACCGTGGTTGTCACCGCCATATCTCTCAAGTTATTCCGGGAGAGAGATTCTGGAGGGTGCAGTCCACTAGATGCCGAAGCATGGGGTCATCCTGTACTGTGGACCGGTGGAGAATATCTATCTCTCGAACTTGAAAATGTCCGGCTACATCTATTAGCCCGGAGAGAACCCGATGCACGCGCGCCCTCCGGCCTACCACGCGCTTGGAGGATCCGAGGCCGCTCCCCCTAGTGTCCCTCGGTCGACGCCTGGTGACACTAGAAGGAATGTGAGAGTCTTGGGCTGCTGGTACGACTACGAGATGTCTTTGAAAACCAGCTCCAAGCTCTCCGCCTCCGACACCTACATAAGCAAGAAATCGTTAAAACAAAAGGAGTCCTCCCACGAAGCTACGAGGCCACGGGAGGTGGCAGTCGAGTCCTCCTTGTCTTTGGACGAGGGAGGACAGGTCCTAGACGTTAGGGAGAGGGCCTCCAGCGAATTCATAGAGACGGTGAGGGGAGGACATTGGAGGTTGTTCGGGGCTACCGCATTTCTTCTTGCCGCGATCGTCGACTTGTGAAGCTGCAGCAAGTCCTTTACGGTCAGGATGTTTGGGGGTTTCCACCGCTCCCTGAGCTTACCTTGATCGAGAAGTTCGCCGAGAGGAAGGGAAGATGCTCCAAAAAATGCTTGGAGGGAGGATGTTGGCGTGAAGGAGAGGAGTTTTTTTGTGTGGGAGAGGACCTTTATGAGGTTCGTCCTCCCCCCGAGAGGATAGACTTCATCCCATGCGATTGGCAGAAGGAGTAAAGGGTGTCGTCGCCTCCCTTCATTTTATGTTCACAGTTGGCAGTCCAATTTGCATGTAAAAGAAATTCTACTTTGATGCAATTATGAATTGTCAAGCGAAATACTTTGGCTCTTGATGGGTCGTTTGAAACAACAAAAACTACTTCCATATTTAGTTAATCGTCATGAACGGGGAAAGAGCTCTCGATTACGAGATGACTCATCACACTCATACATAAATTTTAAAATAAATAAACTAAATTAGAGTAAGAATAAAAATACGGAAGAGAAACTGGGTAACGTTAATCATGTTTAACAGCATTTATCGTGTTTATGCTAAAATTGATAGAAATCTAATCCCACGTGATTAAACTATAATTTTGTGTTGGAATGATTCACGATTTGGGGGATCTATACCGAATTCCCAACCAGAAGGCGTCCATCTAGGCAAAGATGTCAAGATGCAGTTCATGGTGATTGGCACCAAGTGGATGGAGGCTGACCGGGAATTGCGGGCGCAAGTCAGCCAGGAAGGCGATCACCAAGGCTCGGTATCATAGCTTGCTATTGTATTGTTGTTCGTTGCTGTTCCATTATAGGAAGTGCTTGTAAATTCAGCACACACGCAGTTATTCTGCCGCATAATCCTTCACGTTTACAGTTGCTATCTCCGTAAAATTACCAGTTCAACAGTCAAATAAGGTAATACAAAAGGCAAAAGGAAGACATACCGATCCTTCAAAATCCCAAAAGCAGTAGTATACACAGAATTCCTTCAAATATTGAGGGGTTAATCTACTAAAATTCACCCCTGAACAGCCAGAGCCTGCAAGTGCTCTATAAAAACTTGCAGACTCAAATCATCTGTCAATATTATGTCTGACCCACCCGTGTTCATAGACTTCTGTGTAACAGACGGGTTCAACTTTGCGAGGAGGAACCTCGCCTGGCTACTGTGATGATCACACTTTATCAGCTTCGGTGGGGGTACCCTGTCAGCCAACAACTGCTCGGCGTCAATCTCAGGGGCCTCCAACAGCTTGCTTAGGTTCTCGTGGTTGGGATCCTTGTCGTAACCGAGCTTTCTCCACTGAGCGATCTTTGCCCCATGGTGAATCACCACGTGGAAGTAGGAATCAAAGAGTAGGATTACGTCGGGCGAAATCGAGCAAACATCTAATAGAACCGGAACTGGTGGTCCATCAAATGAATACTGAAATAGCGTCGGCTGAATCATTACCAGAGAGCTCACGACACCCTCCCTATTCAGCATCAGCCTGAAAAATGAGGTTTCGTCCGGGCTACAATTGAAAATGTCGATGAACTGGGATCTTCTCAAATGATACATGAACTGGGGGTAAAGAGAGAAGTTGGACGACAATCTAAAAGTCGAAGGGTCTTCCGGCACATAGTCACCATGTTTCGAAGCAAATTTAATAAGCACGTCATCCAACCACCTGATCACATCCCGAGCATGACGAGTCTCAGCCCGATGTATGGCTAACCTCGCCATAATCGATGCAGCTGCCTCTTGATCAAACCCAGATGCCATCTCTGGCGAGTCCTTCCCTACCCATCTCCTGGCAGCTGTAGTAACCCTTTTCCGCAATCCTGAATTCCCATACCGATACTTTGTTATGAACTGGACAAGGAAAGCAGTTCCTGGTTGAGCTTTCTGTTCATCGGATCCATGGAAGAAGAATGCAATACATGTCTTTTGATTGAGTGCACCCAACTTCCACATATAAGTGCCTCCTTCACCGATGACATTCTCACTCACTAAGCTGTTCTTCTTGTGAAGAGAGAGACACGGCCCAAGTGCACCACAGATTTTCAAGTCTCGAGTAGTAACTATCTCGATCGTGGCGTCCAAGTACATCTTCAAGTTTCCTGCTTCATCACAATCAAATATGCTCCTCAGACACTTTCTGAACTCATTTGACCCAAATGACTCTCCCAGCATCATGAACCCGCCCGAGCATTCAACAGGAACCTTTAGTTCCGCTGCTCCAACTTGATCGAGGGAACAGGCAAAAAAGTCTAGCACAATCGAAGCATCGCACATTCTCTGCGACAATCTTCTGTAAAAATCACATGACTTGGAATAATATGGGGCGCTTCCATTGATGAGGTCTCTGTGGGTTCGGATAGATTTACCGAGATCTGAATCTACAACAATTCCAGGGCCAATGGTTGCAGGACCGGATGTGAAAACTATTACACGAGACCCAACATTTGTCAAGGTCCCTTGAAGCAGCCCGACTGCAACAGATATGGCTGCTCCAGTGCACCTAAGAGGACGATGGCCAGGCCTGGCGTCCGTTGACCGGAAAATCTCCTCAATCGCGCTGGAGATGCTGAACTCGCATTCCGACACAGGAAGCAGGTACCCCTGCTTCCGTACTATCTGCGTCTTCCCGGGATTGAAATGTTTGGCATTGATACCTAGGAATTGGTGAATCTGTGAGTAGAAACAAACAAACCACAAACTTAAATCATACATGGAATGCCAGATTATATCATGGCCAAATACAGAAATCCTGTACATGATTGAGCATACAATCTTTACTTCTAAAGACTAACTATTCCATGATAACTGTAATTTGTCCAGTACCATTTTTATATGGCACTCGATCGATCTACCTAAGGAAAATAACTCAATGTGAAAAGCCCCGAATTTCAATGGATGGGCACTATCCAGAAATACCGCAGCCATTTCAGTGCGGACGCATGCACAGTATTTCAGGAGAGGAGGGCGTCGATCAATTTTTTACCTGATCAAGCGGGACTTCCCTATCGCCGGGAAACAACACGACCCTCGAGCAATCGGAGAATCCGAGATCTCGAACCCTAACCATGGAGTCGAAGGTGACCAAGCCAACCACTGCACTCTCAGGCAAGCGCTCGACGACCAACAACAATTCCTTCTGAACGGCTCTGAGCTCCTCCTCGTCCATACAGAGATCGACCACAAAAACAAAGGCGGGGCCCAACCCTAACCCTAAACCAACCCCCTTTGGGTCAGCGGAGGAACCCCAGGCATGAGCAGCGTCGGAGCAGTAGTCGACGGAGCTGTAGGTGGGGAAGAGCTCGGCGGGGAGGTGGGTGGGGGAGGAAGAGAGGAAGTGAGAAGGGGGGAAGTGGTTGGGGTGGTGGCAGAAGGGGCAGAGCCAGGAGCGGGAGGAGTAGTCGACGCGGGCGAAGGGGTTGAGCACGGAGGAGCAGGAGGAGCAGGTGAGGGGGTCATAGGGGAGGGTGGGGAGGTCTGGGAAGGGGAAGAGAGGGGTGCACATGACGGCCATGGGGATGGAGGTGGAGGTGACGTCGGAGGAGTGGGAGGAAGGCCAGGCATTCCATGACCATCGGAGTCCTTCAATGCTTTCCAGCTCCTGGAAGTCCATCCCCTCCCCTCCCCCTTGAATCTGATCGCAGAGTGAGAAAGAAACCTCAGACTCCACAACACAAAGGTGGTCGGATCCGACAACACGAACTTAAACCTCGGGCCGGGCTTTCATTCATGGGCTTTTCTCTCTAGTTTCCGGCCCAATTCATGAATGTCTGGCAATGTTTGTCTGGAGATACATGCAGCCCAGCCCACACACCTTTTGCACTTCTAAAAAAATGTTCATCCCAACGTGGCTCCGAAAGCTAATCTCACAAAGTAACACGTCCAATTTTTTTTTACTCTTCTTTTGTTTCCTCAAAAAAGAGATGTTTGGTGTTGACAATCTCCCCTCTAAAAATAGGAAATGTACGACCATCCAAAACCTCATAAAATAACAAAACATCCCCACTCCCCTCCTAAATTTCCATCTCTGCAGAGACATCGGCACGTGCCAAAAACTATAGTCGCAATGCTTCCCACCCTATCATGCATGTTTGGTAATTGGGGAAGGGAAATCTCTGCAACTGGTATACTGTTGACATTGCTTGAAATAATATTTTTTTTTTTTTTGGGGGGGGGGGGGGGGGGGGGGGGGGGGGAGTTTGGTTGATGGGGCATATCCACATGGTCTTGCCTCCCCTCCCTCCCCTCAACAATAAGTAAATACAAAAACCCACTTGGGATTTGATGTGATTCGGCATCTTCCCACATCCCCCAACAGGGACAAAAAGACTAAGATTTAGATACTTCTGTCAATCTGGTAAATTCTTACACGACAATTTAAATGGAAGTTGTGACTAGAGTTATAGGGCTTTTGCTTTACCCAACACTCCCCTTCCCCTTCTCAGCTCAATCCCTCTTCTCTTCTCTCATATCCAATGGAAGAAAATACTTAGGATATGAGGTAGCATCGCATGTGGGCATCATAATTAGATTACCAGACACAACACATGATGTGGATGAAGTAAAGGAGTGAGTAGCTCTATTATTTCTACTCCACAACTTATGTTCATACATTAATTGCCACGCCCTGAAGGATAGACAGAGAATTTACACAAAGGGATTCAATAATTAAAAGGGCAAGAAGGCAAAAGCCATTCGAAGTCTTCTTGAGGAACAAAGAAAAGATTGCATTCATTACTGACAGACAGATCAGAGACAATGAGGCGTTTTCTACGCTTCTTATGTCCGACGAGAGGTTCAACTCTCGGAAGCAAAAGCATATCACAACCCACTTGAAAAGCTTTTTCCGCATATCAAGGCCATACATAAAAAAATATGTACGATGTTCTAACAACAAAAGTGACAACGGGATCAGAAGCCGACGACAAAAGAGGCAGTTGACACTTGCGGCCGTGTGGGGTGGTCGTGCCCGGGTTGGAATGATTTCAGCTCCTGCTCTTGCACTTCTCCATTGCCCTCGGCGCTGCAAACACATGAGAAAACCGTGTTCATTTTCTAAAATTTAAGAAAAGGTTTGCAAGGGGATGGATGAGGAGGAAATAATTAACTTACCAAGGCCGATTGCTTCGGATCCCTTCATGATGCGGACGCGCTTGCATGAATCCACGAACATCCTGCCACCAAATGAAAGTTCGTTCGTTATTACATGCGGTCGAATGATTTGGGAGCATGAAACTTGGAAGGAGACATCCAAACAGAGAAAAAGGAATACAAAGGAAGTGTTTACTCCCAAGGAACGTCCCCGACGAGCATCCAGTCTCCGTCCTTGTCCTCGTAGCTCGGAACGTAGTCGGAGCTGTTCAGGAGGTCCATCAGTTTGCTCTCGTTCATGAAGTCTATCATCCCTTGTGCCCCATAACTCCCTATTATTTTTTTAAGGGAAAGAGAAATTATTGAAATATATTTTTATTATCGGCATGAGCTGGAGGATTGTTTAGCTACGCAAAGAAATGGATCAAACTGAGTTGCTTACCCATGGTGAAGGAGCTGAACATCTTGCCGAGCGAGTCGGAGAGCTCATTGTAGCTGCCGTACATCTTCAGGTCCACCTTACGCAGGTAAGGGGCTCCGTCCATCGAGACCTTCACGAATGCCCCAAAGCTGCTTCCCTTCTTCTCGGCTTCCTCTGCCTCAGTTGCCTTCGCTGGGGCCATCATGTTCTTCCAGTACGACCTCACTGGCGGCCAGCCCACCACCTGTGCCCTGCTTGTGCCACAGACGACAATAATCCCATCATTGTTAAAATCCAAATTACACCCCCCCCCAAAAAAAAAAGAATATAATTTCCTTTCGGATCTCGGGATCTCACTTGGCGTGGGGCTTCGCCGGATCCTTAGCAGCAGTGGATGAGACAATCGTGTTCCCATCCTTGAGGGAGGAAGAGATCAGGTTACTCTTCTTCACTGTTTCATCGAGACCGGCAACCGCCACGGAGCTGTCCTCGCTCTTGAGATTGAGCTCAAGATCCATGAACGGTCTCTTCCCTGTAGACTTCTGGATGATGAAATCCACCTCAACCGGCGGAGTAGTCCCTCCTGCTGTTCCTCCTCCTCCTTTGGTGCTGGCCCCGGGCAGGCCGAGGCAGAGCTCGGTCTCCTTGAAGCAAACATCCATGGGGGGTAAATTCCACTTCCGAGGGAAAGTAGGTGTCGCGGGCTCTTTTTCGCTGCTGTTACCGAAGCTCGTCGGGGGACACAGGATGATCTTATCGGGTGGAGAACAAGGATATGGAAGGAGGAGAAATACCCAAGGAGAAATAGGAAAACGAAATAAAGGACCTCTTGAACGCGCTATGATGTAAAATAATAAATAAATATTTTGAATATGAAGCATCCACTGAACATGTCGGATCAATAAATGATTGGTAAAAGTAAATAGTGAAGTAATTGGCCTCTCCTTTAGATCCCATCCATCTCGAACCCCCCTTTTATATATTGAAAATAACCCTCGAATATGAATATATAAAATGTGATCCTCACACCTAAATCATTTATAGTTTGTTTATGTCTAACAAAAAATAAGCGTGGATCCACGGTAAAATTTTGCATAGTGGATTTCAAGGAACAACTGCTGTGACTCTCCAGATCTTTTTTTTTTTTAATTGCTCTTACGGACAAAGGCCGTCGGTGGAATAATGCTACGAGCCTCTTGAATGTCTTTGCCCCGTGGGAAATTACTTCTAATCTTTTTATACGAAGCATTGATATTTTTAATTTATGGTGAAAAATTATTTAATTTTCTTTATTAGCAATACATATATATTATTCGCCGAAATTTTGCATGTCAATCCATTTGGACTTGGAGTATGTTCGTCTCGTCATATCTACGACCGTCGGTCGGCCAATGTTCCCAGCTAGGCTCGCACGTCGTATATACTCTGGAGAAAGTAAAAATATTACGACATTACTTCGCTTTCATCCAACAAGATCCACATCCTCGCATTGATAGCTATCATCACATTCCATTATCCCCCTCGCTATCGTAATTGAATTGTGCGTTAGGACCATCGGAGAATTTCTCACAACCTTCCTTATGCGGTTCATCACGATATTGAATGTTCGGCGACCCCGTCCCATGTTGCCAAACGCCACAGGTACCTGCATGTTTGAAAGAGAGAACGGATCGTTCGTGGTAACTAGAAAACCATGGGAAAGAAAGAAAGGAAATAAAAAAGAAGACGAACAAAACCGGGCAACGTCCGGAAAGATTTTGCCCGTCTAGGAGGACGTGCAAACAGAAGTTCTTGTTTCACCGAAACAGTCTGAGAACACTAATGTTTGTGAACTGACGTAAAAATTACAGTAACAACAAAAAACGTGCCGGCATTGCCATAAATAAGTGGGTTAGCATTAGCTGTCGTGGAAATCAATGACTTTCGGACCACATGGTCCAATCAAATATTAGGAGTGCTGCAGTACGAACCCCCAACCCACCATGTAAGCGGCCGGAAAGACATGTTGACCCGGTCAATTTTTACCCCATGCAAAGCATCACTCTCCAATATTCACTACATCGATTGATGACTTATTTGTATTAACAAGAATTTGATAATAATTCACTAGAATGTCTTTTTATAGAACGTGATCTTATGATACTTATAATATCATGTAATATGTTCTTCGAAGTGGGAAAATATTGGGGGATAATTGTTTAATTCTGGAATGGCACGAAGGAAATTTTGGACCCCATGTGATGGAGGAAGGTACGATTTCTGAGGGAAGGCCGAGTCACGTCGCACTTTATTGCGAGGAAGGAATATTCAACTTTTAGAAAAGAAGTTTTGATCGTGGGATTATTATCCGGTCATGTGGTGCTACTTGCTGCAAAGGAGAAGGGACAATAGCATGTATACTTGTTGCATGGTTCGAAGTAACGACGTGCTCGTGTAACATCGCGAATGCGTGCATTGCTTTTGATTTCTTGAGGAACTCTTATGTGTTCTCGACGTCGTTCTCTCGAAGGTTGGTATTATAAAAAGAGGGAAACTATTACAACTAGACCAACTTCAAGAGCGTGACGTGTGGTGTACGAATGTGGCGTCATTTTTTCGTACATATGTACAAAATGTGACGCGTTTTTCGTATATTTTGTGTAAGCGGCGGAGTGGCTTATATACATAGGCCGATGAGCTTCGTGCATATTTTGTACATTTATATGGGTTTGCACGAAATATGTACGAAAGCCATCGACCCAGGTGCAAAATTAGAAGAAATTTATATATTTTATCGTTATACATATTGGGTATATATATACATTTAATATAGAAAGAATGCACTAATCGTGGAATTAAAATCACGTGAATAGATATCGCGTCGTGTACAAAATTTGAGGTTAGTTTTTTTATATATACACGAGATGTGACGCATTTCACGTGAATTTAAAGTAAAAGTCGACTTGGCTTTAGCATGGAATTCACAAATATCACATCGTTTTCATAGTTTTCATTGCGGGGAGTGTGAAGGGGAACATCCCTAAACACTAGGGATGTGCCTTGCCTTCGCCCTCTCCAAATAAAAATCTCCCCCCACGAAATGAAAAGACCCAATTCTCACGACTTGTTCCTTTCACAAAGCCAAGCCCTATCCCCCCCTGCCAACATCCGATATCATGTAATAAAATTAATATCATAACGATCATCTCCTGATTTCATAGCCACTCGATAACATTTCCTCACTCCCCTCCCTGCCCCACCCTCTTAACTGTACAATACCCCCCCCCCCCCTCCCCCCCCCAAAAAAAAAAACAGTGCCTTTCTGATTTCTTCCATTCATATCTTCAAGCGATAGAGACAGACCCCCAACCCTTCCCAACGAGGGTCTTCCTCAGTCCTATCTCTAAATTTATTTCTTCTCTTTTCTCCCAAACGATCTAATAAATACGAATGAAAGGTTTCATGCACAGCACACATTTAAACGGTCTATTCTGTTGTAGATTGGGCAAAGGCTTTCGATAGATTGTGGGGGAGGGTGGTCCTAAACAAGAAGGGCTACAATTGAGATAGGAACCAAACTGTAAGCATGAAACTGAATTTGTTTTTTAATCATAGTTGGTTTAAAGGCTTAAGCCTATCAAAGACACGAGCACATATGACTCGTGAGGATGCATGAATGGTTTGCGGGGACAGAAGTCCCGGGAGTTCCGAGTAGGCCAAGGCAACTTCTTGGGGGAGGGAACCAACCGCATAACATTTAATGTAGAGAGAGAGGTTAGGCCAACCGACAGCACAAAAAAACCGACCATCTGGTTCGGGTCCAATTCGAACATGTTCCCGAACCCTCCTTTACCCCCTTCGTACAACCATATATACTGACTAGTTCCCATCGAAACCCTCCAAAGATGTAACTAAATACCTGCCATTGGATACCCGGAACCGAACTGCATAAAACATGTTCCGTCGTTGATCCATCGTGATCGATACCTTGGTTATGAAGAACTACCTCGCTTCGGTTCCGCTAGAACGCTTTACGTTCGCGGCCTAAATGCCATAAATGCACAACACATGGTTTCCTAGGTCCACTGCCTTTGTTCCATTCTTCCTCATTGTTCTACAACCATTTCCCCTGACCGTTCCGCCAAGAGAACATTCAGCACTGTCAAGGCTAGCCCATGTTCGGTCAATAGTGGCAACCCGGACAAGTCATAGGCGGTTCGGGTCAGTCGCCAGTCTGTCGTCCGTCAGTAGTCAGGCCGACTGTCAGCAACGTCCCTGCAGATGTCGACCGGATACATACATGCCGAGGCAAGATTAGAATTGCTTAGGGGAGTTTCAGAGGTCAACGTGACGGTGCCCAATCCCAATGTATTGTTCGCTTGATCCAAACTCACCGTCAACCCCCACCACCAAACTATAATAAAAACTGAGATCTTCATCATTAATGTAAAATGAAATATAAACTCTTTATTTTTTAAGAAGCGGACAGAATCATGTTGAATTATTGCAAGGTTTGGTTGGTTGGAGATGGGACAGAATATGCCAATCGGGGCGTGTTGGGGGGGGGGGGGGGGAAGGTCTCTAAAAAAAAACACATTTTTGCCACTCGGATTTTGTCTGCTCGAGAATCTTCCACCCTTTGTAATGAAAGAAAATACGAGGAACTCGTGGCTCGATTTCTTCCCAAGTTGTTTTAATCAACATTCGGCCCTCTGGGACTGAGATTGTGGGAAAAACTTACAAGTCAACCGTCATTTGTTGTTAGCTCAAAAATTAAGCAAAAGAAATTGGCCTAAAACCTCTCCCTCCCCATCTCCATGTGCCCCCACTTGGGTCGTAATTATTTTGAATGGTAACCAACACACACGATCCCAAATAAAAGCTCGAAATCTCATCATTGCCTTCTTTATTAAAGCCAAAGATAACACCTCCCTGGGGTAACAATCATTACTTTGTGGAGATTAGATCTAATCTCATATACATTTTTTGGTCTGGTCCCTAGATCTTAAGGGGTTGATGTAGAGGTCAAGTCTTGATGTGGGGTTTGTTATATCAATCTGTGGACACGGTATTGGTTAATTGAGACACCGAGTGCTTTCTGGGTGGAGAGGGATAGGGGCACCTAGCTAGATGGCTTCGTTTATAGCCGAAGCTTCGTGGTATATTCTGGAGGCTTTCATTTAAAAGTAAGGCTAAGGCCCGTCTAGTTAATCAGAGCCAATGCATGGCCCATGCACGTGTCCCTACCACATCGTCATAATTAGCCCATACCGATGTGACCCCGTACCTTACCTCCCTCGGCCATTCTTATCTTATTCAGATACATGATTTTTATTCATTTATTTTAAATAAACATTACAATTTTTTTAGTTATTTTAAGTCAGACATGTCTCGTGGACTTGTTTTTGGACTTTGTCCCACCGCAAACATGGATTTGCATGCATTTATGGACAGGGGGAGTGTTACTGTTAGGCTACTGTTTTCCAAGGTGTGGTTTGGCTGGGAGTTTGGATGCGAGCCAACCGTGAGTTTACAACTTCGGACAAGGACCCTATATTTGTGTCCCGGTGACATGAATCCTCGACCATATTTCCTCCGTAATCGTTCTGTTCGAATCGTTTTTCTTCCTGGGATTGGTATTATTGAAGTATATTAATATAAATAACACGTTAATAACTTAAGTTTTTAGTCAACAATAATGTTTTTACATAATATCAAAACAGTAACGTGTTCAACGTCTGCACACATAAAAATTTCCATTATATTGGCAAAATGGGCTGAAAAGCCCGTCTAGCCTTGAATCAAGTCCCACCCATGTACAAATGTATAGCTAGTCGGGGGAGATGCATTTCTTTCTACTGAACATTTCAAGAGAGTTTTCGTACTGTATGCTGGTTTAATTTAATATTCCGTTATGGGTTCATATGACTTGGACCAAAAATGTTCACAGATGGCCCGATGCAATTTTATATTCATCCTAACCCAAATGAAGTGGAAGGAGCAAGTTTCGTTCTGAATCACAATGAATCTGAAAAAGAGTTATGCATTTGCGAAAGCGCTAGACACTAAAGAATCTCGAAGTTTTTCTTTAAAGGAAGTCCCACGGCTTAACTGCTGGTGATAGTCCTACACTTCACTAAAAGCATCGGCGCAACTCCCACACGTGAAGACCCGAATCAATCCCCACGGACACAAGCACATGCTCCTGCAAGAGAATTCATACCTTCACAACATATGCTCACCATATTGCTAACGTTGCATTACACCGACGGAGTGAAGGGACCACATGCCATCGTTCATCTTAAATGACTGGGGACGCCATGGCCAAGTTTGACTCGTAAAGATACTCAACCACTGTTGCTCTCCTTCTTTATTTTCTCCAGACACGGCCAAGAAAATGGGACCAAAACTCCATAGAAGAAACCCTACCCCGACCCCCACCACCCCACGGGTAGTTTTGTTTAATATATTTCGTGAGCGTGTGGCGATGGATGAAGAGACGTGGCCTCTCGCGAGAGCGAAACCCCCCTGGGCACAAACCTTAAATTGACAAGCAACTAATCCGAAACGACGCTCCACCATCGTGACTTTGCCGAGCAGCGTGTTATGTATGTATAGCAAGGGACAAACAATAATGAATATGTCTTGGTGTTCCTCGTGTGCTTGTCCCCTACCCGATTTCACATTCGGAAGTGATCAGACAACCAGGGCAAAGGCAGAGAAAAATATAATGTCAAGATTATCCCGAATGTCTTGTTTGGCCGGTCCCCCAAGCATTCAATAACCACGATTTTCTCCTAAAAGTTGAAATATAGTTTTTAAGTTTTTAGAGATCGTCGTCCTACGGTCATTCGTTAACAAACTTCAAACAGGCAATCTGCATGAGAGTTGCTTCAGACACTCGCACGCGTGGTTCAAAACTAATCACACGTGCACGTTCGTGTTATGGACGTTTTTGTTTACATAAGTGAAATTATGTGGGCTGGATTTACAAATATTTTGTGCCCGATCAAGAATTAATTGAATAGAGTGTGGACTCAAATCGATAACATTGTGAGCACTAAGACAATGACTATAAACTTTGAAGGTTAATGTCTTCGTTCCATTTGTAAGTCTTTTTCCGGTAAGAGCATTTTGCACGAGATATTGGGTACCGAATCTCAAATCGACCCCTTGTCGTCCCGGGCGATAAATCAAGTTATTTATGATAATAGATAGACAATAGATGATATGGTGACTTAAATTTCTATTCCAGCATATTAATCTTCTACAGTGTACTACAAGGTTTACTTTCTACGAAGTAGTCCATATGATCATCAACAAAATTATACTCACAAACATTTCCCCGAATTAGTTAGGCCTGCGTATTGAGTACGATAATCAGATCTTGCTTTCAAATTACAGCGTATCATCAAGGGACACCTCGACTTGCCGTATTTATTTTATCATGAGTAATTAATTATACTCGTCATATATAATCTTTACAAGTGAAACAAAAAGGAGAAAAGATGCGAGAGAAGGGGAACTTAGAAGCAACCTTTTTGACTTGGAAACCTATGATGATTTTGTGGACAAATATATATAATTCACGGTGTTGGGGGATGCCTCTGTATCTTCCATTATACCGTGTCGGTAAATAAAAAACAAGGGGGGAACACAGAAAAGGATGGGATCTTTTATGACGTGTTGTCGGAGAACTCAAGCGTTTTTTTATTTTTAATAACACACCCCAAACATTTTCATTTCTAATCTGCCGTGGGGACCCAGTCCAACGTGGGAGTTAAGGAGCCGAAAGAGAAAGCAAAACGCGATACTCGGATTCTAATGTGTATTGTATTGTACGATACTTAGAAAGTTATGTCGATGTTGGAGCATGATCTTCGAATCCGAATAATTATATCCAACAGACACATCTACAACGAAAGGAAAACAAAAAAATTTGTAGTCGCACGCAATTTGCAAGCTAGCAATGGACATTTGATGAAATATTATGGAAACAGAAATTTAATGACTTTCAAATTAGCATATAAGTCTTCTTTTTTTAACGATGAATTGATTTTAGCGTTAAGTCGACTATTTAATATTAGATAATGAGTTCCAGAAATAGGACGAGGGACCCACACTCGACATGTGGAAAGAAAAAGTCGTCAGGGCAGTCCTTGGAAATCAAAAGGGGCGGCTACCCAATGTCCAGCTGCTGCCCCCATCTTCACCCGACCACCCCACGAGGTTGAAAGGGTTGATAATGAGTTTTGTTCCACCCGTGTGTTGTTCTTCTACACATCAAATACACAACAACTTGCATCTTTCAGTAGTAAACTTGTTCTCCACCACCACCACGAGTGCATTCATTTCTTTAATTTAATTTAATTTACACCTATCTAATCTCTAATCTAACAAATATATTTGTATATAGTTAGTATAAAAAGTTTGCTTTCCCCCTCTCAACCTTCTCCTTCATAACCAATTCCTAAAACGAACGCCTCCACCACTCACCTCCTCAAACCACGCCTAATTCTCTCTTCCTTCGTTCCCCTTCGGATTCAGCATACATGGGAAGCTCTACCTGTTACGACAACGATCTCGTCAATCTGGAGGCCACCGAGCTCAGGCTAGGCCTGCCCGGGAGACACGAACCCTTCGAAAACCACCCTATGAAGACCAGCACCAGCAGCATCAAGAGGTCCATTGATGAGACCACGGGTGAGGAGGAGGAGGAGGACAGCGGGGGCAGACCTAAGGTCACTTCTTCAAAGTAAGTGAATGGAAATGGATGACAACCCCTGCACCTACGTTTGTTTTTAGCAGCTTTGATGGATGCTGATCCGTGTGTTTACTTGTTGCAGGGCACAGATAGTGGGGTGGCCACCCATTAGGTCGTTTCGGAAGAACATCACCGTCCATCCAAAGAGCAAGGTGGGCCGAGAGGAGTCATCGTCATCGTCCGACGCTGTTGGGACCTATGTGAAGGTTAGCATGGACGGCGCACCTTACCTCAGGAAGATCCATCTCGGTTCTTACAAGGGATATGACCAGCTCCTGGCTGCCCTCCAGACCATGTTCAGGATCACCATCGGTACGTGTCGGTCTAATGATTAGTCTCGATGTCCGTCCGTCCGTCCGGAGATGCAGTTGGAACTGATCCCAACGTGCCATGATTTGCCAACAGGTCAGTACTCGGAAAGGGAAGGTTACGAAGGGTCCGAGTATGCTCCAACCTACGAGGACAAGGACGGCGACTGGATGCTCGTCGGAGACGTCCCCTGGGAGTAAGTTCCTGAGTCCCTATCTCCGTCCAAATCTTTGGTTTACAGTTGATCCTGTTGTCCTGATACACATGGGTCTTTGCAGGATGTTCGCGACGACATGCAAGAGGCTGAGAATCATGAAAGGAGCAGAGGCAAGAGGACTAGGTTGCGGCGTATGACATGACAACGGATTCCCTCGAGATCATTCGTCACCGTCCCAAGTTTTCAAGTGGGATTTTCCCATTTCAAATAATTAGATTTTCGTTATCTTGTGCCAGATCTGAGTTTGGCCTCAAGAACCACACCCATCATCTTCTGTCATAATGATTAGAGGAGTCCTTTCTTTCTTTCTTTGCAATATCTCTGATGATACAAAAGCTGTATATATAAGATCAGATCGGGGACAAGCTGAAAGATAAAGGTTTTTTTCTCACCAGGCTTGTCATGTGTTGTCGGATCCATATCCCAGCCACACAACACATAACATGTTCCATTGAGAGAAAAGTTGAATAAGTTTGCGTAACTAACAGGACATATAGCCTTGTCCCATGACAACGCATCCCCTCCGGGGGTGTTCCTTTTCTTTTGAACCCCTTTTTCTTCAAAGGTAGAGATTCTTCGGACAAGGCGAGATAAAAGATGGATTTCTTATCTCCTACTTGTAATAATTAGTCAAAAAAATTGATTGTCTGGGAGGGGGAGAAGGAGGGGACAATTTGCAATTTCTTTGGTATAAGAAAATATCGTTCCAAATCACTGTAATCGGATAGACAATTATTCTACCAGCGGAGACTGGGGCTTCATTTCCCTCGCTTGTGGACGGTGGATGGAACATAAAATAGTAATTGATTTTAGCAAATAGAAATTTTATTAAAATAAGAAAATCTTGAAATAAAATTCCAACATATGGGAATTAATGATATCATTCTAGGGCTTGTTACACATTGCTGAACTGAACACCCCGTGTGAAGTCTCTTTTGAGGTTACAATATTGGAAAGGCTTGGTTGGAACTTGGATGACGCGCTGACTCCGGATGATGCACACTGCGCTGCCCACAATCCATGCCTGCCTCTGGACCTCCTCCATTAATGTTTTAACACAACAGAAGAAGGAATCGGTCGTATTATTTAATGTACAAGTAGAGATAAGCAAGCAACAACATCTGACGACATGTTTTCCGCAACCCAATGGAGAATGGACTCATGGGACAAACCTCTATTTTACTTCATCATGGGTGGCGAAAAACCGTTGGGAAAAGAAGCATCTCTGTGATCAGCCCGATTGGTCGGATGGATCCACAGCCCGGTTTGACTTGATCATCAGCCCAGCCCCCACACAAACGTCTTTGGACAAATACAGCGAATCAGAGCCAACGGGACAAATGAAAATGAACAACCCCATTGTTCAACATGGTGCCAGTCAATAACAAGCGGACAGGGTGCAAGAAGAGCCTTGGATATCGACCCGTAGGACCACAGCAACAAACACTCATTCCGCGAATGTGTTCCCCAAATAGGAATAAAGTCCGATGGTGCTCCAAAGTAGGTAGCTACCCAGAACCCTGCAACTCTGGACTCTGGACTCCGATTTCCTGGAAGTTCCATCCATCCCGAAGCCGCGTTTGCCGCATTCTCTTCGTCGGCCTTTGTGATTCGAATGTCTTAGCAGGCCGCTCTCATTCCGGGACTCAATATTTGGGCCTAAGGCCCATATTCCAGGGGGAGCTCATAATTACCACATGGGTCCGAGGGCAAAACGCTGATGACGACTTCGATTAGGACAAGTAATTTGATTACTTGTGTCGTGTTTTTTATGCGTGCTAAATAAACCTTATTCTTCCATAATCGTTCCCCGAAGTGACTTGTACTTTTGATCGTTTTGACTAATCGTGTGAACACTCCCCAAACCAAATTCTTCAACAACAAAGAACATGTTGGATGGGGAATTCGGTGCAGGGCAACCGGGACAACATCAAAATCACCATATAATGAATGCTTCTTTTGTTCCCACACGAATTTTATATAAGTTGAATGAGGGTATTAGTCGATTATATTATGGTAATAATATAAGAAGTGTGGGGAGGAAGATCGGGAGAGAATGGAGAGGAGGGCAAGCAATTGCATCATGACAAGCAAAAGGACACAAGACTTATTGCATCTCTCTTGGATGGAGGGGTGTGTGTAGGCTGGCCACCAACAACGACCTCCACATCAAGCTTTCGTGTACATTACCCACGTTTATAAAATACTTATCTTTTTCATACATAAACGTTCGGGGTGTCCCACGTTTGCATGTGCCCGAAAGGAGGCGGGGTTAGGTTGTCGGCTTGGGCTACCCATGAAGACTCGACGAGAGAAGAGCCTTGACCGAGCGACACCATGCAAAAATTTCTGGGTGAATTGAACGGAAAATATTCGGTGGATGAACAAAGATCAAGGGTTTTTCTCGTCCATCCTTGACCAAAATGACAACATCTCACATTGGCAACCAATGTGAACAATTGGGTGGTCAACTTGAGTGAACAACTGGGTTTATAAAATATGTTGATGCAAATCACGGGGTCGCGACAAAAAAAAGTAGTGCTATCTCTCCCTTTTTGTTTTTCCTTTTTCATCATTCTTAGGTGGATAAAAAGGCGAAACTTTCCCAATACGGGACACATGATCAGAGAGACAACCGGCCTTTACGAAAGATGATGTTTCGGAAGCACTTTTGAAAGGCGCAACTTGATCGAAACCGTAATTAAGACGACGGGGAAACCGCCAGTGAAACAATATCCATTTTCGGTCTGGAACAAGTAGGAAGAAAGTGCCATGGTTTGTTGATGGTTGCCACCTTCAACAAACGCTAGGACAACACAACCAGGGGGGATTTGGATAAGGAAACGAGTGTGGGATTGGAGTTTAGGTGAGGAATTTATTGTAATCTTCGAGAGTTTAACCTTTTCTTTATCTCTATTATTCTTTCTCGGGTTTAATTTGTTTGTTCCTTTTGATGTTTGCTTGAGAATCGTGTATGCAAAGGTCAAACAAGTTGCCCCATCCCAATATGACGTCCATCCGTCGCCACCCGTCTGATTCATTTATGCGCATTTATGGTTTTTGTTTAAATTGTTAGGATTATTGGAAATCCAAGATAGAATCGTCTCCAATCCTCTTTCATGGTACGTTTTCCATTAAAGGGCCCCCCCATCTTTCCCAACACGTGAAGAATTTAATCATACTCTTTCCTAAGTTTCACGTCTTCCACACGAAGCACACTTAGGTCCATGCGTTACGAAGACGTCGGACCGAACTATAATACTCTCAGTTCCTTAACATTGTTTATTTTCATAAACGGATAATGCATCGTACCCGATTTTGCTTCACAGTGTGGTCATATTTTCTTTGGGAATACTACAATGATTAATTATGATTAACGTCAATATAAAGGGTAAAACAGAGAGATTAATATTCGATAAATTCTAGATTCAAGAAGCTTCTTCTCTCACTGGAGCAGTCGCCCAATGTCACCATCCAGGGGCATTTCGTCCCGGCTTGTCATGGTACAAGTACTCGAAATGAACGGGGCGACCATGTCGAATACGGGTACGTGGCTCGGAGAAGAGTGGGCGGCTCTTGAGGTAGTCAGCTGTTGTTTGTATGTCGCATTGATAATGACCGATCTAACCCTGGCCCAACCAATAAATGCTTCATCTCCTACCTGTCGCATTTGTCGACCAGAAACTCAGGAACGAAAAAGATACGGCACGACTTTTTGTTTATCCTATCCTGAAAGACGACGTGTGGTTTCCTTTTTCTCCACCCTCGGGATTCGTGTGTAAACGTGTTCTTGCATGCATGCATGCAGTCTTGGGTTAAAATAAGTAATAATCGACAATGTTTGTGTTTTGAACTTATGGATTAGGAAACATGAAAAAAAATACACGTTGTTGTATCACTAATAAGCGGGGGCGGGCCCCACCCTTCCCATCCTCTCCATTTCGAGTGTACATTTTATAGACAAGATCTTCTTATTTTTAATCAAACGGTGTAAATTTTTCTTATTTTATTTTAATTATAGTAAGGGCAAAATTGACCGTTTTTCATTTTTAAATATATATTTTTTTATTTTTATAGTTAATTAATAATAAATAATAATTATTTATTATTATTTATTATCCAACGACGCCCAGAATGCCTTACTCATCGTGGCTGACTACCATGACCAAAAGGCTCCTACCTGCATCCACATCCCCAGACAAATTCCAAGAGCAGAACTCCTGAAGCTTCTGCCAGAAAAATGGGTGACCGACTATGAGCAAATAAAGAAGAGGACGGTGCCGATTGCACCAATCCAGTCTACCGTTTCCACCTTCTCAAGAGACAGAGAAGGAGCTGTTACCATCAAGTTTGACCGCTCAGCAGCAAAAGAACCAGCACCGCCTCCCATTTTCCCAACCATGTTCATGGTACAACCGGTACCAAGAAGAGAGAAGCCAGATTCTCTCAATAAGATCATCCATTCCTTTGATGGACATGGAAATCCAACGTACTTCTTCAGAGACCCTCAGTCTCAGCACTGCTACTGGGATGTAGCCAGATGTCCAGTCTATTGTGACTGTGAAGATTGCGACACTCCAGACTACTCCAAGAAGAAGAGTAAATCAAAATGCCTGAATCGGAGAAGTCTCTCAGAATCAGAAGAAGATTCTGACTCAGACGAAGAAACTTTATTCATTCTTCCTCCTCCTGCAAGAAAGCTGAAGAAGAAATCATCTCCGTACCAGCGCTACCAAAATGGTGACCAGACAGTTGGACCGCTTGGACAACCCTCTGGAAAGTTTGACTACATAGTAAATTATGGGATTCCTCCATCCCGACCAGAGCCAAGCACAATTATCCCTACAGGATGGGATAAGGATGTTGAGTCACCACCATCGCCTCCAATACCGACGTCACCACAACTTCACAAAGCATGGCAAGACTTTGAGGACCTACCCAGAGACACAAAGCGTTCGCTGAAGCCAAAGCAGACGATATTGCCCTGCTATAGAGCCATTTACAAGTGGCGACAAAAACAAGCATCGACTGCAAATCATGTTCGGGTTCCAGAACCTGAAGAGGAAGCAGAACCAGCTCCTCAACCAGAGCTTAAACCAGCTCCTCAACCAGAGCTTAAACCAGTTCCCAGGCCAGTTCTCAGAAAGAACATTCAAGCCTGTTTCCAAGAAGTACAGCTGCCAGAGTCATACAAAAGCAACATCCTTGCTCCCTTGCCAGTTATGATGATGCAGCCAGAATCACCTGACCTATCATTTCCAACTATGGATGAACATACAGTCAATAATGTCAGGTATACTTCTAAGATTCCAATTCCTACAGCTGTAGATGCACAAGGAAATGTGCAACGCAACAGCCTTGCAGAAACTGTGCTCAATTGGCAAAGCCAGAATGCGATTTCCCAGAACGAAGCATTGAAGATCATCCACAAGAAGGTAGATAAAGTGGAAAGTCGCCTGGAAAAGACAGAATACAACTTGTCTCACCAAATCCAGTCTCAAGGCCAAAATATCTCTCAGAAGCTAAATCGACATCATGATCAGATACATGAAGTACTAAGGGTACTACAACATTCCTTGGACAACATTGAACAAGGAAGATATCCTGCACACTTTCAATCAGATCCGGATGAAGAAATTGCCCGCTTAGAAAAGTTGATCAAAGCGGCTCGAGAAATGCAAGAAAGGACTCCTTTGAAGCCTTCATATGGTGGATCAGATTTCATGGACATAGGAAGACAATCTTCCTACTCTCCTCTAGAGAAACCATCCAAGAGTTATTATCTGTTCAGAGATCCGAACAAAAAAGATGTAGCAGACATTTGAGAGATTGCGAAGAAACAACAGAAACTGGAGAGGCAAAAACGTAGGTCTCAGCAAGAACAACGCTCTCAGGAACAACGAAGAACCGAAATTCGAGAAGGAAAGAAAAAAGCAACTGAATCCTCTCGAAGACAGAGATCTCCTAGCCCTTTGAGATCTCAGAGCGAAGATAGTTCTTCAGAACAGATTCCTACCCAGCAGCTATTGATTAAAGAAGACAAGCTGCAATCTCACCCCTCAGTTTCAGTTCCACATTGGTTAAGACCTGACTCAATAGAAGATATAAGAATCCATTATTCAATGGATCCCCTGGAATTCGCTTACCAAGATGACTCAGATGAATTAAAGATTCTCATGGCAAAACCTCCAAGTGAAGAACCAACAGAAGAGTTCTCCGAATCATCATTCTCGGAGACATTGACCGAAGATACTTCAAGTATAGAAGATCATCCCACAACTGAGTATTCCACAGACTCACAGCTCTGTGAGATTCCTTTAGTTTATATGGCTGACAATCCACCTCAGGTCAATGAACCAGATAGTTCTTCCGACAATTCCATGGAGGACCGGCCAAACCCTTCGACAAAAGAATCAGGACCTTTCTCGTTTACCATTGATGATATCGACATAGACCAATGGCCGCAGCGATTTAAAGACTTCTATGCATGGTGCCTTCAGAAGAGATTAACGTTAACTTCCTCGGTAGAAATACTTTCAGAATTAACAACAAAATTCCGAGGAACTCTACAAACTTGGTGGAATCAGCTGACAGAGCAAGTGCAGATACAACTCATCAGCCTCACATTCCCAGAGTTTTTGGCACAGCTATATATCAACTTTATTGGAAGTCCAGAGAACCTGATAGAAGATCAGAGGAAGGAATTCTTCAAACGACGCTGCTGTTCGTTCAGAAAAAAAGATATCAACCGACACTTCAAGAGGATGATTACTTTGTTCATAAACCTTGGAGCAGACAATGCCCACAAACCAGTCTTCATATCCTCACTCATTGAGCCAATCTCTTCATTGGTGGAAAAGGAGATAGCCTCCAAAGGACTAAGAATCATAGATCTCTCTGTTGGACAGATCCTTCAGACAGTTCATTTCGCAATCAGCGAACTCTGCCAAAGACGAAGCGTCATCAGAGACTTTCTTAAGCACGACAGAAGACTCGACAATGCCTGTAAGCCAACCAGGTATCTTACTAAGTGCAAAAAGTCATATTTGTGCAAATGTCCAGACTTTCCTGACAAAGAGACGTCCAGAAGACGATTTAGAAGATCTCCAACGAAGCACTTCATCCAGAAGAAAAGAAGAGATCTGACCAGGAAACAAGATAAGAGAAAAGTTGAACCCAGACCAAGGAAACGTTATTTACGGTTCAAACACAGACGTTTTCCTACTAGGAAAACAGACAGGTGTTACATTTGCAGCAAACCAGGACATTTTGCGAAGGATTGCAAAAAGAGAAAGAAGAAGCTTATTGCACAGCTTGAGAGAGCCGCAGGAGTATCACTAGAAGACAATGATGTGGAATCAGTCTTCTCCATTGATGAAGAACCTTCAGACCAAACAGTTTACTGTTTGGAACCCAGGCGAACTCCTCCAGCCATAAGTAACAGTGACAGTGACTATGACAGCATCTTTACCATCACCTCAGTCACAAAGCACTCTCAACCATTCTCCCGACATGCAAGTGTTACTACAAGAAGAATTCCCTCATGCGAATCCTTCACCAGCTTACCAATCCATTCCCCAATTCCAGACATAGAGGAAACTACAGAAGCCAGTACTCCTCTCATGGCTGCCTCCAACATTTTGCCACATGTCAAGATCCAGATTTACTTTTCGAAGTATCGAAGACCAATTTAAGCAATTGCCTTCATCGACACTGGAGCAGCTGAAAGTATGATAAATCCAGCTATCGTCCCAGCAGAACTACTTGTTCCTCAAGTCAATACATACAAAGCAGCATCAGGAAAAACGTTCCAAACATTCCTGAAGACAAAGAGGATAAAGGTCATGCTTTTCCCTACATGCTCTATATCAGTAGAAATTGTTGCAACTGACCTGCCAGGGAAAGACCTTGTCATTGGATGGGACATACTCCATCAGCTACACAGCCTCAAATTGTTAGCAACTGGTATACGTCACAAGTCCAGTTTCAAGCCCTACACTCATGAGAGCAGGATGTACTCGGTACAACCAGTACCACAGACCTTGGAACTATTCAGACCAGCTTTTGCAACAGACCATCAGGATTTTCTCAACAAGTGTTCACATCCACTATGGACAAATCCGAAGTTCTTCGTCAGACTTCCATTTAAACAGAACGAAGATATAAACCCGACAAAAGCCAGTCATCCAGGCATGACTCCTTCAGACTCAAAGCAAGCAACTAAGGAATGCAGCTTGTTGCTTCAACAAGGATTGATTGAACACTCCAGCTCATCATGGGCATGCCAAGCATTTTATGTTAACAAGAGATCAGAACAGAATCGTGGGAAGAAGCGATTGGTCATCAATTACCAACCCCTGAATCACTTCCTCCAAGACATTAAATTTCCTATCCCAAATAGGACAGCTCTGTTCTCCTCACTTTCAAAAGCCAAGGTATTCTCCAAGTTTGATCTCAAAAGTGGTTTTTGGCAGATAGGTGTTCATCCTGATGACAGATGGAAAACAGCCTTCTGCATACCCAACGGACATTTCCAATGGAGAGTCCTACCATTTGGACTCAAGACAGCCCCTTCCTTATTCCAGGATGTCATGATAAGTATCTTTGAACCCATACAGTCTTCAACACTCATTTACATAGATGACATTTTACTCTTCAGCGAAGACCAGAGTTCACATGACCACCTCCTGAAAGAATTTGCAAAGATTGTACAGCAGTTTGGAATAATGCTGTCTGAAAAGAAAGTGCAGCTTTGCACATCAACGATTGAATTCTTGGGAATGCGATTAGCAGATGGACAGTATTATCCAGGACCACACATTGCTCAAGAACTACTGAAGTTCCCAGACACACTAACCACAAAACAGGTTCAGCAATTTCTTGGAATTGTAAATTATCTCAGAGATTTTGTTCCAGGAATTAGTAGGTACACCAGCCCACTCGAGACTCTGCAAACCAACGCCGTCCAATATTTAAAGAAGAATCTTCAGAATCTGCCTCCTTTACAGATTCCTTCTAATGGATTGAGAATCCTACAAACGGACGCAAGCAATGAGTTCTGGGCAGCTATACTTTTGGAAGAAATTGATGGAACCAGAAGAATATGTGCCTACAAATCAGGGAAGTTCAACAATGCTGAACAACACTACTACTCAGGGATCAAAGAGATTCTAGCCGTCAAGTATGGAATCAAAAAATTAGAATTCCATCTAATGGGACATCATTTTGTGATCGAGACAGACTTCAAGTCATTCGACTCCGTCCTGAACCTCAAAGCCAAGAAGATTCCTAATGCCCAGTTATTGAGGTTATCACAGTGGTTCTCATAGTATTCGTACACGGTACGACATATCAAAGGAAAGACAAATGTCGTTGCTGATTTTCTCTCCAGACCCTTTGATACTGTCAACCCTCAACTCCTTGAGTATCCAAAGCTTCAAGCGATGTTCTCCATTCACACTCAGAACACACCAAGACCAAATCAGTCAAGCTCTCTGCCTCCTGAAATACACAAGTGGAACAATCTCCTCAGGTTTGATTGTTCAATGGAAATCATTTCACAACCATACTCACAAATGCATTACTACCTGTCACAGCTTTTCAGAAAACATGGACAGTTATTCTTTCCAAGATCAGGAATTCATCTTACTTGTCCATTCCTACATTTGTTTCCTATACATCCAACTGAAAAGTTTCCTGTTGAGTTAAAATGGTTCTTTTGGTATTTCCTTCATGCACATACCATAGCCTTTGAATTTCCAGCTTTAGAGATGCTCCATTATCTTGATAAATTTGGAGATCTATGTTCATATTCCCCTGGAAATTATCCTCATGCACATCTCGCAGAAGTTCTCAATTGGTTCACACCCTTATCCCGGTGGAAAGTTTGGTTTGAAGAACAGGCCTACAGATTTCAGAAGTGGCCAGAAATTACTTCATACACCATATATCTCTTTCACAGGAATTGGCATTACGACAGTGGAATAGCATCATTGGTTGCTGTAAATACAGTAGATCACTTTGCCTGTCTACCCAATTCAATTGCCATACACTTTGGAAATTATGAAGTCGACGAACAAATTCCACATATATGGGAAGTTCCACTCAGCACCAGACGATCCGAACACAAAGACATGCTTCACAGCAGGACCTGCCTGACAAACAAGCTCTTCCAACTCAATTCAATAAAACCTCTCACGGAAGAAGAGTTGCTGATACAACAGATTGCAAGAATTGACCCCGCAGAAGCATGGTGCATAGATGAAGCCCTGGAAACCTACATCCAAGAACAAATTAATTGGGATGCTATTGTCGAAGACATGATTCAGAACTTCAACCTATCAAGCCCAACCGATATACCAGGACCATCTTCAAGCCCAAGATCACCACCAGGCCCAAGATCTTCAAGAAGACGTGCTTCACGACGAAAGAAATTGTCGGCAAAGGAATCAGACCCACATGGAAAGCGCCCCAAGCCAAATGAAGACTAACAACAGTAGCCGCCCATGTGCCGAAGATAAAGATAGCCGCCCATGTGCAAACGACAAAGATGAGAAGACCCAAAGTGACACCTTTTGACTAGGAATAGTTTTCCTTTAGTCACTTTCATCTTTTTGACTAGGAATAGTTTTCCTTTAGTCACTTTCATCTTTTTGACTAGGAATAGTTTAAGGATACGTGGCTTAACCACATCCAAGTCCTAGCTTCCGGCTTTGTGTATAAATAGCCTCTTGCAAGCTCAAGAGAAGGGCAGAGGAGAAAAAACACACTTCAATACAATTCTCATTTTCTCCCATCCATGTAAGTGTTTGTGAGTTTCTGGATGCCCCTGCCTGCTGTTATTGCCCTACTGCCCAGCCATGGATACCCCACCTGAGATATTGACTGCCCCCTTCTCCCTTGAACCTTCTTCCTCCTTCCGACGTTCTAATTCAAGTATCGAATCACTGTATGAAATCACCCACAAGAATTGTGATGCTAATCAAGTGGCTAATACTGAACTGCCATTGATCAACCCGTACACAGCTTTTCATAAGCCCTCTGCAGGACCAATAAAAAGCATAAGGACTTTAATTAGACGGCCTGCCTCAACAGCCCGTGAATACATACAGACTAGTAAGTTCAGTCAACATCCTATACTTGGGACACAGAGAGAACAATTTGTATCTCTGCAATTGCCAGCAGAATTCCCTGAACTTTGGACTAGAGAAGGATATTCCCATCTCCATTTTGGAGCCATAAGACTTGCCCTGACATATCATGGACGAAAAGGACTGCCTGTGACTGCCCGAATGGCCCTATTGGACACAAGATATATGGAATATCAACACGCAGTAATTGGAACAATTGAGACAACATTAAACGCAGGAACGGTCTTCGTGACCCTTTTCCCTAACTTCTGTATGTCTCTCAGGGATCCAAAGTTGCTGTCAGCCTTGCAGGTACAACTGCAACTCTGCGGAGCCACAATGGAATCAGACTCCATTGAAGCCACTCTTCACTACCAAATGGCGTACCGGGTGCAGAACCATGCTTTGGACATAAGCATGCCCAACGACACCCAGAATGCCTTACTCATCGTGGCTGACTACCATGACCAAAAGGCTCCTACCTGCATCCACATCCCCAGACAAATTCCAAGAGCAGAACTCCTGAAGCTTCTGCCAGAAAAATGGGTGACCGACTATGAGCAAATAAAGAAGAGGACGGTGCCGATTGCACCAATCCAGTCTACCGTTTCCACCTTCTCAAGAGACAGAGAAGGAGCTGTTACCATCAAGTTTGACCGCTCAGCAGCAAAAGAACCAGCACCGCCTCCCATTTTCTCAACCTTGTACGAAATGGATTCCTAAAAAGGAAGTCACGCAATCTTACTAGAGTAGATACATCACACAGATGAAGGCTAGGACATATGCTGAGGAAAATGGAGAGTAACACAGATACAGAATAGCAAGGCTGATTAACAGGATATGGAGGACACAAAAGATGATAGACATCTTAGACAAAGATTAAAATTACTGATGCAAAGGGATATAACACTAAATTATAAATCCAAAATATTAAATACTAAATCCTAAAAGTTAAACCTTAATTATTAAACCATAAATTAAACCTTAAACCCTAAAAACTTTAAATCAAAATGTTAAACCCTAAACCCTAAAAGTTAAACCTTAAATCCTAAATCATGGTGGTGGTTGATCGCTTTTCCAAGTACGGAATCTTTGTGGCTGCTCTCCATGCTTATACGGCAGAAGTTGCGGCCAAGCTGTTCCATAAGAACGTGGTGAAGCATTTTGGGCTGCCGACGGACATAGTGAGTGATCGTGATGCGCGGTTCACGGGCCGGTTCTGGACGCAACTTTTTGGGTTCTTGGGTTCGGAGCTGAAGTTCTCCACGGCGAACCACCCACAAACTGACGGCCAGACGAAGCGAGCAAATGCATGGTTGGAGGAATACCTTCGGCACTACGTGACGACAAGTCAGAAAAACTAGGTCGATTTACTTCATATCGCTCAATTTTGTTATAACCTACACGGGTCGTCCGTGACGAGTTTTAGTCCGTTCGAGCTTGTCATTGGATACCAACCACTCACGCCACAAGAGGTAGCGTTACAACGGTCTGGTGGCCCCTATCCAGCTGCCTATCGCTTCACCGAAACAAACATGAGTTGCTCAGCGAAGCGCGAGATAGCTTGGAGAAAGCAGCCCGACGCATGAAGAAGTATGTTGTTCAACGTCGGAGGGCTGTTGAGTTCAATGTGGGCGACAAGGTTATGCTTAAGCTCACCTTGCAGATTTGGAAGAAAATCAATAGCAAGCGGGTCCATCGTGGGTTAGTTCAAAGGTACGACGGTCCCTTTGAGGTTGTCAAACGTGTGGGTGTGGTGGCCTACGGGTTAAAGCTGCCTGAGAGGATGAAGATCCATCCAACGTTCTACGTGAGCATCTTGAAGCGGTTCCATGACGATGGTGGTTCGGAGTGGAGAGTCCAAGCAAAACGGGCACCTCCAACTGTGCGGGTACAACATGAGCTTCAGGTGGAGAACTGCAGACGACTCTCCAGTGATTCCATTCTCTGGATCATGGCGTCTTGGGGCAGAGCAAGAAAAATCGTAGAACTATGTATCTTATACAATGGAGGGGCAAGGAGGTAGCAGAAGCCACTTGGGAGAAAGCGAACACCCTATGGCAGTTCGAGGATAAGGTGCAGGAGCATCTCAGCAATGTGTCGACGAGGGCGTCGACTTCCTTTGGTGGAGGAGGTTTGGTAGCACACATGGATGAGTACTAGGCAAGGCACGCCCAAGACGGTTCCTTGGGTAGAGCTTGTGAGGAAGGCACGAGCAAGCTGGTTATCGGCGACAAAGGGAAGCTAAATAGTCGCTTAATTGGAAGAGACGGATGCTACGGCAGGTGACCCTGGAGCTTCCTCTGACGCTGCAGGCAACCCTGGAGCTCCCTCTAATGCTACGGCAGGCAACCCTGGAGCTTCCTTTGATGCTATGGCTGATGACCCTGGAGCTTCCTTTGATGCTATGGCTGACGACCCTGGAGCTTCTTCTGACGAATCAGCTGGGAGTAGGCGACCCTTGGTATTATGCTCTTGTAGGTCGAAGCTGGTTGCATGATGTACATTTATAAGTAGCATGCATGCCCCATGTTCCCTATAAATAAGAGATGTAAAGGAGCGTGGGCAAGACATTGTAAGATTGAGTGGATGACTAATCGTATTCTTAAAATGGAAACTTTCCATTTCATGAAATGGAATCCCCTCTCCCTCTCCCTCTCCCTCTCCCTCTCCCCCTCCCTCTTTTCTATCAGTTTGATTAATGTAAAATGATGGGGACGATGATCTGCCAACTAACTCCGGGCTCCAGTTTGCCACCAAATTCTTATGGGCGATATGAACACCCTTGCGACGCAAAGCACATGCTTCCCAACAATCAACGATGGAGATGAGCTACGAACCTTCCACCCACCCCCTTCCCCCTCAAAACCAACCTCTCCCTAAAACTTCCCGTCACTTGTTTACGACGACGTCGCCTCCTTCTTCTCATCGGGGCAGTAAGGCTCTCGCTCCCCCTCCCCCCCCCCCCCCCTTCATGTTATTCATCTCGTGTCGATTGCACGTTATGGGGAATTTTAATATTCATGGGTGATGCTTAGAGGGCGGGCGGCTAGACTCGATAGGATTGTATCTGACCAACAGTTAAATCCTTGAAAGAAAGTGGGAACGAAACACTCAAGTTGTTCAACCACAACAGGGATTTGGGCATGACGCAATTTGGTAGTTCTTGTTGGTGCTTCTCTTTCTTCCATTGGCATCAGTACATCCAATTGTATTACATCGGGATCACATCAGAAATTCATGGGAGCCATTATTTTTTAAGCTCTCACTTATTGCCGATAATGATGCGGACGTGTCCTCTTTGAGTATTTCTCAAGGGACCATGCGATAATTATAATGAATATGATCGGATATCCGTCGACATCCTACTTAAAATCTTGTTAAGGTTGGTTATACTTAAGACGGCGAGGGAGATGGGAACAGATCTCTCCCTGGTAAGAGACTCCTTTTGCTTGGTCAAAAAATAAGATGACAGTCAAGGAACTCAGTTTATTTTCTAACAAGGAACAACTAACTAACCAACTGTGTGATGGATGGTTCCTCAGCCCAAGTTGTGGTAGGAGGAGAGATGGGACTGTTTCTGCTCGGCATGTCGTGTCGCTGAGCACGAGTGCCATCCGAACGGGATCGGTCTCGTCTCGTGTGACAGCAGTGCTCGATTCATTTTGAGAATGGCACGAAACTGAAGGGATTCGTGAGTAAAACCCTTTACATTGTTACATTATTGTATGACAACAGCAAAACTGAAGTTGGAAGATGTACGCTAAATGTGGGCAGGTCAGGGCTAAAATATTTCGATATGTATATCTCCATCCTGACAGAGATCTTTATATTGGCATCGGCCTGACACGATACTTACGCTTCAACCTCCCTAAGAACGCATTCCTTAATCCCATTCATGATATCAATCTCATCCCACTAACCCTTGGTTTCAAATTAATACACATTGTTATACCATAAACACAAGGAGTTGTAGCTTGTGAAGAGTTGGGTATTCAAACGAATAAACCCAGCAAGGCTAACGATTTCGATGTAAGGCAACGGCAGAGACTACCGATGCTCTTCTTGTTCCCTAGACGTCTGTTTGGCACCAGCCAATGTAAGGATCGATGGAATCTCCGTACCGATATCATTAGGGCTTGTTGAAGCTTTTTCGAGCAGGGTTTCGCCCTAAAGTAGGAGAAAGTATATTACGGCAAACGAGTATGAAAAGGGTTCCGGACTGTCTGCCATTGTTGGTACTCCACCATATGAGCCTTGCGAGCTACCAAGCTGCTCCACCCCTAGCTGCCCCTGGTCTTCTGGTCTTCTAACGTAAGCTCCAAAGAGGATTAAATCGTCCTTCACTCAGCATACTCGTCGGCGTAGCCGAAGTTGAATGACATCCTCGTGTCGACATCATCGGCTAATGAAATCTCACATCAATACATGTGTTCTTCATGAACGTAACAGTGAAACCATGGATTTTCAAAGATTAATTGGTTTGAATATGAAAACAAATTCAATTATGGCAAACAAAAAGAAAGATAAGAGAAGAGGGAAGGCAAATGGGGGAGGATGACATTTAAAAGTTCGTTGAGGGTAGTTGAATCCTCTCCTCCCAACTCTTTATAATCATCCCCTGTTTCCTCCCCCCCCCCCCCCGCCCCCCCCTGCACTCCCCACCCATTTCCCAAACTCCATCTCCCCATCTCCTCTGACCATTCCGCGGCGACTCCGATCTCTCCTCTGCTATGTGTACTACCATCATGGCTGACCGCACGAGCCCGAGCGATCCACGGACCACCATTCCCCCTTCGTCTCCCTCCCCAGCGACGATCTCCGTTGAGGCCCGTCCCTTGAATACCCCTAATAACCATAAACTCCCCAACTTCCTCCTCTCCATCCGACTCAAGTACGTCAAGCTCGGCTACCACTATCTCATCTCCAACGCGATGTATATCTTTCTCCTCCCTTCCCTCTTCATCAGTTCCGCTCAGGTTTCCACCCTCACCGTTCGCGACCTCGACAATCTCTGGGACCAGCTCCGCTTCAACCTCATCGGTGTTGTCCTCTGCTCTGTCCTCATGGTTTTCCTTGTGACACTCTACTTCATGAGCCGACCGCGGAAGGTCTACCTCGTGGACTTCGCATGCCACAAGCCCAACTCCGAGCTCAAGTGCTCCAGGGAGGATTTCTACAAGAGGTCTGTCCTCACGGGAAACTTCAACGAGGACAACCTCTCGTTCCAGAAGAAGATCATGGAGCGCTCCGGGCTCGGCGAGGATACGTACCTTTCGGATGCCTTGATGTGCATCCCCACGAACCCAAGCATGGAAAATGCAAGGAAGGAGGCCGAGTCCGTCATGTTCGGGGCGATCGACGAGCTTCTGGCTAAGACAGGGGTGAAGGCGAAGGACATCGGGATCCTCGTCGTAAACTGCAGCTTGTTCAACCCCACGCCCTCGCTCTCGGCCATGATAGTCAATCAATACAAGCTTCGGGGGAACATTTTGAGTTACAACCTTGGTGGGATGGGGTGCAGCGCCGGACTCATCTCCATAGACTTGGCTAAGCAGCTTTTACAGGTTGGTCTTAAGGAATGCCATGGTCCCCCATTTCCTGCCTTAATCATTTCTCTCTTAAATTTTAGGTGCAGCCGAATTCGTATGCTCTAGTTGTAAGTACGGAGAATATCACCCTAAACTGGTACTTTGGCAACGATCGGTCGATGCTCGTCTCGAACTGCCTGTTCCGGGTGGGCGGCGCAGCGATCCTCCTCTCAAATCGCCCCTCTGACCGCCGTCGCTCCAAGTACCAGCTAATCCACACCGTACGCACGCACAAGGGAGCGGACGACAAGTGCTACAGCTGCGTCTTCCAGAGGGAGGATGACAGCAAGAAAATCGGGGTGTCCCTCTCAAAGGACTTGATGGCCGTGGCAGGGGAAGCCCTCAAGACCAACATCACGACGCTAGGGCCGCTCGTCCTCCCCATGTCAGAGCAGCTCCTATTCTTCGTGACGCTGGTTGCAAGGAAGGTGTTCCAGATGAAGATCAAGCCTTACATACCTGACTTCAAGCTAGCGTTCGAGCACTTCTGTATCCACGCCGGGGGGAGGGCCGTCCTGGACGAGCTGGAGAAGAACCTCGAGCTCACGGACTGGCACATGGAGCCGTCGAGGATGACCTTGTACAGGTTCGGGAACACCTCGAGCAGCTCTCTGTGGTATGAGCTGGCTTATTCCGAAGCAAAGGGGAGGATCAGGAAGGGAGACAGGACGTGGCAGATCGCATTCGGGTCTGGGTTCAAGTGCAACAGCGCGGTGTGGCGGGCGCTGAGGACGATCGATCAGGCAAAAGAGAAGAGCCCCTGGATCGACGAGATCGAGAGGTTCCCGGTCCACATCCCGAAGATATCGCCCTTTTAACTCATGATCGACGACGAAGATGGCGGACGATTCTTGAACCTCGATACTATACATAAACAATAATACTCCTACAGAAAGTGGACATAAAACTTACATCCTAATGATTTGGAGAGGAAACCAAAAAGGGAACAACAACATAATCCGATACATGTATTATATATATATATATATTTTGTAATTTCCCCAACCATGTTGGACGATTGAAGCGAGGGATTGAATCATGTACTTGCTGTTCCAATAAGCTCCACTGTTGTTATGTCAAGGCTGTCATCGAGTTCATAAAACGAAGCTAAGAATAATTTCCCGTGTTGTGTTGAAAGGGTTTCCAAACAAAATGGGGAAAACTAAAGTGGTCAGCACCAGCCTCTCTTGAAGAGACTGCATCCTTTGGTCTAGGAAAGTGAGCCATAGATTGGAACTGGAATCGGAATGGGAATGCTCGTTCCACGGTTTGCTAATCCAACGCTGACCCAAGAACAAGCGAGCAAGGGAGGCTTGGACGGCTGTTCCCGTTCCGAAGACTGACTACCGAAGCGCGCCCACGGAGCTATTGAGTCATTTCGATGATGGTTTTGGCCACTGCCAAAGGTGGGGCAAGGCAATGCTCAAATAAACAACATTAAGAAGTTAAAGACCATTGCCAACTTATCAGGTTGATTGCTATTCAAGGGGCTAACCTTCCAGCTTTCACCGGTAACCATATCTTCATGAGCAGCATCTCTATTGCCTCACGATGGATATTGACGGTGATTCTCGAAGTTGACTCAAATTGCAACACAATGACTGCTCCCCCAACCCATGTGATGCTAATACTTTCTGCTCCATCCACAAAACTAGCCAGCTCATGATCAACCACAAACTTTTCCTCAAACTAGAGTATTCCCTACTGATGCAGTTTCGGTCGAAATTTAGGGAAAATGACCGGCTTCCTATTAACAGGCCCAAGAGCAGGAGATGCCTGTACCTATCAACGAAACAGCCGCTTTCCCGCTGACCATCTTTGTTGAAGGTCCCAAACACTGGATTTCCAGTCCTCTATTGAAATATAACCCAGAAAAGGAGTGCTAAACACACTAAACATTGTCATTCTATGGTGAACTACAGCACACAATCCAAATGAGCAAGCACCAGTCATGCAAGAATCCTAGCAAGGACGTCGGTCATGAACGTGGAAATGGCCAACAAGTAAAACCACCAGAATATAAATTAGCCTCCAACAATAAGAAGTCACATTACATCCAGAGGGTATTGATAATCAGCATTGCTTCAGACTAACTGGCCACTAGCTAAGAAGACATTATGCCACAACACTACAATACAGACGATTATTTACATACCCCAGACACCACGAGTTGCCGCCATTTTGTTGTTCGGTCTTGCTGTTAACTCATACAATATCCTTGCAAATGTATCAGACTGCCTGGCATCTGAGAAGAGGATCTCTGCAAATGCATTTTCATATGACAGCAATAAAGGCCTGTTCTGTGGTTCAGAGACGAGGCTTTCCAGAATCATTGCAGCTTTCCTACAGATTTCGGGAACAGGATGCGGAGTCTTAATCACTTTAAGGAGCCGATCTATTGCCCTGCAGGCCATACCACTCATCAGAAAACAACCCCGATATATGATTACAGAAATGAAATGGATGATGTACCATCTTTCTTGTGCAAGCTTCAATCGACAGTCCACATTGAGTTCAGCTAGATTATATAGAGCACCTATTGCGGCAGCCTGTGTATCGTATGCTGGTATGGTAATCAAATCCACCAACCGTTTATGTATCTGCCAATTATTTCAAGCAAAATTTGTCAAAAAGAAATAATTATCATGCCCACTTGACCCATGCACAGGCTTTTGCACTTATTTATGTGCACTAAAACAATAATAAATTTTATTGGACCTGTGAAACCGATGTAAGGAGAAAGGGTTCATTATCGGGGTTGATAATTAAACGGCCAATCAACTCTGCAGCTCCACAATGCCATGCTTTTGTATTAGACCTCAGCATTCCCATGATAGCTTCAACAGCGCGCTTCACTCTGCACAGAAGGGGAAATTCAACAACACTTCTCGGTAAAAGGTAGGCAAGTGTAATAAAGGGGGCTCGTCTTACGTAATCCCAAGGAAGGAGGGCTTGTTTGAGCTAAATATCCGAAGATCAAGCAACGGTGCAAGATTCACAATAACCTCTAGGCTATTAGTTACCAATTCCTCATCCTCTGCCAACACCAAAAGTGCCAGAGAAAAATTATCAATATTAGAAAGTAAATCGGCCAGCAAATCATTCCTACACAAAAAGAAAAGGACAAGAATGCAACAAATCGAATCAGCATTTGAACTAATAAAGTTTGAAGAACAATCTCGCAGATAGCATTTGGTAGCTATTTCGCGACATAGCAACAAGATAGTTATATGTTAGTTTACTTCAGCTATCTTCACTGAGAGATTTCTGTAAAATATTAGACTAAACTGTAAGTTACAGTGCATAAAGAGCTGTGACTATGCTATTGATGCTTGCCAACAATCTAATATGCATTCATAAAATAAGTGCATTACTGGTGCATCCAACCAAAAAGGATTACCTATTTCATGATCTTCTATGCACTGAAAAGCTGATTCCAGGCAATGCCTGTGCTGGGCCATAATGACTTCATTTTCGGGCATGAAAGAAAAATTACGAATAACATTTGAAGCAGCAACAGCAAATTGCTGCTTCTCAGAACGTCCTTCGTCATCTACATTAAATAAACCGTCTTCTTCCAACCACCACTGAGAAGCACCAGATTTGGTTCCACTTTTTTGAGCTGCTGAAAGCGAAGGACTGTTACTCTGTCTGATAAATCATAAGATCAAACATCAGATATTCCCATGTTAACTAAAGAAACAATATCAGTCATAAGAACCAACCAAGGAAGATTTCCATTAATGGTCTTACCCAACATTTGAGACCAGCGCGTTGTATTCATTCCCGAATCCAGTCACTAGAGCAGCCGAACCCAGTGTTCTCACCCTAGGTGCCCTGACGTATTCCTTGGGAACGGCTATATCACGCCAATCATCAACCTGTTCAGAAAAAACCCTACCAGTGTTACTACAATCAGCTACCGAAATTCAAATGCAGGAAGCGCGTGAACGACGCAGGCGTTTGGCACCTAAAGAAAAACCCAAGAAAGCTCCACTCCGTACCACTTGAAGCAAGGCGTCGAGCAACCCGGGGATTTTAGCGAGAGGAGTGGCATCCTTGCGGGGGTCCTCCTTCTCCTTGAAAGACAACACGGTGAGGGTATTCAACGCCCAATTCAATTCGCTCTTCATTCCGCTCTGAAGGGCCAACACTATCCTCTTATTGTTCTGGTCTGAGCAGCAAAACCCAAAAAATAAAATAACCCAACAAACCGTCGACAATAAACGATATCATGAAGAAAACCAAGATCCCAACGGACCAGCGAAAGAACTGTGGACTTGCAATGACGGGCCAAGGAGCAAAGAAGGGGCGGCCGCAGCGTCGACTCCACCGGCTGCAACAGCCAAGGAGGAGTTCCCGCCGCCGCCGCCTCCGCCACCACCGCTGCCGCTACCGAAAGGACGGCCGCGCTTGGCGGGGGGCTGGGAGGATCCTCCGCCGGACTTGCCTTGCTCCCTTTTCTGCATTTTCGGACAAAATCTGTGGTCGGGGCTTTCGAGGGTAAAACCTTCCGATCTGATTTTAGCAAATTAGGTTTTTGGAAATTTTTTTTTTTTTGGGAGAGGGGGGGGGGGATGGGTAAGGGAGGAGATGTGGGCCTAAATTCCAGTTTTTTCAGCCCATATAAAGCTAATGGGCCTTTGTGTTTGGCCCGTTTTATAGTCAGTTCTCCCTTAAAATTTCCAAGAGGTTTGGTGAGTTTTGGGACAAAAGGTCTTCATATTTTACACAAGTTGTAAGAAAAACAAAAACAATAGATTAGCTGAAAGCTTTAAATGTAGGCGTTGAGTGGGGGAGTATAATACGGCGCGAATGTAGCCAGAAAGTCATTGTTTCGCATGTTTTGGTTAGTTAGCTGTCGACCTCCTCCAACTACCTTCAATCATGTGGCTTCCTGCTTAGTTTGCTACTAAGTAACCGGATTTCGCATGTGAGAGGATCCGGGTTCATCACAAAGCTGGAAATATAATCAACTCCTCAGAATGATGCGAACGCGAGAAGCCGCTCGTGGTCCGAACTCGTTATACGCATCTTTTTCTCGGGAATTGCGGGGTGAAGTATGAGAATTAGAACCAGATGGGGTTTGATTGTTCTGGCAAGTCACCTGTGCCTTGTACGTTTCAAGTTTGTACAATAACTTCCATGCAACTTGCAAATGTTTAATACCTAAGTTCATTGCTAGGGGCCAACCAAAGTTAAATAATTGACGGGTCCGTACCTGACTTTGCCCCCGTGCCAATGTAGATAATTTAAAGTTTCTTCTAATCCATCAGACCCAGGTTTTATAACGAAGCTTTAATCTACAAGAACAAAGTTATTAGGATTTCCCGACCAAAAATGTCCGCCAACTTCTCAAATATGATTAATCAACCTGTCTCTTATTCAGTGGTTGGGCGGTCCAATCTGATCCATTATTGGAGGTGGAGAGGGGTTAAACATCAGGGAAATCGGATGTTAATTTCTAGGATACTTTAAGTTTTTGAGTTGCCATAGTTTAGGGTTTATGATACTAATATTATTTATTAATGTTGATAAATTGACTTTGGACTTTCCAGAACATTCATGGCGATTGCGACGACACATACAAAAAAAAAGCACCACCCCACATTCAAGTCAAGCTTTTGGTGGGAGAAATCAAACCAAGGGCCATGATTTTCTGCTCGTTAATTACGATAAATATCTTTTTGGGTCCCCCCTGGAGGAGAGTAGACTTTCTTGGGGTTTAATAAGACCCAAGGACAAGAGTTGATGTGCACAAGATGAAATGGCATCACACAAAATTTTAACCTTCAAAATCCCCCCCCCCTCCTAATATTTGGATTAGATCTCGTTTCATATTAATGCCTTTACTTATTCGTTTATTTTGAAGGCAGTTTTTGGCCTTTGATCAATATTGTAAAAGTGATCTCAATTAATGCGGTACTCATGCTTTAAAGTCATTCATTCCACTTAGCAAAGAGTAGGAGTAATCAAATTGGTCATATTCTTGTTGTTGTTAAGCAAGAATTGATTAATAAAGTCTTGTGTTATTCAATCCCTTAATCGGCTTTCATACTGAAATGACTTGGAAGTACTAATTCGATGTGTAACATGATTAAGACTTTTGAAATGAATTAAGCATACAAATAAAAATGACAAGGACACGAAGAATCTTATGCTTTATTTTGCTATGCGAATCGAAATTTTCATGTTTTTATTTACAATAATTTTACGCACAAGAAATTTAAAATTTTTTCACCAAAATTTCATAAATCCCTTGATCACCCGTAAATTTTTTCATTCCATTTCCCGAGGGCATCTTTGAAATCGAAACTATGCCGTGAATAAGATTGATGATCAACAACGCACACCTTAACATACCTTTTTTGTTAATTAAACATATATTCAACGACTCAAAATTGAGCAAGTGGAACGTTACGTTGATGTAACATTTTGATGATTGGTCCTACCCATTCACATCAGTAGTACGTTGGTTTCACGTCAAGCGTGAATGTTTGTACCGTGACTAGTGATTTCCATTTTCGAGATTAAAGTTTGAAAGAGGACTAAAGGTAACTTGGGTCGTGGTTAATACGACAATAAACTTAAAATTTTTTCTTTCTTTTGTCGTTTTCCCGTTTCGTCAAAGTGACGTGACTTATTAACGCGGTTTGTCCTATTCCGATTCTCCAAGACTTCTCCTTCTTCATCATTATCTTAAAATAATTAAGAGGTGGAGGCGTCGGGATCTCCAAAATTGCTTAGCTTAGAATGCTCACCAATCATCCCCCTATAATTAAGCTCCCGTGTGGAATCGTACCCCTTGTTAATCCACACTAATGTCCTAAACATGGGTGGGTGGGGGGGTGTTTGCCTTGTGATCCTTATATTTTAATGTCAACTTTTCAGTGACGCGCTTAAAATAAAGAGTTAGATCGTAATTAAATGAGGGTGAGTAGGTTAGGTGACTCCAATCCCAATGGAGGAGAAATTATTAACCAAACCCTGGAACACATAGCTCGAGTGCTGCCAGGGTCAGGGGGGAGGGTGGGGTTTCAAAGTGTTCAAACGTGTGAGTAAATTGTCCAGGCAGGGAGTAGATCGTACTCAGATGCACAAGAGCCGAGAGAGGGAGAGATGTCCACTATATACCTTCATTACACCTTGCAGGAACTCACACTATTTTTTTTTTCAAGTTACCGAGATTCACCCCCTCTTCTGATTTCTGAGCCAATAGGGGAGTTGGGGGGGATCTCACAACCCAATTCAATTCGATACCTTCCCACCCCCCACTCGAAGCATCATATGACCCATCAAACCGGTGTCAATTATTGCGATTCGGGGGCGTGAAACCGAAGGCATGCCATGCCTTCCTTCGGAAACGGACAAACCAACTAAAGTCGAGGAGGGGGTGAAAGTGATCTTTTAGCTAAGATTAGTAAAACAAAAAATAAAAGTAGAGGAGGTGGAGGAGCCATTACTACACCATTTAATATCATCGGTTCTTCTTCTTCCTCCTTTTATTTATTTTGTTACTTCTCCCTTTTTGCAGCCTGCCTTTGGGAAATAATTGAGTAGCTTCTGTGAGAGGAGGGGTTTGTGAATTATGTAGCAATTCAGTGTGCGACAGAGATATTCGTGTTTGCTATTGGGGCTTTATATTTAACTTTATGGTTTGCGGATAAAAGGGAGGGATGGGGATTGGGTGCACGTATGTATGGGAGAGGAGAGGAGGGCGATATTCCTTCTTACACTTGGCAAATACACAAATGCAAGCTGCCCTTCATTAAATCTTTGTTAGGACAGGACATGGGAGGGGAAGGGCTCATCTTTATGCCCATAACAACCAATTCTTATCAAATATCCAAATCCATGATTGAGGGATTATCTATCTTACAGACTTCTAAGTGCCCTTTTCCAAATAGAGCTAAGAAGCTTAAACAAATGACGCGAACCGGGTTAATAAAACGAGCACCACAAGTACTTTGTCGTCCATAATTTTACATGGGAGGGGGGAGGAAGCGTGGATCTCATGGTAAGAAAGTCGATGTTTTATTTATTTATCTACGAGTGCGTGCAAAGATTATCCAAAGACTGAATTATACATTAAAAAAAATAGAAGTAGATGAGGAGAGTAACCAAAAGGGTTCGAGAACCATCATCCTTAAAAAGATTAACTAAAAAATATAAAATAAATTGGGAAAATAAGAGGAGTGGATGAACTGTTATCCAGTTTTATCCCGGGTACTAAAACATTCAATCAACAATGCTAACGTTGTTGCTGTTGTTGGTTCAACACGTGGCTAACACAAACACACCCCGCCAGACATGTAGTTTTTCAAAACCATCAACACTAATAAATCAGTACATCTTTAAGACTCGTTACGTTCTTCAGTTTGATCAAATACAATTATCAGGGTCGTGAGAAATTAATGAGATCGTGGGAAAGTCTAAGGAGCAAGTTACAGTGAAAAAGAAAATGTTTATATTATTCTCCACCCTATTATGATGTCAGCATACGTAAGAAGGTCTTTTTTTAATGTACGGAGATGGAGTGTTAGGTTGTGGTGGTGGGTGGCTTTTCGCGTTTTGTTCCATAATGATGTTATTTGGCGAAATATTTCGTCAAATGACGTAGTTTGAAAATTATTTCACCAACTAACTCACCAAAGTCGGCCTTACAAAGGTAGACTTAGATTTTGGGGAATGAAAGTCGGCCTTACAAACGCTGACTTAAGAAAAAAAAAAGAAATAAGCCTAAAGGGAAGTCGGCCTTTGTAAGGCCGACTTTTCATTCATTAATTTTTTTTTTAATTCAAAAGAGAAAAAAAAAAGAAAATTGAGGAAGTCCGCCTTTGTAAGGCCGACTTCCTGCATGCAGCGTCCCAGACTTCATTTATCAAAATTTTTTCAAAGTGTGGTGAAGCCGGCCTTTGTAAGGCCGACTTTGGTGGGTTAGTTCGCGAATTATTTTCGTTAGTGCGTCCTTTGGCGAAATATTTCACCAAATAACGCCACGAAGAAACAAAACTCGTGGCTTTTCACCAAGGGGAGGGGTGGCATATATACAATATGATATTATATTGTAAACCCTTTGTGTTTTTATCCATCTCTTCTTCTTCTTCTTCTGCTCTCTGTTTGTTAATAATAAACATGTTATTTAGGTGGGTTAAAATTCCGTAGTTATCCAGTAGCGTTGTCGGAGAAAAAGACATGATAGGGCGTGGCGTGGAGATGGTGGTGATCCGAGCATTTGTCCATCCCTGCTATTAGTAAGCAATACACAAAGGCAAAGGAAACAACTATGGAAAAGGGAAGACCCCAAAAAAGTTAAAATAAAAAAGAAGTGGATGGACCCCACCTTTTTAGAAAAGAAACGCCAACTTTTGTGCATCCGACCCTATCAATCTTATCACAATGGTAAATAAATTAATCAATAAAAATTCAAAATAATCATTTCCTTTTGAGGCCCGGGGGTTGCAGATCCCTGAAATAGAAAAGAATAAATAGATAAAACATAAAAAAATAATTTAAATAATGACTATTTGCTTATTTTATTTTAAGTTTTTTTGTGTCCTCCTGACAATGCACGCCCCAGCAGCTTTTAATTTGATTTATAAAAGGGGTGGTGGTGGTTCTGGTGCTCTAATCCGTATGACAAATGAGCTGACAACCCCCCACTCCTACAAACCCATCACATAGAAATTAACTCCACGGAATCGATCAGAGGGCATCAAACATCACCATCACCATCACCCAAAAATTTAAAAAAAAAACAATAAACATGGGTGGTCAGTACTAATTCAATTACAAATACCAATACATATTATTATTATTATTATTATTATTAAAGACCAACACTTTGATGAGAGGCTACTTACTTCAGCTTCATCTCAATGATTAAATGGAAAAGTCAGTATTAAATTTAGATTTACAACACTTGATGAAACTAAACTAACTACTCTTGAATTTATCTCACCCACGTACACTTCTCTTTCCGTTAACCTCACCGTTACCGGGCAATGCCGGTGGCAAGATTGCCGACAGTAAAACAAACGAGCACTTTCGCCTTTACTTCAGCTTCATCTCCTCCACTTGACCCATGGAAAATTAAACAAAAAAAAGAAGAAATATATACTTTCCATCTCCCGGATACTAATTTTGGGGTTACCCTTTTAGCCGATGAAAATTGCAAAAATAAAATAAAATATTCCCAAAATTTTTGTCAGGGCTTGTCCTTGAGGAGACAGGCTAAACCGGTAACCATTCTCCCACCGGTGACCCGCTCCACGCTCCTCGCCGGTCCCGGACGCCACACCTCCTCCTCCTCGGGTGAGGCCGCTGCTTCCGCCTCCCCGAATATCAGCCCCAGCTCTCCACCGCAATCGTCGTCTGAGGCGACGGCCACGGGCTCAGCCACCACCACTGTCTCGATGATCTCGACCATGTCCTTCTCAGGCTCGTCTCCGCAGCTAACGGCATCCATCTTGGAGGCAGACGCTCTCGTGTACGGCGACAGCCACTTCGCCTTCATGTACTCTGCTTTCCGCCACGGAGGGAAGTGCATCCCTTTCTTCTTCAGGCTCTGCTTTGCCCCCTCCGAGACAATGGCCACAATCTGGCACAGCCGATCGGCCTTGCCGACGAAGATAAACGGAAGCGACTGGAGGATGGCCTTGTAGGCGCTGGTCGATCGTACGATCTCGAACTCTGATCGGAAATCAATGTCGACCAGCAGCCTTTCCCCGCCAATGATAACGTCTATGTACTCGTACTCGCCTGCGACGACCACCGGTTTAACGATTAAGCACGCGATTACAGACCAAAAACCAGCGATCAAGTGTCCCACCGATGAGGAGGGGAGTCCATACCGGCGGGGAAGGCCGGGGATTTGTCCCACTTGGACTTGCAGATGGAGGAATCGTAACCGCTGGATGACAAGCCCTCGACTACGATCTTCCTCAGATCGTCCTTTCGCTTCTGGCCCTTGTTCTTCTCGAGGATTTTGGCAGTGTCCGCCAAGAGGATCCTCTCCCCAACGCTCGTACACGGAATCAATCCCTGCCATTAACCAACAGACAATCGGTACGCCTGATTTAGCAGCAGAAGCCAATACAAAGGAACCGAGAAAGAAACATCGTCTTCACCGTTCCTACAATCTAGAACCAAATCGAAGTCAATCCGAGCGGGTTATTCACCTTGAGTACATCGGATGGATCACAGAAAGATCCGCCGTTTGGAAACTCGCTCTCGAATCCATCGAAGGCGTCGAGCTCATCATCGGAACTGTCATTGTTGCCGTTGAAGCAGTTGCAGCTGTTCCTGCCATATTTGGCAGATGGCTGCCTCTCGTTGCTCTCCTCTATGAAGTTCTGGACCATCTTATCCAGACAAAGCGAGGACGGCTCCAACTCGCCGGCGGTCACTCCATCCTTCCCAAACTGAGCGTCTCCGGCGCCAGTCTTCTCCAAAGGGGCACTGTTGTTCCTCAGAACGCCAGGGAACTGCCTGTCGAACAGCCTCTTAAGGCGCGACTTGAGAACCAGCTTGGCCGAGTCGGTCCGTACCGTCTGGATGGGTGAGCAGAGGAGCCTGGCGTCAAAGTCGACGGGCTGGATCTTCGGCGGCATCCTTTCTCGAGGCGGGGACAAAATGACAGGCTATTGTAAACAACCTCAAACCCTCCGTAATCCCTTATCTTCCGAAACCAACTCTCGGCAAAAAATAAAAAACTCAAAAGCTCAGCAAACAAAATCGACCACACGTGGGCAGGATGTCCAGGGCAGGATGTCCAGGCACATTAGAAGGGGAAGGAAAGGAAGGGGAGAAGGCGATTGCTTCGGTGATTTTCTCAGGGGTGTTGGTGAAACACTTGACGTATAGGGGAAGGCAAGGGGGTCATCGGAATCATCTCCGTTCCACGCCGGTGACCTCCTTCTCGTCGGGGGAGATATGATTTTTCTATACTCCTTTTTTTCGTAGTTTGATTTTATATTTTTTTTTTCCGGACCCCACAGAGGGCTCGAACTTTCCCGCAACCTACCGGAGAAGTGAAATTAGAAGAAGAAGAAGAAGAAATGGGTGAAGAAAGGAGCGAGGGATGGCTTTTATATATATAGTAGAGGAGGAGGAGGAGGAGGAGGAGGAGGAAGAGGAGCTGACTAGGACTGACAGTGCGATGTCGGATATCACAGTGGATAGCTCCACGTGTCACGAATAACGTTGAACCAAGTTGCTAACCCGATGTGGGAAAATAATCATATTCCTTAACAGTAACTTTTAGTGTTGCGGACAGTTCAAAAACTTTATTCGACTCGTGCTCCGTACGACTTTTAAGATTGTCGTAAAATTTTACGATACACAATTTGATTGATTAAGATTCAATCTTTCTAAATAACACATGAAATTTACTCAATCCAGGATGTGTTTTGACCACGTGCATTTTTCTCAAAGTTAATCGGACTGGCCCGTGCATTTTTCTCATAGTTTTATCAAATTATGGGCGAATCTTATGAAGGATGAGCACAAATGCCAAGTGTAAATAGGTATTCCGGATTTAAGCACAAAAATCACCCAGCTGAAAATAAAAATGTCGGACAAATGTTAAGGACAAGGAAATAGATGTTACTATAAAATATTCACACTATTTTTATTTAGGTGGGATGTATCCTCTCATCAGAAAGTTTGGTCACGTAAACGATGATTTTGTTTTTGCTTTTTACAAATTTATAATTTTATTGATTATATCATCTTAGTTTATATTACACGGACGAATATTTCCTCGGAAAGCAAAGTGGGGTTATGGGCAGATAGATGTACACGTGTAATAAATCCGTTGGAAGAGAGACGAGTAAAATGTCGTCGTCATTAACATGACCGCTGTGACGAGGTCCTTGCGGAGGCGTTCATGTCAAGCCAAGAGGAATGGGAAGAAACAAACAAAAGACGGACAATTAACAACACCACCTTACTTCATAATTTATGTTTTCTCTTATTAATAATTTAAATTTCACCTTACTATCTTCAAAGGTGGGTTAATATAAATAGAAAAGAAATCGATGATTGATTACTTAATGGAAAAATGAGGTCGCTTGACATAAATGGAATGTATCGCACAAGCTAACTCCCATCTCCATCTACTTTGCAAATTGAACCTATTCCCAATCCACACGCAACATCTTATTCTCGAATTATATATAACAAAAACATTAATAGTTCGAATAAATTGACTCGGCTTTTGATATTCTGAATAAATATGGTGCGTTTCTCTATTTATTGATTTTCACAAAATGGTCGGCCAAAACGCGGAGGAGCGTGAGCGTCACACAGTACTGTGGACAAGGTCCAGTGTCGTTTTCCAAGGCCCCCCCCACCCCCCCCCAAACGTTACACTAGAAAATTATTATAGTACTCATATGATGTCGTGACATCATCAAATTAATAATATTAAATATTAAACTAAAAAAATGGAAACGGTGCCTCCTGAATCTAATTTCGTTCACGATCAGTTAATCGCTAGAGACCCGAACAATGTAAGGTCCGAAATGACGTGCCATTTTGACCGGGTAATCCTTTTCTTAATCTTTTAGGAATAGTAATTCATACATATCTCACGGTCGCTAACGCGGATCTTGTCGAAAGATTGCTAGAAAATTGTAAATGGACAAGCAAGAGCAAAATCAAGGAACTATAGGGCGACACATTACAAAGTATATTATTTCCAAATGAACATTTATTTTTTAAAAATGAATTCGTGTCGTCCGCGGCAGCTTTCGTCAAAATCCATGGCCAACCTTTTTTAATTATTACCTCTCCTCGTTACTGATTCCTTCAAAAGTGTAGAGCTTTTCGTAGCCGAGGGAGAGCGGGGGGAGTTCACAATGATTTGAAAATGAATCATCCTCTGTTAGGCTTTCGATTGAAGTGTGCCAAAGTTTATCGTAGAGTTTTAGGCCTAGGAGAAGGAAAAAGAACACATCATCATCGATGGACCATGTCCTATTTTATAAGTGTAGGTAGCCATTGGAGTGCGACCTAGATGATTTCATTGCTCATATCTGATCGTTCTATATGCTGATTTGGGTGTCGTGAAGAAGTAAAAGAGGGAAGTAATCACGTACCCTTTTTGTTTAATTGGCCTTCTTCTTTAGGTTCACAGAGATTTTGTCACTAATCCGGGTGAGTGTTAAATCCTCATAGAATGATATTGTTTGGGAAAATGTGATGAGGACCACATGGGGTATGTGTGTGTGTGGGAGGGTGTGGTGAATTACTACTTCATCATCACGGCCAAATTCCCCAATTCCCAAATCTATGGATAAACAATTGTCATTTTCCCTTAGAACTTCATCATTCCCACTCTCCTTAAAGAAACTTTTTTCTCTGTGTTTTTTCTCTTTTAAATAAAGCATTTCGGGCACTGATGATGGCTCCTTGGATTTTACTGTCACTTTGCTTTTCCAATGACTTGTTTAAACCACCCAAAAAAAGAAGAGCTTTTTAAGCTTTTTGGGCATCCCCCATTGATCGTCTTTAAGCTTCACACTTCAATTTCTAGCTCCCCCAAATTCAATTAACAACATTTATCGGAGCTTAATTTCTTTTTTATTTTTTTTGGAACAATTAGAGGACACTCGCGGGAGCAACATATGGCCTATCGGGTACGTTTTATGGCTATAGGTTTAATTATCTTGGCTAGGAACTATAAATGTTCATATCTCCTCCCCCCCCCCCCCCCCCTAATTGTCATGGGGGCAGTTTAGATATAGAGGAGAAAGTGTTTACCAGTGCCATGACAATTTAGGGGAAATATCAAAGATTCCTGCAAATTTTGCCCCCTGCTACACAAATTCCATGGTAGATGTGTCTCAGCCTGTGAAACCCTTTTGGTTATTTCGGAAAAAGGGAGTGAATTTGTGTGATAGCATATGATGGGAAATTGGGGACTGGGATTGGTATTGGGGGTGGGGATGCCCCCCGCCCCCTCCTCGTCTTCCTAATAAATCCAAGGCATATACCTGTAAATTTTGGAAAATGAGGATAGATAAAAGAACTTGCTATATTGTTACAATGAAGATCATCAATATGTAGAAGAAAATAAATTGATAGGGGGAGGGCGTGACATTTGATATAGCAAGGTCCCTACTACCAAATGAATGCTGCCTATCTATCCAACCCTTTGTTTTCTCTATGAATGCTCCCTTGCTTCGATCCCTATTGGTGTCCTCAGACAGGAACTTCCCAACTGCAAACAAATGTGGTACCACCTCCCCCATCTCGTCTTCTCTACTCCCAATTACTTCGTCGTGTTCGGTTGGAAGAGTGGAAACCCACCACTCATCAAACCCATACTATCTTGACTTACTAAAAAAAAATTCAGCGCTTACTAAGACCTGTCATTATCATAATCATCATCTTATATGATAATAACTATTCCAAAATAGCACCACAATCATCATCATCCCCTTAGGTTAAGTCGTGTATATCAACATGAACACAATTATGCCATCGTTAATTGAAATAAAATAAATAGAACAAAAAACTTGGTCAAAAACCCCTTCTCCATCAGCTTTATCTTGTACGCACACTCCTCGAAATATTATCCAAAACCAATGACCTCTCCTCTCGCAATTAAAGTAATTAGGGGGAGGTGGGATCGGTCCAAAACACAATATTCCTCGGGTTTGGACCTACTAACCATGTGCAAGTGTATATTATATCGTATTCTATGATGCCTCGGTAATGCAAATATTCCCCCCTGCCCCCAATGAACATTTATGCGATTGAGGACTTGGTATTACATATTTGTAACCCCCAAAAGAAAGAAAAATTGTATTTAGGGAGGGTCTTTTTTAATGGGCATTGGCTGATTTTGTTCCGTAAAGACGAGAACAGATCGAGAAAGACTAAAATAATCATGCACCATTGTTATAGTTGTTGCTGTTTATTATGATTGTTATTATATGAAAGATGGGTAGCTGAAGATGGTAATGATTGATGAGGACATAAAGGTGTTCGATAAAGAAAGGCTAATGTTTTTGATGATATGCCGATGGATGGGGATTTGTCCATGTCCCCTTCTCTTCTCAATACATACGATGGAGGGGCCATTTCTCCTTCGCCCCTTCTCGATCCTGAATTCTTCTTCTTGTATCTATTCCCCCCTCCCTTTTCCTTCACCATCTCAATTAACAAGACTTCCCTTGTAGAATTTGATGGAATTGAGTTTGGATACAAAAGTTACATCATTTATAGCTATTAAAAAAATAAAAAAATTAATATTAAAATGACTTTTTGTCCTTCGTTTTTAAAAAATTCATTTTCATTATTTTAAAAAGACAAGGGAAATTTTTTTATTTTTTATATGTTATCAAATGACGTAACTTTTCTTAAGATAAACTGAATTGGCCTAAAATTCCACGGGAAATCAAACGGATCGTTAGATAAGTTGAAGGTTTTTTCTTTTTGTTTGTGACTTCTTTTTGTCTTAAATAAAAAAAAATAGAAAATGATTCTGTGGAGGGTCGTCTAATCTAATTGATGTTGGAGACTTGAATAATGTAAACTTCCGGTGGGAAGAAGTCCAAGAGGGTAATGAAAGCAGAGTGGGGCCACAAAAATAGCTGACACAGAGACCCTATCAATCATGGAAGTTGAAATATTGAAATAAATTTATCATAAGAATTAAGCCCTCCACATAATTGATCTCTGTATATGTAACAATAGATCGAGATTCTGATCGAGTGGTCATGTCACATATCAAGGGTTTCTTTTTTTTTTTTTTTTGCTATTAATTATGTTGTGTTGAGTTGACACACTGATGAGGAACTAATATAGTATATGTTGTTGTAGGTATATCATCCATCCACATCCCTCCCTCTAAAATCCTTTGGTGGTTCTGTTGATCTATACCACCATTCCACACCAAGAATTCCCACTATTTTTCCTTCTCAAAAGTATTGGTTTAGTTCAACAACAACAACAAAACTGTACTTTACTATGCGCTTTACTACAGAGGTCTAAAGAGTTGGAGACCAACTGGTTTTGAAAGAAAAGAAGAAAATACAAAAGGGGGAGATAATCAAGTCCCCTTGTGTCTGTCTTCCTCTTGAAGATTGACTCGCATTAACCCCCAAAAAAAGGGGTACAATAAAATGAATTTGAGTGCAGGAAAGGGAGGACAAAGCCATCCATCATCATGATAAAAACCCCGATTCAAATCATGGCCTTATAGTAATAATTGAAGCCGAACAGTGTCATATCTGCTGCTTTCTTTGCACAAATTTGGGGAAGACCTTTGCTCGACTCCTCCCTTTTTACCCGGAGTTATTTTTTTGCAAAGTTCCATCTTTTTTTTCTTTGTTTCTTTACCTCTTTCTTTTTATGTTACCCTTTTCATCTTCTTCTTTCTTTCTTTTTTTCCCTTTTGGGCTTACTCATAATCCCCGTGGCGGGTGTTGCGGTGTGGTTGGTCTCTTTGTGCTCTTTTCCTTTTCCTTTTTCTTTTTGTTTTAACTTTTAGGAAAAGGAAACTTTATCACGAGTGATTTGGGTCTGTGTGTACCGTTTGGTTCCAAAGAGGACCCAGCACCATTCACAATTCACAGTGGGGAAAATTCACGAGACCCATGTGAGAAGGGAGGAGGGAAAAATCGATCACGGTAAAAAAACGAAAATCTGAAAAAGAGTGGGGGTCAAGTTTCGTACATTTACAGATATATTTTTATATTATAGTTGAAAGAGTACGTTAGGTTCTCCGGTCGGATTTCTCTACACGTGTCATGGTAAGGTGTACTTGTAAATATAATGGTAGGGTAAGGAAGGTTGGGGGGCGGGGGGGGGGGGGGAGAGGGAGGGGTTAATAAATGAACATCAGGGGACACGTGTCCAGGCGTGCACCACATGAATGTTCGTACATGGAAATGGGATCAAATAGTGACTGCGCTTGGACATATGAATCATTTTTGGGGAGCCGATTTTGCTGCGTTGGGCTTAAGGAGACTGGCGGTGAGCCGACAACGGGTGGCCCACTTGACGGCATTGCTAGCCCAGGCCCATCATGTTATTAATGTGTAAAAAAGAATTGGGAAAGACAGAAACAGATATCTCCTCCATGGAAATAATATTCAGACACCGACTCCTCATGAACTTCCGCACATTTTGGGCCTGTTCGATGTGTGATGTGGGTCTGACCCTTTCGGCCTCGTCCAAGATCTGCCCAGGACCATCATATGTCGGGACTAGCCCATCTAGCTAATACTCTCTCTTTCTCTCTCCCTTTTGACAACTCTTACCCAACCTCGTCAACCCCAATTTCCATTTCCCTAACTCATTCTCGATCTCGACACAAGAAACGTCGTCTGTGGGGGAGAAACGATATCGATACTGAGTGGGTGGTGCGAGTTTCATCAAGGGGTGTAGAGCCCTTTCTTTCCATTGGGTGGGGTATTGTTTCGTTCCAGACGTTTTTCTGTGTGCTAGAACGTTCTGGGGCCACTGTTGATTCCCATCGCTATCTCTTCGAGGCGGATAAGGTCATACCACTCCGTCTTTCTCTCACCAAGAAGGTATTTCCTGAAAGTATGCCAATGATCGGTGGTATGTGATTGATCCATATGCCAGTGACATCGATTATGCTGCATCCCTTTGAAGTCAGCAAGGCACTGAAGGATTCCTTTGCTTACAAGCAGCTTGAACAGCATGTTGGCAATGAGCGTCTCGCTAGTCTCAAGCGATTGATCTCTGTCACCCTGCGTAGGCGAAATAGAAGTAGTCAGGCAATTGACGTCAAAAATGTTCACATCAACCAAATCATCAAAAGGATACGACTCTGTTAACGCCTGATCTTGTGAATCTGGGAAACGTAGTTCATTCGATTTGATAAGATCTTACACTAAGTTTCTAAACGTGATGCAGTCTTTAGTGGTGTGGGTAAATGACCCATGCCACTTATAAAAGTTCCTCGACTTTTATCTATCGGTGCGAGGAACTCAATGTCCTGACTTTAATCGAATTTGCCCGTTTTGGGCAATGAACTCAAAGATTTCGTCAGCTTTTGACTCATCAAATGAGTATTTCCTTTCTTCTCGAGTCTTTAGAGATGCCTTGGCTCGAAAGTTCTTCTTTGTCAACTCCTCTCAAGTTAGGGGTTGTCCCTTCACGTTCCGCGATGTCGACGTCAACGATTGGCTCTACTTGATAAGTTACCACGTGTCCCGTTATCAAACTTCCTTTCGCCTGGCTTTTCTCTATAAGGAGGTTTTCGTATCGGATAGCTCTCCTAGCCAACTCGTTCCAATCCCTGAAGACTTCTCCTTCCAACTTCTTTCTATGTCGAAGAAGAAGGGAATCTTGGGCGATGGCTATGAGCTCGGCCACGGATGCAGAGGTTTTACATCTGAGCCGTGCTTTTCGAAGTTTGTTCAAAAAGATGGCTACGGGTTCACCAGGTTGTTGTTTCATGTGAGTGAGATCTTGCAGAATCACAGATGGATCGGTTTGTGCAAATGCCAGCGTGAATTGGACTTACATGTCATCCCAATTTCTCACTGAATTAGGAGGAATGTTTATATACCACGTAAAGACGGCTCTAGTAAGGGAGCTTGGAAACAAGCAAAGTTTTCAGAACCATTAGTAGCGGCCTCTCCAACTTGATGAGTGAAGCGGGCAATATGTTCCGCAGGTGAAATCCCTTCCTCGCCCGAAAAACGGGCAAATTCAGGAACGCGATGTCCCATAGGAAAAGGGTAGTCCTGATCAATATTGTCAGGATACGGAGCCTGGTATAGTTGCACTTCGTTCGCCTCATTTGTCCCAGGAATAGCCCTTTCAACTAGTTGAGCAATGTAGTCTCTAATTTCAGGCGTAATCTCTGGTGGTGCGATTACTTCAAGCAATGTTGTTTCCCTCCTATGTAACGACTGGGGAATATATTCAGTGTGTCGCTGATCTTCTGCAGGGCGAATGAATTCACTCTCTACAGGCCTGACGAACTCTTCCCTTCTCCGGAATGGAGGCTGATATGCAATTTGGTGGACCGGTTGTACAACTCTCTTGCCTTCGTTTATCACGAGTGGTGGATTGTTATGCATCATCCTTCCAGGACTTGCATAGATAGGGACATCCTCAGTATCAACATTCATTTTCCCTTCGACAATTACTGCCCTATGGGAAGAATATTCTGTTGGAATTTTATTGAACCTTTGTTTTCTTTCTTTTGTATTGTTTATAAAATTCCTTTGGGCTATAATTAATTATATTTATCTATCTTGAAAAACCGGGCTGTATGTTGATTACGGGACAATGCATGATAGTCCATTGAGGTTCGGTGATCTTTGTTATGGACTTTTGCGACATCTCGGTTATTGTATGATGTGGGTTAGACGGCAACTCGGTGTAGGCCTAATGTTGACATAAGCCCGTGATGGAAGGGCCTGTCACGTTTATAATAGCGCTAGGTCCCCTCTCCCACTGATGAATAAATCAGATAGTTCCATCGGCCGTCTCGTCAGGAGGGAGGGGAAGACCTAGGGCATTTTCTTGATTGTTCTTGTAGTTTGTACTCACGGATCTTGGCTTCCGCTTTTGTATTGGAGATTATGGCGCAAACAGGTACGCTTCTGTTTTCTCTCCCTTTTGGTGTTCCAAATCGACTGCGGTGATCTTGGGTTAGCGATTAATTCGCTTACATGTGGTATCAGAGCAACCGTTTGTCGATTTGGGATCCGCACGATGTTTGATTATGTATTTCTGAAAAGATTTCGCGATTTGGGATCGATTCTGGTGATTAGGATCGGTTTTCGCGAAATTAGGTTTAGAGGAAGACGAACAGATGTCATTCCGCAGCTGCGACGGATCATTCCGCAGCTGCGGAACATTCTGCTACCGCGCGCCGCAGCTGCGGCGGATCACTCCGCAGCTGCGGAGTTAAAAAAAAAAGAGGTTATTATTGAGCGTACATATGTGACTAAGGGAACATGTGATTTTTTGTGAGTGAACTTGTCGGTGTTTTCACACTTGTGCTGTAAGCGTTTGGCTGCCAAAGTGGCTCGTTTACAGTGACAGGTGGGTCATCTGACGGGCATGTGCATTAAGGGTAAGCGGCTTTTGGATTTGTGCTCTGGTCGTTTGTTGCCAAAGCGACTCGACCTGAGTGACAACCGGGTTTTCTTACAATCGCGCGTGTTCTCAGCAAGTGAGTTATCTCATATTTGTGCTTTGAGTGCTTGGCTGCCAAAGCGGCTCACTCAAAGTGACAGGTGGGATTTTCTTGGACTTGTTGAGGGTTGCTAGAGTGTCTTGACTTTGCTGGTGTGGGGTCCTTCTGCCCAAAGGTGTTGGATTCACTGCATTTGGCGTTGTTTGAGGCTCTCTGTTTGATAGTCTATGTAAATGACTATTGCTGTTATGTTCACTCATGTATTTGTTCCTTTTGCTTACAGTCACACTTGCTTTGAACAATGCTGGTGTTGGTGTAGTTGAGGTCCTAAATGGATCTAATTTCAATAAGTGGAAGGATGAGCTTCTGTATGCCCTGGGATTTGTAAATCTGGATTTAGCCTTGCGAGTGGATCGCCCCGCTCCGCTTACTGAGGCTAGTACCCCAATGGAAAGGGAGTACTTTAGCAAGTGGGAGCATTCGAACTATATGAGTCTTCTAGCCATGAGGAGATCAATTTCAGAACATCTGTTGAGTGGGTTACCTGAGGCTTCCACTGCTAAGGAGTTGCTCACTGCTCTTGGAGATAGGTACCTTGTACCCGATATGGCTGAATCTAGTGTCCTGTTGAAAAAGCTGACGAGTATGTCTTATGACAATGTGGGAGGAGTGAGAGACTATATTCTGAAAATGATTTCCCTCCAGTCCAAACTAAAAAGCCTTGAGATTCCTCTCCCAGATAAGTTCATCATTCTTCATGCTCTCAATTCCTTGCCTCCGAATTTCTCTCAGATCAAAACTGCCTTTATTTCCCAAAACGAGAGTTGGACTATCAATGATCTCATTAGTAAGTGTATGGCGGAGGAGGAGAAACTTAAGAGGGAGAAGAGTGAGAGTGCCTTTCTTGTGTCTTCTTCTAGATCTTCTTTTGTGAAGGGTAAGAAGCACTCTAAGCGTTTTCACCCCGGTGCTTCTAAGAATACGGGCTTTAAGAGGCATGGTCACGATCAGAGTGAGGGAGGTTCAAAGGTTGTCTCTAAAAAGGATATCAAATGTTTCTATTGCCAAAAGTTAGGACATATGAAGAAGGACTGTTTTAAGCTTAAGGCTCGACTTGAGCAAAATAAGTCTGGAGGTAACTCTTCTGTTTTAGTATGTTTTGAATCGAATCTAGTTGATGTCTCACCTAGTTCTTGGTGGATTGATAGTGGAGCTTCTGTGCATGTTACTATGACATTACAGGGGTTCAAGAGCATAAGGAAACCAAGTGAAACGGAATCAAAGCTTAAAGTGGGGAACGATGTTGAAGTCCAAGTCGAGTCCATAGGAGTTGTTCGTCTTGTTCTAGAGTCAAATCATGTTCTCATGTTGAGAAATGTCTTTTACGTTCCCACTATTAGAAGAAACTTGATTTCTATTTCAGCTTTGAACTCTAGTGGATACTCTTTTCTTTTTGAACGAGGTTCAGTTCGATTGTCTTTGAATTCTCAGATTGTTGGTTCTGGAATTCTAAATAATGGATTATTTCAATTGCTTTTGACTCCTACTCCTTTTCAAAATTTCTCGGTTGAGTCGAGTACCTCCAAGAGACCTTTATCCGTTGAAAATTCTTGTCTGTTGTGGCATAAACGTTTAGGCCACATATCGAGAGAAAGGATTCAAAGATTAGTCAAAAATGAAATTTTACCTTCTCTTGATTTCAGTGATCTAGAAATTTGTGTAGATTGCATTAAAGGCAAATTCACCAAGTCTAAGAAGAAAGGAGCTACTCGTAGCTCAGAGCTTTTAGAAATCATCCACACTGACATCTCTGGACCTTATCCTACTACCTTGTGTGGAAACAAGTATTTTATAACATTTATAGATGACATTTCTCGGCATGGCTATCTCTATTTTATTAAAGAGAAGTCAGAAGCTCTCGACAAATTTAAAGTCTTTAAGACTGAAGTTGAGAAGCAGTTAGAGAAATTGATTAAGGTAGTACGGTCTGATCGTGGTGGTGAGTACTATGGTAGACATGATGGTTCTGGACAACAAATGGGACCGTTTGCTAAGTACTTACAGGAATGTGGAATTGTTCCACAATATACCATGCCTTATACGCCCGAACAAAATGGTGTGGCCGAAAGGCGGAATCGCACCCTTATGGACATGATGAGAAGCACGATGAGTAGGTCTAACCTACCTTGTTTTCTATGGGGTGAAGCGCTTAGATCTGCTTTGTATATCCTTAACCGTGTTCCTTCAAAATCTGTTCCCAAAACTCCTTTCGAAATTTGGACTGGTCGTAAACCTAGCCTTAATCATCTTCGTGTGTGGGGGTGTCCTGCTGAGGTTAAAATCTTCAATCCCCATATGAGTAAAATCGAGTCAAGGACTTCTCGTTGTTTTTTCATTGGATATCCTGATAGGTCTAAAGGGTACAGGTTCTATTGTCCTAGTCGTGGGAGGACTGTGATTGACTCCATGAATGCAAGGTTCTTGGAGTTTGATGTTGCTGATGAGTTTAGTACTGGAGTTGATGTTTCAGACACTTTCGAGCAAAATGAGAAAGTATTCTTTCCTCTTTCAATCCCACATAGTGACGTGCCGATTGTACCCAGTGATGTTACTGAACAGCCCATTGTTGATGATTTTCTCACACAGCCTGAGTCTTCTTCTCAAGAGGCTCCTGTCAGGAGGTCTGTTAGACAAAGACGACCTGCTATCAGTGATGATTATATAGTTTATCTTGGTGAATCTGATGTTAGTCTGACAGATCCTTTGAGCTATCGGGAGGCTGTTTCTGTTCCCCATAGTAGTATGTGGCTTAATGCTATGCGAGAGGAAATGACTTTGATGTCACAGAATGATGTGTGGGAGCTTGTGAATTTACCCGATGGTCATCGACCAGTTGGGTGTAAATGGGTGTTCAAAACTAAGAGGGATGCCAATGGAAAGGTGGATCGCTATAAGGCAAGGTTAGTGGCGAAAGGGTTTACACAACAACCAGGTATTGATTATACCGAGACCTTTTCTCCCGTCTCCTCTAAGGATGGCTTTCGTATTATCATGGCTTTGGTTGCACATTTTGATCTTGAACTGCATCAGATGGATGTTAAGACTGCTTTTCTAAACGGTAGTCTTCAAGAAGATGTATATATGGAACAACTTGAGGGATTTGAGGAAATTGGTAAGGAGAACATGGTTTGTAAGCTTAAGAAGTCTATCTATGGTCTGAAACAGGCATCTCGTCAGTGGTACTTAAAATTTGATGAAGTAGTGACTACTTTTGGATTCGTTGAAAATAAAGTAGATCATTGCATCTACCTAAAGACCAGTGGGAGTAAGTATATTTTTCTGGTCTTGTATGTTGATGATATCCTCCTTGCTAGTAGTGATGTTGGGTTGCTCCGTGAAACCAAAATAATGTTGACAAAGTCTTTTGATATGAAAGACCTTGGGGAGGCATCTTTTGTTCTTGACATAGATATACGTCGAGATAGATCTCGTGGGCTATTGGGACTCTCTCAAAGGGCATATATTGATAGAGTATTGAAACGTTTTGAGATGGAGGTTTGTAAACCGAGTGTTGCACCTGTACAAAAGGGGGACAAATTCAGTAAAAATCAGTGTCCTAAGAATGACTTTGAAAAGAAGTCGATGGTGAGTATACCTTATGCTAGTGCTGTTGGGAGTTTGATGTATGCTCAGGTTTGTACTAGGCCGGACATTGCATTTGCAGTGAGTGTTCTTGGGAGATATCAGTCTAATCCAGGTCCTGATCACTGGATGGCTGCCAAGAAAGTTATGAGGTATCTAAAGGGGACACGTGATTATATGCTTGTGTACAGGCGCTCAGATAGTCTTGAAGTAGTGGGTTATACTGATTCTGACTTTGGGACATGCCCAGATGATAGGAAATCTACTTCAGGATACATATTCATGATGGCCGGTGGGCAGTTTCTTGGAAAAGTGTGAAGCAAACTCTGACAGCTTCATCCACTATGCAGGCAGAGTTTGTGGCATGTTATGGGGCAGTGACACATGCTATTTGGCTAAGAAACTTTATATTGGGGCTTGTAGTTGTTGATTCTATATGTAGGCCACTTAGGATATTTTGTGATAACAGCGCAGCTGTGATGTTCTCGAAGAACAATAAGAGTTCGAGTGGTTCGAAACATATAGAGATCAAATATCTCGCTGTCAGGGATCATGTAAAGAAAGGGGATGTTGAGATTGAGCACATCCGCACTGACGCGATGATTGCAGACCCGTTAACCAAGGGATTACCACCTGGTGTTTTTCAGGTTCATGTTACCAGTATGGGGGTGGTAGAGTCTTTTGATGTACTTGGTTAGTGGGAGCTTGTGTTCGATGTTTTTAACATCGATGTTGATGTATGACTTGAGACATTTGATGGTTTTAATGTTATATGATGATCATCTGTTATTCATTTTGTTGAATGTTACATGTGTACATGTTTGAAAGTCTCAAGATCTGGTGTTTATCTTGAGCATGACGGTTTTGTCAAATTAGTATGTCTCTGATGATACCATTGAGGTTCTCGCGAGTTTTATTTTGAGACATATGGTGGCATTAGTGCCAGTTTATTTCATCCGGCTTCTCTGAAGCATTAAGGTTACGGATGGGTACTCTGATTTCGCTGAAGTGTGCAGGTTACAGAGGTTTTCTCTGACTTCAGTGAAATATAAAGGTTACAGAGGGATTTTCCTGACTTCGATGAAGTATAAAGGTTACAGGAAAATTTATAGGACCGACCGGAAATAACATCATTGTGATCACCATTGAGGGATGTTGTTTTCGGCTACACCGCCACATTGACCTATTGGCGTTAGAGTTGTGGATGCTTGTGATCATGGTTGTCTAATGTCGGTAAATGATGTGACGACGGCCATGGTTCGGTGTTAGCGACTTTGATGGCCGAGGTTGTTTTGAGATGTTGTCCCGTATATCGTTTTCTATGATATGGCCATATCTGTGTACAGCCCGAGAGTCGTTTTAAAACTAAAGGTTTTGAACTTTTGAAAATTAATCATAGCCCAGTGGGAGAATGTTGGAATTTTATTGAACCTTTGTTTTCTTTCTTTTGTCTTGTTTATAAAATTCCTTTGGGCTATAATTAATTATATTTATCTATCTTGAAAAACCGGGCTGTATGTTGATTACGGGACAATGCATGATAGTCCATTGAGGTTCGGTGATCTTTGTTATGGACTTTTGCGACATCTCGGTTATTGTATGATGTGGGTTAGACGGCAACTCGGTGTAGGCCTAATGTTGACATAAGCCCGTGATGGAAGGGCCCGTCACGTTTATAATAGCGCTAGGTCCCCTCTCCCACTGATGAATAAATCAGATAGTTCCATCGGCCGTCTCGTCAGGAGGGAGGGGAAGACCTAGGGCATTTTCTTGATTGTTCTTGTAGTTCGTACTCACGGATCTTGGCTTCCGCTTTTGTATTGGAGATTATGGCGCAAACAGGTACGCTTCTGTTTTCTCTCCCTTTTGGTGTTCCAAATCGACTGCGGTGATCTTGGGTTAGCGATTAATTCGCTTACATATTCAAGCTGATACATGGTAGTCGACTCGTCCCTTCTGTTAATGGGGCTGCTCAATGGTACCCCCAACACGGTACCAAGGTTCTGAAAGACGACTTCCATTTTGGAGTCGATTGTTTCTTTGAAGGCGTCGTGCTTCTGGTCGATAGCACCGACTTTCTCCATTAAGAGCTGGAGAGTGTTCATGATGGCCGACACTTCTCCAGCTAAGGCTGGGTTTGATCCTTGTCCATCGTTGGTATTTTCTCCTACCGGGTTATTATCTCCGTGGTTGTTTGAATTACCACCGGATTGAGTTGTTGGCATTGTGCTAGCCCTTTGCTCCCACTGTGGTCGCCAAAGGCGTGTTCGCTCTGGAAGTGAACGCAGACAAGCCGGATGAATCCAAACACGTCGGAAATCTCTGGTACTTCGAGCAACTGGTACCCGGAGGATTCGTTCAAGTTGACGGACAGCCTTAAGCGGAAGCACTTATGGATGCCATCAGCGATGCCTTCGAAAGTGAGCAAGGACGCAGAAGCACAATGAGAGCTTGAATGATGGAATGCTTGAAAGATAAATTGACAATATGTCCGTCTGTAGAGAGGTGTCTTATACAATGGCTAAGAACAAGTATTTATACTAAGCTAGACCTAATAATATATGGTAAAGAAATATTGCACACATATTCGCTTCCTTTGTTGCAGGTCTCCAAGGAATATTTCCTTTCCACATGAGTCATATTGGCAACAATCTCCTTCTGAATCCTGAGATCTTCTGGAATCTTCCTTAACAGTCAAATTGATCGATCGTATCGCCCATTGGCTTTCGCCACAGAGTTTCCTCGCTCGCTCAGCCAACCGTCGCTTGTCGCTTGCGCCGCTCCTTGTCGCCCGTCGCTTGGTATCCCTGTCGCTTTGTGGCTGCTTCGCCCAACAAGCCTTCGCCTGGTGTGTTTCGGTTGCCACCTCCTTACTGGATTCCCATACCTCGTGCATGTATTCTGGATCGTTGATCCACAGATAAGCTCGAGATATGTGGCCTAGAATTTCTGTTGTTAAACACGGGGATCGCGCCGCTGCTGCAATTGCGGCTGCCAGGGCCCTTGTCGCGGAGGCTGAAAGGGCAGAGGATTCTAGCGGCCATGACGGGAATGAAACAGGTCTCTAACTCCACTTTTGATTTTGGAGTTCGATAGATATATGGATAGATAGATATCTGCTGCTGTTATTTGTCATAAGCCTGTCCGTAAGATTGTTTTGCAATTGAATTTTCCTGCCAAATAAGGATGGTGGAAGCGTGACTATTGTCGTCCCCGTGTCCACGGCGTCTCAGGGGGTGATACGAGCCCGGACTTTTGGTCCTGGACACTACCTTCCGATAGCAGTGATATCCCTGACGAGTTGTATGGGCAGATGCTGAAGAATCCGACACGGCTCCAAATCCCAGGAGTCCAGTTTTAGAGAAGGAACGATACATGAACATGCTTTCACTTCCTTTCGAGAGCAAGCTCTTTGAAATCGGCATCATTCCTCCTTTTCAGCCTCCTTTTCACGAAGAACTCGGCACGTTCTCTTCAGCACATGCGGTGGAAGTAGCTAGCGAAATGGAGAAGGCGAAAGACTTATTGTCGCAAGGTGTATACCTCGACAGATCGAGGTGGTGGAAGGAGATGGGTGTCGAGAACAGGTCTGACGGAGTGGTGTGCAGATGGACGATGACCCGAGGCGTCAGCGCTGATGGAGTCGTTGAGTGGCAAGAAAAGCTTTGGGACGCTTCTGATGAATTCGGATACAAGGAACTTGGCTAGGAGAAGTCTGGGTGTGATGCTACAGCAAATGTTCGGCGAGAGTATTGGAGAGAATTGATGCGGCAGGTGGGTCTATAGATTTTGCACGCTTCTGCATTTGGCGAACTAATTGATGCATTGATTCCACATGAAGTATGCGAAACTCTTGGAGTTTTTTTAAAGGGAATCTTAGTGTTTACAATCATTTTAAGCTGAGTTATTCTTGCTCCGAGATTTGTCCTGTTAGTTAGAGTTGGAGTTAGCCAGGCGGCATTCGTCGAAACGTTTCTTGACTTAGCTGCAATGCTTGTCTTCGTCCGTAGTTCATTATGCATCTGATGTTCAGGACTAGTACTTAGACCAGAATTAAGATCTTCATGTGCAGGAAGCAGGACTCGTTCATCTTGAGAAGACTGCTGATAAATGGGGAAGAACGGGAAGGGGAAGAGTGGCAAGAGAAATGGTGGGAACATTACGGCGCATCTGGTCTGGCCGAGAAATGGGCTCATAAGTGGTGCGGCATCGACCCGACAACACCTCTCGAGGCCGGGCACGCACATGTTTGGCACGAATGGTCACATAGCAGTCTGTTTTATTTATCTCAGGTTTCATAAAGGCCATTGCTGATTAATTAGAAACTCCGTCGTATCAGGTTGGGTGAGACATACTACGAACACGGGGGAAGCACCAAGTACCCAGACAAATGGGCGGAGCGATGCGAGGGCGACGGGTGGTCGAGATGGGGCGACAAGTGGGACGAGAACTTCGACCACAAAGGCCACGGGTGAAGCAAGGGGAGACCTGGTGGGAAGGCAAGAACGGGGAGCGCGAGCGCTGGAACCGAACATGGGGAGAAGGGCACAACAGTTCGGGTTGGGTCCACAAGTACGGGAAGAGCAGCAGCGGGGAGCACTGGGACACGCACCAGCCTCAGGAGACGTGGTACGAGAGGTTCCCGCACTACGGCTTCTATCATTACTTCGAGAACTCGGTCCAGCTCTGGGAGTTGAGGAAGCCGTCCGAGCTATGAGCACGACTCGCGGGTACTATTTTTAACCGATGGGATTGGATCACCATTGCCTCCGCTCCTCCGTCGATGGTTAATTTCTTACGGCAGCTTGTCGGAGCAGAAGGGTCGGGGGATATTTTGCATAACTTGTAAATGTTAAAATATAAAAGTATAATGCATTAAATTTCTAGCGGTAAAGTTATTGAAAGTAAACGTGATTTATATATAATGTCACACCATGTCTTTTCCAATAGCAGTGGTGATTGGGTGTGTACATGTGAGAAGAGTGAGCTTTGTTCCAACTTACAGTGGTCCCCCAAAAAAATTCGTCTTTCACCGTTGTTTGGAAATATATTCCCCAAACACTGCTCTCCGCCCGATCCTTTCACCTTCCTATTTTCTTTTTCCTCTTCAAAACACCAAGTCTTTCAATTTAGTCCTTCACGACAATTAAAGATATTTTTCTTAAACGGGCTCTAATACCATTAATAAAATGAAGACTAAGCAACGCAAATCTACTCCCTTAAGAGCTAGATATCAGCATGCTAGATATTCTTCAGAATTGACAGGAATCGAACTTAAGAAGTTTTTCTCAATTGTCTTTGTCGTCGGCGTTCTACCAACCTCAATTACTCATTTGAGTATTTTGAACTTGCCGTAAATCCGAGATTGGACTTACCTTCAAGGAAGTATTCCTCGAATTCACTCTGTACTAGAGTCAGTTCTTCTAATTTCTTAGAATAACTCTCTATCTGCTTTAATATTTGTGATATCTGTGCCGATAGATGTTCAAGACGATCTACTATGGTATTAAGAAGACTAGTAGTAGAATCCTTGCCAACCCCGTGATCCAAATGCAGAATATCTGGGTTAGGAAAATCAGTCATAGAACGACTCGTGCCCTTGCACCACCGTAATTAAGTTGCCTTAATTAAGATCTTCTTTCAGAACTGAAAGAACAGCATAAACAACTTTAAAATATAAAGATGCTGCTCATACCTTAATCGAATCGCTCAGAGGGTTCACCAAGCTTCCGCACCAAGAGAACTCAGGAAACAAAGCTTCAAGAGTCTTCTTCTCAAGAACTTAGAGAAGGCAGTGGAGAGGCTCTTCTGTGTTTTCCTAACGCCCATAACATGAGGGACTTATATAGACACTCCTCATCCAAGGTTTTAGCCCGATGGCTTAGCCTTACAAGGTTTAGTCATAATGACTTATCCTTCAAGGTGTCGATCCGCAGATCTAGCCTCCAGTTAGACTTAATCAGTTTTGATTAATTCTAACGTTCTTGGTTTCTTAAGGTATCTTTCGAAGAACAATCAGAGAAAACTTCAACTCGGATTTGAGATCGAGGTTTTCGTTTTAGATTTTCTCCTGGAGGACAATTAAAGATTTCTTGCTTAAGGTTTTGAGAGAGAAAATTCTCTATTCAGATTGCCTCTCCAAATGAGGTAGAGGGTTGTGAAATATATACACGAAGGAGCTGGTGCCTATGCACTGCTTGCCAGCTCAAAAGTAAAAGAATCTAATTTTATAAAAGCTTACAAAAGCTAACTAGACTACAAAACTGCCTAGTCTATCATTGTACACTCTTTTTCTTCTCCCCTCTGCATTAGAGTGTTGTCCTGGGAGATTCCTTCATGGTTGTTGTTGGCGCTTGAAGACTCGCCAACCCCTTCTTGTTTTGAGAGTCCCCGGTGGGTCTTGGACCGCCTTGAAGATTTGTTGGGCTCTCTCATCATATTCAATTTGCTGATTTAGGGTCTTGTCTGTGAAATCAGAAATTTTACTCCAAACCTCGAAGGTATCGTTTCGGAGATGCAACTCAGAGTTCTCTCACCTCCAGAAACTATCCAGAAGTTCGAGCATTCTCTGCCATCCTCGGTCTCCTGCTTGTTCGTCTATGAGGCTTAAATTTGACCGAAGGATCGTGACGGTAATTATGCCATCACAGAGCACGTAGTATTCGTCCTTACGGGCTAACACATGCTCCAGCACATCCTTAAGGAACTCAACTTTTATGGCTTTCCGGACTGTTTTGTCCTTGTAGTATTTTCGCCATAAACCTCTCTGATCGAGGTCCTGTCGTTGAGGTTCCACCAGACGTCTACTCTCACAAGGGTGGATGTTCCATACTTGCAGATTTTGAAGTATTATCTTCCCATACTGCGGATGGTCTTCCTCCTCTCTTATCGTGCTAGTAATCAATGTCGTGGCATATTTTGGTCTATAGCCTAGTCATCCGAGTACGTACCTTACTAACATAGGCAGTGGTTCCTTACACTCTGGTTCAGATCTGTCGATCTCCAGGATGTCTACGAACCCAGCATATACGTAAGGTGCTGCTACTCCCACCATGTCTGAATGAATTCTCAGAGACGGCCACTTCCCCGATATCCAATGTAGATACGGTTGAAGTACAGTGTTTTCCTCTAACGAGGATTCACTCATGTCCACTACTACCCTTAGGACTTCATAATTTTTGACTTTCCCTGGTATTATAGACATTGTTGTGGAGAAAATCTGTTGTCTTTCTTTTTTAGCCCTGAACAGCTCCTCCTCACCTGAAGCCATAACTGATAGCTTATACTCCAGGTCTTTGATGTACTCAATTGTCTTTCTTGCGAAAAACTCAACTTGGCGTTTGTCATCGTGTTTGATGCCACCCATGAGTCCTCCACAGACTGCCGATGCATCCCAACTTAGGGATTCATCTTCGAATGAGTCTTGATCAAAAAACCAGAATCCTCCCAGATCCTCTTGGATTAGTCCAACATGGCCTTTGCCATCGTGACTTCTGTCACCGTGAGTATTTTCACCAGACTCCTTGACCGAGTCTTTTACAGGAATTGCTTCCTCAAGGTTCTCCTTTTTCTCCAGTGTCCCTTCCAATGATGCGTAAGCACTTCCAAAATCGAAGTATTGCTCACACTCTATCGCAACCGCTTCCTCAGGTTGTTCTTCCTTTTGAATTGGCTCGCCAATTAAGGCCTTGAACTTAGCCTCTTCCTCAGCATACTTGGTTTCCATCCTCTCTTTCTGTTCCTCTTTACTTTGTAACAAAGCCTTGTAAGATTTTACAGCTTGATTAATGGAATTTTTCTGCTCTTTGGCTAAGTGGTTCCGGCAGTAGTTAAACTGTTCCATGGTCAAAGGAGACCACCAAGGTTCTTCAACCTTACCATCCTTCTCAGGACCAGAGACCTTAAGCTTCTTAGCTTTTCTCTTCTTTTTGGCTTTCTCCTGGGAATTAGCCTGAGCTTCTTCCTTCAGATCTGCCATCTTCGCTTTTCCTTTAGAGCTTACCTCTTCAGGGTCAGCCATCTTCTCTTGAAGATATTTCTTCACGTCTCCCTTGGGATATCCCTTAAGAGTCGTCATTCCCTTCTGGGAATCTTTTTCTGCTTTACCTTTGGAATTGGTTATTACCTCTTCCTTAGGTTCAGTCATTCTCTTCTGAGAATCAACCTTCGTTTTTCCTTTAGAGTTAACTTCAGTTTTCTCCTTAGGATCGACCATCTCCTCCTGGAGATCTGTATCCGCTTTTCTCTTAGAGTTGGCTTTTGCCTTCTCCTTGAGATCAGCCACATCCTTCTAGGTGTCCGCAGTTTTCTGCTTACTGGGACATTCGAATGATCGATGCCCAGGTCGTTTGTACTGCCAGCACAAAGCTATTTTCGTTCCAAAATTGGAATCAGCATCACTATGCTCACTATCTCTCTTGATAGGATTAGGACATACCTTCTTGGGGTGTCCCTCCTGCTTGCACCTCCAGCAGATCTTCTTCTTTGCTGCGGGATCCATCTGCAAGTTCTCTAGAGAGAGAGTCAGCTATTATGTTTTTGTCTGAAGAGATATACTCGACATCGAATTTATAATAGCTAAACCACTCTTGCAACCTCAGAAGTCTAGTTTGCCTAGCCTCTTTGAGGTTCAGACCCATAAACCTTTTAACATAGGTCGAGTCAGATCGCACTAAGAATTTCTTAGGTGCCAAAAAGATGAAAAAGGCTTTAATTTCATTTTTTAAAGCCAATACTTCTTTTTCATGTATCGGGTACCGGAGTTCATACCCCTTAAAACTACCCGACCAATACTTACAAACGGGTTCCGGTTTTCTTCCTTTAATTTTAAGGACGACACCCCAGAAATCGTTTGAAGCATCTACCTCCAGAACTAACTCATCCTTATCAGATGGTAAAGAGAGTTGTGGTAAATTTTTAACTTTTCTCTTAATTCTCTGAATCGCATGAGTGTCCCCATCTTCCCATTTCCAAGGATTTACTGAAGAGGTTTTCTTCGAAATCCTACCTAGATCTTGGGAAAGATCTTTCACAAACTTTCTTGCATAATTAACAAATCCACAAAAACTTTGGACTTGTTTTCTATCCTCAAGTCTGTCAAGAAAATCAACTATTTTCTCAGCAATGTGACTTTGCAATTTAATCTTACCTTGCTCAATCTCCATTCCTAAGAAATTAACTGACTCCTTAAACCATTCTATCTTTCTTTCCGATAGAATCATACCTTCCTGTCGGAAGACATCAGTCACCTTATCTAGGTGCCTCATGTGGTCGTCCTCAGTCTGACTGTAGACTAACACATCGTCAATAAAGACCGCACAAAATTTTTGGATTTGCTTAAAAGCATTATCCATCTTGCGCTGAAATACACCTGGAGCATTCTTCAGGCCGAACGGCATCACCAGCCATTCAAACATTCCTTGCGGAGCATTGAAGGCAGTTAGAGGAACCGACTCTTCCTCCATCTTGACTTGCCAGTATCCACTTTTCAAATCAAACTTGGAGAAAAACTTTGGTTGGCTCAGACTTATCCTATCAATTAAATCTCCCGCAGTGGGAATCTTATAGCCATCGTCTTTTGTAGCTTTGTTAAGCTGACGATAATCTATAACCATTCGTGCTTTACCTCGCACCAGCTCGGCATGATTGATAACCATAAAGGCAAGACTAGAATGTGGACTATAACTGTCCCTAATCAAGCCTTTCCCAAGCAACTCGGGAATTTGTTTGTCAAATTCCTCAACCATCTCAGCCGTATACGTAATGTTTCTGGCTCTTACGACGATTCCGGGATCTTTTAACTCGAGTCTAGCTTTTAAGCCATTCCGACTCCACAATTTTAATGGATCTTCACTAAAATTGTGCGCAAGCTTTACCAGGAACTTATCCCATTCTGTTCCGGTTAACTGTACAGCCATACACACTACTTGTTTTGGAAACAAGTCGTCATACCAGTTAGAACTTCTGGTATTCGTTGGAAAAAACAGGGTTTGTTCCCATGAATCGTTCTCATCCAACCGTATATCACCACGTTGAGCTCGCACTCTGAAAGCCTTTTCACATGGTGAATTACCACAGTACTCTGTCCGTTTTACCGGATAGAACCCAAACTTTAACCTCAGCTTAGGTTCTTGGAGAATACTAATTTTCACACCACCTATGGTCACATGATGGACATCCTGCACAAAAGGTAGGTTTTCCTTTTGTCCTTTCAGAAAGGCATTACCAATTATGATGTCTGTCTCTAATAAAGGATGGGTCAGGATCTCTTTTATGATGAACTGTTGTCCACCAATAAAGACAGGCACATTATTGGCCTGGTGGCTGACTATTGTCGCCATTCCATCTACATTTACCATGTGGATGGGTTTCTGCAGTGGTTTCCACCACTCATCTGGTAGGGCATTGAGTCTAGCACAAGTTAAGCTACACCCAGTGTTTATCAAAGTATCTAAAGAATACTCATAGTATCCAGGAAATTTGAAGGTTAGAGCAACGTATGTGCTCAAGTCTTCCTTCCTAACACTAAACCCAATATTCTTAGGTACTTCCTGGGATAGTTCTATCATCCTCCAGATTTTGTCTATTGGTATAAACCTTTGCTCGGCTATTTGCTCAATAACCTTACAAACTTCATGAATTCTGGATAAAGAGTTATCCGGATAGGTAACCCTCATCATCCGTATTGATTCCTCTCTCGGTTGATCTACCGGATCTTCATAGACTTGTAATAATACCTGTCTATATCCCACGATTCTACCCGTATGTTGAGACGGGGTTCTTGAATCTGTAGACATTCGAGACACTTCTTCTATTAGTGGTGGAGCAGATGCTTCTGCTGGTCTGGACACAATTATGTCTTCCCCCACATCACTAGCTCTAGAAGAACTCTCAGAGAGCGTATGACCTCTGGGCTCTCTCAGGAGTGGCATCCTCATAGGCAGATACCTATCAGCTCTCAAACTTTCTCTAGCCGGTTCACCCAACATCAAAGTAATTTCATTTCCTCTCTGTCGGATATTCACCGCACTAATTGGTCTAGAGCTACTACCAGGCTCAGTCATAACCCAATTTCTTGGCCAGGTTAACTCCAATGGATTTACCTCTCGCCTATGAAATTGTTGGTAGTTATTATGACCTTCCTCGAACAACTCAGTTAATCTTGAGATGTTCCTCACACCAGGACTAGTGGTATTTACCAATCGGTAAATCGCTCTAGTGGATACGCCAAGAACTTGGCCTGGGAATTCATTCTATCCATATTCATTGATTTAATCCTTAAGGTCAATGAATTTCCCAAACAGCGATCGTTTAGGGCCATCATAAAATTTGGATGGACCTGGAACCATACAGGGCCGTGTGCAAGATTGGCCTGTATACCTGATATCAGCTGATCTCTAAACTCTCGCCATCGTTTATCGATTACAGCCGCTACCACAGGACTATCCGCCGGAAGATGAAATAGCGGGATTAGTCCTATTTGGATCAACCCAATGTGTATATAGTTATATACACCTCTCGCATGTTGCATGGTTTCCCTAATGCGTTGTACATTGAGTAAGGGGATATCCAAAGTCTCAAGTTCCGTGCTTGTGACTTGAGCCGTTGCTTCTGTTTGTGAGATGTCTATTATCGATCTAAAATTAAATCTCGATACGTTGTAGACTTCCCTCACATTAACATTGGGCAACCTCCATTCCAGCACTGACTGGGATGGATCTTCGTACTGGTGAGATTCCTCCAGTACCTGATTCGATGCTTCCAAGGGAACCATCTCATCACCATCTCCATTTTGCTCTGCTCTCATCATGAACAGATGCATTTTCCAGAGATTAGAATCCTCTTCTGAGTCTGTATCATAATTTGATACGACCTCATAGATAGATTCTACTTCCGAGTCTAAGTCAGAAATATCCTGCTCATATATTGGTTCATAAGCCAGGACTTCTTCCTCGTGACTCCTGTCATCCAGAAACACCCTTCGGAGTCTTTCCCTCCTTTGGTTCTTCTGAGGACAAGTATCCGCTTTGTGGGCTTTTGACCCACAAAAACCGGCAACAATTGCAGTTGCTCAACGATTTCCCCTTTGGACACTTAGGCTCTCTGCCATGCTTACGCTTGAAGGCATCGATCCTATCTTTGTCTTTTAGGTTATCCCGTCTCCTTACAAACCTTATGGGTTTGTAAGCAGAACCTCCCTTTTGCTTGCGCTGGAAGTCCTTCTTGGGCCAAACTTTCCTTTTGTTGTACCCAACAAACTTCCTCTTTCGGAGAAAGTTTTTCGTTCTCAACGAGTCACCTGAAGAACTGCGAGTATCGCATCCATACCTTCCAGGCACATACTCAATTTGAGAACAACAGCTCTTATTCAAGTATGGCAGCTTCTTAGCTGCCTCCATTACTTGGAGCTTAGTACATGCCTTCCGCATTGCGTACTTTACGGCCTGAATTTTTCCTCCGAGTCCAGAGACAATCTTTTCCTCACTCAGAAGTAACTCATAGGCCTTTTGCGCAACTTCCGGCCAAGGTTCTGGAAGTTTTGCAAAAAAGGTTCCCAATATGAACTGTTGAGATACTACGTCCAGATTATAATAATACTTCTGGAATTCACATACGTAGCTATCAAACCAGCACATATCGCAGATCTGTAGTTTTACTAGAGCTGTCAATGACTGCTCCTTTTCCACAGTCTCAGCGGATAATGAAAAACCACAGAACTCCCGTTTTAATGCATCAGCGATAATTGCTAACACACCATCCACGGTCAGCGCCTAATCTATCTTTTCTTTGATGTCTGTATGCGCCACCAAAGATTTCCAATATTTCTGCGCCGTTCCCATAAGGGCTGCTACACATAATTCGTAGACAGATCCAGGGGATAGTATCCCAGCAGATGCAGTCATTCGAATTAGTGATAACCACTCATCTATCTTTTCAGATACGTGCTTTTTACAATCTATGTCCAGAAAAGCACCAGGGGTGATTATAGGCTTTAAAACATTATCCCTTGGAACAAACTCTTGTTTGGTTCTATGAGGATAATCGGGCCTGTAAATTTCCCTCTTCGCAATTACCAGTTCGTTAAACGTTCGATTGTCTAAATGAACTGGAGCATCTTCTGCCAGACCTAAGGCTTTCCTTAAGTCTTTTGCCAACTCTCCACTGTGAGAGTTCAAGTTCGCACTTCGCTTTTGTGAGTCTAAAATGTAAGGAGCCACTGACTCCTTGTACATCTCATCCACACTCTTGTCTTGATTCTGTTTGGAATTTCTTCCTCCCAGATTCAATCTTTCGACTGGTTTTCCTGTAGTACTTTCCAGTCCAGAAGTCGCCTCGGCTTCAGGCCTTTTTAAACTTCTTTCTCTTTCCAAAGCATCTAGCATGTTATTTACAATAGAGCCTACTTCCTTTGCCATTTGGTTTCGGCTTTCTAAAGTTTCAGTGCTCCCCTGGATAGCTGAGTTAAAATATCATTTATACTCTTGCTAATTCCAAAAGGAGATGATCTAGACTCCGGAACGAACTCCAATCGTGATGGAGTCCCAGAAGGATTTCCCGAAGATTTTCCTTCTCCAGCCATCTCAAGGACCTAATTGCAAAGTTTTCAAAATTTTGGGCTTTTTTCCAAGGAATAGAAATTGTAAAAGAGACGGGAGCAGGCTTTTGGTAATTTGGAAACTTTCGACGGTAAAACTCAAATTCTTTTGCTTTCATACTGTCTTTTGGAACTATCCTCCGAGAAGAGTCTTTGGGGGATTGTACACGTGTGAACGTGCGTACCATTGGAATAATAATAAATTTTAAAAAAAAAAGATTTAGATGGTACGGAAGTGATAGATCTTAGTTTCTTGGTCGTTGGTGAACTACTACTACTTCCCCCGCCGGATGGCGAAAGCACACACCATCAATATCTTGTCTGTCTATCGAGATTGGACAAGTTGAAGAGTCGACATTTCGGAACAGGTTTCTTTCCTTTGTGTCGGAAAAATACAACAACATGGTCCAAATTAGGTTGTTGTTTTTTTTTTCTCGTCACCTAATACCCAGGCAGGCGAATTATTCCAAAAAGGAAAAGAATCATCCGGGGGCATAAAAATATTATTGACCGCTTCCCTTCTTTCTTAGATTTTATGGAAAAGCCATAACCATATCATTCCAGTCATTGTTTTACTGTCTTCATGCATCTCCCGACAACGTTATCCCTTTCTTTTTTTAGAAGAAGAAGAAGAAGAAGGAATGACTGGATACTGGAGATGAATGAACCCAATCCCAAATAAACATCATTCACTATTCCATCATCATCTTCTTTTTCTTCTTCCTCTCTGCCTGTGTTTGTTTTGTCATCAAAACTTTCCAGAAGAGAAAATTTTTAACCCTTAAAACTCAAAAAATCGTTTGAGTTGTATAGGCCAAAATGTTGGAACATTGAAAAACCGGGAGGACTCTTAGCACGTGTGCCCGTGCCACCCCCCCGGTCAAAATCAAATTCCATATGTTTTATCTACTCATAACCGTGTTATGATAACCTTAACTACACCTTAATGCATAGTTACTTGTAAATCTTTTTCATTTATTTACCATACCATGTCGTGCTACTCATTTTACATGTATTACACGATTTCCTTTTTTAAAAAAATTTACTCTCACCACTCGAAACTAAGAAAAACCGTACGATTGTCCATTTAACCTTTCGTTAATTATTTCAATGATATGTGTTGTTAAGTGGACTGGGGATCTGTTTGCGGACGAAACACGTTGCGGTATATCGGGAACTAAGTGTTGAATAGAAATGTGGTCGCCAATAAAGTAAATGAACAAAAAAACAATAAAAATGTCACTAAGTGTAAAGGAAAGAACTTACAACAATTTCACAATACTTAAAACGATTGCGGACAGTCAAGTCGACAATCAAGCAGTCCTTCGGGGTCATAGAATGATTGTCTGGTGTGTTATAATTGACCAGGCCCGACTTATTTATAGACACAAACTAAATAACCGTTGAACTAAACACGTTAAAAACGTGCTTACTACACTTAAAATTGTCATCCTAACGTCTGCAACAGCGTCAAAATGCTTCCGCTGTGACAACATCAAAGTGCTTCTACGGCAGCAACAACTGCTGCGACGACACCCATCGATGGCACCTGCTTCTACGTCAGCCGTCGATGGAGCTGATTCTATGCCAGCCGTCAATGCTGTCTAGGATGTCCATCGAAGAACTATGGATTTTTCCATCATCAATGGCGTTTCTCTCTAAGCTTGCCGTTACACTTGGTCTCGTTGGTGTTAGGTTCGACCTTGTCCAAAATATCGTTTTACCTTGTAAACAGGATCAGATGCCCGTCCCTTTTATTTCATCCAGAAGACACTCGTATCTTCTTTCTCCATTTCCTTGTTCTGTTGTTGGATTCGAAGACTGACCTTCACGGAAAACATCCATGATCGCACGCACGACATGTTACGTATATTTGGACCGAGACAAAAGTGTGTGTTGTGGTTGTTGTTGTGTTGTAATACGGTAGTTTCTACGTACAGATTTAACCCAACTCCATTTCATTGTACAGGTGGAAGACAATAAAAAATTATGAGTAGGGACCGAGCACGTGTGAACACACCCAACGATTGACATTTCGTATATCGCCAACACGCGGTAATACCCTTCATTGGTTTTGGAAAATAATATGAGTGTGTGTTTCAAGTCTCTTTTAACTTATTCCATACATCCGAGTAAGTTAGAAGAACGTGGGCATCCATTCCGGCTTCAGGGAGAGAGAGAGAGAGAGATCGAGTCATGGATTCACACGTTCAAACCCTTGTCGCAGGTTTTTGTAAGAATCAAAAGTTAACCAGATGGGGGCTGGTCTTCGTTTAAATCATCTTACCGGCCATCTCTTCTCGTGTGCTCTTTGACTGAAACAAAAGGCAAACATTGGACGAAACCAAATCGTTTTTTGGTTAGAAGAGATTTTACGGGAGGGGGCAACCCTCTTTGGAGCGGTCTGACTTCTTCATACACGATTCACGGTAACTTCTTTCGCAATGTGAAAACAGAAAGAAGGGAGAAAAGTACGGGAGCTTGTTTTTGTCGAGGTCTCCAATTTTGTAGATCCTCTTGCATGTAACCTAAAAACAAATGTGTAAGCAAGTCACATGGCTTATCTTGAATAATTAACTTGTTTATAATCGTAATCCGAGGGGTTTGCACGTGAAAACACCGACCACTAAACACTCGTCGGAGTGTGATACGGTTGAACACAAAATGCAAAAATACAAGGACGATAGAAAGTTACGAGGACAACGAAGGAAACTACGCCTATTTATACTAAAATAAATTACTAAAACCCTCGGGACAACGTGGGAACAGCCAACTATTCGATTAATTGCCCATAAATGTGAACACAAAATCTTCGCTTTTCCAAAATTTGTTTTCTCAATTTCTCTCGATCGAGTACAAAATTCTCATGTAAAATCTTTGTTCCATTCTTTTGGTTTAGGAATGGTAGGCAAATCAGGGGAGGAATGCTGCAGATGGGAAAAGAGACAGCCCGTTGTAGTCTCCGGGAAACAAAAGGGTTTAATTACAATAAATAAATGAAGTGCCACTGACTAAAGATTATAATATCATATCCCATTCCTTTGCGACGAAGAATGCCATCAAACCCCCCTCCCCCCCTTCTCCTTATAAATATGCGTTTCGCGTGTCCTACCAAAAAGCATTATTACAACCTCCCACATCTCCCCTAAAGTCCCCGGTTTCTTCTTCTTCTTTCTTCTATTTCCCCAGTTCGCACTCAGGAAAGTTAGTTATGGCGGACCAAGTCGTGAGCCTGGAGCAGTTTCAGTGTTTCAAGGATGCCTTTGCCGTGATCGATAAGGACGGGAAGGGTAAGCTGCCCTTTTGCCATTGGAAATTACTCCCTTTGCGATTTTGCCAACCTGGGGGTTTGTTTCTCCTTTTCCCCGATCCCCAGGATTCATCTCGCCAGAGGACCTGGCGGTGCTGGTGCGGTCGTTTGAGCGTCGCCCCTCGGAGGAGGAGCTGCAGAGGATGATCGACGAGATCGATGAAAACCGGGACGGGATGATAGAGTTCGTGGAGTTCTTCAACAAGATGGCGTCCAAAATGAGGGTAACGTGGATGAATTTTACATCAAATACAGGGAATTGTTTTCTTTCATGTTCCATCACCGCGGTCTTAGGAAAGAAATTGTTGCTTTTCATGGATCCTTCAGGAGGCAGACACAGAGGAAGAGCTCAAGGAGGCATTCAAAGTGTTTGACAAGGATCAGAACGGCTTCATATCACCTAACGAGGTAACATATATAACCGTAAAGCACATCAACAACACGCGGTTAACTTCAAAATCACCGCCAGACTTATTGGGAATAATACGTATTAATACGACCGACATGCTGCTTGGCAGTTGAGGCAAGTGATGATCAACCTAGGAGAGAAGCTAACAGACGAAGAGGTAGAGCAGATGATTAAGGAGGCTGATTTGGATGGCGACGGCTTGGTTAATTACGAAGAATTCGTCCAAATGATGAGGACCGCTCAACTGATATAGCATAAAAAAAAAAAGACAATCCACGTCCTACTTGTCAATACCCCACCATTGGACTTCGTAATCGATGTTTCTTCGCGTTGGTCTAACTGCACAAACTACGCCGGGTAGTTTTTATTACATACGAGGTCATTGTAATCCTCCAAATATCATTATGCCTGTTTTAAAATAAATGAAATGGAAGAATGATCTAATCTTCGAACAAGACCTGTGGCCATGCTCCCTTGTTATCACATATCTTAATCGAACTCAAAATAATCTGTTGTTTTTTTTGAAGGACTGTCGGATTACATCAATAAGATGTCGAAGAATAACGAACAATTTTTGAATGCGTACGTCAGCTGCCAACATTGTCGGAATATCGTCCGGCTGAACGTCATTTGAAAACGGGAGCAACATTTGAACAAGTCCTCTATTTCTCCAAAATCTAACGTCATCATCTTTGGAAGTCCCGTAGGCCTTACTTGTTACGGGATTGGGATGACGCGGTCTTCATTGGCATCGATAAAAAGCATAAGCGATCGCGTAGCCGGGGGGTTCCCAGCGATTAACGAGGTCGTGACAAAAGGCTCTTGCGTTATGACCAGTCGTTCGTATAAGCTCGCGTCCTGACCTCGTGAGGGGTCCTGGCTTCCTGGTGTGTACATACAACTTACAGGACCACGCGAGCTTAAAGCAAAGGAGAACCGTGGAGTTTATTACAAGGCATATGAAATTTTGTTTCGGATCTTTGGTGTGATTCCAATACGTTTCTGCTACCTGCAACAAATTCAAGCAAGAAATATTATCTCTAGTCGTAAACGCGTGGACCCAAAATCAGTTCTCTCCTTTTTAGTCTTTGGGGCAACCCCACGTGTAATTATGACAACATCACTTGATACTTTTTGTTGTCAAGGGGCTTGGGCTTGGGATTGGGGTTTGGGATTGAACGAGTCGTCGCATGCTTTCAGGACGTTTCACACTAGTTGGTTCAATTCGACGTCTACACCCTATAAAATGTTTCGGTCTGAATTTCAGGAATGAAGAAAATTTAAGTCCGGAAAGCGCTGGACTACATAACTCCCATTGAATTTTTGTAACGGGGTGTAACGAATGATGATTAATATACACAAAAGTAAAAGAGGACTGTTCTTTGGTATGTCTAATTACAAATTGACCTGACTCCGGCAATTAATCAGTCTCGTGCTCCGGGTCGAGGCAAGAGGACACTGGACCTTACCGTTGGCGTACTCTGTCTCTCCCGCGTTGAAAGCGGCCCAAAGCCCGTGCTTCTTACGCCGATGAATTCTATTCAAGCTCGGGATCCATTACATTTCAGGCCTGATCACGATCATGTAATTGCAACTCACTGGGCGAAGGAACAACCAATGCAACCTAGTCTATGTGAAGATCGATCGAGCTAGTCCTGATCTGATGATCTTCAATGAACTAACCAATGTTGCTTGGACATAATCGATCACAACTCCCCTATGCACAATCTGGACCGGGTGCATGAAGTTATGGGGATGGGAGGGCCTATGATTTCGTAGATGTCAGACCATGTGTGTCTAAAAATCATTCAAGTTCGAGGCTGCATAAAGCTAGGGACTCTGGATTTCCCTCTTTCGTTCTTGTCTCTAGACAGAGGAGTCAGACGTAAAAGGAAAGCACACCAGGATTTCACGTGATCACATCAACCAACTAGTTTGCAGACGATAATAGCTTAAACCTTGATTCGATTTGACGTTTTTCTATATGTCATGTGATGAACTTAACTGCATGTGACAGTTCTTGGATTCTTTCAAAGTGGGTGAGGATGCTTTTGTTTTATATACCCTTTTTTTCATGTTCTTTGTTTGGTTTCTGGAAATGTATCTCATTTTGGGTAATGTAGTGGAGTCATCTGTTGAATGGACACGATGAAAATCACGAGCTAGGCAACAACAAAGAAAACACTCATGTTTCTCTAATCATTAAGCTTGTTGTGAACCATACCCGATTTCATCTTAAAGATTTCTCAGAAGAAGAAAATCAGGCCCTGCTTACAAAGCGAGGCACCTTACCGAGCAGGGCGGTCGAAAAGGAGAGGTGAGGATACCTTCGATTTTCAACTTTCGATCTGCATAAGATGCGCCTGGCTTCAGGTCAAAACGGTATACTGATACGGGTTACTTGGGAGAACCCTTCCCAAAAGTCGACTCAAAGGAAGGGAGTGCCCAAGGCCCATATATACCCCACACCGGTCGCCCATACAACCGGTGTGGGACACTTTTCCCACGCATCATACCACCACGCTCCGCAGCCCGGCGCCCACGCGGGCCAAGCCAGAGGCTCAGTCTGCGTAGCTTGCCCGCGCCGCTCGCTTGCACTGCGCGGGTGGGTGGGCTCTGATACCCTTGATACGGGTTACTTAGGAGAACCCTTCCCAAAAGTCGACTCAAAGGAAGGGAGTGCCCAAGGCCCATATATACCCCACACCGGTCGCCCATACAACCGGTGTGGGACACTTTTCCCACGCATCATATACCATTGACATTTCTCTAAATCCGAAGAAAAGAACGCCAAGAAAGATGTTAAGGACAATGTATGCTTTAACTTGCTGTTTGTTTTCGATTAGGGCCAAATCATAGGATTCTTATTTTCTTCAGTCTTCGCAGACTTTAAACCTAATTGCTCGTCCGTGCAGTTGCCCTTTTGTATATCCAGGGGAAAACAACACTTTGAACGAAAGGAAAGATATTAGAAAATCGTCAAGATAGTATACAACAAATAAATGACTTTTAGAAGGAGACTTGCAATTGTAAAGGCAACGAAAAAAAACGGAAAGGAAAGGCAACGAAAGAAAGCGGAAAGGAAAAGAAGAAGAAGGCGGAGGAGGAGGAGGAGGAGGAGGAGAGGGAGGAGGAGGAGAGGGAGAAAACCCTAGAACAGGAAAACAGAGATGACTCACAAAAGAGTCGACCGGATAGCAATACCTCCACAAGGGGTTTTCCGGAGAAAGCTTCAAGTCTGGACAAGGTCTTGTCTGGAGCCGGATGGAAGGATTACGAGGCTAGGGTTTGCAAAGAGGGCGGGGGGGGGGGGGGGGAGGAGGGGGCAAACAGGCAACAGGTGAAGCGACCACATGATCTCATACTGGCCCCTAGCGGAGGCGACAGAAAGGGCGAGATAGAAGGAAAAGGGGAGGGGTTGAGATCATGCTGGCAGCTTCAACCGATGACGGTGCCCCGGGTGAGTACTCTTCTTCTTCTTCTGAGGCCTGCATTGCTGTGCATATCTTATCCATCTAACCTTCTATTGAACAGGAGTCACAAGGGGAGCCATCGGAGAATTTTTAGGCGTATATAAATAGGAAAAAGGGGGTGAGACAAAGCTGAGGTTTGAGTTTTGAGGAATTCACTGTCATATTCTTTAAAAGGAAGAGTAAAAAAAGCATAGCTTGTTTTGGTTGGTTCATCTCATCTTTACCATTCTCTCATAATATATAGTCTGTATTCGGTGCCAAAATTATAAGATTATTATTATTTGTTGGTTTTTTAATTATGTTATTGTTACAAGTTGTGTTCCACACCACAGTAATATTTTATTCACCACCAACTGCGTACATGCACCATGTGTAACCACCTTATTCAATATTTGAAGGAGTAAACTACTTAAGAAAAACAAAATGGGGGAAATTTAAGTAATGGTCCCCTTAGCAGAGCAGGATGGGATGGAAAATACAAATTGAATATTGTCCACGTTGTTTGTGACCCTCCCGAACAGCAACTTGCTTGCTATTTGTTCTACATAACCTAAAATTTTTGAAGGACAAGGACAGTCCTCCTTTCGGCCAGAGAGTGCCCCCCCCCCCCCCCCCTTCCTTCTCATTTTAACTTCAACATCGCGGGTTCATTCGCATGGTTTGATATCTGGTCGTCTTAGTCATGTTTCGTGATCTCGAGTCTTATAATGAGAATAATGAGAATAGATAATTAAAACTGGGATAGGGCTTTATGTCCTTGTAGAGCAGGCTCGAACCGGTATCTAACGCAATCTCGCTTGGGATTAGGGTTTTCACGAAAAGAGAAGTATAATGCATAAGCTAGGGGCGCTGGCCCTGCTGTTGGAAGGATGAAGAGAGGGTGGGGTGGGGGACAGACTTAGTGTTGTTTGTGGGTAGTTTCTTCGTTGGTTGTGTGTGTGTGTGTAGGGGGGGAGGGGGGTGATCTCTTGGTTTGCATAATCCTCGGAGACCTGTCGACATAAATAACACCTTTGGTCACGCTCATCCCTTAATCATAAGAGCAACATGAAATTCCATTCAAGCATAACTCTTTTTTTTTTTCCCAGATCAAGACCAATTCATTTACCACTTAAAAAGTTTTGCTGGAACCTGAGTGTTGGCCATTTCTTCACCTGGTTGGTGACAAAAGTGATGACAGCTATCTAGAAAATGACCCAAGAGCAAAAGCAACAACAACGGGTAGACTTCCTGGTTAGTACAACTTACCCCATCTATCTGTCTATCTATCTATTTAAATATTTGTAGGGTTAGCTATGAACTTCTATTCTTTAATCTCGCTCTTCAATAAAGTGCTGCATTTAGTAAAGCCCATCATATTGATGGCAAATGCTAGGGTTTTTAGGTGTTAACGATGTGGAAACCCCAACAGAAGAGCGTGTTCATTCACAACTCCCCTGCTTAACTCCACTGCTGGTTCAATTATGGCATCCGGAGATGTAACACCTCACCAAATACTATACAATTTGGTTCGGAATCAAGGACAATGTCAAGAAGGGTCACAGGAGTTGGCTCGTTTTAGACGTGGTTAGTGTCCAAGATTGTTTACTCCCATGGTAAAATGCCGACGGCCAACCTTAGGATAGCCGTATGAACAAATCTCTCGGCCTGCATCAACCCACGAATTCTAGAGATTATTCGGTCGAGTTAGAGCGCGGTTCCATTACTACATCTCTTTCATTCCCCCCCCCCCCCCCCCCCGAAGCGATAAAAAAGGCTCGATTGAAGGCCTAATGAATAGGTCGTAGTCCGAGAAGATGAAAACCAGCTCAAGGAATAAACAATTGGCTCTGCCTCATTTTCCATGGAACGGGAAAAAGGAGAAAGCAATATTCTACCATGAGCTAATTGAACGTGGTCCAAAGGTTGAATATGAGCGGATTTACTTTTCTTTTCCGGGTTTACGTGTTTCCTGTACAGGAAAGGACTCCATTGATGCTGCCCGTTTGGTATTATCCTAGGAACCGGTCTAAAAAGTTATTTTGGCACTCTTCCTTGTGTGGCGACGTTAGCCCCCACCTGTGGCCCCAGCCGCAAACTTGACCCCTATGAAGAAGAGATGCGGCCATGCTTTGGTATGTGGCAGTGCACGGCAGGAGATAAAGGAACGAACGCACAAACAAATGCACCGAACCAGGTCAGTCAGGCCTGATTAGGCTTAGTTGGAGAGTGGTATGGGCAGAACAGCAGAAAGTGAGTTAAGTTTCTGGGCGTTACTTAAAATCTTTAGCGGGAACTCTGGGCGTAGCAATTAAATGACTAGAGAACAAAAGAAGATGCCAAAGGGTGATCGGTGAAATGGCTTGAGGATCGAAAATGGTCCTGTAATCGGCAGCAAGTTGGGTCCAACAACGAAAAGAGGAAGGGGGATGCTGTTGGACTGAGATGATATCGGCCGAATTCTCCTTCATCCCATATGCAAGAGTTGCAGGTGGACACTTCTTCTACGTGTCTCTTATCTTTACTGTATCCGGATTGCCAATCGGGATGTTACACTTATCCCCCACCAGGAGTGAACCCACACCCATGCTAGATTAAACTTCAGTATGTTTCTGCATAAGAGGAAGAAAATTTCAAGTGATGACCTCTTTGTTTGCAGTCAAGTGAAGTCCTTTGCATCAACCACCAGGTAACTAGGAGTCACTTCTTCAGTGCCCTGCTGTCGCTGCTGCTCTGGTTCAGGGTTGAGCCAGGATTCACGGAAAAATGTTAGCTATGATAAATACTGAACCAGATTTTAAGAAGTTTGACAAGAGATCGATGGTATAAATCATCAAAATATGACAATTTCATCAAGTACACTGCCCAACTACAATGATATGATATGCCTATAGGCGAGTAAGATGACTAGCTCTAGATGCAATGCAATACAAGCTAAAGCATTCATCCCCTTAAAATCTCACCGAGGCGCATAACAGAAATACTATTTGCTCATTTGTCATCCCCTTAAAGCAAGTGTTTCAGTATCGATTAAAATACTTCAATATCAGTAGGGCCATCGACTGGAAACAAGTTTATCGCATTGTCCTTAAAGACAAATCCACTGATAGGACAAAAAGCAATTCAGTCAGGGCCATTGAAACCAAATGGAAAGGATGCAAGAAACTGGTCTCTAATGACACAAAAGAAAGATACAGCCAAAATCACTTACCGGGTAGAAGGACCAGACATCAAACGTAGGGAATGAAAAATTCTTCGGACTGGCTTTCTTGCTCATAAGTAAAGTGTAACTGAGTAAACATCTATCAATAGGAAAAATATCAGCAGTCTGGTCAAATAGCACCACTCCAATCGTGAAAATGTTAGAGGAACTTGTGATGACCAATCATTTCACCTTCATCCCTTCACCCCGCCAGGATCAGCAATTGTTAATAATGACCTTGAGGACTCTCTTCACAGACCACTCACCCATTCTGTGTGCTTCCATCCTACTATTGAAAAAATCTAAAAGCTGAAATATAACAAATGTTGTTAACCATGATGAAGTGAGTCAAGGTGAAAATTTGAAGATATTGGAACACAAAGCAAGAAAAGGAAAGAAAATGGCTAGAAATATTGTGAACAGAACCATACGTTGTATATATTTTCAAGCAGCTCACGGAAACGAGGGTGGTGTTTGAATGGCCGAAAGACTTATTGCCCGTGCATCATGGCATAAACAACCAGTGAAAAATAGGCAGAACAAATTAACTACTTAATTCTTCGATAAGAGGAAGAAGAAAAAATATGCAGATGCATGTCAAACTAATTTGATTACCAAGATAAAGCCCACATTTCAGGATTCAGGGGAAGGGCATACGTCAAAATTTCGTTTAAGATTTCGAGGACTATTCTCAAAAGGTCGGTGTAGATGTAAAACTCTGTTGACAGCAAAGAACAAGCTAAATGTAAATTTGAAATCATTGCAGGAAACTAGGGATTCAAACAAACCTACCACGTCATCAACAAAACTATCTGCCACTGAGCTGGTTTTATCCAGATGAGATTTTCCCTCTCTCAATTCCGCTAGTAAATAGCATACTAGCCCTACTGGTCGCCTGGCTATACAAACCTCATCTTTTTACAAGTTATAACTCGTGCATTACAAGTTATGAACATCTAATTAGCTGTAGCATGTCAAAGGAAGACGGACAGAATCAACCGTTCCCACAGAACTGATTGAGTCCATCAATCTACCTCGAAAAAGAGGCAAAATGGACACACTTAAAGCATGATCATGTCCTGTCAACCATAATCCTCTGCTGGTCACATCGCATTGTTAGAATAATAACTGAAGGTGTAATTATGCTCTCAAGTAAATAATTCCCGCTGATTCGGCCATTTGATCCAATTTTTGCTGATGTTTAGCAGAACATAGTTTAAATTATGACTTCCCAATATATGAAACAATAAGGAGCTGATTAATTCATGAAATTGAAGCAACAAATTCTCGAGGAGATCACGGACACGGCCAAAAGTAAAATGACTAAAAACAGTCCAAGGTGACCACAAACAACGACTCTAAAATCCACCAATATGTTGCAGCATTACACAAGCTCCAAGAAACGAAGCCAAATCGCCCTAAATTCAAAACTCGGGAACTAAAAGCAACCATCAGATGGCTAGATAACAAGAGAAAAAGCGGAAATCGGCAAAGGCAAAGGACACTCACAGAGAACCTCGCAGGCGCGTTGATGAGGTCGGGCTGCCACCTACAGTCATTGGGGAGCTGCTGCCACAGTTTGGAACCCAACGGGTAAGACTTCTCCCAGACGAATTCTCCCAAGAGGTAGTCTCCAGCAGCGTAGATATCACACGAGCGCTGAAGGTTAATTTCGAAAAAAATTCGTAAAATAGCTCATGATTTTTTATTTATTTGAAATATCTTTCGAATCGCATCAATTCCGTCTTTTATATATTTAGAAAAAACGGTTGGAAGCATAATAAGTGTAAAAAGGCAGAATCTTAAACGATAGAATCGGATTCTAATAACCTTTGGTAATAACATAATATAATAGAGCTTTCTGAAGAGATCACAGAGTAAGGATCCCCCGTATTTTCACACAAAAATTTGCTTGCACATTGGGGATTAACTTACATCCTCTTCTTCCACATCAACATTTCAGCCCAACCATCACATCATCCGAATTCCGTCATGAACAAAACATACTAAGATAGATTGGCCCTCCTTCTAACACCCCAAAACACCATCATCATCATAAACCTAGGATAGATATACCAAAAGAAAAAAAAAAAAGTCACCCTGGGCCTGAGTCTCTTCCAAACCACTCCCCCCCTCCACTCCTGCTCTGCTCGGAGATTGAGCTTCTTCTTCTTCTCCTTGCCGTTTATTTAAGGCATGGCAGGCTACTTCTATTTGACAAAAGCGAGCGATTCATCTTCGTACCTAACTGAGTCAACAGGCCACGTCAGGCATGCCACTGTCATCTATAATGCACAGTTATCACCCTCGAGTCACAGAAAGGATAATGAGGAATTCTTAAGGCCCACGGAATTAATCCAACATTTGAAGATAAGTTTCTATGAAAGAGAGCGTTTGCTGACCTCTCTTATCATCGCCTCAAGGGAAAGACATGCTGCTATCCTTGCCCAAGTGCAAATCCCCAACGAGGCGAGGAGCTTTTAGTGCTCTTGCCCATTTTCCTATCAATCATGGCTTTGTTGCTTTGCTGGTCTCTCAATATCCCCAAGCCGTAAGAAGACAGTCCCATCTCTCTCCTGGACTTAAATTTTACTCTGCCAACAACACTACAAATGAAATGAAATATGGTATACATGACGATTCGCAAATTTAGACTGTAAAATACAGATTCTTCTTAGGATTGTACTAATTCACCTATCCTTTCGCTTTTCACGATATCTCTGCAATGACTCTTTCCGATGAAGTTGCCCCACCGACTCTGGAGAAATCCAAAGAATAATAATGACTCATAACCAGATTTACTCGGCCTATACAGCCAAAAGGAAACGAAAAATAACATGCAGAAATATTGAAATATATGAACTTGGCCAGAAAGACCAGTAGACACTTTTTCTATGTTTTTTCGATACCAACCAAGGACAAATTTCAGTCCCAGCCTATGACTTCCAAGTTCCAACAATTTAAATAACTACAACAAGGGACTAGGTTAACCACTCTCTGAATTATGGTTTTATGCTTGGTGTACGCAGCTGCATGATGGCACAAGAGGTGAAGGAAGTAGTTAAAAGAAAAAGGGAATTAGTTTTTAACTTATATGCACATTGAAGTTGGAATACTGCAAGGGCCACCATGTAATGTAGCATGCTAACATCCATGCCCTGGTGTTCTTCAAGAACTTTTTGGCACAAGTATGCTCATCCTATTGCAGATAACAAGTTGCCAATTTGTTCATATATATTAGCGTAAACCGTTTTCTCTGTATTAGATACCCTAAACTCTACTCGGTTCCAGAACTGTCAACAATGAAGACTTGAGTAATCCTCATGACGATATTTCTAAAAATAAAATAAGTGAGAACATTCTAAGACATTTGGCTTACTTAAATGGAGAAACATGGCAGGGGGAGAAGTTTGGAGACCCTCAGGCTTTCCAAAAGGTTAGATCCATTCGTTTTTTATCATACCAAAATCTATAAGTCCTCATATTGACATTCAGCACCATCTATATTTCTGGGAGACCTTTCCAAGTGTGGTTATAGGTTATTTTGCTTGCAATTGGCTATATTGATGCTTTAACTTTTAAAAGGACAGTTCTCGAAATTCCACGGTGTGGTTTCTACACATGTTTTATTACTTTGTTATGGGCTGCTGCCGGAGATGCTGCCAGCAAAACATGCTCAACAGATCCCATAATAAGCTCAATTGTTTAATGTTCCATATAAATTTTCGTTTGTAAAGCACACCTGCTAGTACGCCATGCGCGTTCAATTCCCTTGGAGGAAAGTGAACCACTCCACCTGTAGCTCCAAGGTAAGAGGAGAAGGACCATATTGCCATACTACCATTGAATGTTTTGTCAAGAGGCAAGCGTTTTGGACATTCTGCAAACTGCATGATAGACTGTGCCTGCAAGACAATACAGAGGACGATAACCGATGTGGATACATTCAATGTCAAGCCACACAAATGTCATCTTAATTACCTTCTCAGCAGCTACTTTTTCATAGACATTGACCTTGCCACAGTAGAAGATCGTCATTTGCTCGGATGCATTCTCCGGAGCTATCCTTCTGCAACCATGTTTCCAAGATGAAGAGGTTAAACGAATCAATCAGTTTCTATAGCAGCCTGAAGCTATCCACCTTCATTACATGTTAGAAATAAAATCTCAGTTACTGTTACAAGGAACTTCATACTACAGGGACACATAAACATAAGTAATAACGCAATTGACGGACTATCGAAGGGAAGGTCAATTGACAGAAGTCAAACATAATGCGCCAAAACCTTCATATGAACTTGACTGAAGAGGCAGAAGCAAGTCACGACCTGGGACTAACAGTTTCCTTGGCCAGCTCAGTGGGAAATGAACCCAAATCTCCATGCCCTCCTAATTCTGCTAAATCCTTCCTTCCAAAGGGTATAATGTCCTCCGTATCAGTGCCACCTACACCACTCTGCTCCTTTTCAGATTCTGGGGAATCCGAGCTCCCCTGGAAATGACAAAGGAAAGAGCTGAACAAATATCAATAAAAGCTCCCGTGAAGATACTACAAATTCCATCAGATCCCTAACAGAGGTTTCAATTGAAAAATGAAGATGGTCCTTTGGACAGGGTTAAAAGTCCTGCCAAGAGAATAAACCCAATACAAATGCTCAGCCCCGCTGACCAAGTAATAAACAATCAAATTCTTATTTCATCAGGATCAAGCAAAAGTAATGACCAGGGAAATTCCTCGGAGCAAGTAAACGACCAAGGAAATTCTCAGTGACTACCCCACAACCACAAACTTAATCTCACCTTCCGCAGAGAAAGCAAGACAACACCCAGGTCGCTGTACAACATAATGGCAGTATTCATCCAGGACAATATGCCTCATATGAAACATCACAACACCCAGCTCGACTAACATTGTCGAAGTTCATAGTAAAAGGCGACGACTTCACCTTCCGCTACAGACAGAAGGCACCAGTCATCCACAACCCAGAAATTAAAAGCAGGCAAACACCAAACACCGTGCACTAACCCACATTACAAGAATGGTGAGCAAACTGCGCAAACCCTCTTCCTAATGTCTTACGAGGGGCGGGGCGTCATCGCTGGCGGAGGAGGAGACGACAATCCTCTTGAGGGATTTCCACTTGGCGGCATCCGAATCATCGCCACCCTTGCCTTCCAGCAACGCCTTGAGCGATATCACCTGCTGGATCGCCTGCGACTTGTTCCACGATGGCCTCCTCATCCCTACGCCCCAACCCAACCCAACGAGAATGACCCACAACAGCACTCGTCAGCTGTCACCTTCCTCAACCAAAACAAGAAGGAACGCATCCTCTGCCCACACCCACAGCAGAGAACAGAACGACAGAAAGAAAAAGAACCCACCTTTGTCCTTGAGGAACTTGCGGCAGTCCTCGCGGGTGAGCTGGGAAATATCCTCCTCGGTGAGCTGAAGGAGGGGCTTCTCCAGTATAGACTGGGCCGACGACATCATGCCGCGCAACCTCCCGCGGGGAACACAGAAGGAAGGAGAAAAAGGAACCAACTGTAGGGAAGGGGGACGGGTTTCGCTTCCTGGGTAAATGATGAATTACGTGCCCGGGGGGGGGGGGGGGGGGGGAGGCAGAAATCAAACAGAGTTGTCTGCTGGTGATGAATAATTCCAGGCCACAGCGACAGACGGTCGGACACGCATACACACGGAGAGGGGAGAGAGAAGAGAAGTGGGTGGGGGAAGTGGGTTGTGTTGGAGTTGTTGTTGTGCGGGGGGGGGGTGGGGGGGGTTTAAGAAGATGGGGGAAATGCACCCTAAGCTGCCACGTAGGACTGTTGGGTTGTCCGAAAGGAATTTCATTTTCTGCCTTCTTTCTTTTTCTTTCTTTATTTTTTGTGGCCGGTTGGTCATTATGAAATCATTAATAATAAATGAATCCGGAAATCACTAAAGTTCAATCCCACCCACCCCAAGTTGTGATTTCCAAATTGCTTTTCTCGTTGATGGAACGTTGATTTGAGTTGGATTTGGATTGTGTGGTTGGGAATGAAATGAGGGGGGGAGGTCTTTTTAAGCGATGTCCGGTCGGGGGGGGGGGGGGGGACCCTCCTTTTCTCCTTTGGATAAGGACACGATAATTTAGTTAGGGGCCCCTTTTGATAGGAGGAGGAGGAGGAGGAGGAGGAGGAGGTTAGGATATGGTTTCAGTCATCGGCTGTTGGACCGGCAACTTCAGTATATTCATGAAGTTTGTATAGCTAGCTTTTTCCAAGGAAACACGCGCATTAAGAAGACGTCCAAAATTGTTGACAAAAAATCAAACCCCGGGAAAGAATATAGGGACAAACCACGAAAGGGGCAGTGTTATTGTGTAGCTGAAGCTGAGTGTTAGTCTTAGGCATAGGCATTAATGTTATGCATTCATACATAAACACAACATTAATGCCCGTCCCCGTCCCAGTCTCCTTCCCCCTTTACCCTTCCTGTTTCGAGCAAATTATAACGCACAGAAATACCTGAGACTGTAGGGAGTTGGGCCATGGATTGACCAGTCGGAACGTCGAGTCCTTGGTTTAAATCCTTGCAAAACATAAATCATTTTTTCTTGGGTTGATGAGATACGAGACGTAAAAAGATGAGACGGGCTTTTTTTTGGGGCTGCTAACGTCCCACGCACGGGACGTCCCCCGCAGTGTACTAATTTTGACCCTTATTTAGTACATTGTACTAACATCAATTAGTACACTTGTTATTACTAACGATGTACTAACTACAGTGTTAGTACAATGTACTAATGAGTACTGTTTTTATACTAGTAACAGTTAGTACAATGTACGAATGGTCACTGTTTTTGTACTAGTAATGGTTAGTACAATGTATAAAACTTTTTTAGTACATTTTTAGTACATTACAGGTATACTAATTGGTACAAAACAGTAACAGTGATTTTTAGTACAATGTACTAACTGTACTAGTACAAAAACAGTTACCATTAGTACAATGTACTAACACTGTAGCTAGTACATCGTCAGTAATTACAAGTGTACTAATGGTCACTGTTTTTGTACTAGTACAGTTAGTACATTGTACTAATGGTACTGTTTTTGTACTAGTACAGTTAGTACATTGTACTAATTGATACTGTTTTTGTACTAGTAATGGTTTGTACGATGTACTAAAAATCACTGTTACTGTTTTATACCAATTAGTACACATGTAATGTACTAAAAATGTACTAAATAAGTTTCGTACATTGTACTAACAATTACTAGTACAAAAACAGTGACCATTAGTACATTGTACTAACTGTACTAGTACAAAAACAGTACTCATTAGTACAATGTACTAACACTGTAGTTAGTACATCGTTAGTAATAACAAGTGTACTAATTAGTATTAGTACAATGTACTAAATAAGGGTCAAAATTAGTACACTGCGGGGGACGTCCCGTGCGTGGGACGTTAGCAGCTCCCGCTTTATTTTTCTTTTTCTCTCTCTCTATCTCGGGCCTCGAAAGTTTCTCGACAACGACGAAGAGGCCCAATATTTGTTACTTACGCGCAATTACTTCGTGGTGGGGGGACCTAAATATTGCCTGAACACAAGGGCTATAGTGATGATATTCTAGGAGGTGGGTTCAGAAAAAAAAAGTTATATGGATTTCGATGGCCAAAACAAAGATGTTGAAAACAGTTGTCGGCTGTTGATGTTTTGTTCGTTGCGACCTTTCCTTTCCTAATAGTGAGAATGAGCAGCAACATATCAACAATATTCATATGTAATAAAAATGAAGAATAATAAGGTCATCGGTCTTCCCCCATCGCCCGTGTATGACTGACAATGCCCCCTCCCCCACACCCCCACACACACACATTCAATGCGCGTGTCACCCGCCATTTCTCCAACAAAACACCATTCCCCCACCCACCCCCAAGATCTTGTTTTAGCATCCCCATGTTCTTACAACCTTCAAAAAATAGATAAACAAGGAGAATTTACATCCATCCCCCACCCAAAAGAAAAGAACACCTGGGACAGGCATGAGCAACACGGGAAGCAACAGGTCTTGTTTTAGCTTGCATCCATGTTCTTTCTCCTCCTCGTCCTTTTTTTAAGTCAAAAAGCATCCACATATCCCATCATATGCAATGTATATACCATGTTTGGTACTAAATCAACAGTCAATCTACCTTAAGATCTTCGCCACTCCATTTTCTTTTTCACTGTTTGTTTCGACAAGCGAAAGCGAAATCAATTGCTCAGAAGATGTCGGGCATGTAACACCCCCCCCCCCTCTCGGGATCATCTCAAATAAATCTTCATGGAGCACGGTTTTGGGGGTCCCTCGGACCAAGGATGAATTATAAGTTCATCCCAAAAGATGTTATATACACATATGGAAGAGGTTCGGAGGATCTAATTATAAATAGTAACGACCCGATCATGTGTTCTACATCGAATCTATTGTGCGTACATCGAGGATTAACGATTCAGAGTTCCAAGCTCTTCGTTCTGACCTGCGTTTATAACCGAGCATGTCATTACTTCTTACATTCATGGAACATTATTCAGTCGAGGAAGAAATAAAGATGTGGGGTTTTCAAAAAATAAGAACTGTACAATTGGGTTGGGACAAGGGACGTGCCTGGATGGGTCCCAACCCACGTTCAAAAAGATTCAAAAGGTGATGGGCAAAGCTAGACCCAGTGAGATTCCCCCCCCCCCCCCCCCCCCAACTTTTCATGACTTATTTTTTGACACGATTTCTTCCTCGGGAGCGAAGATATTAGGGAAGACATCTGAGGCCATGACGTGAACGTATCAAAAGAAAACATTTCTAAAAATAAAAGAAAAATATATGTTGAAAGTGAGGTAACAACTGCAACCGTATCACTATCTGTTGTCCCCCCCCCCCCCCAACTATTGTTTTTTCTTATATTTTTGCTTGTTTTAATTTCGACAAAATATATATACGAACATATGATAGCAAAGTTGTTCAAAACAAGAGAAAGAAAGAAAGAAATTGAAAAATGATAGGATCGGGGAGACAAGGACTAATGTTGGGACCCTTTCAAAACCAGGGTTTCTCCGGTACTAATAATAGAATCCCACCCCCCCTTGTACGACATCTTCTTACACTTACCCATAAAGATAAAAAGAGACATGTTACGCACCCATTAGTTTTTAAATCGTACTTTTACAGCCCATAAGCTCACCGAGTTCGATTAGGGTTTGTGACCAGACGGTGTGGTCGGCGTGCGCGTCGCCGGAGACCCCACGGTCGTTGCCCGGGACGTGAATGGATGTTGTTCACTCCTGCTGCCGAAAAGATTTCATAACTCGACCAATGTGCCATTGTTGGAGGTCGTTCTTAAAAGTTTATATAGATATACCAAATAAGTCATGATGAGATAATAATTTCCACAGCCCTTGAGGATTGGAGGATAGAGTGTAGAATCCCTCCTGTCATGCAATTAACGATGAGGAGCCCTCTTAAATGAATAGGATGATGATGATGATGCGAAATATTCTCCAATCGACGCGACGGACTGTGGGCGACTTTATTGGCCTACTTGGAGGACTAATTAGCTTTTGGTTTTCCCGTTCATGTAGACGTGACCAACCCACTATTCCCGGACGACGGTCGGCAGCGCTCCCCCTGTGCATTACTTATCGTGTTTTTTTTTTGTTTCCTACATGAAAATAATATTCGATCCTGAGATTGAATTGAACCGGCAGAAGTGATTATTACAAGTTGACCATCATCCACCCATCTCTTTCGTAGATCCTAAATGGAGGAGATGTGTTTTCATGTAACTTCTTCCTTCACATAACAATTTATTTCCTATCACATGTCATTGCGAGCGACGGCACAGGGATTCTCAGAACAACGACTACAATGTTATACAACTTATAAATGAAACACTTAATCTTTCTGTGCATTTCGGAGACGTTCCGCGAAGAAACCAAGACCATACCGGTTGCGTTAACGAAATTCCTTTGTCCCGTATGCCCTTCTTACGACTTCTCGAAAACATTAAGCGGCAGATAACGAAATCATGTGGTTATCTAACCCTTTCCGGATGCATAAAAACATCCCATGTTAAAGAGGGGGTTTCGTGTTGATCTTAATTACCATGTCTCCTATGAAAACAGAGAAGCCAAAAAGGCCAAAAAAGCCAGGCAAATATCTGTAAACATAGCCCGCACGTCCACACGCAAAGGGCCATGGCAAATAAACGAAATAATAAAACGAAAACACCCCCTCCCCCCCCCCCCTAAATCTACCCATCAAACATCAACATCATCTCTTCACTTGACTCTTCTCCCTTTCCCGACTCATACTCTCTCACTCTCACTCTCCTCCCACCTTCATTTAATTCCCATATCCCCCACTTTGAAACTAATTCCTCCCCTCCCTCCCCCCCTATCTGCAGCTAATGGGCGTATTTCGGCACCGCGGTCGGCCCTCCTCGTCTTCCATAGGCGCGGCCGCGGTCTCCTTCGTCGCCCTCCTCCTCCTTGCCACGGCTTCCCCGGATAGAGGTACGAGAATCCACTTCTGTCTGCAGTAATCTTCATGTCGCTGCGTTCTTTCGTTTTTGTTGACGAATGTGTAGGTCCGTGAATGTCAAATCATTATCACACTTTCTGGTTCAACTCTTTTTTTTTGTTGCAAAATATTAGTGAATATTTTTTTCTTAAAAATTATTCGCCGGGATGATCCCGAGAAATTAATTCCGGAACTAAATTTTATACTTCCACGACTTTGGTAATTTATTTTGACTCAAATGTTATGTGGTGTTGTGTGTGTGTTTGGGGGGGGGGGGGGGGGGGTTGTTTTCCAGATAAGATTGGGGAAGGGTCCGGAGGGAGTAGGATCATGGGGCGGCACCGTGGCCGAGAAGGGAGGGGTCACGATCTTGGGGGAGGGGAGATGAGGGGAGAGCTGTGGGTTACGAGGGCAGTGGGGCCGGGGTCGTCGCCGCCGACGTGCAGGTCAAAGTGCGGGAGGTGCGAGCCGTGCAGGGCGGTGCACGTGCCGATCCACCCGGGGAGGGTGAGCGTGCCGCTGGAGTACTACCCAGAGGCATGGCGTTGCAAGTGCGGAAACACCCTTTTCATGCCTTGATGGGAAGAAACCAACACCATCCCCCCCTCTCTCCCCTCTCCCATTATTATTAGCCTCTAACCCCCCCCCCCCCCCCCATCTTTCTGAGAAATTTTTGTATGTAATTAATCAGATATCATCATCGTTGTTGTTCTTGAGGAAAACAGAAAGGCCGAGATCACAAGAAATTGTTCTGCTTTTCCTTATCTCTAATTTATTTTTTTATTTTTTTTATTTTGGGTTTGGTGAGACCAACGGGCGATTGATGGATGGATTTTGTCATAAAGTTAAAACTAAAACCAACACCCCATGATTTTTCATTGAATAATTGGGTGGGGGTGGTGGTCAAAACCTTCGCGCAAAACAATGCCATGGCCATGACATGATATTAGCCCGAAAAGGAGTCGATGACCGGGTGGGGTTGTTCGTTGGTCTTCTCCCCCGCCCTCTCTATTCTTTCCAAAGAACATTTCTTTTCATTTTTTCAATTCCTTTTCAGCATTGAAGTTAGTAGTAGTTTTAGGTTGTTGGGACTTGGGGATGACTCCGAATGTAATAATAATAATAATGAAATAAATGAAATGTCGGGGCGGGACACTCGTCACATGGATTTTCTATCTCCTCCTTTTTCACGGACTTCCATACTTTTTGGCTTTGAATCCAGGGACAACTGCGAAAAATCTATTACACGAACGAGAGTAACACCATTGGATTGATTACATTTTACACGTAATGACCGAATGAATGACAGCTCGAAAGAAGACACGAGAAACGCAACCAAAACGATGAGAATATCAAATCAAATATTACATACAGATCGCCGGGTGGGGAAAGTGTTTGTAATATATTACAACAAGAACAATGCTGGGAATGAGAAAGTAATCAGTCCAACCACAACGAAAGGACACGATTTGCCGAGGGGATTCATTCGCATGATTACAATTTTTTCGCAAGAACCCCCCTTTCACCCTTTCTTGATAGGAAATCCTCTGCATCCTTTGTCGAAACGAGACATCCGTCGTGCCTCCCTCCCAAACTCCTTTCCCTTTCCATGCCTTCGTTTCATTTTATCAATGCCTTTCGTCGTACCATGTCCCCTTTCCCCTCCTTTGTCAGGAACTCACAGAGGTCGTCTCAACGTTCTTTCATTTCTCAATCGGCAAAAGGAAACATTTAAAATGAACCGTAGCCTTTTCCAAGATTAAAAAAAAAAAAAAGAAGAAGAAGAAGAAGAATCGACTATTTTCTTACAGGGAAAAACGATGTCCAGAACTCTTTGCATTCTGTTCTGCCAGGCAAATGAGAGAGAGAGAGGGAGAGATGGGCGGGAAAAAAAATAGAAGAGACATTAGAGGAAGCAGTGCAAGCACACGAGGGGTAGAAAAGAAACCCCCGAAACTTTTTCTTCTGTCTAAATTATCTCTTTTTGCTATTTATCCATGAAAAGATGTCTCAATAATTGGTCTCTTCCCCTCCTCCTACAGTCAGATTTAATACGGGATCAGGCCCGTCGGAACTTCAAATCTCAGGCATGCAAACGTTTACGTTATAATTTAAAATGGGTCAAGAAATTCGTCTCCGGTTCGACTTTTGCCCTTTAGAGAGAAGACCAAAGACCAAGACGAGGAGGGATTCCGGAATGACAATTCCCACAATTTCCTGATGACACCACACGTGCAAACTCCAGATTCATCACGAAAGGGATAGGCGATCCCCCTAGCTTTTGCCTGGCGTAGCCTATTGCTCTCTTTTCCTCACGAAACATGATGTTTTGGTCCCTTGCAATAAATGGATTTTTCAGTCTGCCCAGTCACGAACGCTACCACGCAGACGCACCCACCTCCCCCACTGACATGTAGACAATGGAATGACACCACTACGTCGTTGTCAAATCGTAAAAGAGGAGCAAGCATGTGTTGAACCAAGTCCCCTCCCCCCTGAAGGCCTAAAAAATTTGTCTTCTTCTTCCATTTCCTCTTCCTCCAATTCTTTCAATTTTGGCTCGCATGAGAAATATCGAATTAGTTTTTGCATATTATTTAATGGACTGGTCGGGAAACAAAGCTGGAGGGGGGGAAGAAAAGAAATTATTTGAAGGGACGGTTGATTTGACAACGTTTGGTTTTAGGCTGGACTGAGGTAGCGTGCCTCTTGTATTTAATTTGATTTTAGGTAAAATATGAAATAATATCATAAAATATATTTTAAATTTTTGTTTTTTTTTTTACTATACGATATTATCACTATTTTTTATTTTACTGTGAGAAAATCAAACAAAGCCTTAATATTATTTAACATTTCTTCTATAGTAATTGAGTTCCAACATCTCATTATTTCGTCTTACAATCCACCTTACACGTAGTAATAACCCCACAATAGAGCTATTATCCGACCTTCATCGATTTTATAGATTCTTAACAGCATCAATAATTACTGTACAACTTCGACTTCCAACTTACTTAATTTAACCATTAAAATCCTATAATAAAAAACACATGAAGTGTTTCAATATTATTACTTATTTTTTTTACTTTTTTAGTCAATAATTGAAATTTATATATTAAGGCATGTTTGGTTTTCTTATAATAAAATTCAAAATTAGCCAAAATCAATATAGAAATAAAAGTTAGTGACAAAATTATATAACAAATTAAGTTTTCGACGAAACAAAAAGTTACGTAATAATTTTTTATTGATTTTATTGATAATATTATGTCCTCCTCGTGCATACTGATTTCGTTGGGATAACGATAATCCCATGCATATCCATCCACAAATGAAAACGCCAGCTTCAAAGGAGGATTGGATAGATGAAGGTGTTGCCCATGTCTAAAAGGAAAGACATGTCTTTGGTTCCATCAGCAACTCCCCAGAGAAGAACTGAACGAGTCCTGTTTCTTCCTCTCCTTGTGTTCGGGGCTTTGTTCTCTTTTAACCATAGCTCGTAAATATTCTATTAATTACGATATTAAGTTTCAAATTAATGTTTTAGGATCGAGAATTTGTTCTCCGAAACAACGAGTTTTGAAATATTTTACTTGAAATTATTGTTTCAAACACCAAATTCTTTGAAAAACTTAACTCGATGTATAAAACAACGAGTTATCGATCCTAAATTATAAATTTTAAAACTCAATGCTCTCATTGGAAAAAATATTTCGCGGGGCAATGTTAAGATGGAACATAGCACCTTGTGTTCGAGGCAAAGGAGAAAGCAACAACATGGGATCTGATGATAGTGATGTTGGGTAAAGTTTTGCTGAATCGGTAGGGAACTTTTTAATCAAAAATCAAGCCACGTAGGGAGACATCGAAGATATAATTGTTTGGAGAAGTATGATTGGGGAAGAAATTTATGGGCAAAAAAGGACGGGGGAGGGGGCAGATGACTTCAAAGGTTCATAATTTTGTGGGGACTCGAAAACAGCTGAGGAGGTGGGATGGTGCAGAGCAATCATGGGTCAAATCAACTATCTCCATTGATGCGGACTCATCTTATCAAATCCCGGTCAACTGGGAAGCTTAGTTTAGTGCTTAGCTTTGTCGCAGCGATTGATGTAGTCCCATGTTGGGTGCGCATCAATGTGAGGGTGGTGTTGGAGCTGCTGGTGATATGGACAGTGGTCGTGGTGGTCGGGCTGACTTTATACGCCTCCTGGGCCGCCGTGAAGGTAAAGGACTTCGGCTTCCTCGGGCCTTTCCTCTTCGCTGGGCTACTAGTCCCGGTTTGCACTTTGATTAAATGTCATGGTTGGACTTGGTTTTGGGTATTGGACATGATCTATGGGGTCTCATTTAGTTGGTATTGGGGCTAGATGCACGTGGATTTGATTGAACCAAACAAGGGATGTGGAAAATTCCGGCATATAAGTCTAACGGGATCCACTCTAAAACCAATCGGCAATAAAGAGATTTGTTGAAAGGGGTTCACAAATCCAAAGCGCCCAAGTCCAACATTGGAAAAGAAAATGCCTCCCTAACTAACATATAAGGCCTAATGGGTAATCCCACTATTGCCGATTAGTTTTAGAGTAGACTCGTCGAACTTATATGCTTGACTTGAGGGGTGAAACTGCCCGAGATTTTCTACGAGGGCAGCCCTAGTCTTTCCAAGAAACATGACATCTCCAAAACTAGCTCGGTATATCTCTTTCATTACTGCCTACCAACTCCCCAACTCGTCAGCATTGTACACTCTTCTCCAGCTTAAGATCTTGTTTAAGTCCCTGAACGGCCACCCTGATCATGCTCCCAGTTGCGCAAAACGAAAAATGAGCAACTTCGGATGGTGCATCGCCCGCATCCAATCCAATCCAGTCTATTCACATAAAATGTCGTCAACGTTGATACTGTATGTTAAGCACATGGAGAGGTTGAGGATGGAGATGATGAACATATATCACCCACGTTTTCCCGATTCTCGCCAAGTTTGAATAAGGGAGTCACATCACCATTCTATTTCCTTCTCTTCCTCTCGTACGCTTCGCACAAATCATCGAGCAAGGTCCACCGAGACATCGGACGTGTCGAGTCAATGGTGGAAGACCCGACGAGTGACAAAAATATAACATAATTCCTACAAAGACAATAATTTAGCAGTTGTCGACTCAAAGGGCTTTGTCTCTACATAGAAATTCCTCTCAATTTCCTTTAACAACAGGATCCCCCATAACAAACAAACAACGTTGGAGGATGTTGTTCTATTATATCCACAGCCTGTTTCCACGAAGAGTGGACCTAAATTTGCTGGCCATATTTAATTGCTTTCATCGTGGCCATGATGTGATCAAATCACGACCCATATCATCCAACCAATGCTTTTATCGCTTTGAAGAGTTTGTGAAGACCAGATAGCTCAACTCAAAATATGTGGGCCAACTTCACGAGGATTCGTAACTTCGTACGGTTAATTAGGAAAAAAATTTAGTACGAATTTCCAAAATTATACAAGTAATGCTCTTAAGACGCGATCCCATACGACTTTAAATTGGTAATAAATTTTTTATTTAAAATAGCGATTTTTTCTAAACACCAAAAAATTTTCAAAGACTTTACCATTTTAGAAACATAAAAATCGTAATTGCTTGATTATCCGATTTGTGACTTGGCAAGAGTCTTACAAACCATGATAGTTTATAATGACAAATATTCCCGGATCACATCTCGGGAGAAGCTCGTGAGTTTCCCTTATTTTAATCATTAAAACCCCATTTTGCAGGACAATCATGACTTTGTTTACTCCCCCAATCTCCCAACTATCAAACCATTCTTTTACGATTCTTTTTGGGTGTCCCCCGATAAATGGATTTCATTAACTCTATGCGTGTATACCTTAAACTAGTTAAACCATCATATGCTTCAACCATAAGATATTTATTTCACTATACGCAAGTACTTCACTTAATTACATATTTTTATAACACGCGACTGTTTGACAACACGGTGAAATGTCATTATGATTCACGAGAAAGGGCTGTGTCTCCATGAAAGGTACAAGATTTATTATATCCTAGTCTTAGTGGAAAACACCTAGTTATCGCATAATCAGTCCCTACTGATTGATCTGGTCCATTGCTTTTTTCGATCGCTAGGTGCATAAAGAATCGTATTTATTGATCATATTTAATGGAACACAACAAAGAAAATATCGGGGCCGATGAGACAATCCTCTCAAACTCTTTAACAAAAGTTTTGCACTTCAAATTTGACGACGCGTGTGGAGGGAAGACACCACACGTACAAAAGGGCCATCGATGACAACGGTGTTGATATCCATTTGGTAGGCACGAACGAACTTGCAAATCAGTGGATAATAAGGCTCCCCGGTAGGCAAAGATAATTAAAGCAACATGGAAAGGCTAAACGCGTATTTAAAAATGATGGGGAAATCACATGACAGAAAAGGCTACGACCCGGAATTTTTTGAGCTTTTTTTATTTGTTTATTAGTTGCTTTACCCTATCGTTGCCAGGGTGTGTGCCCTAAAAAAAAAGTGGAACGAAAAGTGATACATAAAAAGGGCGTGGAATTTGCCATGAGAAGATCCCAATGGAATTAATTCTAGAAGTAGGTAGAACAGCATGAAGAATATCTTGAGAGTTTCGCTTGGACACACTCCATAATATCTCCGGGCTTCACGTCTTCGGGGAAGTTTCGATCCAATCATGATTAGAAAGAAAAATATTAGTTACGCGCCTTGTTATGTTAAACGGGCTCAATATTGGATGAGGTCATTCGCATAACACCATACGACACGCTCAGGAATCCACATCAAGAGAAATGATGATTTCGACGATAGAAATCAAATAAAATATGGTCATGGGTCTGACCGAAGGCAAAGAAATGATTGTGCCCCCGTGTCCGAAGGCGTGTTGATCGAAAAGACATAACTAAGCTACAACTTGGATGACTTGCACTCACTAAGTCCTTCGTAATGACATTTTTAAGTCTTCGTCCGCGGCTTCGATTCAACAACGTGTGATTATGATGCGCGGCGAAATGTTCAGATTTCATGGGTTTTCGATTCAGGAGAAAATATTATTTTTAATAGATTTTAAATTATTCGCGTTTTTCTCTCGTAAGCCTCGGGCTTGATGCGTTTCTAGATTGGAGCTCGTGGTTCGCTTCCGCGGATTCGACGTAGATCGGCCCCGGTCTCCGTTTCCTCGTGTCAGTTGGTATCATAGCAGGTCATTGCGGAAGCGATGTCAGGTAGCAACGGTGGCGACAACAACCATTCCGTTGTCAGAGAACGGGGTGCAGGCCTTGTTGATGTCTTATGATCGTCTTCAGGGTATGATGCAGGAGATCAATCGTGCCATCTTAGATATGATGGAGCGACGTGACCGATTGCTAAAGCGAGATCTTGATTGAAGCGAAGAGATGGCGCCTCGGAGATCACCTGTCCGTTGCCAACCGCTCGAGAAGTCCATCTTGGTCAAAACAAAGAAAGATCGGAATGTAAACCCAAGATGAGGCCAAGGAAAGAACATGTCATTCGTTACGATTGTTCGTGAAAGTCGTCGACTGGATCAACCTGTTCTGGAAGTTCATCAAATGACATACTTGTATCCAAAAGGCGGCGCTCCTGCTAACTCGTGGGCGAGTTTTGTAGAAGTTGGAGGGGAATGATGTGGGGCGAAATATTTAGATTCGATGCGTTTTCGATCCCGGAGAAAATATTATTTTTAATAGATTTTATTAAGATTATTTTATTATAGTATAAGATCTTTTACATTATTCATTAAGATTTTTTATTTAAATAGATAAATAGGGTTGTTATGTTATTTTAGGATCTTTTTCTCTCATAAGCCTCAGGCTTAATGCGTTCCTGGATTGGAGCTCTTCGACGTAGTTTGGCCGCTTCCCCGCGTCAGATTAGTTCGTAAATATCTTTTGTAGCTTTGATTGCCGTGGACACGTTAACTTTGTGGACGAACGTGGGTAGGCTTTTCTCCTTTCTCCTTTTGGCTTGGCCACTAGAAAGGAACACGCCCGTGTAGCCCTAATTAGCGAAAGCGATGAAAGAAGGATCGTGTCCCTTTCGTCTCCTAAAATTGTTCGGCTGTGACATCAACTTAGCCCAAACATGAAGCTAAATGCACGATTAAGGCCACGACGATCTTCCGAAAATGATACTAATATTAAGATCCTCCGTAACGTTAGTCCGATGGAGGTTCTTAGCACTTTGCCGAAATCGGTCGGTCACCGTCGTTGTCGGGCAACTCCGAGTCCGACCCGGGTAATTTTGGAAACAAAAACGAAGGGTCGGTCGAGTTTTCGAGGGTTTAGTAACAGGACAAGGGTCTCAGCAGAAAGTGGGGCGTGTTATGTTGCTTCTTTTAATCAAAAGTGTCGTTAGGGCACGAGCAAAAGGCGTAGTACATAACATCGAGTGAATGTAGGAGAAGCTTTGCGACACGTTCGAACGCGAATTCATGAATCTCGTTTTTGATTCCGACCGCAACTCTAAGAATGTTAGAACATAGTATCTCAAATGGGGTACACACTAACACGTCGAGTTAGTGGGCACGTATGAATGTTGTGTACACACTAACACTAACGCGAGTGGACCAAATTACTATTTAAATCACCCACTAAAAGAGTTGTTGAATGGGAGGATAATCATAGTGACTCTAGAAGAATGTTTATGTCCGGGAACATAAGTTGACGACAATGCACGTGTCCCGCAGAGGGCACTAACAAAAAGGAATAATCCCACTTTACATGCCCTGGTCCAGTCCTCGCCTCTATATATACACACACACACGTCTCAAGTCTTCTTACTCCAGAACAATCGGTCGTTCTCGTATCACCTTTGTGGAGAATCAAGAGTCTTTGCCTACAGCTCCAAAAATGTATCGGAAAAAGAGTCTGACGAGGTCGACCACAAAAGTAGACATAGTTGTGAATGCCGGGGGCGGCGAGGGGTGCGAGCGCCTCCACCGTGTCGCCATCCCCCCACCGAAGCCGTTCCTCGATTCTCTCGGGGCTAATGTCATGGAGACCTTCTTCCCCGACGACCCCTTCCGGCAGTTCAAGGACAAGTCTCTTCGTCAGAGGCTCCTCTTGGGGTTGCAGTACTTCATTCCTATACTCGAATGGGCCCCCGGGTATACTCTGGACTCGTTCAAGGCTGACCTTGTGGCTGGCATAACCATCGCCAGCCTCGCCGTGCCTCAGGGGATCAGTTACGCCAAGCTGGCAAACCTGCCGCCTGTCATCGGCCTGTGTGAGTTTCCGCTTCGTCCCACTTCTCTTCGCAGAACCATTTTTTCGACGTGTGCAGTGTAATGAATGTTACCGATGTTCTTAATGCAGATTCGAGCTTCGTCCCGCCGCTGGTATATGCGATGTTGGGAAGCTCGAGGGACTTGGCGGTGGGTACGGTCGCCGTTGCGTCACTCCTCATAGCATCCATGCTCGGGAAAGAGGTGAGCCCGACTCAGCACACCAAGGAATACGTGGGCTTGGCCTTGACCGCGACTTTCTTCGCGGGCGTCTTCCAGGCTTTCCTCGGATTCCTCAGGTGAGCAACAGCCGATTGCTTATACACGTGATCGCCTCAGTCAAGAAATTACATGTAAGTTCCAAGTCTTATTGATGTGCAGGCTGGGGTTCATAGTGGACTTCCTGTCTCACGCGACCATTGTTGGGTTCATGGGAGGGGCAGCCACGGTGGTCTGCCTGCAACAGCTGAAGGGTTTGCTTGGCCTCGCTCATTTCACGCACAATACGGACCTCGTCTCCGTCGTGAGCTCGGTCACCACTCAAGTCCATTCGGTATTACACGTCCATATCTTCCCACTGGCAACTCCCTTTCCTGTCCATGATCCCTACAAGAATCCCTCGTTTAGTTTAGTCCAGTCCTGACCTTTTTGTTTTGTTGAATTAATTTTGGCAGTGGAAGTGGGAAAGCGCCTTGTTGGGCTGCTGCTTCCTCTTCTTCCTGTTACTCGCCAAACACTTGGTAAGATCATCTCTATCTCCTTTTCAATCACTGAATGTGTAATAAGGTCTTACCAAGGAAAGAAAATGATAAGAGAGTTTGGTGATGGGTCGCATGCAGAGCAAAAGGAAAGGAGCCTTCTTCTGGATAAATGCAATGGCGCCCTTAACCTCTGTCATATTGGCCACTCTCCTTGTTTACCTTACTCATGCTGAAAATCATGGCATCCAAGCGGTAATGGCTCCTTAAATTGTTCTAGCACAGATTGAGTAAGTTCCATTCATGCTTGCATCTTCCCATAAGATTCATCGTCCGCTTCCCTTTCGATTTTCAGATCGGACTCCTCAAGAAAGGGGTGAATCCGCTAACCGTCGGTGACCTTGCCTTTGGATCCCCCCACCTTACCACTGCCATCAAGACGGGAATAATCACCGGCATCATTGCCCTTGCTGTAAGCTGTCAATTACACTGATGGTCACTTCTGGTTTGGTTGAGGTGACGATGGTGTTAAATCAATTACTTCTGGTTCGGTGATTTCTATAGGAGGGAGTAGCCGTCGGGAGGAGCTTCGCCATCTTCAAGAATTACCACATTGACGGGAACAAGGAGATGATCGCTTTCGGCATGATGAACATCGTTGGATCTTGCACCTCCTGTTACTTGACGTCCGGACCGTTCTCGAGGACGGCTGTGAACTTCAATGCGGGCTGCAGGAGCGCTGTCTCCAACATTGTGATGGCCATTGGGGTCTTGATCACTCTCCTTTTCCTTACGCCACTGTTCTTCCACACCCCACTGGTGGTGCTCTCCTCTATCATTGTAACTGCCATGCTCGGGCTCATCGACTATGAGGCTGCCATCCACCTCTGGAAGATCGACAAGTTTGACTTCGTCGTCTGCCTCGCATCATACATCGGCGTCGTCTTCGGAAGTGTCGAGCTTGGCCTGATCGTTGCAGTAAGGACGGCTAGGAAATCTCAAAGTTCACCCTCTCCATGTAGAAGTCACAGAGGGGTTCTCGATATTGATTAATGCTCGTAAACGCTGCAGGTCACCTTGTCTTTGTTGAGGGTGCTGATTTCCACTGCCAGACCGAGGACTTTTGCATTGGGGAACATCCCGAACTCCTTGATATACAGGAGCATCGACCAGTACCCGAACGCAGAACGCATACCTGCAATGCTCATCCTTCAGATTGATTCTCCAATTTTCTTTGCCAACTCAAACTACTTGAGAGAGAGGTAACGTCTCGAGGATCACTTCACAGTAACTGTGTATTAATCTCGCAAATTTAGCCAGCCAACCAAACTTGGAATCCATACTTCAGAATTTCGAGATGGATACATGAGGAAGAAGACAGGAACAAATCTGCAGGGGAGAACAGCCTGCGTTATGTCATACTGGACCTCAGTGGTAAGTTCGTCTTCTTAACCATACAAATTAATTAGACGATCATACAAAAGCCGGCGAATCATCCATGAACACCAAATTTTGCAGCTGTTGGGAGCATTGACACAAGTGGGATCAGCATGCTGGAGGAAATCAACAGGAATGTGGAAAAGAAGGGACTCAAGGTAAATAAAAAAATAGAGATTCTTCATTTCCTTTCTCTTTTCCCTTTTTGGTAATGAAATCAGAAAAAAACTAAAGAGATTGTGTTCTGGGGTCGAATTGTTTCAGCTCGTTCTGTCGAACCCAAGAAGCGAGGTGATAAAGAAGCTCGATAAGTCCAAGTTCATCGAGGCCCTTGGACAAGAATGGATATACCTTACGGTAGGGGAAGCTGTGGCTGCATGCTACTATGCGCTTCGCAGTGGGAAGCCGAGCGTGATCCCGGCCGAACACAATGCAACAGACAGCGTTTGAATACCCAATATGAACCAAGCATGTATAACCCAAAAAAAATGTGAGCATTGAGGTTTTTACTTCAAAAGTTCTCTATGAAAAGAAACATCGAAAGCATAGGAATAGAGAAGAAGAAGACGCCAATGTATCTTCTGGACATTAAAAAGTTCTCACAAAGTTGAAAGGGATGTGGAGCGTGGTTTTATCCCACCACTTGTTTGGCAAAGAACAGAACGGTGCTCGTTTTACAGCAATCTGTCTCGAGCTAAGTTCGTGCCGGGCCTCTCAATACCAATCCGAATGCATTGTTCAGATGGTGTCATCTTCTTCCTGCACAAAAATGCACAACTTAGATCGAAACACATGAATTGACAAACACCATCCCTATCTCTGGCCCCGGCCATGGCCCCAGTCCCGACCTGTCCCCTACCCTGATGGTCATATCGGCTTCCGCGCCACGAATCTGCAGAGTAACTGAAGATTAATAAAAATTTCAACTTTTGACTTTGTATTAATGTGATGTTTCTGGGTGGAAATTTACTGCACGTTCTTGTGCTTTGGGACAGGCGAGCTTATGATTTTGTATTTCCATGATTTTAGACAGAATCCACGAGATTATTCTCTCCTAATCTGCACTCAGACGCCAGGTGAAATGCATCTTAACTATTTGACCTTGTCATTCGCCCTTAGTGCGGGGCGTGGCGCACCCGCAGAAGCACGACTTCCTCTTTCTCCTATCACCACTTCTCGAGCCATTGTGATAGATGAAGTCCCTCAAAAGGACACCTGTTCCGCAAAACATTTGGTTGCTCTTCAGTTTTGGTTTCTTCTGGTCTTTTATCTTCAGCAGGACATTGTTGATGTTCTGTACTTGAAACTGCAGGCTGTTGATCTTCTCGGACTCCTTCCTGGCTCGTTCTCGCAGTTCTTCTCTGTTAGTGTCTCCTGAGTCATCCTTGTTTGCATTTTTCATCGAGTGGTCGTTGATAACTACAAGATGGCCAATCACTTCTTCTACTTCATGCAGATGCCGCTTCACCATCTCGTACTTCATGAGCTGGGGTTTCTTTCTCCTCTTCTTCATCTCTGCCTTCATTTTCAAGTCATCCACGATAATTCGAAGACTTCTCAGTTTCTGTGCATCGGATGTAACCATTTCCAGGATCTTTTTCCGGTTCATCTCCTTATCCATTTCCCTGAAACTCGAAATCTTGTCAATGGGAAGGTCCTTCTCAATCTGCGACTCTAATGAAGGATCAACACCTCTCTTCCATGCATCTTCAAGCTGGCTTACCGGACTCCTGCCGGAAGCTGCAGACAGAGGCTTCTGTTTCTTTACATCACATTTGGCAGATTCGAGCCCAATAATTTGATCCTCACTGCTGCTCAATCTACTACCCCTTCCGCGAGGCGAAGAATCAGAATTCTCGTCTAGCGGAATGTCCTTCATCAACAGGGAATTTTTCAAGCGACCACTATGTTTATTCTCTTTATGGAAGCCATAACAGTCCGAGGACACATTCTCAACTTCAGAATGTCCAGTCCCTCTCATCGCATCACTCACTGATGCAGGGATATCCTTGTCGTTCTGGCCCTTCAGTTTTCTTGCATCTTCCATAGCAGCCATCCCAATAGCTTCAATTCTGTCTTGCATCTTCTGTAAGTGTGAGACTTCAGGAGACGTCATGCTTTCACACTCTTTGAGCTTCTGCATCTCGCTTTCTCCAAATTGATATTTGGAATCTGCATCCTGTGTGAAACAATTCGGATTTTCATTTAGTTAATATACCAACTTGTCAAAGTACCAAAGCCATAACCACAGTAGAGCGGGAGTATAAGATTTCAAATAACAGAAGCACTCTGGAAAATTTGAACAGAAGAAATCTTTACTAACAATGTCATCATAGAAAATAGTAAAAGTTTCATGATGGCTTGAATCATCTTACAGAAAATGCAATCACTTATGTTTCCAAAGGTAAGTAACGGGAAGTTACCTTTGGTTTTGGACTTGGAGTTTGTTGAAAAGAGGGCGAGCCATCTGCAAAGGAGCATATGATGGGAGCATAAGCAGATACTTTACTTCTCAACCCTCCCATCTCACTCTCCAGTGGGCCAACTCTTTTCTTCATCTTGTCAATCTCACCACTTTCCACGTTGCCTCCATCCCTAAGACTGACACAAGCCGCCATGAGTTCCTGAACCTTGCTTTCGAGCAGAACTTCACGAACAGCAGATATTTGGAGAATGAAGTACAGGCTAGCAGCCTCGGCCTCACAGAGCTCGAATTTGTTACATCTATCTTGAAGCTCCAATCTCGGAATTTCTTCTTTTATCCTGCATTCTTTGACTGCTCTACGCAATGTTTCAGCCTCCCACTGCTGCTTCTTGTTAACTTGGAGAAGGACCTTAATTTTGCCATCACATTTAACCTGTTCATCGAGAAAGTCAACCATCCACTTGTCCACATTCCCCTTGTCCATTTTAGACTCCTTGTGTTCCTTAAGTAGATCCTGCACATGTCTACTCAACTCGGGAGTTAAGAATCGTGAGAGCTCAAGATTTTGGTCCGCTTCCGAAAGCTCCTCTGCCTTCTCTCTAAGGAACTTATCACCGTCTAAAATTTGATGGTTCAGCCGATCATTCAAATCCTTGACCTGATCCAACTCGCTGGACAGTGCCCCGACAGTGCACACTAGACTCAGATTTTCAGCCCTTTCAGATTGTAACTTCTCATCAAGAAGATCAAGATTCTTCTTAAGATTTAAGTCCTTTGAGTGGATAAGGAGAAGTTCCTCAGAAAGGCCTTTCAGCTGTTCCATTTTCTCTGCCCCAATAATCTGGAAAATTAAGCATAGATTACCGAGAGCACTCACTTCATGGAGCAGTGCACAGTTTTCTTCTTCATTGCTGTGCAATTGCTTTTCTGCAACCATAATCTTTTTTGACAGAATTTCTTTCTCACTCAGAACGCTCATGATTTTCTCCTGAAGCAACTGGTAATCCCTCTGAATGTTTGTCAAATTATCATTCACATTGGCAAATTCATTCTGTAATGCTTCCCTTTGTTCACCTTCCTTGATCAACTGCACTTCCAAATGCCTCATTGTCTCAAAAATCTCATTCTTATCTTTTTCTGACGTTCTGTATTGCTCGCTCATGATTCTAAGATCCTCTTTGAGGAAGTATTTCTCCAGAGAAAGATCCGCACATTCTAATCTAATTTCTTCAAGTATATCAAACAATACTAAATTCTCTATCAGAAGCCGATCTTCTTCGTCCTTAATTTTGCTGAGAGAGCATTTTAAATGTTCTATACTCTTCAGCATATGCCGCACAGGAACTTGGTCATGATATGAAGATGGTATCTGAAGCAATCTATCTTCTTTTAGCCCAGACTTTGGTACAACCTGAAGAGCCCTAAAAATTTGAAAGATCTCTGTATTCAGTCTTTCAACTTCGCCTGCCAACATTTCTGCTTCGATCTGATGTTCGAGATTCTCACTCTCCATCTCAGATATTAGCTTAGTTGACAATTTTCTGGCTTCTACATGCCGCTCACATTCCACCAACAGAGAAATGTTATCCTCTTCCAAATCTTCCACCAAATTTTTAAGCATAAAAATTTCCACCTGTGAATTCACTGCTTTTTCTATTTCTTCCTCAAATTCTCTCTTCTTCAACTCGATCTCGTCCTGCAGGGAGAGCACCTGGTTTTCCAATCCTGCCAAACACACCTCACTGGACTGTACGTAAGCAATATGTTCCTGTTTTTCTGAATCGAGATAGCCCTTCAACTCCTCGACCTGAAATAGAGTGGTCTCTTTCTCCCTCTCCAGTCTAATACATCTTTCCTCCAGATCATTGAACCTCTTCTCCAGACTTTCTAACCTCTTTTCAACTTTATCTAATTGAAGTGCCAGGGAACTTCTTTCTGCGACAAGATGGGATTTTTCCTTCATAAGCAAAACAGAGAATTCTTCCAGCCTCCTTGAACAGTCCTTCAAGCTATCAATCTCAATTCTGGCAGCAGTCAGAGAATTCTCCAAAGATGAGTTTTTCTTTACAAGGTTCTCCATGCTCTTAGTAATTGTCTGTAACTGAGAGACTAGAACTGTTTTTTCAGCAATAATGCAAGATTTTTCTTCCTGCAGGATTCGACAGGATTCCTCCAAAATCTTAACATTCTCTCTTGAATCTTTCAAAACGCAATTCAACTGGGACAGGGACGTTTCAAGAATGGAATTCTTCTCTGACATCATATTGACGTTGTCAAACTTCTTGGATACAGCTTCCTTTTGATCTATGTTTCTTTGATTCATTTCATGTAACTTGCAGTTTTCATTTCGCAACTTCAACACCGCTGCAGCTACAGATCTTGGGTTGAGTCCCACGGACTCTAATTGCAATAGTAAGTCCTCATAGCACTGATTTAAGCCCTGTGTTTCTTCTCTCAACTGATGTATCTCATGCTCAAGAGTTGAAGTTTTTTCTGCTTGAACGATGAATTCTCTTTCCAACTTCTCTTTTGTTTCATTCAAAGCAAATAACTCGGCCCGCAGACTATTGTCAGAGACGAGGAAGGAAGCATTCTTTGCAGAAAGGCTTTGGTTTTCCTCCTTGATCCACTGAATTTCTTCCTCTAAACCAGTCTTACGTGTCTCAAGATCCTTCAACATCTGAAAACCACTTTTAATTTCAGAAGCGAGAGTCCTCTGCTCCTCCTGAGATTGTCGATACAGTTTTTCAAATGTTTTGAGACACGCTTCTATGTCAACAAACCTCAGATGCTCATCCCTCTGAAGACTCTCCAACTCCACTTGCTTCTGTGATAGTTCTTGAGCCTTTATTGAGTACTTTTGAGCTAGATTCTCCGCTTCACCTTGTAGATTTCGGTTTGACTGCTCCAAGGTAACACATTGTTTTTCAGAGCTTTTCAACTTTTCAGCCCCCTGTACAACTTCATCATTCAATCTGCGAGCATCCTCTTGGGCACAGGAAAGCTCACCTTCCAGTTTAGCCAGTCTCTCGAGACATTGCTTGTACCGTTCTGCAACGGCTTCTTTCTCTTCATTTGAATTAGAGACGGCCAGACGTAATTCTGCTATCTCACTTTCTGCCCAAAAAGTTTGCTTGGACAGGCATTTCACTTCCAACTCGAGATCTGAAATCTTCTTCTCTAATGCTGCAATTGTCTCCAAGCTTTGTTGGTACTGAAACAAACCAGCTTCCTTCTCATCCTCCAGGATGGAAAGTTCATCCCTGAGTTTTCGATATTCGGAATTTTCCTTCTCTTGGGCTATGGAGAGCTTGATCTCGTGCCCAGATATCATCTCCAAACTCTGATTGTATTTGGAAAGATAGGCATCTCTCTCAGATTGCAGTTTCGTAAGGGCCTCCTTCAGCATTTTTATCTCAATTTCAGTTTTGCTTGCCTGTTCATTAAGCACTCTGGCAGCCTCATGGGCATGATTAAGAGCCCTTTCCAGATTGGCCACCTTCTCCATGTTGTCCTGGTATTTTGAAAGTACTGAGCCCTTCTCAGCTTGAAGATCCACCAAGATGCTTTTTATATTCTGAACTTCAATTTCGGCCTTGCTTGCACGCTCGGACTCGGAGATGACTTGCAGTTTGAGGTCTTTAGTGACATTTGACAACTGTAACAACCCATGTTGCAGACTCTGTCTGCACCTGTCTACTTCAGTAATCGTGGAGCTTCTACTCGAGACTTCATCCGCATCCCCAAAATTCTGAGAAGTGACTTCTTCGAACTCATAAACTTTTGGAACCAGTTTTGTGTCCTTCTTAAATGCACCAGAGCTGATGTTGGTCGAAGAATTCAAGGAAGCATCATGATCAAACAGGTCACGAGAACTATGAGACACGTCCCATAGAAGAGGATCAGTCTCACCAACTGATGAGCTGGAAGCCGAATCATCGGCGAGTGAGTCAGGTAATTGGTCGGGGAATGCTTCTGCCATTGTTTGATGAGCTAGGCGGAGCTCGGCCGCTACATGGTTATATCTCTCCGCCAGAGCACGATAAGCACGGTAGAACTCCTCAACCAACTTTATCAACTCAGGTCGTCTCTTGTAGTACATTTCAGCTCTTCTTGCAAAAGAATCCGCATCTTCTTCGATTAACTTGATCATGGCTTTGACTTTGGCATCCATATCTGGAGATGTTTGGGGAATAATAAAAAGGCTTATTGTTGATGAAAATTACAAAGAACAAATATATCCAAAGTCATTAAGCAATTGTTCATCAAGCAGCATCATGGTCAATCACTTTCTGAGACACGCAGTGACATCAAACACGTAAACACAAGAGAAATGCTCTCAAAAGCAAAGGATCATCACCTGTAAGATTTTCTTGAAGCCATTTGGAATTTTTGGGGTTAACGTGGCTACTCCACCACCAGGAGTACAAGCGCCTTGAATCAGAACGAAGCAGAGAAGCCATTGGTGCCACAAATACCAGCAAGGCACCCGATTAGCAGACGCCTCACCTTCAAGACCAGCCACAAAGGCTCAAGAAGCAATGCCAGTCAGAATAGCCGTTCACCTCTGTTTCCCATAATTTATGGATTGCTAATCGCAATCAGGAAATGGATTAGCCAGTAGCCAGAGATGATTGCTAGCCACGCAAAAGGATCGGCAGTCACGGGTGCATAATTTAATGGAGAAAATTCCTGGTTTTCAAAACACTAGCAGAATCCAGGAGCGAAATAACGCATTCATCAAGTCGAGTCAACAACTTCCTCATGGAATAACAGACAAGGTCCAATATGATGAAACCTGTTGTGTCCCACTCCAAATCTGAGAAGAAGACTAGCGAAAGTGCACAGCACAACATTAAATGATCAAACTAGAAAACCCAGAAAATTCGGATACTTTCCATCAGAAGGAACAAAAAGAAAAAGTCCACCACTTTAACACAAAATCTTGCCCCACACCAAAAACCTTCAACAATCTCCAAACGAATAGCAGGGACTTCCTTTCACACCCCTGGCTCATACTATGCAGATTAGGACCCAGCCATAGCACCCACAGAAATGCCACTCCCCCACTCTACCCACCAAGAACTCGACACGCCCACAAAACAGGACACACCAAACACGGATCAAGATCAAAACTTTTTAACTCAAGGAGCAAAAAAAAGGAGTACCCGGTGGCCGTTGTTGTTCCAAGACGGCGGGGATGCTGGAATTCTCTTCTTAATTTCTAACCCATTTTCCTCACCCAATAATCACCCTCACTCAATGGGGTCTTCGGACATTCTGGAAGGATCCGTCCTATCCTTCACTGTAGAGTATAACTAGCAGGCACCAGAGGAGGAGAGGGGATGAGGGGTTGTCTCTTGACTTGGCCCTGGCGTTTGGGGTTGGAGTTATGTTAGTTGGCAATGAGTGGGTATAGGCGTCGTTACTCTTGTTGTTGGGGGTTTCGAATTCTAGGTGAGTTTGGGGGGAGCGCCTGACTAGTGTGACAGAACAACAGAAGATGGCAGGCATAGAGGGGGGGGGGGGGGAGAACTGACACAGTCATTGTCTCTGTCTGTCCACGTGAAACTGACGACGGCAACCTACGTGGTAGCCAAAGAATTCGAAAGATATGTTCCTTAAAAAGTCTCTCTTACTGGGGAGTAAAAAGAAAACAAAAAGTTAGCTTTCAGTTCCTTTCCATAGCTGTAATGATTTCTCGTCCCTATTTTCGTTGGATTGCGACGCCTTAGCACCACCCTCCTCCCCCAAAATCCCAAAACAAAAGAGAAAGGCGATCTCTTGCTATTTTTTACTTTCTCTAGCAAGACCGTTTATCTACCCACTCACTTTTCTTTTCTAAACTCTCCTGATTATTTTTTTATGATGCCGTAAACTAATCCTGCAGCGAATATGATTGGTTCAACTGCACCCCTCCCCAATAAATTTGATCTGATCCCATTAATGTTGCTTGAGATTTTATCTGAAGCCATGGAGGTTCAAACAGCTACATCAATCACTTTCCCTCAAAACAGGCTTATTTAAAACGAGGAATAAACCTGACAAACGTGTCATGCTCTGCAAGGCAACCCAGAAAGCAAAAAAGGAAGACCGACAGAACAAAATGATTGGCATTGATATGTAGTAGAGTATATAATGTTATAGTATGTTGTTAGTCGCGTGGATTGAGAACTTATCTTTTTGGGTGCCAAAAAGTGTGGACTGGGGGGGGGGGGGGGGGGTACTGAATAGGCCCAATTTCTAGAATGTGAATTAGGGAGAGAAGCAGCGGACGGCAAAGACCGACCCTGATAATCTCCCCCACCTACCAAAAGATAACGTGGATCAACAAACTGATGTAATCCACTGATCGTAGTATCAACCAAAATGTTTGTGGAGGACATGCAGCTTGTTGGGAGATATGGACCCTCATGCTATGAAACTATCTATTCCTGGAAAGAAAAACAAGGGTGGGTGGCACATGGGGTTTACCATATCGTCACCGTCGTTGTCGTATGACGACACCCTCTTCTTCTCGGACATGTTTGTTCCCTGTCCTGGTTCCCTCTCGGAAAGGTAACAACGATATTATACCATATGTCCAATCCAACAACATCAACGCTGCGGTTATCGTGAAAGCTAGACATGCCGCAACTCCAGGCCCACTGACTCCCAAAGCCGTAGAACAAATTTCTTAATCGGGTTCAGCGTGTCTCTGTGGGCCTCCCACAATTGCCTTTTTTCTGGCAATTGTGGTGTTGAATGCTGTCAAGGGTCTTACCTGGGTTTCTTGTTCTTGTCGTGATGATGAGTGCGCCCATTGTCGATTTTGATCTACAAGCTTGCGTAACTATTCTTCTCTTGGTGTGACCAGAGGTGTTTTCTTGTGCTAAAGGATACGATGAACCAAAGTCTGTGTTCCTGTATGCCTTGTAGGTCCGCCTATTGCAGAACCCATGTTTATCCTTGTTCCTAGATACTTCTTTCTTGTAACACAAAAAAATGGTGTTGTTCCCCTTTTTTATCTTGGGAACAGACAGAAAAACTAAAGTACTCCTGGTGCTTGTCCTAAAGTTGCATTCTGGTGTTAAATTTCTTCAGCGAAACTACAGCAAATTTTTCTACTTTTACGTGTAATCTCTATGAGCTTCAGTGACTTGGACTTGGAATTTCAATGCACCAGCGTTGTTTTGTTTCTAATTTTCATTAATCTGCTCCTGGTTTTTAACCTTTAGTTTTACTCTGTTGGTTTTCAATTTCATGGTGAAGTTTTGAGAATGATATTGCAGCCTTGGCCGAAACAGCTGCCCTGCGGAGCATTGTTTCCGCAAGAAGTTGCGGTTTGGCACAAGCTCGACCATCCCAACGTCACAGGAATACAATTCCAGCTCTTTACCTTATGATAAACTTATTGATATCATTCCATTGCTTTTTTTCCAATAGTCGCTGTTGTTAAAATCGTATGTTAGGTACTGCCATTGTCAATCTGAAAACATTGAGTCACTCTAGTCACATCCTTTTTGATCAAATGAGAGTTTGGAACTGGTTGATGATGACTCGGATCTTTAAATGCTGCCCTTATCTCTTTTCCCGAGCTGATTATTACATGCAAAACACCTGTCCGACGTTATAGCAATAGTTTCATCAGAACACACTGATGACGCCCTAAAACCTCCGAAAATAATATTTCCTCGACAGGCGGCGTGACTTACCACACGGCATGTTTCGGTCTGTTCCTCTTCTTCTACATCTTCGTTCTCGTCTCTCCCAACAACCGTCTGTCCTTGAACCCCGGCGTCCCCTTCTAGCAAAATCCCGCCTTTCGTCCTTCCCACTCCTCTTCCGTGCCCATTGCTGAAATCCCAGAAAGCTTTCCTCCCGCGGGACGCCTAGGAAGTTCGGGAAATGGGTGGAGTTGACTCCGACGGCGGGACGTTGTTCATGCGGGACTTAATCGAGCAGTGCGGCGGCTCCGTCGTCATCGACGGTGGATTTGCCACCGAACTCGAGCGGCAAGGCGCCGATCTCAACGACCCACTCTGGAGCGCCAAATGCCTCCTCACTTCTCCCCAGCTCGTCAGGAGGGTATGCTTTCCGCTGATGCCAGACAGGCATTGAACTCCCTTCGTTTTTCGTACCCTAGTGATTCGATCGCTTGATCGGTTAATCTCGAGGATGTTTTATTTCTGGACTGGATTAGAGCTCCGCATGATTTTTTCTCCCCGTGATTGGATAACGTTTTCTTTTCTGGTTAATGGGGTTAAGTGATGGAGTCTTATAATCTTTTCATGCATGGTTGATGATGCTTTGATCTGGAAATCATGTTTGCTATCTCTGTCATGAATTAGATATTATCTGCAGCTTGTGGTTGTTCCTCCGGAGGACTTCGTCTTGGGCAAGGGCCGTTGTCTTTTCTGACCACTTTTCGTCAGCACATAACAGTATGGCGGTAACCCACACCTTTAAGGCGTTAACGAATGTTATCCTGGTGCTGAGAATAGGTACAATCTGTGGATCAGGATACATCAGCTCGGTATCTTGTCACGGAAACGGTCGTGTATGCAAATCAACATGGGCAAGCTGTTGCCAGAGAAGATTACTTCATCCGGCCTCTGAAAATTAACTCTATGACTTAAGCATGCTCAGAATTTCTGTGGTAGAGCTGGATGCGAGTTTCATTTTGAAAAGCAGGCTTCAAGGGGAAATAAGCGAGAGTTATCTACTCTATTGTATTCGCTAATTGCGTATCATTTCCTGTAGAGCTGGGATAGCTTTCTGGGAAATTTAAATGATCGACTTCATTAAGGAAACGCGTGGTTTCGTTCATCTACCACGAGGAGTTCTTATTAAAGTTCCTTGTTAATATTGTGGAAGTCTAACCAATATCCATGTTCATCGTCTGAAATTGGGACAATAATGGTTCCTGCCTTTTGCAGTTATTAATGGAAGTCCCATCAGTTCTAGCCGCTATCCATCCGGGGGTTGTTATTTTGGATATATACTGTGCTGACCGTGTTAATGGTCATCCTAATAATTTGATTGCAGCTTTCTCTCACCATATTTATCTTTGAAACAGGTGCACTTGGATTACCTCGACGCAGGTGCTAATATCATACTGACAGCTTCCTATCAGGTGACCGTATATTTTTCATTACCAGCTGGCGGATAAATAGAATCCTTGGCAGTGAATGCTTAAATGCACTCCTATGAAGTACAGGCCACAATACAGGGCTTTCAGGCAAAAGGGTACTCAAGAGAAGTAGCTGAACATTTGCTCGCTAGAAGTGTTGAAATTGCATTGGAGGCCAAGAAGATTTATCTTGAGAAATGTACCAAGGATTCATTGGATTTCGCAGAAAATGGGAGGATCACAAGGGGTCCTATTTTGGTTGCGGCTTCTGTAGGGAGTTATGGGGCCTATTTGGCTGATGGCTCTGAGTACAGGTGCAACACCACATTATCACTCTGCATAACTATCTTTTTACTCTTCGTTGCCTCTGCAGAGCGTAGTTTTTATGGAACAATTGGTGAAATATTGTGCTGGGATGTTCGGCTGTATTCATTCTCATAATGTTCCATTCTATTCTCCATGCCAGTGGAATCTATGGAGATGGTATCACTCTGGTAACATTGAAAGATTTCCACAGGAGGAGGGTGAAGGTGCTAGCTGAGACGGGAGCTGACCTACTTGCCTTTGAAACTATACCCAACAAGATAGAAGCAAAGGTGATTCTTAAACGGCCATATGCTATCTGTCGTGCTTTGTATGCCTGAGATTCAAGATCCTTCGGTAGTTTTCGAGATTCCAAAACAAAATTCCTGCATTCTGAAATGAGCTGGCATAATTTTCCAGTAATCTATGGGAAAGTAATGGTTCCATGTATTGCACCATGGCGCTTGGATTCTTATCTGATTTTATCATATGATGCAGGCTTTTGCCGAACTTCTTGAGGAAGAGAACATCGCTACACCATCATGGTTTTCCTTCAACTCCAAGGATGGAGTGAATGTGGTCAGTGGTGATTCCATTGCAGACTGTGCTTCTATTGCAGATTCGTGCAAACAGGTTGTTGCTGTCGGGATAAATTGTACCCCTCCTAGGTTCATCCATGGGCTGATATCCGCTATCCGAAAGGTTGACATTTCTCGGCAAACTGAACAGTTGTCTACCGTCGAATTCTGGTTTCAGTCCCCACCTGTATTACTGAACGTGTTAAAAAACCCAACAGGTAACATCAAAGCCCGTGCTGGTTTATCCGAACAGTGGAGAGACATACGACTCAGTCCAGAAAGAGTGGGTGGTGAGTATCCGCAATTAGTGTTGGTTACTGTTTCGAAACATCTGATTTGCTTTCCCATTCTGTCGTGCAGCCGTCGACAGGAGTCGGGGACGAGGACTTCGTCTCATATGTAGGAAAATGGCGAGAAGCCGGAGCATCGCTGCTCGGGGGTTGTTGCAGGACCACTCCCAACACCATAAGGGCTATATCCCGGGCTCTCTCGAACGGGTCTTGTTCAAGCACCACTCTTTAACTCTACTGCTAAACCGAAAGAACATTCCCCCCCAAAAGGATGTTCATGCCTTGTGAATATCGAAGGTCATATAAAGAAAAAGGCGGGCCTCTTCATTTTGTTGTTCTTTTTCTCGATATCCAACTCCAGAAGGAATCCCATTCTCCCTCTCTCTCTGCTGGGAGACTGGATAAGCTAAGCTAAGCCAATGGGAGGAAATAAAGAGTAGATGATGAGGACATAAATATAATAATACAAAAAGAAAAGGGAATCTCGGAGATGAAATCATGTGGGAAATTGGAAATTGGAAGTAAAGGTTAGACCCCCTGCCATTGATTGATTACATCTAGTTCGCAGGACCCTGCAATCTACGGGGTAAGTTAGAGTTTTGTTCCATAATGACGTTATTTGGCAAAATATTTCGCCAAATGACGCAGTTTGGAAAATATTTCGCCAACTAACCCACCAAAGTCGGCCTTACAAAGTCCGACTTCCCCATTTTTTTTTTTTAAAAAAAAAATAAATTAAAAAAAAAAGAAAAAAAAAAGCCAAAGGCCGACTTCCCATTCATTGATTTTTTTTTAATTCAAAAGAAAAAGAAAAAAAAATAAAATTGAGGAAGTCGGCTTTTGTAAGGCCGACTTTCATTCCCCAAAATTGAAGTCGGCCTTACAAAGACCGACTTCCTTCATGCAGCGTCCCAGACTTTGTTTGCTAAAATTTTTTCTAAGTGTGGTAAAGTCGGCCTTTGTAAGGCCGACTTCCATTCCCTAAAACCGAAGTCGGCCTTACAAAGGCCGACTTCCTTGAGGACCAAAGTCGGCCTTTGTAAGGCCGACTTTGTTGGGTTAGTTCGCGAATTATTTTCGTTAGTGCGTCATTTGGCGAAATATTTCGCCAAATGACGTCATTAAGGAACAAAACTCGGGTAAGTTACACGGTGCGATGAGAACCCCGTTTAGGTGGCACGTTCTTTACCCGTTTCCTGTCCCTCGGTCTGTGATTTACCCTTTTTCAAGGTCTTCAGCTTTGGTCAGGAGGGAGTCAACGTGGTATGCAATTTGCAGGGGCAGATTTCAATCCACACGCCGTTGCATCAAACCAGCTTTTGCTTCTTCTGTATCCACCTCGGTTGGGACAGAAGGAAGGCGATGAACTAAGGAGGAATGCGGATGTTTATGGAGATTCTCAAGAAGACAAGGTTTTCAAAAGTCGATAACAATGACAAGGAGAAGTCTCCCAGAGACGATTCTCACAAGTAAATCTGTTCTTTGTCTGCTTTACTTCTTAGACGGATCTTTCATTTTCTTATTTGTTTCGTGGAATTCCCATCTCACTGTTTCAGCCGAATCATATCGAACCACTAAGGCTCTGGTGGAGATGCAAAACTGGAGAGCCCTGTTGCAGAAGGACCAGGCATGTTTTTATTTTGGTAGAAAGGGGATGTAGATTAGTAGATAAATCTAGCGTTCACTACAGCGTTGCAAAATGTTAATTACACGAAATGTCTCCATCTAGTGAGTTCAAAATGTAGTCAGGAGGATAGAGGTAGCTGAGGGATTGCTCCTCCTGTAGTAACGCCCTTTTCGCTAGTTTGTCTGCCACCTGATTTTTCTCCCTTGTGTTGAGATCCCAGCACAGCAACCTGCATTTTTCCATGATAGGGGCGATTAGTGGGTTAGAAAGTCTTTTTCCCTGTGAAGTGATGCAGTAGAGCTTCTGTGTGAACTTGAACGGCGAGGTGGGTAATGTTTGCACATACTCATTTTCTTCTTCGCTCATTCTTGATTAAAAAAACAATCCGTGCTTTGTTGCCAATAGTTTAAGTTACGAATTTTTCCGTTACTCAGCTGCACCTGGAACAGAGAAGATGCATCCAAAGAATAAGCGCTGGATACCTGCCTGGTAAGAAGCCAACAATTCTTCGGCAGTGAAACACGTTCTTAGTACTGTTTCTTCTCTGCTTAATCAACATTATTTCCTCTATTACCTGCAGGTGTGACCGGATCTCATGGAATGGTGAAGGTCTCCAGCAACTATCATATGTCTGCGGGTTTGTCCAGGTTCTCCACCACAGGCCTGTCTACGGAGCATTCTCCGCGGAAGTCAAATCAACTGATGCCCGTATAAGGAAGAGCACGAGTTATTCTAGTTCAAGAATTCAAGTCGAGAAGCTGCTCCCCTACTCATCGCGGATACACCGAACTAAACTTCTGAGGATCCTCCTCATCCCCTTACACAGTTCCCGGCAACACCTAAAAAATCCATCCATTAAAGGCGGTCTCTGGACACACCAGGACACGGTAACTGAGGTGGCCCGAAAATTGCAGGCCTTGGACGATGTCGCATTTTGGCATTAGAGTACAGAGAATAGATTTTGCCAATTTGATGATCATGAACATATTTTCTTCATATATTTGATATTTAGGAGATATTCCAACCCCTATAAATGTTGAAAGGGAAGTTTCTTTTGTCCGATAATTTAGTAATATGGACTGCGAGTCAGAATGTAACATAGATATTATTTGGAATCAAAACACACGATTAAGTTCTTATCACCGACGGAAACTAAGATCAAGTGATACTTTCTTAGATTCTCAAGTTCATGATCGATACAGGAAAAATATGGCATCCAGAAGATATTGTAATATTAGCCAGTGATCTAAATTCAAGAGAAGATATTTCAATTGGTGAAATATATTTTGAATCCTACTTCTTAGATTTGATCTTGTTCTTAATCCCTTCTATATATATACATTCGTGAACTACTCCCTTAGAACCCTTCAAAACATATTCGCATCCCACTTTCAGTTGTTTGTCCGAGGGAGAATCGCTTTGCAAGCCCTGCCTTTTGTTCCAAGAAAGAAGATAATGGAGTTGATCAGGAAAGTACGGGTGTTCGCCATAAACACGAGGCTGAAGTTCGTCAAGCAAGAGGGAGCGAGAAGAAGAATGCTGATGAAGAAGTTTGCGCTTCAACACCGCGTGCCAATGTTTGTCGGAGAAGAGGAAGTACTATATGGGGTTCCCATTGAGTATATTTCCTCCATAATGATGAAGGCGCTGCTGAACACGTTTGAGGCTGAAGTCCAAGCCGGCCGGGGGCCGATAAAGTTGATGTGTTCCAAGGAGATGTTCGATTCGATCATGGATCTGGTGAAGGCTGAGAAGACGCCGAGGGCGACTAAAGAAGACCACTTCTGCGCCGCGGAGTTCCAAGATTTTAGTTGTATTTCGTTGACATGTCTTGAGTAGCTTCATTCTTTCTGTAAAGACCACGAATTGATGCTCGTGAAATAAGAAGTGCCTTACTTCTGTCAATGTTGGGCCGATGCTAATTTGTTCAAAATATTACAATCTTAACTATTGTGACATATTGCAAAATCAACTAGTTGATATATGATGAATGTCGGAATCGGTTTGATAAGCAAGTTCGAGTTTTTAGTACCTACAACATTGAACTTGTAGGTGAAAGCCATTGAGTTATAAATACAACTTCTTTTTAAAAAAATAAAAAAATATCATTAAATAAGATATGCATCAAAATATATATAATTTTAGGATCAAATAATGTTACTAGATATTGTTAAATGATGTTCGAAAAATATTTTTATCATGATATCATATTACAATCCAAGAAATATATTTAAAAATATTATGTCTGAATGTTATTAGATATTATTAAATGATGTTCGAAAAATATTTTTATCGTAACACGAATAATATTAGATTATAATCCAAGAATGATATCAGATAAATATATTTAAAAATATTGCGTTCCCTTTATTGAGATTAAAAAAAAAAAACAGATGATCTCATGCTCCCTATATATGCATGTATAAACAACAAAGCAGTAGACTTATGAAATAACATCCGGGACAAATTCATAGAGCCATTCCTGAGAAGAACGCAACCCTAAAGGAAAAGGAATGGCAAATCATGTTATTAATTATTATTAAATGATGTTCGAAAAATATTTTTATCGTAACAAGAATAATATCATATTATAATCCAAGAATGATATCAGATTACAATCTAAGAAATATATTTAAAAATATTGTGTTCCCTTTACGGAGATTAAAAAAAACAAATGATCTCATGCTCTCTATATATGCATGTATAAACAACAAAGCAGTAGACTTCTGAAATAACATCCGGGATAAATTCATTGAGCCAGTTCGAAAAATATTTTTATCGTAACAAGAATGATATCAAATTATAATCTAAGAATGGTATCATATTACAATCAAAGAAATATATTTAAAAATATTGTGTTCCCTTTATTGAGATTAAAAAAAAGATTATCTCATGCTCTCTATATATGCATGTATAAACAACAAAGCAGTAGACTTCTGAAATAACATCCGGGACAAATTCATTGAGCCATTCCTAAGAAGAACGCGACCCTAAAGAAAAAGGAATGGCATGTTATTAGATATTATTAAATGATGTTCGAAAAATATTTTTATCAAGAATGATATCAGATTATAATCAAAGAATGATATCAGATTACAATCCAAGAAATATATTTAAAAATATTGCGTTCCCGTGAGAAAAAAAAAACAAATCATCTCATGCTATCTATATATATATGCGCAGTGGACTTCTAAAATAACATCTGCGACAAATTTATTAAGACATTCCTGAGAAGACCGCTACCCTAAAGGAAAAGGAATGGCGGTGTTGAGGAAGGTTCAACTACTCGCGATAGAAGTGGGGCTGAAGATCGTCAAGGATGGTGACGCGAAGAGAAGGATGCAGTTGAGGAAGTTTGAGCTTCAACGACGTGTCCCGTTTTGTGTCGGAGAAGAGGAAAAGCTATATGGAGTCCCCGTAGAGTATTTGTCCTCCATATGGATGAAGGCGCTGTTGAGTAGGTACGAGGAAGAGATCCAACCTGCCGAGGGACCAGTAAGGCTGTCGTGCACAGAGGAGATGTTCGATGCAGTCCTGGATCGAGTGAAGAATGAGAGAAGATCTCGGGGTGCGGCTGGTGAAGACGGAGACCGTGGGGCAGCAAATCTAGGGTTTGGTTGTATCCCATCGTTGCGCGCCGAATGAACTCATGTTTTACCATAGATGCCGGAGTATTGTAAACAGACGGCTCCGAATTTAGGTGGAATAATATTTTTCCTTAGTCTTGGTTAGATCATCTTTTCTACTGTCAGAATTTAGTAAATAATTCCCGATTGAAAACGAGGGCTTTTGGCATATGGAGCGACGCTGCTTGAAACACTGAGAATTGTGTTTCTATTTTCGTCCATGAAACTCTTGCTCTTCTCGAAAAAATTGTTTCAACTCTATTAGCATGTGATGCGCAAAACATCCAAAGCACATCTCTGTGATTTGTCGTGGCTGCGGTTGGATCGAATGATGATATTTAAGATGTTTTACCTGTTCCCTTTCCAAATAATATCACTAATAATATATCAATTTGATTAATGCTGATTATACTCGACTGAAACTTATGTAGATTGGTCGACCCTAGAACTGTTAAGCGAAGGCGAACCCAACATTTAGTAAAGGTCGAGAGAAGATCAAATTGCGTGGGTGTGATGGAGGGTCCAAAGTTCGGTCGTATTTTCATCGTTATGTATCAAATAAGTGGCAAACTTGTGTAAAAATATTCGTCCTGAATTTAATGGGGGTTAAAATAGTTAAGGTTGAATGGACACCTTCGTGTGCTTATCATTGATCAATTTATTTCTTTTTTTTTTTTTTGTTTTGGTTCCTGCCAAGGTTCTAGCTTATATTTTTAAGTCATTCAGACCCGAACATGATTATAGAAATCTGTTGAACAAGAAGGATTGCGGTATGGGGCTTATTGGATACATTCAACGCCACGATGGAGTAAGTACCCGTGGGCGATACATTTAGTGAAGGACACGAAATGAGAGCGATGACATGGTTTTCAAGGGGGCTTGAATCCTCGTAAGAACAGCTTCTTCGCCTCACTCAGGGGTGCATCTTGAGCTTTTCTGCACAACAGGAATCACATTAGACGAAAAACATTAGGGAACATCAACATTGTTACCGGACATATCTCTCTTTAAGTGGGAGAACGGAGGCACGTACCGGCGGTCTCTTTGGCCATGCAGTCGGTATCGCACTTCATCTCGCAGAAGGTGTTGCCATTCCCATCGTTTTTGCAGGCGTCGTGGCACTGGTGGAAGCAGTTCCGATACGAATCCATCAGCGAGTTGGCCGTGGCAGTCTCCAGCGTGGTGGCGACAACCACGACCAGGCAAATCACGAAGAGGGTGCGGCAGGTCCATTTGCTAGCCATCTTGTGTGTCGGGCGGGGGTTTCCTGCGTTGATTCCGGAGACTTCAATGGAAGGAGGAGGGGGAGGTATTTGTAGGGGGGGGTAGTGTTTTGTGAGGGAGGAAGAGTGGATGCCATTCTTCTTTCTATCTAATTTTTGTGTGGTAGGCCATAAACCACGAGGGATTCGGGGTTTCTGACCACGGATTATGGAAATCAAATAATTGTGTGCTGAATGTTCCACTTAGACAAATATTAGTACATTAAAAATGTGAATTCGAAAATGAGATAATAATTATAAAATTAGAAGGAATGTACGTGTTAATCCCATTCACACGTTTTGTATGGGCTCCCAACACGTGCCATAAACCATTCTCAATTTGTGCCTCTAGGGATGATTTTCTTTCATATAGAAGCAAACTCCATTTCTGGACCTAACGGAAAGACAATTCCTTCTTGGGCCCACTTATAACGGGCCCATTACTCGAGTTGGGCCTTACACAATTGCAAATATAACCTGGACCTGTCTCCCCAAATCATCCCCCCGGAAGCACATTTCAGTGAAAAGATTCCTTTTTTATTTTATTTTTCTTGTTCTTTGTTATCTTGGAATTTTTCATCGAAAGGAACTCAAATAGAAGGTTAAAAAATTCTAAATATTATTAATAAGGAACCCTCCCCTAAAAGAAAAAGGCCCAATGGATTTAGTATAAGGAAGGGCCTTTGCTCAATTGCCAAACATTTGAGTTTCAAAACATGACAGTAAGTATAAATAGTCGATTTTAAAATATTATGTCAGAACGATTTTCAAAGTGTGTTTCCTAAAATAGAAATTCTAAAACTTAATAATCTAATTGACAAAAAATGACTGAATAATAAATATATAACTTTTCATGAGGGAGGTTGGTTGGCCATGGCCAATCCCACAATCATAGGCGATGGTGGGTTGAAGCCACAAACCAGACAGTGACACATATTTTAGCAAAAACTCATTTTCCGACTGATGGGACAAATTAAGGCCAGAAAGATTAAAGCCCAGCAACTCTCTGTGGCTATCAGAAATAACTCAGTCAGTCACCAATCACCACCCTTCACCTCTGACCGGATTCATAAAAAAGGAAGAAAAGAGATAGTGGGGGTTGAAACGAACTTGTCTGTTTTTGGCTTTACGTGTCTGTCGTTCTGTTTGTTGCACACTCCCTCCTCCGCTCCATTCCACACACAACTTCAGGTAAAGAAAAAGAAAAACCCAAAACGAGGTGGTGGTGGGACTCGGGGAGGGGCTCCCACTCGGATTCGGAACAGCGGGCAGAGAATCCCGGGAGGTTGCTACTGACTGCCTGCTTTGGGAGTCTCCTCTTCTTGTTATTGTACCTGCCCTTCTCCTGCTTTTCTTGATCCCATTCCCAGGTCTGGGTTCTGCGAGTCTTTTCTTCCATTTAGACGAAACCCCAAGAACCCTCTTTTGGTTTGATGATGTGGGTGGGAGTGCCGTCATTGTTCTTGGTGACTGGGGACCCGGTGACTGTACTGTTCTTCCTGATTACTTACTGTCTTTCTTGTATCTGTTTTTTGTGGTCTTCGATGGCACGTAAGCGATACAAAATCTGGGTAAATGGAAGGAGGATCTGTCTGTTAATCTGTACGGAGCAAGTTGTTGCTGATCGGCCTTGTCTGTTTTCTTGCTACTTCTATTGGATAATGTCTTGTGAAGTTCACATTGTGTTTTGTTTGCGTGGAAGAGTCCCTGCTGAAGATATGGGAACAATGGAGGAAAAGTGGGACGAAGAGTGCTCCGTTATCCGGGGGAAGGAAGATATACCTTTCATCGACTACCAGGATGATAAATTGGTTTGCAGTTATGAGCAAAACGAAGACGACCCCCTGATAATTTCTTCTCCGTTCTCTCTCGTGGCCGGAAAGCCCCATTCGGTGATTGTTGGTGAGACGGCAGCAGAGGCCATATCCATAACGAACAACTCAGATGAAGCAGTAGATATCTGGGGAATAAAAATATATACCTCTACTCCAGCCGACTCATTTTATCTTTCAGTGATGGAGCCTTCTTCCGTGAACTTCCTGGGTTTAACTTCCCTAGAAGATAGGGTGCTTCAGGCGAAGGGTAAATTGACTGTATGGTTGTCTTGCAAGCCCCCGGAGATAGGTTTGCATACTGTGGTCGTGCATTTTGATATAGGCGGCGACGTGACAGAGAGGATTGGCTTCCTGGTCGCAGACAATACAATTTCGCGATCTTTGGCTTCGAAGAAACCATTCTCAAGAGATACCAAAAAGAAGCAGCTTCCCATGACTGCACAAGTTGTTGCATCACCTCCTTCAAGGACAACGTATAGCCAATACAAAAAGAAGCTCTCTCCATATCATATTCCAACCGATGTAAGGGAATTGATAGAGAACAAGCGGATTCCGGATGCCATTTATAAGGGCCTAACCAGACAAAATTATGCCTTCTTCTTCTTCAAAAACTTGCTGTACATGGAAGAGATTCAACTGGAGGTTGAGAGTTTTCCAATTCAGTCTCTTTTTCTTAGTGGAGCCATATTTGATTTCCATGTGGATGTGGATGTCAGGAATGACTTTCTTTCTCCATTAGTGCAGTCTTACCCCCTCACAAAAATCAATTTCCTCCACAGGAAAACATGAAATCTTTCGATATGGAAAAAGTTGGGATGAAGAGAAAGGGATTGGAGTATTTGACGCTGGAGGTGCCTGGATTGGCTGAGAAACGACCTTCACTGGTCCATGGAAACTGTGTCACTGCTTCTTTGCTCCCGAAAGTGAAGTAAAGACCGCCAAGTCATACCAGGTGAGTAAAGATTGTTTACATTATTTTTGAGGTCTGGTCAAATTTATTTTAGTAGCTGAAGAGTAACCTACGCTTTAGGGACATTTTGTAAATCTGAATGAAACGGTATCCTTATGGTTAAAAGTAAACTCAAGTAGAAATATGTGGATGTATTTTAACTTTTTCTTTGTTCCACTGCTTTTTATTTGTCAAAGGATCCTCCTTGAGTAAATATCTATTCTCTAATGATTTCCTGGATTGGTTCTCCAACTGTGATTTGGGAAACCAAGCTTTTCCTGCTGACTTTCCATAACTTTAACTGACGTTCAGGGCTTTGTCTATCGCGTGGAGGCGGATGTGGTTCACCTGAAATTCGCAAAAGAATTCTATTTGGCACACCTGGATGGCAATTTATACAACATTTAGCTTTCCTATAATCGTATTATCACTAGAAGGTTATACCAGGCAGTTGAAGCTGCAATGCGCTTGAAGGAGACTGTACTTTTTCCCTCTCGTGGTGACAGGAAGCGGCTAATTCAGACCACAACACTGGCTCCCACAACATGTATTCTGGACGAAGAGTAAATTTGCGCCATTAAGAAGATCCTTGGCTGTAAAGGAGTGCCTCCGTATGTCATCTATGGACCACCTGGTACTGGAAAAACCATGACGATAGTGGAGGCAATCATTCAGCTCCACTTAAATCGTAAAGAAGCTCGCATACTCATTTGCACTCCCTCAAATGGTGCTCCAGATCATATCCTGGAGTCTCTGATAGAGAAGGTCGATCAAATTCAAGATCATGAAATTTTCAGGCTGAATGCCGCGAACCGATCTTATGATGATGTCAACATTGATCATCTCCGATTTTGCTTCTATGATGAAATTTTCAAGTGTCCTCCCCTAAGGGCCCTGTTGCGTTACTATATTATCGTCTCAACTTATATGAGTGTCTCTCTTCTGCATGCTGAAGGTGTTGAGCCAGGCCACTTCTCTCACATCTTCTTGGATGAGGCTGGTCATGCTTCAGAACCAGAAACTATTATTCCAATTGCAAACCTTTGCCAAAATGATACTGTTGTTGTTCTTGCTGTCGACCCCATGCAATTAGGCCCTGTGGTGTTCTCGAGGAATGCCGAAAAGTATGGATTGGGGAGGGAAATCATACCTAGAGAGACTTTTTAGATGCAAATTTTATGCGGATGGGGATGAGAATTATGTCACAAAGCTCGTGAGGAACTACCGCTGTCACCCAGCAATCCTTCAACTTCCTTCCGACCAATTCTATAATGGAGAACTGATTCCATGCAGGGATGACACCAGTTTCCTAAGTTTTTCTACAGACATCGTCCCTAACCAGGACTTCCCCGTACACTTTAAGGTGTTCAGGGATGCGATGAGCGAGAAGGAAATAATCCCTCTTGGTTTAATAGAATAGAAGTAAGCAAGGTGATTGAGGTTATCCGAAGACTCTTGGAAGCAGAGGATATCAGTCAGAAAGATATAGGGGTTATAACGCCATATCGCCAGCATGTTCTCAAACTGAGAAATACACTGGAGAGCTTGGGTTTGCTTGATATCAAGATCGGAAGTGTCGAACAATTCCAAGGTCAAGAGAGGCAAGTCATTATCGTATCTACTGTTCGTTCAATTGTAAGACACAATGATTTTGACAAGGTTCACTGCTTGGGATTTTTGACCAATCCGAAAAGGTTCAATGTGGCAATTACCCGTGCTATCTCATTGGCAATCGTAATTGGCAATCCACACATTATATGCAAGGTATGCTTACTTTCCCATGAGTAGCGAGTGATCTGAGATTAAGGATAAATTCATTGTATAATCTGTGGTTATTTTGCACCCTAACCCTTTATTATTATTTGACACCGCTGTTTCTTTTGTCCAAGCGACATTTCATTGAGTTGGCTTTGACGATCTGCATCTGCATTTCACAAAGTGCATGGGAGTATCTCTTGTTTGTTTTGTGGTGATTGGCTTGGAATCATTGACAACCAAATGTTAATCCTATTATTGCATGATAGATGGTAAATAAATGATGGATCAAATTTGTTCAACATGGCAGGACCCATATTGGAATAACTTCTTGTGGTACTGTGTGGACAACAATTCTTATCAGGGCTGTCCTCTTCCTGAGAGAACGGACAATGGTTTCAAAGAACCGAGTCGTGCGGAGAACTCCTTCTCCGTGGATGAAAATGACTGGGGTGAAGAGCCCCATCAACCTGATACTGTGGCGCCAGGTACAAATGAAGACGAGTGGTCAGATGGCTGGAAATGTGAAACTTGGTTATCGCTGCCCACGGTCATATTCTTTCAAAATCACACGGCATGAACGAGTGTTGACACTCGGTGTTTGGTTCATTTTTTTATCAGTGACCTGACAATGAGTCCTCTGCGTAGATGTTAGATCGTCTCTTTGTAAATATTTGCTAAGGCGAGACGACAAACATATGTTGCACATTTTCTCTCTTTCCATCAATCGGGAATGTTTCATGGGAGAAACCTTTTATGTAGATTTGGTTTTGATTTTAAGTTTTGCTCTCACCTCTACATATGAGACGTGCAGCAGTTATTCATGAAGCAAGAGTTATGTCACCGATCTCAGCGATAGTCCCAGGATTCATAGCTGGGTTTTGTTCAGAGTACAGTAGTTTGTTGCATTGTGAACAGTACCAAAATGCCTTATTACTGAAAACCGGTGACCTGCGCTGCTGTTTGTGTTACCTTATTCACAGCATCTAGCTGCGAACTAGGAATATGACAGTGAACCATATCGTCAAGTTCAACTGGTTGACCGCGCATGAGCTCGCGGCTGATCTGGGTGCAGCTGGGGTTGCTTTTGGGTGGGATTGGAATCCTGGCGGCAAGCTTGAGTTGATTGTCGAGTCCATTGGTAGTTCTGGAAATTCATATGGTGCAACAGATGGACCTGAAATCCATCGATCAGTTAGCCTAATTATTAGGTGCAACAATACTAGTCGCCTGAAACTAACAACATTCCTTAATCATCCGCCAAATAGACTATTGTTTTGGAATAGATCTGCAACTTTCAATTCATCTCAGAATCACTCTACTTTTTGCAGGGAGCAGAACACACCCATCGTATTACAGTCAATTGCACGGATCCTGGACTTCAATTGTACGCTTCACACGCATAATGCAGATGAACAGACGTCGAAATAAGGTGTCCGGTGATTAAGCAGCATGTTCGACTAACCGGCATTGGTGAGATTTTGTGGTGCCGAACCTGGACTAATTCTCAAAGGTGGCAATGGCGGAGAATCTGGATTAAACATTCTCAATTAGGAAAACATCTTCAATCAAAGTGTGCATAACTAGCACAAAAATGTTAATGCAGAACTACTGAATGATTCCCAATAAACAGGTGAAGGTAAAAATAATGAAAAACGAAGTACCTGAACAAAGCGACTTCAAGTCTGAGGTGGGGAGATCCCCATCCCCAAGCTTACAATCCGCAGGCAAACCAGAGAGCTTGGTGAGGTTGAGAGGGAAACCGAGCATGGAAGGCTGGTGGAAGAGGTAACAAAGGCAGCTCACGAGTGGGATGGCTGTCGATGAGAAGGCGTCGCAGCAGTGCGGAGGAACGGATGGTGAGAGGTCATTTGGCGGCAAGGAGACGTAAGGGAGGCAAGGCGAGAAGAGGACGATCTCCGCCGAGCAGGTTGGCGGTGCCGTGAAAGAGCATACGTAAGGGAGGAGGAAGATGACGAAGACAGCTACGTAAGCCGGCATGGAAGCGAAGGCATTCCTCATTGTGGAGAGTTCGTTACACGGCGGAAGGGTGGGGCGGTTGTCACCGTTGGAGAGCGTCAATAAGATGGCGCGAGGCGGTTACTTTGTGAAAAGACTATCAAGCCCTTGTGAGTATATAGTTACCTTACATGTTGGACGAAAATGAAATTAAAGTCAAAATTATGAATCGAAACATAAAAGTAAGCGGCGATGTCTAAAATTAATTAGACATTATTTTTTTATTAAATTTCTTAAATATCACAACACATTAACCCTTATTTGAATCACAAATACCATATAGCAAGTTCTAAATAAAGATATACCCAAACCCAATTACTGAAAAAATCGTAGCCATAGTCAGAATATTGAAATGGTTCAAGAATCTCGTACTTGTTGGACTATCCACCGGAGAAATACTGGGTTCAGGAGGAATCGAATCGCAAGAATCCGATCCTGTTAATCGTGATTAGTTAAGCAACGAGGGAGGGATATTGCGACCGTCCTGCCGACTGGAATCGGCGAAGGGATCTTTCATAGCTTGACAAGGCAGAGGCACTCCATGCTCTTACCTGTCGGGGACTTGAGGGAGTTGCAGTAGTCGGAAGTCGGGGAGTAGTAGTGGTTGTAGGAGCTCCCCTTTAGGAGGTCCGTGCAATGCGCGAAGGTGGATATCAACGAGGATGCACACGACGTGCCGTTGCTTGCTTGAGAGTCAGCTGGAACGATCATACGCATCACCCAGCTGAGGCTAATGAACAGAGAAGGCGCAATCGACTTCATGATTTTCGGACAACCTTTTGGTAATCAAATGATGATTTAGTTATGCTGAACAGAGAATGAGATGGAAGTGCGGTGGATTCATTAGGTTTTGCTATTGGTAGGTGAAATTGGGAGTTGGATCATGGTCTTGAAGTTCCAAAGTGTTAGGTGAAATTGGGAGTTGGATCATGGTCTTGAAGTTCCAAAGTGTTACTATTCCACCCTGCCACAATGAACTACTGGAATATCACAACGGGTGATCATCTTCTCCGCTACGCATGTAAGGAAAGAGCTTCATCACAGTATGTATGGCGTCGGCCATGGCCACGACTACTGATGGCGCGTACATGTGGTATTACATTAGCCGTTGATCATGGCAAAACTCTAGCATCAAACATCGGTGGACAACCTACTGAAGATGACCAGATCCCTAGTCTTCCCCTTGAGCTTCATATACTTCCTCAACACCCCTTCCCGCGTGAACCCCGCCTTCTCCAGCACCCTCTGTGACGCCGGGTTCTCAACGTCCACCAGCGCCTCCAACCTCTCCAGCTCCCCCTTCCTCTCCTCGAAAACCTCCCTCGTCACAATCCTCGCCGCCTCCGTCGCTATCCCCCTCCCCCAGTACTCGAACGCCAAAGCGTACCCCAGCTCCCCCCGGATCGCATCGTTCCCCTGGTTCCTCGTCACCGAAATCGACCCCACGGGCCTTCCCCCGACACATATCGCCCTGAAGTAAGGGTGAGGGAGGACGTTGTTCTCAATGAAGCGTACCACGTCCTCCCTCGACTGATAGGGCTCCCACGTGCAGAAGCGTGCCACCCTCGGGTCGGCCACCCATTCCATGAAGTGGTCGGCGTCGGAGACATCGAGGCGACGGAGTGTGACCGCGGAATCGGGCTGTTCCATAGTCTGGTAGGGATTTGTTTCTCTGGGTAATTAGGAATTTTGAGATGATGGTGGTGTGGGGATGGATGGATCTTATAATATGGGCGGAAAGGAAACTACGAAGAAGATGAGGGGAGGGGGATGCTGACCTGGTAGCTTCTCTCCCTTTGACTTTAACTTTGACTTCCATTCCATTTGAGTGGAGAACAAGAAAATGTACTATTTTAGAGCTCATATTATTGCATTGAGAGCCGCCTTGGTGGATCTACCAATCATCGAAATTATACGTCTTAGGTTAGTTATAAATATATTTCCATATAAAGGGTACGTTTTTCAACATTCTTGAATTACGCTTTTTGAATCGATGACTTCGGTGTTCTTAATATGATGGAAGTATTGATTTTTATCATGCTTTAATTAATATGGGGAAGCACTAAAACGTTCCATCAATCCCAACTTATATTTTTTATTTATAATTTATTTGTCTCAAAATCACCATTGGAGTAACAAATTAATTCTAAAAAAAAATATAACCTTAAATTTTTTCATCTTGGTCTCATTTTTTTTAACCAAAAGGAAGTCCTTACTTAAATTAAAGAATCAAATATTATAGTTTAATATTTTAAGTACTAAGTTTCTTGGTACGGTTACAAACTACTATACTCCCTATCATTGATAGAAGTACAGTATAAGCAATTTATTGTAACAAATTTTTGGCTAGAGTTTCTTATCGTCACACCACAAAATATTTATGAAATATATTGATCAAAATAATATACATATTTCGCGAAAATCTTTATCTGAGTAAGAATCCTCGTCGGCCGGCACGATATTCCTCCCTGCATGCAATGCAAACCAAGCACAATTCAGTCCCGATGATGGAACAGTCACTGTTATTCCTCCGGATCCGGAGGCTCGAGCTCTCGGGCGTCGACGACTTCCTAAAATGGGCGAGCGACCCCCGAGTCACGCGCTACCTTCGGTGGGATGCCGTCGCTAGCAGGGAGGAAGCCTTGTCCCTTCTGGAGTAGAAGTTCGTGGCCCATCCGTGGAGGCTCTCGGTGTGTCTCGATGGCCGACCAATCGGGTATGTTTCGGCAAGGCCAGGGACGGGAGATGGCCGATGCAGGGCACATATGAGCTACGCGATCGTGGCGGAGCACTGGGGAAAAGGTGTCGCGACGACGGCGTTGAGGATGGTTGTGCCGAGGGTGTTCGGGGAGTTCCCGGAGGTATGTAGGGTGGAGGCATTCGTGGAGGTGGGGAACTGGGCGTCGGAAAGGGTGTTGGAAAAGGTCGGTTGGTGAAGGAGGTTGAGGAAGTAAGGGTGCCATCAAGGACATGTTCTTCTATAGCTTCTTCGTTACGGATTTGGACACGTTCCCTTTAAGAGTACCGAGAAGCCAATTCGGATCATTACTTTTTTTTTTCTTTCTGATTATTACCAGCGCTGCTGCCCTAAAACATCGTCGCCCCCACCCACGCTGTGCCCGTCTCAAAGCAAAATCTGATCTTTCGAACTGGGTAGCAATTGGTTAGGTTGGTTGATTGGTCATGGCGGAAGAACTCATGGAGCTCCACAATGTCCTGCTCAAGAAGGTCAAGAAAAAATCCCCCGATTTTGATTGCTTCGGAAATGCTTGTTTTGAATCGTAAGAAAGTGGGGGTGGAAATGGAATCGCGAACCAGTTTTGTTTCCTCTCATAGTGTTGGATTGGCTTTGGCCTAGGGTTTGATTAGAGGTTTTCTGATATGAATCATTATAGTGTTGGATTGGCTTTGTCCGATCTGCCAGTTATATCACCGGTTTCTGATTGTGATGATGACATGAGTGGATTGTTTCATGTCTGGGACTGAGCGAGAGGTTTGTCTGAGTGAATGGCGATGTTGAACCATGCCATGATGACCTTCTCTTCCTTTTTTTTTCAGGGGAATGTCACTCCGGAGGAACTGCAGGTTTTCGTCTCCATCAAGTCTAAAGCTGTCAGGGACTTTTCTATTGGAGCAGCAGCCAGCTCTCTTCTTGCTTGGGCAGGTTCTGCCTTCATCAATCACTGTATCTTTTGTTTAGTCTTGACATTAGCTAAGCAACGGAAAAATGCACAGTTCTCTATTAGATGAGGTTGACCATGTGCAGATGCCGGAATGATATCTTTTCATGAAATTGAATGAGAAAGGGATCTTACTAAACAAGTGGCTGTTGGGGCCTGTGTAGAGAAGAAGTCGAATCTTTCTTTTTGGAAGAATTAGTCATTACGATGATTTTGGTGCCTCAACAGCGTAGTTCTTTTTTTTTTACTGTGGTTGACATTTAGCTGGCAGCACTCCCTCTTATATGTAGGCATAGTTTTGATACTGATATGATGCAAACAGGCCTTCATTTCTTTTAGTAACGATGATACCTTTCCTTTCCAAAAAGTTTCTGTTTCTGGTTAGTTTCTTATCCCTGAGGAATTTGGTTTCATTTGTAGGAGTTCATACTCTTCATATGACATCTTTTGGTTGGGTTTCATTAGTTCTTCCCGCAATATAGGGATAACTTCAAATTATTTAGGTTATAATGTTAACTGATTTTCTCAGGGAATAGCTAGAATTTTTATTGTGTACGCGGAGTACATAGGCGCAAGCAAAGGCTTGTGATCATTCATTTTATTGTAAATATTAATTAATCTCTTATAGTTAGATTTGTTAAAATGATACGGCCATCCACCCCATATAGTAGCAGATATGGTATCTCCTTGATCAATTAGTTTAATATTGTGAATGTTTTCTGATAAGTGATACTGTTTCTTTTTTTTTCTTTTTTTCTTTTAGTTTTGTGTACCTTTTAAGAGCTTGGATAATCTTCCTTTGATATCTTTTTACTGTCATTTCTTCTGACCGGAAAAGGAGCTCTGTGGCAGTTAGTAGTTCTTATCTTTTGCCCTTCTACACTTCTCTGCAGCTACAAGGAGATTGAACCCTGTTATTCGGATTAGTCTCTCTGGGGGTATGGAAACATCTTCTGCTTCATATTCAAGAATCAGAGATTATGTGCTCATGTTAGGAAAGCATCATACTTTTTGCAGGAGCAGGTGCTACATTCGGCTTGTGGGCATTTTCACGGTCATTTAATTCTTGTATTGAGAATATTCTCTCACTTGAGGGAAGCCGGATGCAAAATGAATTAGCAAAAATGTATGACCCTTTTGCTACTTCTTGACTTCATCTGGCTGGGTTACTCTTCAATGTTCTTTATGTCTCAATATGTGTATGTTTTTCGTTCTTGTTATCCCTTATCTGTACTTGTCCTTTGTTGGTTTCACTGGATATATGGCTTCCCTTAATCCACTGAGAATGTATAAATATATAACTGAGAATGTGGTCACAATAACATTTCATTCTTATCACTGGACTGGAGCACGCCTACTATTGCAGAGGTGCTTGTGTCCAAAAATGGCATTACAATTACAACACTAGAACTGGAGATCTTCGTGCAAATGTGCATATTCTGAATGCTAGATGATGGCAGTTATCTTCCACTGTGCTTTGAAGTTGGTGCTATTTTCTTTTCCTTTTTGTGTTGAGTGTAGATATGAGACCGCAAGCCTTAACACATTGTAGTGTTAGCTCCTTAACTGATATGTGTTACGCATTTGTGCGTGTATACGTTCGACCACCTTCTCCTAGATCCTGACAGGTCAGTTGCTTTGCTCCTTGTAGATCATCTGTAGAGTGTTTACAGTAGGATGGCCTGACTATTTTGAGAGCTTTCTGATCTTTATCGCATGGAACATCAAAACAAGGTTTCACTCAGAATTTGGACCTTAAGGATATGCCCATGTTAAGTCCTTAGATGCTGTATGTTTCTTCTTGGCAATGCTACCATCCACACTTTGACCCTGTCATTCGGAGGAAATTTGGAGTTACCAACTTAGGCATGGTCGACAAGACATCTAAAGATTTGAACATTTAGATCTAAGCAATCCTGGTTCATGAACTCAGCATCATGAACTTCTGCCTGATAGACAACATTTAAACAGCCACATAGTGCGTCACAGGTAGAGGTTGTGACACCTACAATAGCTAATGTACATTTTAGATCCAGAAGCAATGACATTGCCTAACCACCCCGACCACCAAGTGAAGGTAAGTTGACAATTTTCTTTTGATGAGAGCTTGAATTGATGTCTTTTTTCCATTTTTGATTGTCATATTTTCAAGGTAATCCTAGGTTGGCGTGTTTTAAATGGAGAATCCATGTGGAGTTTCTAATCGCAATAAATAATTTTGTATGTAGTGTAGTCAGGAAATATCACCGCGACCCCAGCAGAATTCAGCAAATATCAAGACATTTCTATGCAGAGCAAGTTTTTGACGACTCTGCTTCAGACCTTCCAAAGTTAAGGTGGCGTTACCGTAGTTTCTTCAGTGATAGTTCTGCTGCCATGCAAAGAAATCAGGACAATGATGATCAACATGGGAATAATGACCAGCCATATGGTGGCGCCAACTCTCAAAATCCTCATAACAATATTTCTGATAATCTCGAAAACAAATCCAATGCAAGCAATGGGGACTCTGATTTTAAAGGCGCTGTGAAGTCGAAGGGCGATTCTGTGAGTAGAGCTATTTCTTTGCTATGCAAATGCAGACAGTTGATTTGGTACATAGTAAAGATTGAGTTCAAAACCATATTTAGCATCCAGAGCATCATTAGTTGTACTTAAATTCCTAGAAAATTCAAGTTGAACTTTTCTGTAGTTGTTTAATTCAAAAGAATGAGTAGAAAAGGCAACACACAGGGCATGGAGTTTCTTTTCTTTGACTTCCTGTTTGTTGATGAAGAAATAGACCGGGAGGTAATGTGAATTGTGTAGATGTGCATGCATGCCCACCTGCACTCAAACTCCATTATACCTTTTATCAAAGAAATAATTCAAATTATGGCTCCGCAAAAGAAAACTTGATTATGGCTCATTTTACTTCATTGTAGGTCAATCTTGGAACTGACATGATGGGAGATCCTCTTGATTGTGTGTTTGGTCCAACTTCAATGGAAGAAGTGATCCACATTTCTGGAAACAAAAGGGGGGAAAGAAGAGCCACCCCTCATAGAAAGTCTCGCCGTAAACATCGAATGAGGCAAAAGGAGGCTGTCGCAGATGTCTTGCATGCTTGAGTGCATTTGAATTAAGTTTGAATACAGTTGTGTAAATGGCCATTTAAATCTGGATCAGCTCTTATTTAGGCGGCTGCATCTACTGAAGAAGAAATTGTCAGTTTGTCTTTACCTTCACCTCCTTCATTTGCTTGAAGTCATCAGTCTATGGCCTCGAAATCCCAGGGGCATTTGCTGCAAGTATTAACCGAAAGCAACTGCAGTTCTATATGGGATCGTAGTCCCAGACAGGCACGAGCTTATCAGGCAATAAGACATCGAGGACGGATTCTATCAAGCATTCTGCTGTAGGTGAAGTTGTGGAGTCTTTGAAGTGGTAATATTCCATGTTTGTTCATTGGGCTCAAAACCATTGTTTACAGTGGTGCTTGGGACACTGGTGCTTTCCATGTGGTAATATTCCATGTTTATTCAGTGGTGCTTGGGACATCCACCTCGGATGCTTCCACCCCGGACCGGCCGATCTTGATCCCTTCGACCCTTGTTCGACGGATTTACCCAAGTACCCAGGGTTTTGGTATGGTGAACAGATGATTTTTGTCGTCTTCATCTGTGCTTCCAGGAACTTTCTGAATTTGGATGGTATCCTGGGTTTTGGGTTTGGGATTGGTATTGCGTGGGATGGCTGGGGGCAGCAGTGCAGTTGGGCTGAGAGGATACCAACACACGGAGACAGAGCGTGAGAATGGGGATGGGGAATGTTGGACTATTCCTCCGAATCACATTTGTTGGGTCTCTTCCCTTGGTGGCTTGTACATCACAAGGATCATCGCCATCATAGGCCAAGTTTTACTTCTGCGTGGGGATGGGATTTTGTTGAACGAATAGACCCCCAACCCCACCACCACCAATGGAGGGAGACACTTGCACTGAATATCATGCAATGTACCGACCAAACCAACGAAGAGAGTTGGGATGTCAGATAAGGTTGGGAACTGTGGGGGGAGAGATATGGATCAGTCGTCCTCCAACTTTGTGCATTCCCTCCTCGTCAAGGTCAAATGCCAAAAAGCACTTGAGATTTTCAAAGAGTGCTAAAAAAAGCAGGTCCTCGTGAAAAGCACGTTTGCCTTCACCACTCGTGGAGTTTATGTCCGGTCAGAATCAGTCCAGTATGACACGATACTGATTATGAGTCGTCAAGATTTTCATACTTACGTACTAACTTTATGCATGATGGGGTCATAAGCGGATGAAAGTGAGTGGACAATTTTTGTTATAATGGGGATGCATTGAGCTTTGCTCGGCTTTGAAAAAGTATAATTTTTTAAGCAAGATATAAAAACAATTTTGTTTACAAAATTTAAAAAATAAAAGTTACTAAAACATGAAATATTTACGACGAGAATGCGTTCATCCGTAACAAAACTCTTTACCGAGTTATATCCCGAACAAAAGATGAGAGGTGGGACGATGTTGTTTCTGTTCCATCTCGTTCCTGACTCGACCCACTTTCTATAAAAAACCAACCCAAGAGACTCCAGGCCTTTTTATCCCCACCTCCCCTCCCACCCCCTTCTCTCCCCAACTCCCCATCTCCCTCCCGTCTCTTACATGACCTCGGACTGTACCAGAATTCCCCCCAAGTCCCCGCCTTTCTACGATTTCCCCTACACCCAGTTCTCCCAAATGAAGATCCATCCCTTACCCACCACCAAGAAGAGGAACATCGCCATCCATCACCCCACCCCCTCCACCGGCTCCCTCGGCAAGAAGCTCAGGAGGCTCCCCCACATCTTCAGCCGGGTCCTGGAGCTTCCCTTCAGGTCCGACGCCGATGTCGTGGTCGAGGAGAGGCCCGAGTTCTTCCGCTTCGTCGCCGAGACAGACGGCTTGGCCTCCGGCGTGGTTGCCCACGTGGTGGAGATCCACCCCGGGGTTACTAAGATTGTTGTCAGGCCTCGCGGTGGTGTCCGGGTGTGGGACCTCGACAGGTTGGAGCTCGACGTCTGGCGGTTCCGACTCCCGGAGAGTACCCGGCCTGAGCTGGCCAGCGCTGTCTGCGTGGACGGGGAGTTGATTGTTACGGTGCCGAAGGGCGAGGACGACGAGGACGATGATGGTGATGGTGATGATGACGGGGATGAGGATGAGGATGAGGATGAGGACGCTGAATATGGGGATGTTTGGGGCGAAGGCTCTGAGAATGACGATGTTGATGATGATGATAAGGATAGGGGTAGGCTTGTCAGTGTACAGTGAATGATGATAGCTTTTCTTCTTTTGGTTGTGTCCCTGAACGTTGTCGATCGGGGTTTTTCTTCGGATGGGAACGTTTTTCTTTTATGTTTTTGTCTCACAAAAATGCCCGGAGATGAAGTTCAAGTTCATCTCCAGTTCGTATCATTTTGATGAATCATGCAGAAAAGCAGTATTCTGTTCTGTTGCCTGGTTAGCAAGTGTTGGCGATCTCTGGGTTTCGAGTGCTAAGCTCTTTACTCTCGCTGTCAATTTTGGTGTTTTGAGTTAAGCTTCCTGATGATAAATTGTGTTTCCCAGTGATTGTCTCTACGAGAAACTTAGCGCTTGGCTGGTCAAACTGTCTGAGGTTTCAGTGGAATTAGTTGTTGAATGGATGTCCGGTCTTGGAGAGATGGAGAGGTAGCCAGATAGCATTGTGTTTGCTGTACCAGGCAGCTTGTGTGATGGCAATGGGGATGGTTTTTTTGCATCTTGTTTTGATACGTGGGATGAAGTTAGGTTTCGTATCTGCTGTCATGTCATGTGATGTTCTTTAAGGTAAGCTTAGTGATTTGTGTGCCATCAGACAAGTAAGGTGATGCCTATTTTTTTAGAGTTTGTTCTCTGGTGCAAGATCTGGAATTCTTTTAATTCTCTTGAGAAAAGATGAGTGGTGAAGATTTTCACTTTGCATCTTTGACAGTGTATTCTGATGTTCTCACTATGTGTGGCGCATACCGCATATTGGCATGCTTAGATTGTTGAAACCAAACCTTATCTTGTACCATTACCATATCAGGAATCTCAAGGGCCCTTTATTCCTTCTTCATTTCATTTCATTGCATTTCAGAATCTTTGTTTTCTGTCAACATGTGGTGACCACCACTCCACCCAGACGTCTAGTATCTTCTCTTTGACAGAAGAAGCTCATCCCCAGTGATCATTGATCGTTAACTATAACTGCGAAATCTTTAACCATATGCCTTATTCCTTGCCCAGCAATCCATCTCAGAGTTCGCTTGAAAATGCCACCCTCAGTGCTGGAATGGCAACTTTACTGCTACGGATTGTTGTCCCCATGTTGAACCTTTCAAACGCTTTAATTTGGCACTCATACCAACTGGTAGACTTTCCTGTGTTTTGCTGCACCAGCAAAAATACCAGCCTAATTACTATTTCTTCATTGGGACAATTGCTGGCCGACCTATAAGTTCTAGCTTAAAGGACATGGTCTTAACACCCATTTAACATGCTCGGAATTAACATGTTGTGCGGCTGGCGTATCCATTTTGACATGTTCTGCTTCAGCTGAGATGGAGAAGTGGTATCGTCTCAGCAACTGGTTTTGGTCATCTTCTCCTTCTTAAATGCATGAAGAAAAAGAAGGTTTTTTTATATATACTTTATGATTACCAATCAAACGCGTGCTGGATGACGTGCTAAACGTTTCATTCCATTTTTCTATTCCGCTGAAATTGCTAGGCCAACTCTCATCCCTTCCTTTTTAGGAGAACCCGTCATTGTCTTAGTCGTCTTCGCTAGTGCCGTGCCCCTTCTTGTCTTGTTTTCTCGTCTCGTGTTGCCTCGTCTTGCCCTGGTTTCTGGTTCATCGATTACAACACAGCAATTTGATGGTGAATCCAATGATGAATGATCCTTCTGGGGCTGTCTCAGCAACGTTTGTTTTACTGAAACTGGAACAGCTCTATTACACTGTTGAGATGCTCTGCTGTAGGAGTCTTGATATTACAACATTTGGCTGGTGTGCCCGCTGTTAAACCGAGAAACTTGAGCAACAGAGCCGGCGCCGAGGGGAGCAATTATGGATTTTATACAAAGGGTAAATATTGCAGACTAATGAGAAACACAGCAAGAGAATAACCAAGAGCCCATATTCATATCAGATTAACAAAACTATCAACTAAGCAAAAGATTTGAATAATTTGGTGGAGCGATATCGTCCAAGCATGAGCGTGATAGCTTCCTTCCCCTGTTGGCTGAGCAAATCAACTGAACCTAGTCCATCTGGCTCTGTTTGGTTTGATTTTGCTGACCTGTTAGGACTTCAGCGGGTATTCTCAATGAAAGAAAACTCGGGTCAAATTTTCCATAACAGAAAGCAAGATCTCTCCTGCTTTGTTTACCTGCACCGGCAAAAATTTTCACGGGAACACGATCGTGGTTGTTCTTTAGGGTTCTATATCGACGCCAAAATGTTCTTTCAAGAAGCTCTTTGAAGTTCTTCCGAACCCGTTGGCCACTTCCTTCATTTCCTTGAACTTCTTCATTTCCCGCTTTATTTGTTCCTTTCTGCTTAACACAACGTTGAGCAGGTCATCAAACTCGGAAGACAATGACTGCCGGGCCAATTCTGAGCTCTCCTCCTCAAGCTGCTGGTGTAGATTCTGGAGATAATTTTTGTGAGCACCAAACATATCCTCTGCAATCTTGTACTCAAGGTCCTGAGATTTTTTCAACTGCTGGAGGACCTGAGTGATCTCCTCATCAAGCTTCAAGGATTGGATTTGATAATCGTAACACACTGGCTCGTTCAGAACCACATCTGGTCCAACATCAAAATCTATGGAGTCTGCAACCTCTATTGTACGATTTCCTTTTTCAGAAATGTCTGTGGATCAAGAACCAGATAGAACATAATAAGCTTATGACATAGATACCAAATGAAGTTGAAAGCGGAAGTGACTCCAAAGTGAAGAAGAGAAGGAATTCTTCTGTGTACAATACCGGCAAAAGAATGAACAGAATCATGAAGTACCTGGGGGGCATTCTTGTGTCCAAATCTCTTCCAATGGAGTCCCACTTTTTAACTTGATGTAAAAAACAGAGAGTATCAAACAGATCATCAAAGAAGGGAGAGTTATATGAAGAAAGGCAATAGAAATTCTCTTACCTTGGTCAACGCAGATTCAAGACGGCTTAGCAATGGCTTAGCAGCATCCTTCTGTGAACCTTGTAGAATACAGACACCAAGATTCAAAACTTTCTCAACCTTGTCTCTAGAATCGATTGATCTACATGTTTCCATCATTTTCCAGATATGAGTTATTAGTTCAGTGCGCGAGTCACAGCGACGACAAAAATATTCAGCATCTAACCCAATGCTGCCTCCAACTGATCCAGCCACATAAGCATGGAGGGCGCAGTCCATATGTGCTAAATGACCACATATGTTACCATACACCAGCGACTCGCATTTGAAAAAACTGTACCGTTGGTTGATAGAATCAGTCGTCTTGTAACAGAGAATACAACAACAATCTCGGCAAAAACCGGGCATGGAACAGCACATATCGCAAGGCATGCAAGCCACATTGGGTTTCTCTGGATCGAGGTCCAAGCTGCTACACATCTTATTTTGAGCCTTGCAGCCCATGGCTCCACTGTTAGAATCTGAGCTGGCATGCTCTATAGTCACTTCATTAGGGACATTACAAAACGATTGCCTCTCACCTAAACCTGAAGGAAGAAAAATGAAGTGGTGTCATCATTGGCACATGCATAGAGTAGACTGTTGATGGAGTATATAAATCACGTGACTGTGTCATCGATACCCAAAGAATACACAGCCAGGTCAGATTTCCAAAACACTCTTTTAAAGTAATCAATCTTCTCACAATTTAGATGACCGGGACTTCAATGACGTACAATGGGTAATGAAAAATACCATTTGAGATTTTTGAAAAAGATACATCAAATGTCTCACTTCGAGCAATAACCAATAAATACTTTTGATTACATAACGGACAGAATCTCTTTGAAATAGAACAGAGTAAAGAAACGAGTTGAACTAAAATATAATCCAACCTTTTCCCATGTGAATCCACTTTGCAGGAACCATCCAAGTGAAGGATGCAAAGAATGCCCCAACATCCATGTTGGGAAATTCCTCCTTGAGGTATCGCGTGACTGCAACTTTGCTTGCGAATCCAGATTTATAACGGGTGTTCTTACTTAGTCTGGAAGGTAGATAAAGAAACCTATCTCGGTGATAGCCTGTTACGCTAACTCTCCTTCCCACCCGCCACCTCCAGTTATCCCCGGGCAAAGGGAAATCTTCTGGGGCATATGGCAGACCTTCGCCCTTTTCGGTCATCGTGGAAAACAAACCATCGTCTTCCACTCCAGAGGTTTCTTCATTATTCTCTTGAGAAACTTCGACTATTCTAGGGTTGCGCTTCATCTATAATTTTTTTGAAACGAAGTCACCTGGCATTTCAGAAGACATTTAAATTTCCAATGAAAGATATCAAACGAGCAAACACAAATCCTATGGCAATATCAAACGGGTTTCTTCATCACAAAAGCTATAAAAAACACTGCTTTCATTGCTCTTCCACAGGCTGAATCGCACCCTTCAGGGTAACTGCAAACAGCATGACCACAGGCATACACTGCTAATGGTCCAAAAATCCACACCTTCCAACACAACTTCCGGCAAAGGAAACATTTCATCTACGGAGCATTAACTAATCCGGATTCTCCTAGGCATAACCTCCGGTAGCTTGAAAATGAGAGGCTTTGTTCCCTAATCGGACAAAGATTCCCATAAATGCACAGCCTCTGCTACAAAAACGCGTCGGCTAATCCAACAAAACTTCCACGCAGACAAGTCGATCGAGATAAGAGAAATCACGACCCAGCTCTCAATCACCCGAGCCATGGACAATAAAGCCACGTTCTTTCGACAACCAATTGCTCTAAATCGCCATATCGACAGGACCCAGGACGGGAACCGTTCATCGCAGCCGGCACGAGAACTTACAATCTAATCCCAGAAAGCTCAAACAAAGCAAATGAAGGGAAAAAAGAAGAGAAAGGGTGAGAAGCACAACCAGCACCCGTCATATTCATAATCACCTGTTGGATTCTCCGGGAAGAGTAACAGGCCGAGACGGATCGATCTCCGGCGAGGCGAGGCGAAGCAAGCAACCTTGGAGGAGTCAAGAGAGAGATCGAGATGGGAGAAATGAACGAGGAAAAGACTGGAGAGATGTGATTTCGTGGTCCGTAGGAACGGGCTGTGTGAACGTGAACAATATAAAATCCAGCTAAAGAGAAATGTCGGGTCGGGTCGGGTAGTTCAACTAAAACACGGGTGTTAGTGTGCTCACGGGGATTATTATAAATGCCGCCAGCTCGCTCTTACAATCGAGTTAGGGCGTGCGTTTCGGAACCTAGAGATAATGGCGGCAAAAGGGGCATGCCTCAACCACGTCTCCAGAGAGTCCTCGGACATGCCCAGTTCTATAAACATGTAATACACGCGGTCCTCCCGGTCAAGTTTCGATCTTTCATCGGAATCAGTAATCGGGTTCTGTAAATTTGTCCTTTTTGGTGTTTGAGGAGGGGGGGGGGGAGCGCTATGGGTTTGGAAGCGCCCAACTTCGGAGAGTTCAAGGTGACATGGCTGGGCCTGCCTTCGTCTCCTTCGCCATGCACCTCATTCAGAGATCGTCGGAAACCAGGCTCCCCGAGGGTCCGTACAGCGCGGCCTCGCCAACCATCGACCCCAAGCACCTCCCCAGGGGGCACCTTATCTGTTTCTCCGTTTCCAATTTCGAGTGTTTTGTGTAGGCGCTCGAGGTAATTAGTTAATTTGGTCTTCCGGAGGATTGAGGGGCTGATTCATTTCTTGTGGGGATTACTGATCCTGATTGATTATTAAGATGTGATTATTAGATTGGAGTGTAACTGTAGTGGAAATGGATTTAGTTTGGCTCTAAATTCCGCAAAATCGCGGAGACTGAGAAATTGGGTGGGTGATCTTTTAGACTAGGTTAAGTGTGATATTTAGGAAAATGAGCTATGCAGAGGGAATATTAAAGAATCTGTCGATTTGCTGGGGAGTCTCCTTTGGTATCTCTGCACATTTGTTCATTTCATTCCTTTACAAGGATCGTAAAATTGATTCATGCCAGTCTAATTTGACTTTGGATCAGTGTTCGCTCTCTATCAAGCCTATTGGATGTAGAAATAACAATTTTATGATCTCTGAATTGGGTGTGTGAACTTGTTTTTCTGGAGAAGACCTGTTCAATTCCGGGGATTATGGAACTTTGCAATACTATTAGAGTGAGGGGATTTCGCTTGTCACTACAACCAGATACACTCGAAATTTGGCTTGAGATATGGAGGGTTTTGTTAACCTGAAGAAGAGACTGCGGAAGCAAACTCTGGTTATATTCGTGGTCATGTGAAATTGTCTCCTCAAAATTTTGATCGATAATTGCAGGATAAGGGGATTCAAACCTTTCAGAGGTCACTGCCAACCGGGAAGGTCAAGCAGGTCTTCTTCTTTGATTAGATGCAAATGTGGCCATTCATCACCATATCGTCATTAACCACTAATTTGTCTTTTCCTTCACCTAATTCTGTCTAATCGCCTAAACTAAACCAACACTCCCTTCTCTAACTAAAATGGGACTTAATACCATCATCGTTACAGTAATTTACACGAAATTTTCTTGGCTTAACCCAATCATATGTTCATCTTTGGACATTAAGTCTCTAGGCCAGCCAATAAATGCCCAGTGGGGTGTTGAATCGCAAATTAGAACGCGACAGAATATTTCTCATGGAAGGCCTAAAATTCTCGCAGAATGGCGTAAACATTCTATACTATTCCTTTCGTAATTATGCAAACTAAACACACCATTTAACTTATTTATCCCCACTTCTGGTGCGGTGCACCACACCGAGACTTAGGGGAATGTATTCCTTAATTTCCTAAATTATGATTATATTTCAACAATATTTTTTTCTTTTTTCAAATCAACCTAAAATCGTTCCTTTCTCCTATTTTACTTGTATTTTGGATTAAGGGGGGGTGATGCAGATGCAGAACTCCTGTTGTTGGGGAGGGTCCAACCTGCACGTGGTGTCAGATGATTCTCATCATCACGATGAGAGTGACCAAGAGAGTACCTCCACCCAACTACTAAGGACTGCACAATCAATCCCATCGCCATTTCAGCAAAGCAGAATCCTCCACCCCAAAACTCCATGGTCTACAACATTTCCTGAGCCTAAGCCTATGCCTTCATCACATGACCAACGTTTTTTTTAGAGAGAAAGCAGAAGGAAAATGAGCTGTTCGACCCGTTTCGCACAGAACGAAAGCAAATTCATTCCCATTGGACCTGATGTACTAAGGATTAACAAGTCCACACCCATTCATGCCACGAGTTCCAGAGGGGTATGAACCAGAGTTCAGCCTACCATTTCAGCTCGCCGGACCTACAAGGACACCTTGCGAGGAACCTTCCTTCCGGCCACCCTCATCGCTCACTTCACCGTCGGGTTTCCTTACCCTGATCTTGTATTGAGTCTCCAGGTCAGCAATTTCCTTCTTCTTCTTCTCTAGGGCCTCATTTAGCCTAGCAATAACCTCCTCCAGACCTTCCTTATTGCGAAGGACTGCAGGGAGAACTTCCTTCACGGTTCTCTCAACCAGTACTCCTCCAATCATTCTATAGCACCGTCTCGAGGGGTCTAGGGGCTGGATAGCATTGATGACCAATGAATGCTCACTCACCTCCATCTCCAGCTCGGTAATTTTGGAGTATATTTGGTTTAGCTCTGTCCTTAATGAGCCATAAATGGTGGCCACCGCTTGCTCGTTCACGGGCTCCTTGCCAGCCATATTAGTCCCCTGCGGCGAAAGCAACCATCAAATTTAAAAAATATAATGTATGTGCGTGTTGCGTGTTTATTCATGAGCAGGAATAAAGTAGGAACATGACTGCAATCCTGAGTAACAAGCATGAAAAGGGAACCAGAAAAGGCCATTTGATAAATCATGCCCATCCCAAAAAGACTGAACAAAGCAATCGTCATAATGCCAACTAAGAAAACAGTGAAACTTCAGCTGAATTCAATCAAAATGGAAGATATAATAACTTTGAGATTCTGCAGGAAGAACCAAAAGCTTCCAATTCTTAGATTGTTTAATCTATCGTATAACTAAATTAATAATTAAAGAAAATGGACACTTGGTTTTTGTTCGAAAGAAGAATGCCCTACTACAGGAATCTCCCCTACATGCTCGTGCTACAGCGACCTCATATAAATTTTGCAGACAAGCACTTCCGGATCCTAAAAGCTATAATGCTTTTGACTAATCCACATTGCAACTGATTCGGTAAGCTACGTGTTCGGTGCACGTGCACACAATACCCAATGCAAACTAATGAAAATAATAATAATCGATGCATAAAAAATTGCAAGTCCTGAGCAGATAACTGTCCGGTCGGATCAATAAATTGAGATCAATCCGATAAACTGAAAAAAAAAAAGAAATGCCCCATTGTGATTCTAATGTCCATCTCCCGGAACAAGAACACACAAATCATCTGATTGAGGTTAGAATATACTTGTTTCAAGTGTCATTGAAGGACGAGAGAAGGAAGTGGCAAAAAAAAAAAGAGCCCCAAGGATAGCTGAGATGCAATGGCAAAATAGAAGAAAGACAGCGGTCAGGAGCGAGAGAAGCAAAATCATTAACATGAGGAAGCACTCAACCAAAGGTAAAGGAAATGATCCCGCGATAGCAGGATCAGCTGATGCAAGCTTGGACAGAAATCCAGGGAGTAATAAACTCATCTACAGCACTGGGCAACATTTACAAGTCGAGAGCAGCGGGAAAACCCAGAAACCAGGATTAAGGAATTCACAAACCCAAATCGACTTCCCCCAAGCAATTAAAAAGAAAACCCCCCAAAGAAATGGCCGCAAAAGATTTCCCATTTCACAGGGAAGAAGAAGTCAGGAGGGATCAACCCGTTTTACCTAATTATTCTGGAAATCCGAGTTGGGAGGGTGGCAGGCAGATCTGGACTTTCGTCGGCTTCCCCCCTTTTCCGATTTAGGGTTTCGTTTTTAATTTATGTAAAGGAGGTCACACCATTACCATCCTCTCCTGCTTTACCTAATTTTACTGAACACAATTTGGAATGTTAAAAGAGTTAAATCGATTATTATTATTATTATTATTATTATTTATATATATATTTGAAGGTAGAAAAAGGGGAGCCTCTTTCTTGTTGCTATGATCCATTGGTAAAAGATCCCTTTTCTTTTTCTCAATAGGAGAAACAATACCAACTGTGTAATCACAAAGGCATCCACCACGAACTGACTCTCACGCTCATCCTCACTCAGCTCATGCCTCAAACGTCAAGCTCTCCGCCTCCTTCCTCACGGACTCGAACAGCACCGACGATAAGTACCTCTCCCCAAAGCTCGGGAACACAACCTTCACCCATGCCACAGATGCCAGTCAGAAAGGCCCGGGTGCCAGAAACACCTCAAATCTATGGTTGATCCGAAAGTAAGCTAACTTACAACAATGAGTTTCCCGGCGTTCTCCGGCCTCTTGGCAACCTTGATTGCTGCGGCCGCTGCAGCACCAGAAGATATACCCACCTGCAACCGAGTTTCGGTTGAGAGATGTCCAGCCACCAGATGACAAGAAAGCAACACACTGCATTGACACTTTTGCATAGTAAAGTTTAGCATTAACTTACAAGTAAACCTTCCTTCAGAGCAAGCTGCTTCGCAGTTTCGATTGCTTCGTCACTTGATATCTGTAGAGAACATGGTGGTGTAAGGTCCAACAGACAGAATCCAATTCCACACGAACAATGGGAAGGACACTTCTATAAGATCATAAACATAACAAACTTACAGAGTTCATGATGGCGATAAATCAGAAAAGTTTTACCTGAATAACGTCATCAATCACATCGACGGCTAAAACACCGGGAACAAAGCCAGCACCTATTCCTTGAATTTTATGTGGTCCTTGACAGATTAAAAGAATACAAGGGTAGATGTCAGAGATAGAATGCACACTATGAACAACACATCCATCATTTGTTGGAATCCAATTTACTAAATGAGTTCAGAAATATAAGGTACTTTCTTTCTCATAAATCCATAAAAACATGGCAAAGAATCCAAATAAGAGAACTAGATGATTAAACCATGCATTTTTGTTTTGGTTAGACGGTGAAATTGAAAAACATTCATCAAGTTATGGAATATGACAGCCTTGGATGGAAGAAAGATTAGAGGAAATCTTATTAAAGCTGTTCCATCCAGAATTTTAAACTGAGATCCTGATAATGAAAAGTAACTCGACGAGAATTTTATGATCAAGGACCTGATTAAAGATAAAGAGAACAATAGAGAAGCATGATAAAACTGAGTATAAGCCAAGCCTTGCGACAGATCAAACAGGAAACTGGTAAGAGAGATAAAAAGTCTTCCAAGAGCAGAAGCTTTCTTACCTGGCTTTCCTCCAGATAGCACAGGACTTTCAACAGGTTCAACACCGTAAAGCTAGCAGAGAAAAGACCAATTGTAAGAAAATTACATAAAGAATGAAGACCAAAAGACCAGTAAATAAACCCTGAGTTCCTGCTAGACAGATAATGCCATGTTGTCAAGGAGTATACCTTTATCTCAGGGTTTTGCTCCTTCAGATACTTCCCAACACCGGTAATAGTCCCGCCGGTGCCAATACCAGAAATGAAGGCATCTACTTTGCCATCTGTGCCTTGCCAAATCTCTGGTCCAGTGGTTTCATAATGTATCTACAACAAAAATTCCCAAGTGAACTTTAAATTTCTCGAACAATTTCCTACATTAACTATAAGCAATGGCCATGATATGGTACAAACCTTGGGGTTTGCAGCGTTCTCAAACTGTTGAAGAATGTAAGCATTGGGAGTCTTGGCCAAAATCTCCTCTGCCTTCTGCACAGCCCCCTTCATCCCCTTGGCAGGATCAGTAAGGACCAACTCTGCCCCAAAGGCACGGAGAATCACTCTCCTCTCTAGAGTCATTGAGGCAGGCATTGTGATAATGAGCTTGTAGCCTTTGGCAGCTGCCATGAATGCCAACCCAATTCCAGTATTTCCGCTTGTTGGCTCAATCAACACGCTCTTGACCAATTTCAAGGACAACAAAGGAAAATTTTACACTAAATCAGCATAAATGCTTTATTGAACAAAATATTGGCAAAACCTACTAGTTTGCTAAGGCGGATCATATATAGGAAAGGAGCAAATGATACATATAAACAATCATGATATAAGAATCTAATGGTAGAAAGGCTGAACATCAATTCTTCAAGTGAAAGGCTAATGAGTTCATTCACTTGATGAAGTCAAGTACCTGTCCAGACAGACGCCGAAACTCTAGTACAATGCATGACTGGTACTAAACCATGCCCACCATTAATCTCACAAATTGTGGATGCATGCAGGTTGCAATCAACTGAGTTCGAAAGCTTCGAAATCACCCACATCTCAAGAAAGAAGAACATGCTCGCAGACAAACTAGCTAAAGAAGCAAGGCACCAAGAAGAAAAAGCTATCACTTTTCTTTTCCCACCGGATTTTGTGATAGATGATCTTCATAGGGATATCCCCTCTTTTGAAACCTATGATGGTGTAACCTAACGCTTCTACTATGATCTAATATCATCTCATTTCTACAAAAAAAAAAAGAAGTCAAGTACCTGTCCGGGTGTTATCAATCCACGAGCTTCAGCATCCGCAATCATGCTATAGCCAATCCTATAAAATAATAAATCCAGACATCACGCCTGATTAGTTAAAGCCATAACCTATTCTCTATTGGAAATGAAGATATTCCAAATCTCGCATTCCAAAATAAATTCTGACCTACATTTCTATTTCAATAAGTGATTATAATCCAAGAGTCACACAACACCATACAAACGAATTGCCAGGTTAAAACGCACCTGTCTTTAACACTAGAGCAGGGCTCCATTCCTTCAAGCTTAGCCGCAACCCGGGCAACACACCCATCCACTACACTGTTGAGGTACACCAGAGGGGTTTTCCCAATCAGCTGCAGAACAATTGCAAGACAACAGAAAGTCAAGAAACACAACAACAAGCCAGGAAACAAAGAAAGAATGGCCGACCAAACCTCGGTAATGTCCTTCGCGATTCCGGGCTTCTCGAACGCCATCTCAGATAATACACAAATGGGCTGCGAGCACAAAGGAAAGCAAGAATCCAGAAGATCTCACGCCAGGAAGCCTAGAAGACAAACAAGAGTAGGCGAAAGAAACCGAAGCAAAATTTACTCCAGAAACAAGAAAAGATCCAATCCAATTCCAGACCCACAGAAATCCGAATCCCCACTATAACCCACGAGCTGTGGGGCTCACGAGTGTTGAAAAGATCGACGACTTCTGTGTAAAAGGACGGGCCTTGCCACCTTTTTTACAGAACCCGACAAACAAACGACGGCCTTTTCCCAACCACACATTACCTCGAACGACTCGGGAAGGAATTTTGTCCGAACCCAAAAGCAGGAATTCACCAGAGGCAGGCACCGTCAAATGCTATGCCACTGCTTATATAGGAGAGAGGACGTGAGGGGTTGGCAGAAAAATCGAACTTTTTTTGTCCTCGTCCCTCCGGAAAATCATCGCCTTTCCTTTCAGGAAAGGAAAAAAAATAGTCACGCATAGGAAAAGATAGACGGATAACGTTTTTCGACAAGGACCATGAATCTGGTCCTGGTTTCAGGCATCATTAAAAGGTTGAACAGGGACGACAATAAGACGTCGGACTCTCTTTTTAGGCAATAAAAACCAAAACGTCAGAAACGGGGGTCAAAGGGAGTCGCAATCCTCGTCAGAAGATGACGACGTTAGAAAGAAAATTATGGCAAGATATTATCTGGTCCCGCCATTCACAACCATACTTGCAAAAAGATGTTATTTTGACTACCCCCCACCGCAACCCAGGCTTCCTGTTCCTGGATGTTATTGGACCTCCGAGGATCATGATCCTATTTTATTACTAGCATGACATCAGAATCATAGTCTTAACTTAAAGCACATGCGGCTACCTGTTTCTGCACCCTACACCCTGGCAGTACCCCGGCCCTCATTAGTCACCTGTGCCTTCCCCAGCAGAAGCATAGCAATGGGAACAATCGCATGAAACAACACGTTGACAAAGGGTCCTGTATTCTACCAAGCTATTAACTTCGTATAGAGGTGCCATTGATTTATCGCTACAGTTTTCATCACATCAGAGATACAGATATATATTTCGCACCAAAACTGCGCTAGGACAACAGATGAAATCCACACACACGGATACAGAAGGCTGGCTACCCATCACCAACAAAGGTTAGTGGATTACTAACAACGCCAAGTGGTGAAGGGGGGGGGGGGAATTACTCCGCAAATTTATTATCAACACTGATTACCGTCTTCTTGTGTTTCGCCAAAGCGTCCTACTGGTAGTAAGCCGGCTGATAAGCTGCTGGCGCCATACCGTTACTATAGCAACCATATGCGGGGTAATTCAACGGAGGAGGAGCAGGGTATGATGATCCACCAAGGGGAGCCGAGGTGGCTTCTGGCGAGAATGCATAAGGGTTTGTCGGCAAGCTCAGGCTGCCAAACATCGGGGGTGGTGGGTGGAACGGCGGGACTGCCATGGGGTACTGGCCATGTGATGGAGTTCTGACGAATGTGGTGGTGGCAGCTGGGAAAGGTGAGACGTATGCGTTTGCCACATGGTCAGCTTTCGCAGGTGTCGGTCCATTGGTACTGACCCTTATTCTTTTGTTGGCAGGAACAGAGCCTGCTTGCCTCTTCTTATCATTCTTCACCTTCTCCAGCTGCTCGAGGCGCTTCATCAGATTTTCTGGTGGGAGCTGATCCTCGAGCTTGTACTCTTCAATGCACTTGATGACAGCTCGCAGTGCCGACTGCTCTTTACGCACAGCTACGTTCTGTTATCAGACATTGAATGCTGATAAGCAAACTTTTGAATCAACAATAAAGAATGAAACGTGGCACAGCATACGAAGATAAGTTTCATACAATATCTCAAGCTAAACTAAGGACCATGAAATCTCGAAAATATGATAATCATTTCAATATAAGATATGAATGCTACAAATTATTTGTTAAAAGGAACAGCAACAAATAACAAAGATATTTCACCAAAACTTCATAAAGAGCAATGTTAAGGAACAAAAGAATACCGCAGCATGAACAGCATTATTGGGATACTCGAATATAGTAGCTGCAGCCTTCTTTGCATCCTTAAGAAATCCCTTCAATAGAGGAACAGGGGGGAACTTGTGGACAAGACCAACTTCGTAGGTGAAGTGCACTGCATCAAGCTGCTGTCCCCTGCTTATTAGCTCCTTTATGATATCTGTCAAAATAATGCAAAAAGTTAGCCAAAGGAATTTGGACATTCCTCACCAAGCTAAGAAATGCACGCAGATCCAACTGTGGAAACTACTAGTACCTCAAAACATCAAAGCACATGAAGATATGTCTATTTAAGCAGTTGCGATAACCATTCATGAACTCAATCCCATAAAATAACACCCAAAACATGGTCTTGGAGGGATAAATAAAACCAGAATAATAGAGCTCGCAAGATCAAAATTCAAGGTAATCGCACTGTTTAAGGTGAACCATTGTAGAAACTCCAAAGCATGGGGAAACACTTCTTTTTGCCGTAAAAAAAAGAAACAAAGAAAAAACTCAATAACCTCCTAATGCAAACCAGAATGTTCCCAAAAGCAAGGACATGGAAAATTAATGCGGCCATACCAGGCATTGTACTCTCCAACCCAAGGGAAACAGCCAACTTGGGCATTTGCTTCCTCCAGGCCAATGCAATCACCAGCTTCCTATAGAAACCCAAGTCTTCTTCCTTCACTATGCCAAACGTCACTAGATGCTGCAAGAAAGTATGGACATCAGGTGTCCGGACATTCTCTATCCCACCCCTCTCCTCCAAGCTCTCCTTCCAGGTCTCTGCAATCTCCTTTGCCTTCTCCCTCACAATAGGCGTCACCATGATCCTCTGCTTCCCTATCACGGGATCAAGAATGACAGGTATCAAGCTCTCCAGTATCAGCACACAAGCCCAACCCAAATCATTCACGTAGCCAATCCCACTTCCTTGGGTATGTGCCCCCTTCTGACCAATCTTCACCGCCCTCTTGTCGACCGGAAACACCTCCGAGATCGCCTCAAGAACAAACTTTGGTGGATCAACACACTCTGCGAGTGCAGCCGGCATCTTCTCCCTCAACAAATCAATCTCCTTCTTCTTCCCGGCCAAGAACCTCAGCAACTCCCTGGCCTCCATCCTGAGGCAGAAATTCCTCATGACAGTCAGCAACCCTTCGCCGTCATCCACCTCACCGAGCAACACCACCACCTCGGTCCTCCCCCCCTCCTCATCCTCCTTCTCTGCCTCCTTCCTCTTCTTCTCAAGGAAGTCCAACGACAACCTCGTGTTGCGCTCAACCCGCTCGATCTCCATAGAGACGCTGTCCCCAATAGTGGTCTCGCGGCGGTCGAGCGCGGATAGGGAGCTCTCGGTCTGCTCATCAAGAGAGTGGAGCTTGAGTTTGAGCGAGTCGGACTTACGGCGGAGGTTATGTTCCAGGGAGGTGAAGTGATCGGAGAGCTCCTTCCAGAGGAGAGTGCACGAGGTCATAAGGGAAGTCTGACGCTGGAAGTCGTGGAAGGAAGGAACAGCATCGGCGGCGGAGGGGGGGGAATCGGGGTCGGAAACCTCGCCGGGATCGGGTACGGACCCCATGGTAGGGTTCCGGCGGAGGGCTGAAGGGAGGAGGAGGAAGGAAAACCTGATTGAAGTCGAGGTGAGGGATTTAAAGGGGCAAAGGAGGAAGACGGTGACGTGGACGCATCCAGGGCAGGCCGCGTGGCTCGGGACGACATTCGAAGGGTTTTGCCCCTTGGAGTAGTTACAATTTTGCCACTTGCGTTCAACTAAAATTAAAAACAGCTTGAAAACACAACTCATTTGTCAATTGTAGATGAAAAAATGAACGCCTTCTCCCCCCTCGTCGTCATCACGCGGGCTGACTTAGATGAACCTACTTCACATTGCCTCCCTCTATCCATGCCAAATACACCAGAAAGTAGTCCCTCGAGACCACCACCCCACCCCCTAACTTCAAAGTTCAAACCAAATCATGATGGCGACACAATTGACAGAGTTAGGCGAATGTGGAAAGTCGGCCCCCTCTTACTCTCTTTTAGGCCGGCAGGGACGAGGATAACGAGATTTCTCGGACCCATCATTTGCAGCAAAAAGCTCTCACACTTTAAGCTCATAGCTACCATTCCATTCATCAACCAACTACCCCGAACAACGATTCTGCAAGCCTTGCCATCAAAATGACTCGACAACAAGACCCATCACAGTCGCCTCAACATGAGCAATAACACCCAATATACAAATACACACCATACCTGGACGTAGCTACCATCGTCGTTACGCTTCGCTTAACGGATGGTACGCATGCCTCAGAATATGCAACTTCCATCGGACAATCACACGTTGACAAGAGGCAATAATTTCACACGGTAAAAGTGGAAGATTAACCAAAAGCTGTCACCACCGCCCACAACCCCTTTTTGTGACCAGCAGAAGTAAACAAAAGCACATGCTTATGTACAAACACCTCACATCAAAGCAATATGTCCATCCTTCAACCCAAAGGAGCCATTCCATAATAAATAATGAAAAGAAACTGTCGTGGAAAAGTAAAACTCCCTTCAATAAAAACAGGACGCCTGTCCTGACCAGCATCTGGCATTTCATGCTGTAAGTACTAAAACAATGCATTTAGTTTGGGGGATGGAATAAGTAATGAAATGCATCTGTAGAAAAGGGGAGTCATCCCACAAGTAACACACTAAGGAAAGAAAATAGATAGAAGAAAATTCATGGAGAAATGCCGTTCAAGCTCGAATTTTTTTACACAACAATGAACTGAAGGAAAAAAAAATTATTCAGTTCAGGAGGCGCTTTGGGAAACAAAACACAGTATCATTGCTTCCCAACCAACATCATTAGAATCTGGAGCAAATCCTCCCAACTGCAGAATACATAGAGGTTTCAACACTATATAAGACAATCAGTTAAGTTACTTGCATCAAGTAAGCGAAAGGAGGAGGTCATAGCATAAGATGGTGGCAGGCTCGCTATGTATTATAATCCTTTGCTTCTCATCGTGAATATTAGTATCCCCAGAACAGATAAAAGACACTACAAGTGAACCCAAAGGCTCAGCTCCTTAAACCCGACAACTGAACCAAAATTTGTCTTAAGCTTCACTCACTTAATAATCAACTTTAACAGAGCAGGAGTTCTCTATTGGTTACTAAGAACAAGAGCAAGAACAAGTTCTACTACCTACGCACCCTTATCTCTCAAATCCGCTTCAACATACAGACACAGTCCAGATATGGCACAGCCAGTGAATGTGAAACCTTTTCTTTCTGTATTTCGTTCTTCATCACTCTCATTAAAAATCAAGTTCATCCCAACCAACTACACAGAATGATATCGTTCAAACCTCCAGACAGATCATGATTCATATAATCTCATAAAGGAAAAGGAAAAACAAAAACAAAAAGCATGAACTAATTGCTATCGTAAAATCTTAGCAGCCACACAATATGCCACAATTTTCTAAGCACCAGTATGATAAACTCAACCAAGAAGCCTCAATAGAGATGTCTCCTCGTACATCGGCAAAAAGAAAGTGTCATAGTCATACTAATATCAGTTACTCTTGACTGCACCCAAACTATGACTAACCAACATAGATCTGGCTCAGAAGAAGAGGCTATCTACTTTCATTATCTAAGCAGCAGGTATGCCTCCAGTCATATGTATCACTTGGAAGCAGACTTCAACCTAGTTTCTTCAACATCAACAGGGAGGCTAAGAAGAAAAAATTAGGAAAATATGGAAACGCCAGATGCCACTGAAAGTAGGCATCTTGCACCCACACACAATGGAAAATCCTAAACCACTAGCAAATTTTCTTACAACATCACTATTAGGGTAAGAATATTTAGGAAAGAGACTGCCACAAAGAGGCCAGCCTCTTTACTATTCTGTGCTATTAGCAGCTGAAAATGTAAATCATTAGGCAAATATGTACACAAGTTCTGATCCAAAAAACTCAAATATATCTGCTGTCTATTAGCATATTTCTCTTAATAGCTACTTAAAGTTGGAGGATAGGTATTCCATCCGGCTCTCAATCAGTACTTTTTTTCTCGATTCAAAGTCCAACTTATCTATATCAGATAAGGTGCCGACGTAACCATAAAAGATTCTCCTTTTCTCTCCAGTTTTGCCATCAACTCTAAAGAGCTTTGGATTATTTTCATCGTCCTTTCCAAGTGCCAAAGGCTGTAGACGAGCCCAATCCTTGCGCCCATGATTCTCCTTTTCAAAGTGCTCAGCTAGCTTCATGGCCTCTTTGAGGCCTGATGTGGTTCCAGCAAACTTAATCAGGGTGACTCCTAGATGACCATCTCTGGAGTACAATGATTTTGACTTGCCACCCGTACATCCAAGCTCTGAAAACCAACAAAGAAGGACCACACAATCGTCCATCAAAAAAAAAAAAAACAGCAAATCAAGGGAGAAGAATTAGCACCACTGAGGTAACCTTTTGTTCTAAACAAAATCTAAGAAACCTAAAGAGACCTAACTTTGGTTAAAACTTCTTATTTCTGGGGAGAGTAAATGAACTCACACTACAGAGTAAATCGCCATAGGCTTAAATATGCAACAAAATTAGAAAAAAATCAGGTCAATAGAGTGAAATTAACCAGCCTTCAGGTTTAAAGCATTCGGCTGAGTAAAAGTGGCATATGCATGGCTGTATACAAGTGGAAACAGGAAAGTTTCCAATGTATTACTCAAGAGCAGTCGGAAGTGGCATGACATACAAATCTAGAGACGTTACAAATTTTTTGGAAGGTCAGTAACTTGCACTGTTTACTTTTGATTAGATATATACGAACTCCAAAAAAAAATGGTTGCAAAATGGGTGAATACAGCATCAGAATATCTAGGCATAAGATTCTCTCTCCGATTGAACCCAGTTAAGGAAAATACATTCTGCAAAAATGGAGAAGGGCAAAAATTCTGGTCTGATACTGCACAAAGATCATTACAATTTCCAGTAATAAAGAAGATCGAGAAAAGAATAATTTCTTTCAACTGAGGAAAGCAGCATCCTGCGCATGAAGCTCATCCCAACATGCTTGGATAAAATAAGAACTGAAACATGAATAGACAATCTTATCTTAGTAGATATGTAACTTTACAAAGAAGGCAGAAAGCATGGAATGTAGCTTTATATTTCACATGATGAAAAAAAGGAAAAGACAAGGCAAAGGCACATGTAGGAAAACCAGCTCATGAAAAATACCAAACTTGCTCAGAGCCTGGAGCCTAAAAGCAAGATGCTAATATCAATCACCAGAGGCTGCATTCAAAAAAGGCTCTGCTTTAACTTAATTTATAATCATAGTTGGAGGACATGGTAGTCGGCATATGGACAACCATCAGATAGCATCTGAAAACAGCCGGCAGAAGGAGGTAGAGCTATAATGCTGTAGCATCTCATAAGACACCTCCATTTTTCCCGTCATGATCAATCCATTTCCTCACTGAGCTCATAAATTTACAGATCCAAGATCTTCTAAAGTCTCAGCATAACATTAACAAATTATCATAAAATAATAACAGAGTGTATGCTACAATACCTTTCAAACACCTCTAAACAAAATAAGTCGTATGCTTGGCTATCTTGACGTAGCGTGTTAGTTGAGATGATGGAAAAATAGCTCAAGTAAGGCATCACTTAAAACATTCAAAACAAGAGCGCTGTAATTCTAAAATGCTATGTATTCTATTAGGGAGGGTCAAAGGTAAAAAGACCCTGCTGCAGATGTTCTTTTAAATACGAGATAATTCCTACCAAGCATCACAAATGAATTCCCCTTGGCAAGCATAGTCAACAAAGAAGGAGAGAGGAGGACGAGGAAGAAGGACATTTACAAAAGGAGCACACAGAATCTTGTCGATGACATCCAACCTCTCCTTATAGCTCATGCTTTATGAACCAGAAAGAAAAATAACAACAATTGACTGTGAGTTATACCTCTAATCATATTATCCATTGCTTTGTTTCCCACACCTTCTGTCCTGCCCTCCTTATTCTTTCCTGTAATCGTGTTATGAATAATGACCACAGGTGGCCACATTACTAGATCCTCCTGGTTAGCTGCTGCCTCTTCAGCAGGTAAAAGTTGATAGGATTTTGAATTATCGGGAATCTTTGAAAAACTCCAGCCCATTAAAATACACAAAGCTTTGTGTAAGCCAAGGTGATCAACAAGCAAATCACCGTGATCTGAGTGGTAAGTGTGCATGATAAGACCATGCATGTCTGGAAATTCTTTAGAAGACCTGTATTTACATATCATCATATTCAAAAACAGTTCCTCCAGCCAATTTATTGAAGATCACCAATATTTTCTAATGGAGGCACAATATAGTTCAAGGTGCATAATTTAATATTGAGAAAAACTATAAGTGCAATATAATCCACCAGATCACAACAAAAATAATAATACCTAAACATCATAATAATTAAAACGACAAGGGGATGAAACTAATGAAGACAACAAAAAAACAGGTTAAGGAAATGTATTTCCTGACACCTCCGCATCATAATAACATGATCCACCAAAAGCCTCAGACCAAGGAAAATGAGACAACTGGACCTTCTACATCAAGACTCTCCCTTCTGGAGAGGCCTTATAAAAGGAGGGATTCTCCTATGGTATAACAGTACCTAACTACCGTTCCTATCAAATCGAAAAAGCAAAGCACAATATAACTTTTTAGTCCCTGTTGCATTTAGTGATCCTCGACAAACAGGGAAGAGGAGGCTTGATGTATATCTATGTAACCTTATATCTATACAATGCAAAAAGGTCATTTCCACATCACTGATCTGAGCAACGTTTTCAATCCGTTCCACATGTATCCTCATTAGAACACAAAAGACACCTTCTAAACCCTTCCTCTTGGCAGATAAAAATAAATGGCAACTTGAGATTGTAACTAGACTGTCAAGGCTATCAATAGAAGCTACAGCAATCAGTTCATAACTTCATAATACTGCAACCTGCCTACCTCTATTTCATAAAATAAAAATAAAAGAATGAATAAGTAGGGACTACCAGAGCTGTGCAAATTTGCATGTTGTTCTGAGGTCTCATTAGCACACAACAGTACATGTTTTCGTATTAAAGCTAGCAGCAACAAAGCATTTTGTGTTGGCATCGTACCAAGCGAGGAATGAATGGGTATATATGGGAACTGGTGAATCTACAGGGTCAGTGACATTTTTGTTTACGTTTCTCAAATTAACATGACGTGATGAGACCAACCCACCATCCAGTAGTCTTCCTGCCTGCAAAGCAACTTGCCACAGCACTAAATATTGGCAAGTGCAGAGCATCAAGCAGAGCTGACCACTGGAAACAAAGATGCATCGAAGGCATTGGTTGATTTGTATTTCATAAGTAGCTAGAAATAACCATCCATTCGAAGAAACAAAAGGTATCTTATAAGAAACTGAACCTGACTCAACAAATCTAGGAATGCTACCTACAAAAATCCCGTAATAAAACTCAGATAACACCAACTAATATTTTGTAATAAAAGTATCTTTCTTTGCCCTTCTACATGGAAAAACCAGTGTAGTTAAAGGCGTGTCGGGCACTTGCCCGAAGCGCCAAGGCGAGGCGGGGCGAGGCCCTCTCGCCCTAAACAAGCCCGGGCAGGCATCATCAATAAGGCACTGCCGGGCGTGCTCCTTGGTCATGGGCGCCGGGGCGCTATTTAGGGCTCCTCAGACCTAATAACCCTCCCCAGCCCCGGCAAAGTCTCTCGCCCCCTCCCCAAGGCCCAGAGAAGTCTCACCCACTCCAGATTTTTTAGGGAAATGTCCCCAGCACCATTGAGACCCTCCCCAGGTTTCTTAGGGAAATGTTGTGAGACAGATTGTAGAGGAAAGATATAGATGGAAGTGGGATGCAGGATGACAGCTAAGACAGAATGAATCAGGATTGCAGACAACTCATGAAAGTATTGTGTGGTGAATGATTTATAAAAATAGTGGCTTGTTCACATGCACCTTAAAACAATATAGGCTCACGCCTCGGGCGATCAGAGACGTTATAGCCTTAGGGAAACTTAGCTTCTTAACAACACTGGAAAAAACAAGGAAATAACGACTTGTTGCAGCTCAAGCATACGCAAATTCAAAAGAAAACCATTTTGGCATTCACTTCCAATCTTGAACTATAGGAATTAATAGAACTGTATGATTAGTTCCCATGATAAGACAAAAAGACAAGAGGCAATGATTGCTCGTAACAATGAAAAAACTACTGCTGCCAATTTCTGGCAATCAGGCAAAAGAGCTCCAACATCACGCATTCGTGAATGAAGCACCAAGATGATTCCACAAGACACCAAAGCACGACGAAGATTGCAGAAATCAACCTGAGATAAGTATATTAAGGAGCTATAAAAAGAAACCCGGGAAAGGGAAACGGTTCAACAGTGAAAATGCTAACGTTGCAAACAAACAAATGACAATCCACACAATTACTGCGATGAACCTGATGACACAAGCAGCACACTTGATCGGGCCGTTCTTCCCATTCTCCAAGTAATTCCTCTTTGCACTGGCATTCTCGTTGACCACCTTGGCGAAATGCAGGAAAGACTTCTTCAACGCCACAGGGTCCACTTCCAAATGCCTGGGGGGTGCCGCTGCGGCAGCTGCACCACCCGCCGTAGAGGAGGGAAACCTGTCCGGGTGGTTACCGTACTGTAAGACCTGCTGTCTCTTGCGCGCCTTATCGAAAAGCTCGGCCTCCTCCTCCGCACGACTCCGCTTCCCGACAATCCCGAGGTCGAATCGGAGGGGATCGTGGAAGCCAAGATCCGGCAGCGGTAGAGGACGAGGCCGAGGAGGAGGGGAGAAGTTGTGGTGGTAGTCAGGGGGAAGGGCGAAGTAAGAGCGGACGGTGCCGTCGGAGAGGACGATGGTGCGTCGATCGAGCATATGGAAGCCGTAGGAAGGAGGAGGCGGTGGCGGAGCCTGCGAAGGAAGGAATTCCGGGTAGGGATGGAAGTTCGGGAGGTGGGTTGGGTGTGGCGGGCGGGGAGAGGGTTTGGGTGGGGGTTGATGGGGGTGGTGGTGGCGGCGGTGTTGTTGGGCGGCGCCGGGGCTTTGGGCGGAGGAGGAGACGTGGGGTTTGGCGTTGTTTCTGTTAGGATGAGAAGAGGCGGAGGAGGAAGAGGAGGGTTTGTTGGTGGTGGTGCCACTGGCCATGGCGGAGGAGACGGCTGAGGGCGGCGGTGGGAGGATAGACTGGAGGAACGAGAGGGCGTTAGCTCATTGCTTAAAAACGACGCCGTTTCATCCCTGGTCCTTGTTTTCTCCGACTATCTCTGAACAGTCTTTGATTCTTAGATTCTATTCAATTTGGTCCGCGTCCCTTCCCCTCCTCTGTCTGTCCGTGTCTGTGTAGCTTCGATCTCCTGTGGCGGCGCCACACTACAGGTCAAGGATGCGCCTCTCGCTCCCATCCCTTCCCCACCTCGCGTACCCTGCTCCGTCCACCACAACTCCTCACCTCCCGAAGCCAACCTTCGTCGGCGTCTCACGTACCAACCTCTCCTTCCTCAAGATGGACTCGTACTCCCACCCCCGCGTTTCCTTTGTTTCATGCCCCTCTTCTGTAACCAACAACGGGTCTACCTCACTTGGCTCCGGTGGGTCGTCGGAAGTTTCGAGCTTGAGCTTCGACTTAATTGACTTTGAGTGCTTTACCGGAATTGGGTGATGGAGATTGAATCTAATTGTGATGTTTGATTGACTTTTATGTGTTTATCCATCCATTCTTCTCTGGATTTTAAATGGCTGGCTGGCTGATCATATTGTGTGGGTTCGATGGTTAAAGCACACAGAAGCGGAAGGTGTTTTATCTTGGCTTGCACCTGCAAAGATTGCTGCTGAGACCTTTTCTGATTGGTGTTCAGCTGGGAGAATTGGAGAAGTCAAGAGGGTTACAAAGGAGACAAATGTGTCTGTCAAGATTAATTTGGATGGTACAGGGATTGCAGACAGCACTACTGGGATCCCTTTTCTTGATCACATGTTAGATGTAAGTGCTTCATAAGTGTCGGTTGTAATTTATGAGCAAATACTTGGCATGAGTTAGGGATATATGCCAGGAAGCTTGTTGCCTGACTGTTTCGACATAGCACGTCACAGCTCGTCTTGTTTCTTCCCTCGAAATTTCCACCTTCTTTTCTATTATGTCAGTTATATTCTTCATTTTGACGATCCTTGGGAACTTTCGGCTTTTCCATTAAGTTGGTTCTATTCTGCATTTTGATTGCGGAATGCTTTATTGTTACTCAGCAACTTGCTTCTCATGGACTCTTCGATGTACATGTGAGAGCCACCGGTGACCTACATATCGATGACCATCACACTAATGAAGATGTTGCTCTGGCAATTGGAACGGTTAGCTTTTTCCACCTTCTCATTTTCTTAATATTGGTGAAGGATTACTTGGTTCGCGATTTTAGTTGTCCTACTGTTTCCTATTAAGTTCCAACTTGTTTTTCTTGGTAACTGTTATCTATATTCTTAATATTATCTATCAGAAGTTGAGAACCAAGATATATCTTAGCAACACTGTGGCTTGTGGACAACCGTTGTGACTGCTATCATTCTTTTTGTTTTTTATGCCTGTTCAGTGCTCAAAATTTTCTTATTTATCACAAGCATGGATTGTGCAGGCTTTACTGCAGGCTCTTGGTGATAGGAAAGGAATCCATCGATTTGGTGATTTTTCGGCACCTCTTGATGAAGCACTTATCCACGTTTCTTTGGTATGTCTTGGTTTCATTTTCATTTTTGATATACAGGCTGTGGGTGTGGTATGATTTATAGATAACTTCCTTTTGGGAACACTAAACTTGCTAGCATGTACAATAAAAAGCATGGCATTCGCTGAATGATAAACTTTCATCAGCCTAATAACTCTAGTAATTCAGGCATGACTTAACTACTGCTGAAATCATCTTGAGCCGACACAATCCGCTTTACAAAAACGGTTAAAGCTTGTGATGCTATATCAATATTGGATACTTAAAGAAGTATGAACAAAAATCATAAGTCAAAATGCATCTGCTGCATGCTTTTCAATTGGTGAGTGACAGGTATATCATCATTGTTTTACATCCTTCACTTGATCTACAGGATCTGTCAGGCAGACCGCATTTGAGCTTTGATTTGCAACTTCCAACTCAAAGGGTTGGAACATATGATACTCAGGTAATCTATCTACCTGTATAATCCCTCCTGGATTAATGATTCCATATACCAAGTGACTGTTTTAAGCTGAAATTTTGGAAATATGTCTTTACTCTTTTCTAATTGTGTTTATCGGAATATTGATATCTTGTTGCACCTTGCGAAGTGACCTTGAATTTCTTTACAAATTCAAAATGTGTTAGGCTGAACATGTCCTCCTTGGTTTTCTTATGTCTTTCATTAACAATTGGCTCTTTTTATACAGCTAGTGGAGCACTTTTTCCAATCTCTGGTGAATACGTCTGGCATGACCCTCCACATAAGGCAGGTAAATGTCAATGTGTTTTTATTTTATTAATAACTTAGCAAAAATTTATTATGTACAGACACCCATTTGCTACCCCAAAGGTTATCTTCTTTTGATAGACTTTCACCCCGACCTGGTTGATTTTGAAATTTTGATGTACTCTATTTCATTAGAAAAAATTAATTATCCTACCTTTGTATAATCAAGAAGTTCCTTACTATCCAAATGTCATTTGAGTACAGCTAGCCGGCAGGAATACACACCACATCATCGAGGCAACTTTCAAGGCCTTCGCAAGGGCTCTACGACAAGCAACAGAATATGATATGCGACGCCAAGGATCTATTCCTAGGTATGAATAGGTGGAACAAATTTTCTGGTAATGAACTTCTAGATCATTGGCTATGACGAAGCATTTTATGGTTTATTCCCTCCGGTGCTTGGCCTTATTAGAAGGCGCCAATTGAAACTTTCCTGGGCTTCGATTTAGTACACTTTGAGGAAGTTGGGAATTTTAATGGATGTGTGACAGGAGTCTGGCGTGTTTTCAATCTCCCCATTATTCTGTCGTTTTGAAGGTCATACCTGTCCGAGATGAATCTCCCCATTAGTTTGGTGTTCCATTGTTTATTTCCATTTGACTTTAGTGTCGATGTATGGCACATGACCTTCTGGTGGATGATGTTATCTTGCAGTTCCAAAGGAGTATTGTCCCGCACTTGATATCATGTTCGAGATGCTAGAATTCATTGCAGGAGGCGATGTTCTAGCTGATCAGACTGCCATCGAAATGCTTCCAAAAGGGCACAGAAAGTACCAGATGTATGGAATGATGTTGTAAGAAGATCATTCACTGGCAAATGGGAACTGAAAATTATGTATGACAAGCGGAGGTGGTGGTTGGGTTGGGTTTAAGTAGCTGCCAAGGTAAGAGGAGGTTCAAGGATGTGCTTATACAGTGCACTGATTGGTCATGTACAACAAACATGTTATGTGTGTTTATTCGCATTTGAGTGTAGTCTTTATCTATCAGATTCAATATTTTTACTGGCGAGACTCTTTTTATCACATGCTAATTGGTTTGTGTGCCTGCTACAGCACCTTTTGTGAATGAGACGTTGATGGTCTCAGACGTCGCCATCGCTGCAGTGTTTTAGCTGAGGCGTCTGCCTACTCTCTACATAGCAAGAGAGTTAACGTTCCTAAATAGTGTTAAGCGGGAAAATAATTTATGAAATAGAGTAGATATTTTCGAAATTTCGAAAATAGTGTCCGAAATTGAACTTATAAAGTTTGACTTATAAGTCTGACTCCTTTTGGAAGTCAGATTTTATAAGTTCGACTTCTTTCATGAGTAAAGCTAGACTTTGAGTTATTATTTTCGAAATTTTGAAACTATATATTTTATTTCGTAAGTTATTTTCCTGAACAAAGCTATGTAACAAGAATTTGTGATATGTTTGGGTTTAGATTAAAATATGTTTCACAAAAAATATACACAATTTTTTAATATAATTTTTCTTCCATAAAATCTGAATTTTCTTTAATCACATTTTTATCCGATACTTCCTATTCATTTTTCGTGTTTCTTTTTCCTTAACTAAATTACTAAACAATACATTATCTATTTATACCGTTCCTGATTATGTGGACAGAAACATCACATGTCAATTTCAAAATATACTTAAAGAGCAATTACTTACAATGCAAATAATAATTGGGAACTAATTTTTCACATATATCAAAAAATTTAAATTATGTGGAGATAAACCGGGAAAGATTATTCCCAACCAAACGCGCCCTTAAAAACCCGGCCGACTACCGCTTTATATACGGCGGCCCAAACCCTAACAACTTACCCCCTTTCCACCAGATCCAAAACCCTCCTCCCTTCTCCTCCGTCGATCGGCCGCTTCCAACGCTTAGCTCCGGCGACGATACCTTCTCCGCAGGTGCGTTACCCCCTTCCATCTTAATTGTACTGAATCCAGATTGTTGTATTGCTCCTGTTCACTTGAACGAGTACAGTTAGGTCAGCAAATGCGGGAGGATTTCGTTACAACGCTAACTCCTCCTGGCTTCCGTGGTTTCTGTGTCGAAGCGTAGCGTTATTTGAGGGTGATTAACGGAAGTCCGTGGAGTGTTGTTTTGCCGTTGATTTGAATTCGCATTTTGGAGGGCTTTTGTTTTCATGTCGTGGAATGATGGGATGACGACTGGGGAGAACGGTTGCTTACTCCTGTTTTATTTTTCGTCTATTTCAGGTTCCTCTCGTATTCTGCTGAAATGAGGTATTTCCTTCCCATTTCGCGCTTATTGTGATATTTCCTGTCACCTTGATTTATGTTTGAAACTGTACTGATTCCATTTTTTTCTCATGCTTGTCCTGACAGCCGGCCAACGGAGGAAGATGTGAGTCCCTTCTCTTGGTTCATCTACCCATTGCATCTTTACATCACGTGATAATTTCGCCTTGTTTGGCCTACCTCATGAGATTGGCAGTGATAGGTGTTTGACGCTAGGCGTTTCTTTATGATTTAGCTACAGATGAATGGCAGTGTTTTTAAGTTTTTCAGTAGATATAGGTGTTGGCTTTCATGGTTCTTTTTTTTGAGCTGGTTATCCGTGGAGTTTGCAATGGATTATCCCAACCTTAGTTTGTTTATTTCCGTCTGGTCATAAAAGTTTTGACAAGAGCTACTGCTCTTTGTTTTAAAGCGTAGATTAGTTCCTCCTGCAATGTGATTGTTACCACATGTTTGTTATTATAGCAAGGCGGCAAGAATGAGGAAGAGGAGTTCAACACTGGGCCACTTTCTGTTCTCATGATGAGTGTGAAAAACAACACTCAGGTATATTTCTCCACATCTTTTGAGAGGGAGCTGGTGATGTTAGACATCGAAGTGGGATTGTGTCTGGCCCTATAAAACTGATGCTAGTCCTTGGTCATGCATGAACAGGTTTTGATCAATTGCCGTAATAACAAGAAGCTCTTGGGGCGGGTGAGGGCCTTCGACAGGCATTGCAATATGGTCCTTGAAAACGTCAGGGAGATGTGGACTGAGGTACCTCGCTGTTTAAAGCTGAGTTCAGTTTTCATTCTCGCCTTCCTGCTGTGATTGCCACCACCACAGCACATTTAATACCCAAACTAAAGTCTGACTTTGCTCCTTGGTAGGTGCCAAAGACTGGTAAAGGCAAGAAGAAGGCCCAACCAGTGAACAAGGACAGATTCATCAGCAAGATGTTCCTTCGTGGAGATTCGGTGATAATTGTTCTGAGGAACCCCAAGTAAAAATCCGGGCGAGAGACATTCCCGCTTTGAGTGGGCTAACGAGGATGCTTTCGTGTAGGGATTTATGGATATGAGTGCCACACTTGTGACTACCAGTAGCTTCTGTTGGTGTGGATCACTAATCTGTACATAACCCATCACGAGAGTTTCGAACTAAACTATGATGCCTGGATTTGTGTGTTAAAGTCATCTGTTTATTCCCGATTCCGGACAACTGATTGTCCCTAAATTCAACCAAGAACAACCGCCGATCCTTCCCCCACTGCAAATGATTCGATCGATGGGACAAACGAGGCCTGTGACCGATTTTTTTTTTAATTTTTTGTCTCATTTGGTCTCCAAATATTCGAACTGTTATTCAATTATACTAAAAACAAGAACTTGTTATATAAGAGCGAGTGTACAAACGGGAATCCCCAGCTCCCTTCCCTCTTGTGCGTCAACGCCCAAATCGCGCCGCCGGCCACCGCTCGCCGGGCATCCGCCGCCATCCATCAATCGTCGTATGCTTACTTGCAATCGGATCTTGATCGAGGTGATTCTTTCCAATCCGATAGTCTACGAGCCGCTTGATTTCCATCCATCCCTCTCTCTGCGACCGATCGTTGGTTGACTTCTGTCTCCTTTTCTTCCTTCGATGATGGATCCTTGTGTTTGTCGGGGGATTCTATGCAGAAGGATCAATTACTTACCTCGCACATTGATTGCTTGAACCTCTTTCCTTTGAATTTGGTCATGTGTTGGTATAATCTGGTGCTTGTTATGTTTTCCATGATATCGGAAGTGGATTGCTTTCGCTTTCTCCTGCGGATCGAGACCTATCTCTATTGTTTGATAGCGTGAAATATTGGGCTTTATATTTCGTGTAGGTGATAATAGAAGCATGGTTTACATAACATCCTGGGAGGAGTTTGTTGAGAGATCCGTGCAATTATTCCGTGCCGATCCCGAATCCGTAGTGATCTCCCTCTCTTACCTTATCCTGCATGCACACGCTGGCCCGCTTTTTCGTGCGTGCAGTCTCTTAATGTGTAGTTTCTCCCTCGCATTGTCTTCTGTTCGTGAAGACTAGATATTGCATGAAGTACAGACATTGCGATGGCAAGTTGGTGCTCAAGGTTACGGATAACCGACAGGTGTGTTAAGCCTTCCATTTTTCTGTTCGATTTTGCTGGCATACAGGTAGTGTGAAAAAAGAAAAAAGAGAACTTTTGAGAGTGGCATTGTCCTGGAAAGGTTTATCCTGGTGAATGATGTTTGATTGCATGTAATAAGTTGGTGTTCCTTTAAGAGTAAACAAGTTCCCTGGACGTGTTTTAGCGATTTGTTTGCTTGCAATATCACTCCTTGGATTGCTGTTTTTCTCTTACTGTTGAGTAGTCTGCTACTGTGCTTTTTTGGAACTTTGCCCAGCAAGCACCTTCAAGGGGAGCATGGTTTTCCTGACTATGTTCTGCAATGGGAGTAATATAGGATGTAGACAGATTGTATCAAACTGGAAAGAAGGTTACTCAATCTTTTGGCGGTGCTTATTAGGACTGTTACTTTAGTCAAGGTGGAATATCTAATTCCTTTTCCAGGTCTTGATTCATTGGATCCAGGTAAAAAACTTCAAATATGTGATGCCTAATGAGCTATGTGTTTATGAATCAAAGTAGAGCTGAGAACTATATAATAAACGGACCTCGGAAGAATCTGCTTATATAAAGGTTGAAGACCATAGTGGAACTTTTTAATATACCACCATGCGGAAATCATTCCTGCTTGGCATTGTCCATTTTAGAGATATCTGCTTCCGGCCAAGGCCAAGCCTGGGAACCTACCAGTATAAATGAATGCATGCTGTTCCCTAAAGCTGTTGTAGTTGATAGTCAGGCTACGGGTTTTCTCATGGTCTTCTCCGTATGCAGTCATGCTTTTTCTTTGTTTAATGAACTGGGCTCATGTAAAGAATTTGCAGTCATGGTTCTTCACATAGAATTGAGATGCCCAAATTCTGGTATGATGATTAATGGTATCTGTTGAGAGGTACTTTTTTAGAAAGTCATTTGCTTATGAAGACAGGGCGAGCACGCCACTGGATGCAGAATAGGCAATTTTTGCTGATCAAGCCCTTAAAGCTCATTTTGCTTAACCGTTCATATCATGTGGATACCATAACCAGCATCAAAACTTGCCTGTTGTAATTTGTCATATCATCCTCTGGAAAGTTTGTGGTTTCTGTCGATTGCTAATTCTGATTTATTTGATGCAGTGTCTCAAATTCAAGACTGATCAGGCACAAGATGCCAAGAAGATGGAGAAGCTCAACAACATATTCTTTACATTGATGGCTCGCGGTCCTGATGGTAGGTAGCCTTCCTACGACTTGCTTTCATGTTATCAAAGAATCGTGAAAATTAAGCGGCGGCTCATATTTGCGCAGCTGATATATCAGAAGCTGCGGGGAAAGAACAACCGGAAGCACAGCCTACAAAGAAAGGGAGAGGGAGGAAGCAGTAAGACTAGTTCTCTTTTTTTTTTTTTGCTTTCCCATCAATTAACAAATTCAGGGAGGAAAAGGTGTTTTTAGGCGATTGATTTTCAAAGGGTATGGTATGTACTTGGATTGCCCCAGCATGAATATTTGAGAAGGTATCTGAGAGGGGTGGTTGGGGGCCTTCATGTGGGGGAGGATGATAAGTAGGGAGGAGAACGCAAGAAAGGAAGGGGTGAGGATGGATTATGTGTTTTGGAATTTTTCGATTGTGCGCGATGAAAAGGCCCTTTCCCAAATCCTGTCCTCTTATTTTGAAAAAGATATTATTTTTCCTCGATTTGGTTTTCTTTTTTCCTTTTTTACATACAAAGTTTTTTATTTTGGGTAGGGTTTTAATAGAAGTTGATGAGCTTTTTGTTTGTTTATTGTCACGCTCCCCACTTCCGACGAGTAAATAATATATAAATGAGTTTGGTTGGGTTGGGTTGGGTGGGTACGAATCTTTTGGATTAATCTGTTGTAGGTACGGAACATTTCAAATGTAATTGAGAATGCATATAATAGTTTATATATTCCCACGCTCATCCTCAGTCCCTCAAACAAGTAAAACATAAAAGTGTCTGACTTTTTTTTTTACCTTCCTATTTATAGAGAATTTTCAATTATGATTATTTTTTATCTTTAACTTTCATTTACCAGTTAGACGATTATTCTTAATGTTCAACTTCCACCTGACATTACCTTTAATTTTTTAATTGTGCTTATTTATAAAATTATCCCTCTGTCGATTCTCTCCATCTTATGGGGAATCATAAGGGATTATTCCAATCATCGAGATTGAATTATATTTTTTCTTACGGAAAATTCTTCGAACTGGATGAGTCAATCGATAAAATCAGATTTTATCCATTTAAGTAGATTCCTTTAGTCGACTAAGTTAAATTTTGTCTGATGAGATTTTTATGTCAAATTAGATTTTTCTTGAACCGATTAAATTTTTATATTTGTCGATTGTCCTTTACTCAAATCAAAATCAACAGCCCAGAATTATCTGGTATAAACATTAATTCATCGAGAATTTAACAACGCGGTACCTGTGGAACTTTAGCCTTGATAAGATGTGTCGTAGGTACCCCTCAGACCTCAGCCTCGGTGAGCCTCGGATCAGATAGAAGCTCCAGACCATCACCGTTTGGTCGGGGGCTTGCATGATCCATTTACAGCCTCACGATATCCCTTCCCGCGGCTCCTTCCAGTGATCGGAAGAGTAATATCCGATGCTTCGTCCGGCTTTACTTGTCGGTTCATAAGCTCCTGTAACTACTTTTAGAACTTAGCCTTGAGCCACCTCAATTCTCGCCGGGCCTTGTTCTTGTACTCTTCATTGACATGAACCCCCAACTCGCTGTTAGCAATAATAATTGGCTCTCTGTTTCAATGTACTAGATTCGGGTATTGAGAGTGTGACATGTCACTGTGGATATCCTTACATTCCTATAGATTTTGCACTAGGATGTTGTGCTCAGCCCTGGTATCACTGTGATGCAGTCAAGATGATTTGCTTGCCAAAACTTCTGAATGGTCCATCGCCTCCATAGCCTTCGACTTCGTGGGCGGTTTCTTCAAAATGGTCGCGAGTCTCCATGCATTCATTACCGGTCGATGACACGTACCCTAAGAGGGAAGAGACTATTCAGGGGATGTCGTCGGTACATAATTCATATTCCACCTGGGGACTAATGTAGCCATCTCGTCGTTAATCATATCTGCAATCTTCTCGACATCTTGGTCGTGCATATCAAGCTCGGAAATCATCTCCATAGCCACACTAGACGCAGTGTTAGTCTCTATGTCAAACGAAAAGTACACCTTTCGAATTCATCCCGTAGTTAAGGAAACAAGCAGTTTAAGAACTAAAGCTGAGTTGAAATTCAGAAGACGCTACTCTCACCTTCCTTATTCGAGATCCTGAGCTGCAAAAAATCCCATCCTCTTCCAATTCTTCTTCTTCCCTTAATGCTTATATCCATGTCAGGCATCGGATACTCGTCGTCCTCTTGGCAGAACAAGTCCATTCCCCTGGCTTCAAAGTCGCTCGAGTCCCGGCTCAGTTCGTATTCACGGTCCCAAGAAAAGCAGGTTGAGTGATCGTGCATTGGCGAAGTCCTGCTTAAAGGACTGCCATAAAGAAAGTTACTTGAGAGGCCAGACACACGTGTCGAGCTTGAAAATATGATTTGTTTTAAATGAAAATTGTCAAATTCGATTTTAATTTTTTAAACTCTTAAATACCGTTATTATATTGTTGTACTAAGTCGCCACATTAAAGTATAAAAAGTCACTTTTTCGGATGACGCTTGTAAATTCCTTCAAAGATGCAGTTTAGAACCGCAACATTAGTGAAAAAATTTATTAAATATAACTTTTCTTATTATCGGAGTAGTGTCACGGTCCATATAGTATCTAAATAGGGTACGTCAGAAGATTGAATATAGTATATGAAATAATAAACAGGCACGTCGGAAGGGGGGATAACATGGGAAATGGGCAATAGAGTCGGCTGGGCCACTGTGCAGTCTCTACTATCATTATTACTTTCTTTTGATGTATTTTTATGTACCTTTATACGGAAATATGGTTAGTCTTTAAAAAAGTTTATGAAATATGGTTTGTGTTTTGTAAAATATGAATTTACCGTCAAATTGGTGCGTTTTGAAAACGCGCCCTTTATATTATTATTTTTGGATGGTCTTGTCCATTTAGTAAAAGGAAGACGTAAGAACTCTTCTTTGGCGAAATTTTTCACCAAGTATTGAAGGGACGAATTATCAAAATCAGTCATCGAAAGACGCGTTTTGAGAACCCTCCTCTGCATGAAGGCAAGTTTTCAAAATGCACATTCATACGCATCATGGGAAGCCGCATAGGACGAGTTTTGAAAACCCACCATCTTTATACTTTAGGGTGACGATAAATCCATATTTTACGAAACAAGAATCGTATTTTGTAAAATTTTTTTAAAATTAATTATATTTTCGTACAAAACACTATTTTTGTGACCGTGGTGACATTATTACTATATGTGCGTGAGAGGGAAGGAGTAACCAAAACGCAGCGTATCGGAATCCAAATGAGCCACTTAATATTATTATTCTCGGTCCAATTTGGAGGAGGGGGGTCCCACCTGCATGTCCACTCCACGATTGGTTGCCCGTCCGCCGCCCTTGGCCTGCCCCTGCCGATCCCCCCCATTACAACCCTCCCGACTCCACGAATATTATTATTCCTCTCCTTCCCTCCTTCCTCCACCCAACGACGCCCCCACTCCCTCCTCCTTCCCCTTCCGAGACCATGGATGCCGTTTTCTACCCCGATCGCCCCACCATTCTTATCACTAACGATGACGGTATCGACGCCCCTGGATTGCGTTCTCTTGTCCACGTTCTCCTCTCCACTTCCCTTTACAACATCCAGGTCTGCGCCCCTGACTCGTAAGTCACTCCCACCCCGCTCCCCCGTCCTGCCGTTTTCCTTCTTCTCGGTCCGTCCTGTTCTCTGTCCGCGACTGCTTCCTGACCGATCATCTGATGCGTTTCTTTTTTCTTTTGCCGGATCATCCGTGGCTTCCCGACATGGGTCCAAAATTACTCTTGGATGATTCCTTCTCGTTTATTTTTTGCCCCCATTAAACGCGATTGGTTGGAAAGTTAAGCGTTTGGGTTTAACGTTTTTTACCCGACCTCTGCATATTGCTTCCATCATGGCTGCTTTGTTGCTAGTCATAAGGGTAACCATGCATTCAGCTGATGTCCTTCGGCCGCTGAATTTTTTTAACTATATGAGACTGATTTCTCATGGGTGGCAATATTTTTTCCATTCATCAATCTCAGGGAATGGTAATTTGGCATACACTGGCATGCCTCTGCCTAGCGAGATAAAACTCCGAACTTGACCTCTATGGGCTTTTGGCTTCCAATAGTTCAGGGTCTTTCTGTGATTCTCCTGGTTTATTTTGATGACTGGCGTTTGTTTGTCTATTGACAGTGAGCAGTCCGCTGTTAGTCACAGTATCACATGGCGTCACCCTTTATCGGCAAAGCGAGTGATTATTGAGGGAGCAACAGCTTTTGCAGTTTCAGGTTCAGACCGTAAACTCAGATTCCGGCGGCAATGTATCCTTTAATTTTCGCACCCACAAGTGCTTATGTCTGTAAAGTTCTCTAGCCCCATCCCAGTTGTGCACCTCCACTTTCATCGTTGCCTTAACTCAAAGCACATCTTCCAACCTCGGAATCATTTTATAAGTCTAGAAAGCCCCCCATTAGATTACCTCTCTAATTTGTTCCAGTCTCTGGAAGCACAAAGCTGCTGGTCTGACTCAGCTATATCTTTATTTGACAGGAACCCCTGCAGACTCTACTTCTTTGGGGATCTCCAAGGTTCTCTTTCCTACAATGGCTGATTTGGTACGAGAAGCCGAACAATGTTTTCTTTGCTTATGATGGTTTTCTGATTAGCATTAGAATCGCATTGTCCTCTAGAAGATTCCTCTGGCATGCCTATCTCTTTATACGTGTCATGTTTCCTCTTCAAGAGGATAACAGTTCCTTCTCTTCTCGTTAAACAAAACAATTCTTAAATGCCACTGAACGAATACCTTTTAATCACTGGGTTATTGGATCTAGGGACAAGTGAAGAGGATGGCCCTGCCATGTTCCTCTTCTACAATTGTTTTTCCTTTTCCCATTTGTGCATGCAAGTTACACTAGCAGATGGTTTATGAGTCTGGCTTGGACTCTAGTAATGTAAATTCCTACTGACATTTTTTGTGTGTTTTCCAGGTGGTCAGTGGCATCAACATGGGTAGCAACTGCGGATATCACATGTTAGTTTTTCATATCCAAATTCTCCTTTCTTTATCAATCATCTCCCGAAATTAGTATGCAGCGTCAAATATATCAACTTGCACTTTTTCAGTATTTTCTTCAGGAAGAACAAGAAAAAAGGGAGAACGTCTACAAATATTCAAGCCAAAATTGCTCACGCTTGTGATTTAATAATTCCATAACTTTTTTCTCGCTAATTAAAGATATCTCTAGTTGTCATTTTTCTGGTTTGCTGTCTTTGGGTACATTTTTGAGAAGTTCTTGGCAAGTAACCTTTATGAATTTCGACCGCAATTTTGGAACCAACATTATCTATGTTTTTCTCCTCTTGGCACCTTGCCTGTTCCATTTTTCTGCATGAAGTGGTATAACTCCCTGCTTGGGAGCTAGGGAATCCATTTTCTTATCCTTCCCAAACACATCTCACAAGAAGTAATAAAGGTGCTTCATTCTCACGAGGTCTACTTTGGTATCCTATTGTTTTTCATGGGACTACCATCGAATATGTAGCACTACAAGAATGGCCAGTGCAGTCCCTTCCTCTTACAATTTTCTCTCATTTCGTCATATTGCAGTGTTTACTCTGGCACAGTGGCAGGTGCTCGTGAGGCCTTTTTGCAAGGCGTGCCGTCTATTTCGCTGTCTTATGATTGGTAGGCGAGCATTCTTTTCAGTCACGAATCGCAAAATGTCAATTTTGTTCATCAAATTTCTGTTTCAACAATACGATTAATATGTTTTCACAGAAAGGCCTGGTGCGCATCTCAAATGCAATACTAATAGCACTAGCTTGGTTCACCTTTTTATTTTATTTCTGTGGATAAAATGGCATGTGTTTTTTGCGTGTCTGTTTTGTGGAGTTGAATCTCAGGTTTGGGGGTAAAAGCACTGTAGAAGACTTTAAGCTTGCAGCTGAGGTTTGTTTACCCATTATCAATCATGTCCTGGTAGAGATCAAGAAGGGGAGCTATCCAAGAAAATGTTTTCTGAATGTTGATATTCCTGTAGATGTGGCAAAACATAAGGTAACTTTGAATCTTACTTTTAAGTCTTCTATCTTTTTTAACTTTTACTTGGTTGAGCTAATATAGAACCTTCTGTTGACTCTCCTGTGGAAACTAACTTATATTAGCCGCACTTGGTCACTAGACTGCTGTCCCGGTATTAACTTTCTCTTCTGGAGTTCAACTTCTCTAAGTTTTCTGTGAGAAGCCTAAGGCACACTGTGACATTCCTTGTTACCTTGTCAACTTTTTGTCCAAATGATGGACCACTCAAATCACGTTCCTCTGTCTTATTTTGGGGTAGCATTCCCGATTTTGTATCCATCCTATTGGTTTCTAACCAAGTTTTACCATGGAATTGTGGCCATGATTACAAATTTGGCTGTAACAATCAATATGGGAGTTTACATGCTTTGATTGCTTGATAGGGTTATAAGGTTACAAGGCAGGGTGCAAGCATCATTCAAATGGGATGGCGACAAGTGACACCTGATGGGCACGGAGCGCACATGTTATCAACCATGACCATGGATACCGATTCAGCTGTACCGATGGGAGCTCATTCAACAACAATGTCACAGGAACATCTATTGTTCGCTAGAGAGGTGGGTTTTCTCGTCTCTTCAGGTTCCCTCTACTTTGCATGCATGCGGGTGTCCTGTCAAGTGGGAACACAAATTGTCGATCACATCTTGACAGTCATCCCGACGAAAGAAATATTTAGCCGTTGACCAAAGTTTTGTGCTCCATTCTTTACGGAAAATAGTTGTTGGATCTACTAGGCCATATTAGTGAGCCAAAGTAGGTGACTTTTAATGAAAGCAAATGATTGAACTATTCATATTTGCAATACCGAAGAGACGATGAAGCTTCATCGTTCCGAATAAAAAGCTCCTCTGGCACATATCTGTTCTTCTTGCTGCAAATTAATCTTCATGGCAAGATGACTGACGATTTAAGTTGGTCGGAGATTCTAACAAGTATCTCAAGGGTTCATGTGGTTATGTTTGCTAATGTACTGCTTTTCCATTGCAATTCAGGTAAGGCAACCGCAACTCGACGAGGGCGATAAGGCATCTGATCACAAATCGCTGAAAGAAGGATACGTGAGCAAATCTTGCTATAGAAAAAATCTAGGCTTTCTCAGCTTTGACGAACTAGCTCCTAAACGTTGGAATTTTACGATGCGCCCTGCAGATAACCATCACTCCTCTGGGCGCTCTTTCCCGGGCAGATGACGAATGCATGGCCGTCTTCAAAGACTGGCTGCCGCAGGTGGCTTGACTTACTCCCGTCATCTGGAGTCCTGCTTTTGCTCGACAAGTAAGTAAAAACTCCACACCGCATTTGGTCCAATAAATGATTAGGAGGGACATCGCATGGAACACCGAGGAGTTGTTAAAATCTTTGCAGGAGCTAAACGCACCTGGTTGAAAGGAATCCATTCACTACACATTTCGTGAACTCTGGCTGTCGCACCCTGGGATATTACATAAAAACACACGTGATCAATGCTCTCTGTCTTAGCTCGACTGATTCATGTAATAAGAAATCAGCTGAAAGTTATTTCCCCTAAACAATAGGGAGGGTTGCTTGAGGGAATGAATACTCACCCAAATGGGGTTGGGACAATGACTTAGTCCCTAGCGACATTAACGCTTGGTCTACCGTATTTGTAAAGGATCTATTGATTGACCATGATGGGAGTTTGGGTGGAGACGTGGCCTCTTACGAAACGTGAAACGTGACACTCGTGCGGGAATTAGTTTAACATTGAGCGTATACAGTAGGAGTCGGATGCTGCCGCCTTAATAACATATGGTTAGCTGATTGATGTTGTTATTCATTATCATTTATGTATAAGAAAAATGGAGGTAGGTTGAGTTGGGACATCAAGCTTTTCTTGAAGGGCTTTAAAAAGGAGTGAGTTTTCTTGAAGGGACATGGAAGATGGGGGCAACAAAGCTGAGGCCGACAAAGTAACAAATAAATATTAATATAACTTGTAACATTTTTTTAAAAAAGAAAGCAAGAACAAGAAGAAAAAAATGAGTTGCTTCCTCAACCTCCTCGTGTTTCATATTAGCAAAAAGGCAAAGTTAGATGGAGCCATTGCCATTCAAAAGAAACCAAAGCAAAGTGAAGGGGAAGGGCAGAAAGAAACATGATAAAGGAAAAGGGTATGCGGTAAAGAAAGAGCATATCATAAATATGCTATTTACAGGACGGTTCCAAGATGGGTTTGGGGCGGGGGGGATTTCTGTACACGACGACGATCGCTCCCCCTGCCCCCGTCATGTGTTGCAGTGGGAAAAAGTCCGTTTCTTATTTGGCTGTTGGCTGCTGCTGCTGCTGCAGCGGAGGAGGAGGAAGCGGCAGTCGTAGAGCGGGCGAATGCGCCTCGACTAGTATCGACCAGAGCACCTGGACGTCCTCGCAGGGGCACGACTTGACATCCTCGTACAGGATGTATATCCCTCTCCCTGCTTCACATGGAAAACAGATTAGAAAAAAAAAACAGAGAGGGGCGGTAATAACCGCGAGTCGTTAAGCAACGAGAATGTGCAAGGCTGGAGTTTCGAAGAGATTGAAGGAGGGAGAGGGAGAGTGGGAAGACATTACTGTTGTTGTGCGAAGAATGGAGGCGAACCCAGAGCTTCTTCAGGGGAGAGAAGAGGGACTGAAGCCACCCCATTGAGCAGAGTAACCTTTTTTAACCACAGCCCAATACTCACATGGTGGGGATCAATTCGTCCCCATGGCTAGACAACATTAAGAGGAACAACCCAGAGAGTTTTGGTTTGGTGGTGCGTGATGATATATATTATATAAAGAGAAAGAGATAGATGGGGATATAGGTGGTGGTGATGATTTAGGAGAAAGATCCTCCTTAGGGAGGTTGTGATTGGATCGTTTTCTGTATGTATGTGTGTGTGCGTGTGCGTGTGCGTGTCCATGACACTTTCAAAGGCTTTAGCAAAGTCCAAATCAGTTGCTCAGCACGTTATTTTCAAATCCTAGTTACAATGTCATTTTCAGGACCTTTCTGCCTTTTGCTACAAGAGCTCTTCCCTCCCCCCCCCCCCCCCCCCCCCAACCCCCAACCCAAATACCCAATCAAAACCAACACCGTCCTTCCAGACTTCCACTTCACTTGTAACTCAAGCTTTTTCTTCTTCCTCCTCTTCTTCTTCATCCTTTTGTGTTTTCCCTTACCACCCCTCCTTTCTTTTTTATTATAGTTTCCTTTGTCCACATTCTTTTGTAGTTTAGTTCTTATGTGGGTCTTGCCCATGATGTTACCGCCTGACAAAATAAACTATTCAAATTCGTTCCAAATATTATTAGAATCTGAACGACTTATTTTGTTTTACTATTCGTGAATCCTTAACATAATTCACTTTATCAGGATTTGGTAAATGGATCATGTGAATGTCATTATTGGACTGCACAAAACAACACCACAAGATTATGAAAAGAAAACATTACCAGCATTATTTATAGTATAGGAATAACCGAGGTTGATGGGTTTCTTTCCCCTTTTATAAACCAGTCGTCTTGTTGTTGTAAACTTCACATTTTTGGATCCCATCAGGGGACAGGGGCATGGTTAGTTGTGATAAATACCTAGTTTGTGCACAAACATCAGGCCATACAACTCCCTCTATCCATCGAATGAATCGAGTGTAAAGCCTTATCTTTCCCCGACATGGAAGAGGGAAAACCAGGCACAACGCCATTAATCCATGGCAAAGTCCGGGAGTTATCGGTTTCCCGTCACATGGGATTAGCTGCCTGAATGTTAGTTACACTAAGGAGATAGTGAAACACTCTAATGAAACTCCGTGTAAAACACGTCCGAGACTTGATGGGCAGTAAAGTGGATGGTCTGATATGTGTGCACGTAATTCATCGCATACAGCAAGACGTGCATATCCCTCAGTCGCTCTTTAGCTTTATGACCGGGAGGGGGCTGGCAAGTGACATTTGGCAGCCGGGCGGGCACGGTGAGGGAGGTGGCTGGGTCGGCAGGCAAACCATTTGTAAGAACCAGTCATCTGCAAACGACATGATCAAATTTAAGAGGAGAACAAAGAAACAAAAGAAAAGGGTTTGTGATACCAAACCAGCTAAAAAAGCCCATGTGAAAATAATTAATCTTCCTTGAATCTGCAAATTTGGTGGAGTGGAATGCAAAGGAATCGGTGGATTTGGACTTTTTTCTTGCCTTTGAGGCCCCAATCTTCTTGAGTAATATCATCACCGTTATAGGAGGACAAAAGCCATAAAGTGGGGAATATGATAAAATTTTATAGAATATTTAAACATCCAGGGGATATCATCATCATCATTTTGTTAGCTGACTTCCATTTCTTTCGTGCAATGGGACACTGTCACGACATTTTTTCACCAACGCTGTCACGACATTTTTTTCATCCTCTCCTTTTCTCGTTTCCAGTGCCGAAAATATAACAAAATAAGGTAAGTAATTTTAAAATTTGTTAAATAATGTCTGGAATGATGGGCAACTCTAATTTTTTTTTTTCTAAACTCGAAATTTTCTCTTTTCGCTTTTTAAGAAAATTGAAATTGTCAAACTTCTTTTTTTATCCTATCACATATTTTCAATCGGAGTTTGTAATTTTAATTTTTTTAAGGAATTGAAGTTATCAACCTGGATTTCGAAATATTATTTAAAGAATTTTGAATGTACGAGTAAAATATTTTCGCCACTAACTTAAATTGGTATAAAGCCTCACGCAATTGATCACGACGTTAAAAAAGGAAAATTTCTTCATCAATATGTCGTATTTAGACTAAATATCGGCGGCGTTGGTTTCTAGAAATGATATATCTTTCCCTCCCTTTAAACATCCAAATACTTACTTAAATCTCAGTGTCTCCCGAGTAAGTCTGGATAAGCTTCTTGGCATACATGACCGATGATGCCGAAGAAGAAGTTGGATAATCATGCCAAGCCTTTTGTGTTTGATATATTTCAAAATTTGAAAGTCCCAAAGGACAAGTATTGTGCATCTGCCCTGCTTCTTTGCCTGAGTTAATGGGGAGTTGGGTCGCAAGTAAGATGTCTGAAAGGACATCTCCTTTCCTATATACTTACTTTGGGATAGATAAGATAACAGGGAGAGCATGTGAGGTTATGATTGGTTACGAGGAAAACTAAAAAAAAGGCATCTTGGGACATGCTCATCTCTCCTTAACCCCTTATTACATCTCGAGACTTCCTTTCTCGATGCCCCAGCAACCGAGAAACCAACCGGGAACGTCCGTCGTCGCGGTGGAACTAGAAGTGTGCCTCCGAGAGAAATCGGGTTCTACAGATTTCGGGAGAAATGAGAGATCTAGGGGCGAATGCAGTGCACTTAGATTGGATTCATGGGACAGACGACTTGTAATAGAGTCCATCCACCGTCCACGAGCACGTTCGTCTGTGTGGCCGCGTTCGCGCTTCTTTCGGAGGTGATCAGAACCGAGCTTGGTTAAAAAACAAATGCAAATGCTGGAAAGAGTGAGTCGTGTCCTGACTATGGCATCAAAAGATTAACTCTCTCCCTTGTTTCTCGAGAAAAGGCAAGAAGGGGGGGGGGGGGGGATTTCTTTCCCCGAACTCTTACTATTTGCTACTGTTTTTTTGATCCCTTGACCAAAAATCCAAGGGAAAACGAAAAAAAAGAACAATGAAATGGTCGAGTTGGCGACAAGGGGAAAATGCTAAGCCACATGCAAACAAACAAAACACAACAAATAGTTGATCTTCTCATGTATCATCATATATATATATATATAGAAAACATAACATCATTATTATTACAGACGTTGACTTCCCCTCCCGCCGAATCTTCATTTTTTTTTTATTTAACAGCTTTCGGAATTAATTATTACATAACTCTTGAGTTTAGATCGAATGTATATGTTTACTTAGTGGGGATAAAGATATTTAAATGTGCGATAATATGATGAATGAATGGGGGGTTTTGCACCGAAATACCCTACTTATTAAAACGATTAAGTAAAAAAGGATGACATGAAAAGAATTTAACGAAATACCAATTTCAATTCAAGTGACAGACTTGAACGTGTTATTTCACTTATGGGCTCCATTTTTACTCAAATTTTTTTAAAGCTTTCGGTGCAAAACTCAATGGAGTTAAAATGTTGTATGGACATGGTATTATAACGAGTAGTTCCTTTCTAATCGACCCCCCAATAAACACCCCTACCCCAAATTCTCACTCAAGAATTTACCCCTCTCTTTCCAGTGAAAGTTGAAGTTAGAAAGGGGAACTCCTTTTTGTTTTTTTGGCCTCTGTTTCCTTCACCTTGGAAGAGCAAACTTTCAAAGAGAAAATCATGGGGAAGAAGGACGAGTCCGAGAAGGAGGCTGCCGCCGTGACGAGAGTAGAGGCCGTCCTTCAGCAACTGAGGAAGCAATCTCCTCCGCTCACCGTCAATCAGGTAATGCCCCCCACCCCCTCCCCAACGAACCACCCGCTGCTCATCTCACGTGAGGAGGTTAATGCCCAAGGGCGATCAACGCGTTCTCTTTTTATTCTTTTCTACGTGCTCGGTTCCGGTGAATAAATGGCAGGAGAAGTTCTGCGACGAGGCTTGTGCCGAAAGGTTCCTCGAAAAGGTGAAGGGAGACAACCCGAAGAAGGCCGCTAAGCTGCTGAGAGCTTGCCTCTCCTGGAGGCAGAGCGTTGGAATCGGTACGTACTCGCCCTTTCTTTCCAAACTTGACATCTCATCCCAAAAATCCGGTTCATGAAGTTCGGCTCTTTGTCTCGCGTCGGGAACAGAGGACATGACGGCGGACGAGTTCCAGGCAGAGCTCGCGGAGGGGGCCGCCTACGTAGCAGGCCATGACGAGGAGTGCCGACCAGTAGTGGTGAGAGCCTCGGATCCCCTCCCTTCATTACAAAACATTAGAAAACAAAACCCAATTTACACCACCCTGCTCTCGGTTTTTTGTCTCCATTGATAACCCAACCGCCTCGGTTGTCCTCTTCTAGCACCACATAAGAAACATGTGCCCATGTCCGAATCTGGAATGAACTAAAATAAAAACCACATGTCCATTTTCTTTCTCTTCCTTTTGTTTCTTTTGGGGCAGATTCTAAGGATCAAGCAGGAGTACCACAAGTTCAATTCCCAGAAAGTGTAAGCCCAGAGACAACAACAACATTGCTCTTGAATCTTCTTTTAAGCATGCCGACAGTGTGTTCTTGGTTGAAGGTTGAGTAGGGTGGTAGCGTTCACTCTGGAAGTAGCAATAGGGACGATGCCCAAGAACGTCCATCAACTCGTCCTCATCTTCGACGCCGGTAAGACAAACCCCACCCCCGACAATATTAATTGCTATCAATAAAAGCGATTGCATTATTCAACAACGTGGTACGGTCAGTCGAAAGTGGTCCCTGTTTACCTTTTTGTGGTCGAATTGGGAACGACTGACTACTACCATTTTACACTCCAATCTTTGTGTGGTTTCCTGGTGGCTTCCCTCTCTAATGGATGATGATGATGAGTAGTGAGTGAGTTGCCCCCCCAGGTTCAATAATGTTTCGTTGTTGCTGTTGTGGGCAGGGCTTTTCAGATCGGGATCTGCGTTTGTCAGCATGTTGATGGCCACGTTGAAGATGATGGGGGATTATTACCCGGGACGACTCCACCGGGCCTTCGTCGTCGACCCTCCTTCCCTCTTCTCCTACCTCTGGAAGGTTTCTGTCGTTTTTATCCCTGTTTTTAACGAGCTTATCATGCTTTGACGTGAGACCAAACACCTTCCTCTCTTCCCCCAGGGAGTGAAGCCATTCGTAGAGCTTTCGTCCGTCACGTTTCTGGTGTCTTCCCTCGATTTCGCGGACGCCCTGGGGTTCGGCGATTTCGTACCCTGTCCCTCCCGGACGACGTCGTCCCTCCGGTTCGACCCCTCGGCCGCGAAGTTGGGGTCATGCTCTTCCTCCCGGTTCGCCTTCACCGTGTCCCATCACTTGGACTCCCTCAAGCCCTGGTACCTCACCCTTACTGATGCCAAGTCAGGCCCGACGACCCCCTTCTCCGTGTCCCTTGGCCCTGCCCTCGTGTCCCCGGTCAATGCGCGGTCCCTATCTTTCGCATCCCCTGCCGCTAGGGGGATGTTCCCGTCGACTCCCCTGCCTCAGCGAGTCACCCCCAGGAGCGAAGACGCTTCCGCTGGTCAGCATCCGGCGACCCCTGGCCCAGGCTTCCGACATTCGTGGGGGGGCGCATTCTACCGGGGGAGGACGGGGTGCCGCGTCAGGGAGAGGTCGGAGCAGACGCGGGAGTCATTCTCGCAGCTGGTGAAGTTGTACCGGAGGCCGTACGACGTGATGGCATACAGGTCGATGATGACGCCGCCCTTACGGGGGCGGCGGCAGCACCACGTGTCGGCATCCCGAAAAAGGTTCTAAGACTCTTGAAACAAATAATGTAAGAAAACCGTTGGAGTTGGGCCATGGGCCTTGGGCCTCTAAGGGGTACGTTGTTGGGCCTAATCCCTCCTCAAAGGGTCAACCCTGTTTTAAACACAAAAGGGGATTGTCATAATCGCATGCACTGGCCGGAGGAACCAAAAAGATAATAGAAAAATTAAAGAGTTAAGACAGAGTTTTAAAAATATCGTGGAAATGACATAAAAAGTTTAGTTCGTAACGCTCGATTTTGGAAATGAGACGGATTGATCTCGCCCAACATAAACAAAATTTTAAAAATTCGTCTTTAACATTCTTGAACTCATCTTTTGTAAACTACATTTGGAGCACTTAAACAAAAAGTGCTCGTAGCATAGTTGGTAAGAACGCTCATTTTATACGTGCGAGGTCTTCGAAACCTATAATCGTACTAATCTTATTGGCTATGTTATACTATGATTTTTAAAACTACAACAGCACAAACCTCATCAGCTATGCTACATTACGATTTTCGAAATCTACAATCGTACGAACCTTATCGGCTATGCTATATTATGATTTTCAAAACAGACAATCGTACAAACCTCTTCATGTTATGCTATGATTTGGCTTGAAGGACCATTCTCAGCTCGATCGATGCAAATCCTTTTTCTCTCACGTGCTTTTTTTTTATCTAACAAAAAAATGGGCCGCCCGAGATCGTTTCGTTTGGACGTACGTGATTAGTTGTAGGAAATATAAACGCATTTTGCCAAAAAAAAAGTATAACATATAAAATCCATAAATCGTATTTACTAAAATAATAAATGAGCAAATAGCAACTAGCATGCCAAACTTAATTAAATTTATATTGAAACAAACACAACCTCACGAAATTTTTTTGTTTGAAAAAGAAAAGAAGAAAATGACTGTGAATGTGTAGTAATGATGGGTTGATGAGAGGGAACATATATTATATTACTTAGCTCCTCCGGTACTACTCTTACCAAACGATATCTTCTTGTCCTTAACTTATCATTGAGAACTCACAAATCTAAGGCCCATTTCCCCGCCATGAACCCACCTCACCCCTCCTCCGCCGCCGCCGCCCTCCTCCCATTCCTACTCCTCCTCCCCCACCTCCTCACGGCTGCCGCAGCCCCTCCCCCGCGGCCGCACCCGCTCAACCCCCTCACCCCAGACGAGCTCACCCTCGTGTCCTCCACCCTGACCAACTCCTCCACCCTGACCCCTCCCTTCACCATCCACTACGTCGGCCTGGATGACCCCGACAAGCCCGCCGTCCTCTCCTACGCCTACAGCTCCCCCAAGACCCCCGCCCCACCCCGGCGCGCCCTCGTCATAGCACGAGCCTCCCGCCAGAACCACCGGATCCTCGTTGACCTCTCGACAGCGACGGTCGTGGAGCACGTGATCGTCCCGAACAGCGTCGGCTTCCCGACACTGACCTTCGAGGAGCAGGGGGAGGCGAACAACCTCCCGTTTGGGGAACCGAGGTTCCTAGAATCACTGAGGAGGCGGCGGCTGAAGGCGGGGGAGGTGGTCTGCGGGAGCTTCACGGTGGGGTGGTACGGCGGAGGCGGGGGACCGAAGAGGAGGAGGGTGGTGAGGGTGATGTGTTACTACAAGGAGGGGACGGTGAATGTGTACATGAGGCCGATCGAGGGGCTGAGCCTGACGGTCGACTTGGATGAGATGAGGGTGATTGGGTTCCTTGACAGGGAGGTGGTCCCCGTTCCCAAGGCCCAGGGAACCGACTACCGGGAGGCCGCCCAGGATGGGCCTCCTCGGCCCAAGATCAACCCTATCGGGCTCGTTCAGCCCAATGGGCCTAGCTTCACCGTCGACCAACACATCATCTCGTGAGTTATGCCCGGTTCCTGCTAAATCAACTAAATCTTTGTGATCAGAGGTGTTGTTTTAGTCTCCTGTTGCCTATTTTCTTTATCAGCTGGGCCGGCTGGCTGTTTCATCTGAGCTTCGACGCCAGAGCCGGAGCCATCATCTCTCTGGCGTCCATCTACGACCAGCAGACGCGGGAGCGTCGCCAAGTGATGTACAGGGGATTCATTTCGGAGCTGTTCGTGCCATACATGGACTTGACCGAGGAATGGTACTTCAGGACATTCTTGGACGCCGGCGAGTACGGTTTCGGCCTATGCACATTCCCACTCCAGCCCCTTAGGGACTGCCCTGAGAATGCCGTGTTCATGGACGGATACATTGCCGGGCAGGATGGGACGCCCGTTCTAATGCCCAACGTTTTCTGCGTGTTCGAAAGATATGCCGGGGATATCATGTGGCGTCATACTGAGGCGTTGATTCCCAACATAACTGTCTGGCATCCCTTTCCTAGTTCTATTTCTATTATGCCAAATGTTTTGTACGTCTGTGGTGATGTGATGGTTAAGTTTTCGGTTTTTGTAGATCAGGGAAGTGCGGCCAGAGATAACACTGGTCGTGAGAACGGTGTCGTCGGTTGGAAACTATGACTACATCGTTGATTGGGAGTTCAAGCAGAGCGGAAGCATCAACGTTAAGGTAGAACTACCATTTTGGTATGGCTCGGAAAAGATTTCGCCTGAATCCTCGGTGCGTGACGGGTGTTGTCTGTTCTATAGGTAGGCTTGACCGGTCTTCTCGAAGTGCGGGGCACAAAGTACACTAACATGGGCCAGTTAACGGATGAGGAATACGGCATCCTTCTGGCAGAGAACACCCTGGGCGCGCGCCATGACCACTTTGTCACGTTCCACCTCGATCTCGACATTGATGAACCTCCAAACTCCTTCGTGAAGACCACCTTTCAGACGACTCGTGTAATGTACCCAAACAAGTCGCCTCGGAAGAGCTACTGGAGGGTCGTCGAAAAGACCGCCAAGACAGAATCTGAGGCCAGAGTCAAACTCGGCTCAGGACAGGGTGACCTGTTGATTGTCAATCCTAACAAGAAGACAAAGGTCGGCAACCAGGTCGGTTACCGTCTCATCCCCGGATCCGTCACCAGGCCTCTCCTGTCGGTAGACGACTACCCTCAGATCCGTGCTGCGTTTACCAATTACAATGTCTGGGTCACGCCCTATAACAAGTCTGAGAAATGGGCCGGTGGGCTTTTCACGGACGAGAGCCGTGGCGAAGACACCTTGTACACCTGGAGCCAGAGGTTAGTTCTGCCATCCTGCGAGAAAGCTACCTCTGTTCGTTCAAATGGAGAGCCCCATGTTTTCTCGTTGATTTGCACAGGAATCGGAGAATCGAGAACAAGGACATTGTGCTGTGGTATAACTTGGGGATCCATCATGCGCCGTACCAGGAAGACTTTCCCCTGATGCCGACAATAACCGACGGCTTCGAGCTGCGGCCAACCAATTTCTTCGAAAGTAACCCTGTGCTTAATGTCATACCGCCCGAGCCAGTTACATGGTCGAACTGTTCCACCGCCAAGGCAATAACGATGGAATGGTATTTGACATCATACTAACTCCCGTGACTAATCTGATTCCGTGTTTCTGATTCTCTTTTGTGATTCTATGAAGATCGCCCACAGAAGCAACTTCTACAGCCGGTCTGTGCCGCGGGTGCCCCAGAATTGACTGCTGTCCCAGGCTTGCGTCGTTCCGAATGGCTTCCGGAAGGCATCACCACATTCGTAACTCTGTCCTTTCAAAATCGGTATACTACTAAGAATAAGTGAGTACACGATATAAAGTAGCGTTGGAGAATGTTTACACAACACAACACGATACTGCCGTTTCTCAATCAAGTCCACGCCATCTGCGATGTCACTTTTACACGATGTCAGGAGGAGGTTTCACTATGAAGTCCAGGCCCAAGTTTCGTTGCGCTAACAGGGTCGCTGCAAAATCTATATCGAGTTGCTCGTTGTGGCTTCTCGATCCACCAGAAGCATCCAGTTGCTGGCCGCAACTAGTTCCTTCAGGGCCGAGCGGCGGCAGGATATAGACCAATGATCATCCACTAACATCTTTCTAGCACGACGCCACCTTTCTTTCCATTGTGAGTAGCGAGCGGAGTCGAACCACTCGTATAGGATCGGGTGGGGTGTCTGTCATATTATACAGTACTACTACTACAAGGGATATGAAGTTTTAATTTAAATCTTCTTTTTTTTTTGGAGGGATTAACCATGTGATGTCATGTGTATAATGTATGTATACGAGATATAAAAGGGAGGGAGGGGGTGATGATGGGGGACTTTGAAGGTTGGGGAATAGAATCATGACAGGGATAGGGGGTGTGTGTTTGGGAGATGGAGGGGAATCCGAACGAAATCCAGCACGCCTTTCGTTATCTTTTATTCCATCTTCCCTGAGGAGGAGGAGAATAAAAGGATTGATGATGAATGATGACTGATGATTGTCCCCCAGGGCACGCCAACACCAGCAACTCCCCAACCCATTTTTCTCTCCTTTTACTAGGAACAAGGAAACCGCAGGATTTTAGGGGAGAACGATTTTGGTTGGTTTCCAATTCGATTCTCTTTCGAGTTTAGGCTTTCATGTCGCCTTGGTCATCATCACCCGTGCATGCCCCCCCCCAACAATTTTTAATCAATATCTTCCTAAATTGCTGCCATCGCTGACCGAACCCCCCGACGAAATCATCAAAGGCCCCTGCGTCAAAAGCAATGATGATGATATGGGCGAAGAGACCCCCTCCCTCTCTCTCTTTTTTGCCTGGTCAGGGAGGAGGAAGTATGGAATCTAAGTTATTATGAACAATAAGTGTCCCTCCTCCCCAAAGGGCGTGATCATTATTTCGTTTACTCCCCACCTCCCCTCTCCCATGCAAGTGCAATATTATTAGAGGGGACACCATTATTGACCCCCCCCCCCCCCCCCGGTTTAGAAAGAAGATCACTGCTGTCTGAATCCCAACTTATTTCTTTTTAGTTATTAATTCCATCACATTGCTCCAGATTGTTTGAATGTAATAATTCCAGCCTGGCTGGCCTACATGGGTATTGATAATTCCGGCAAAATCATACTTGGAATTCCCACTCTCTTACACACACCACCATCAAACCTTGTTGACATCCCCTTTCTTTCTCTCGACCCGTAATTCAATGAAGATCTTTCTAAACCCCCCAACTCGAATACTTTATATTCCTCGGCACGCCCCCTCCTCCCACCCGGGTATCCATAAATATCCCTTGCCTTGTTGCCTCCTCCCCACGACTCACCATACCATCCAACATCCTGCTTCTCGAGTTCCCCAACCCCATTACTTCCATCCTCTCGGGCAAAACGAAAACTAGCAAGTCGTGTGGGTGTGATAATGGGAGACATCTCTGTGGAAACGGCGAACGGGAATGGGAATGGAAGTGTCAATGGGAGAGCCTTGACCCCGAACGGGTACAGGAAGAGCTGTTGGTACGAGGAAGAGATTGAGGAGAACTTGAGGTGGAGCTTCGCCCTTAACAGGTATCCTTCTTCTATTGTTTTTGTTCTTGAACTTGCTCGTGTTTTTATTCGTTTCCTTTCTTCTTTGATGAACTGTGGTTCCATCCCCATCCCCCCATTGGAAGCATACTGCATACAGGGGCCACTCCTTACCAGGAGATCGCACTCTTGGACACCAAACCATTTGGCAAGGTTATGACCCCCACCAACCTTTTTGTTGAATTACTTTGCCAGTAGTTTCTGTTACCATTCTCTCAAGGATCGGAATTCACCTTTCGATGTAGGCTTTGGTGATCGATGGGAAGCTGCAGAGCGCGGAGACGGACGAGTTCATATACCATGAATCTTTGGTTCATCCCCCACTTATCCACCACCCCAAGTATGTTTCTCCAGTCTCCGTCGTCCTTAAGTTCCTTCGATCGTCATCTAATGGCTACTTGTTTATTTTTTAACGTAGCCCGAGTTCTGTCTTCATCATGGGTGGTGGCGAAGGCTCGACTGCGAGAGAGATCCTCCGGCATCGTACGGTCAAAAAAGTCACCATGTGCGACATCGATGAGGTAGAGGCTGACGCTGACGCCGACGCCACCCACAAAATATCGTCGTGATGAGTTTAATCGGGCTCAAAAGATGATTACTGATGTGTTTGTGTGCAGGAAGTGGTGGACTTCTGCAGGTCCTACTTGGTTGTGAACAGGGAGGCTTTCTGTGATCCTAGACTCGACCTGATCATCAACGATGCCAGGCAGCTTGCTTTGCCACGTCCTCTGTTTTTCCTTGGCTGCACCCAGCGTTTAGATTATGACCCGGTTGTTCTTTCCTCGCAGGGCTGAACTAGAAAGCCGGAAGGAGTGGTTCGATGTTATCATTGGCGACCTGGCGGACCCAATTGAAGGAGGTCCCTGTTATAAGCTGTACACAAAGTCCTTTTATGAGAACATAATCAAACCTCGGCTGAACCCAGACGGCATATTTGTAACGCAGGTCTGTGATGGTTTCTTTTGCTCAACTTGGACTGTTCGGTAGCGATCGCTTGCGACTGAATGTTCAAGGAATTTTTTCCTTTTCTGCGCAGGCTGGACCGGCAGGTATATTCAGCCACTCTGAGGTCTTCACCTGCATCTACAATACGCTGAGGCAGGTTTTCCGATGTAAGGTTTATTCGTTCGGTCACTCCTTTATGTCCCAAACGCTACTTTCGAGTTTTCATCACGTTACAAGTCATCTAATGAACCGAGTCAAATTTTCCAGACGTAGTCCCGTATACAGCTCACATTCCTTCCTTCGCCGATACATGGGGCTGGGTCATGGTACACTCGTGACTTGATTTCGTACAAAGTTGTTGTTTACTCCCCTTGTGAACCTCAACGTGTTTGTTTGGGCGATACAGGCATCAGATATGCCGCTTTCATTGGGCCCAGATGAGTTTGACGAGAGGATTAAGCAGAGGATCAAGAGGGAGAACAGGTACCTCGACGGGAAGACATTCACATCCGCCTCAACCCTGAGCAAGGCTCTCCGAAAATCGTAAGCTTCGCTACATTTGGAATCTTCAGGCCCAAACATGTAACGGGTTCAGGATTGTTGATTGCCTTAGCCACCGATTTTCAACAGACTGGAAGATGAGACGGAGGTGTACACGGAGGGTACAGCGAGGTTTATTTACGGCCACGGGAGCGCCTACAAGCACGGCCAAGACTAAAATTCGAAAAGGAATATCCTAAAGGCCATCTACGAAGCTGCACTGTTTCATTTTCTCCTCTTTCTTTTTCGTCATCATCCATGTTGGTGTTCCTTTTCTTTATACATGGCTCTGTAATGAAACTACTTTTGGTTAACTTTAAAGATGTTGACCCTGGTCGGGACATCACTTCGTTGGTGTCCCAAACGTAATGCTCTGTTCGAAAGTGGACCGGAGAGCGCGCATTTGGAGCGGTCGGGCCATAAGGTTGGTGGTAGTTTCTCCATTGTTGTCCCGATGAGATTCGAACTAAAGCCGTCTGCGTAGCGCAAACAGACAGAATCGGGTTGTCCTTAAAGCATGAATTAGGTTCTCGTTTTCTAAGGCCGATAAACAAACAACTCTGTACCTGTCGTGAGGGACTTGAATTCTGTGAGTTCCCCCCGTCTTTATTTAATAATAGCCTACCGGTTTCTCCTCTTTCCCCTCCCCTCCTTCCACCTAAAAACTTGTTGTTGCTGCTGCTGCAAACTCTTTGTTAACTTCCGATGGACTCCTGCTGCAAGCCGTCTCCCAATCCCGACTCCCGCCCTTTTCCTCCTCCGATCGATTGCCTCATGTTTGGTAAGGTACTCGCGACGTTCACAACCGGCGATCATCAGTTTACGGGCGACTGATTAAGGAATTCTTCCTATTTTTTGTTTCGTGCAGATTTGGACGACACCCTGTATTCCACCGGAAGCGGTATCGCAGATTCCCTGAGGAAAAATATCGAGGGTACGATGGATCCATCTGTCGACCTGGCTGATCAGAGTTTGCACAATATAAAATAACTAGTTCGTGTTTCCTGGTCCTTTTCTTTTTGTAATGGATGATGAACAGATTTCCTGGTCGAGAGGTGTGGAATCGCTGCGGAGAAGGCTTCTGCTCTGCGTGCCGAGCTGTTCAAGACCTACGGCAGCTCCCTCGTTGGTCTTCGAGTACGTGACTCTGTTTTCCCATCAACGTTTTGGTTCGATTCCTTGAACGCCATTTCTAATGTTTTGATTCCTGATCGTTTCAGGCATTAGGTTACGACGTCGACGCTGACGATTACCACAGGTACTAGATGCACATTCACAGCCTTAACAGTTACGTTTTCCCTGACATTCTGAGCTTGATTTCCTCAATCCATGGATCATCGAATCCTGAGTAGCATTGTGCACGGAAGATTGCCTTATCACTTGATAAAGCCGGACCCGCAGCTGCGGAAGCTTCTCCGCCATATCTCTCAGAGGAAGATTGTAAGTTGCAAAATCAACAGATCATCGCCCGCGATCACGCGATCCATTCACTCATTCTTTTTCCCAATGCTTTTTTTTTTCCTTCTTCTGGCAGATATTCACGAACTCAGACAGGATTCACGCGACCCGGGTCCTCAAACGGCTGGGAATGGAGGACTGCTTCGACCAGGTGGTCTGCTTCGAGACGATGAATCCAAACTTATCGAATCGCTCTTCCCTGGACGTGTCCCCGGTGATACTCAAGCCTTCGCCCGAAGCGATAAGGATTGCAATCAGGGAAACTCACGTGGATCCTCATCGAACGGTACGATAGCATCCCTTCCATCACCAATTCGTCAATTACTGGAATTATCATGCAGAGAGATTAATGCTCATGAGGTGACCGATGACGATGCCTGTTGCAGCTGTTTCTGGACGACAACGTCCGCAACGTCGCATCGGGCAAGGCTGCCGGGCTCCGGACCGTCCTGGTAAACTCTCCGCTAGTCCTAGAAATTAAATATCGATGGGCGTGGAATGATGGTGATCATAATTCTCTCTATATAAATTTTGGATCCAAAGGTTGGGAAAACCGGGAAGACCAAGGAAGCGGATTACTCGCTGGAGGCTATGATTAATCTGCCGAGGGTAGTCCCCGAGATTTGGGCAAACTCCACCGACAGGGAAGGGCGTGTCCGGAGCGAGGAGACCCAGATGGACACCATCCCAACCGCTGCTACTCTCGTCGGGGCCTGATTTGCTTGTTTGGATTTAAAAAAACAAAACGGTGGGAAATCGTGATCATGTGACGTGGTCGGTGAAGTAAATAAATAAAAATATGATGTTGTGAATAATGTGTGACGTGTCGTCATCCAATCGGACTACTTGGCGTGGGGCTGTTGGTTCCGTTCGTCGTGTTGCTGTGGGTTGTCGGAAAACTCATTTCCTCCTATCAGCTTTATCCATTAGTCCGCGTCACCCCCCACTTATTTTATGTTTTTGTAGGTAAGGATAAGAACTTGTGGTGATGGATGGGTGCGTTGGGTGATTGAGGCACGTGGGACTTGTCTTTCTCTAGTCAATCGCTTTCAGGAAAGCTAGCCTAACGACATATTGGTATACGAGTAAGACAACCACGGCCCACGTTATTCCCCAACCTTCAATATTTTAAAACTCTGGTGGATGATGGTGTGATGTGATCAGGGTGGTCTCTCCGTAAATTATTTCTATGGGAAATAAAATATTTGAGTTGGTGTGAGACAAGTCCAAGATTTACTTCCCACCTCCGTCGGTCGCTAGGAACCTTTAACCCTACTATCCATCCAACTAAATGGAGACGCTGTTGGGGATACCTTTCCCAGTCAATCCTCCTACTTTGGAATGATCGGACGTGTTAGGATACAACAGGGTGTATGGCACCTTAACAACCCCTACCCTGTTCTTCAGCCTCGGATCCTCGTTCCTCTCTGTGATCCTCCCCTCTATCTCCCTCAGCCGCTCCCCGAACCTCCCGAACGCCTCCCTCGGCCCCTCGTCCCACGTCCACTCCTCCAGAGACTCCTCCCTCTGCCCCAGGTACACCTCGTCCGTTGAGTGCCTCGATAGTATCTCTATCAGGGACACCCCTATCAGCGTCTGTAGCTGTGCGGTTATCGTCTTTAGGAATGCTGCCTCCGGGTTGGTCTCGAGCTCCTCGTACTCGGGTGTCCCCGGTTCTGGCATGAACCTCCGGCTTATTGTTGGTCGGTTCGGAAGGAAGCCTGCGTAAGGGTACTGCCCAAAGTTGACCGCCGCATGGAGCGCCGAGGCAGTCCATACGATGACGGTGCACACGTCGATGAGGTCATGCCTCGTTCGGATCTCCGGCCACCAGGGCTCGTCTCTCTTGTCGCCGTGACCGACCTCGCGGATCTCGGTCCACCATGACTGGAGCTCGGTGTCGCCTCGGATGAGTTCGTCAGTTGGGTAGTAGAAGCTGCAGTATTCCCTGACCCATGATTCAATGGCCGACCAGACTTCGAGTCCATCCACGGCGTAAGGATAGTCTTCTATTACGAGCCTGAGCCCATGCCTACAACTCAAGTCAGGAACCGCCATTCCCCTGAGAGGAAAACAAGGATGTAGAATGACCGGATCCTCCGCTCGGTGCAAACTGGAGTTGTAAAAGTCAGTTACCTCTTGAGGAGATCGGCCGGAAGGCCCTGCTCGGTGAATACCCAATCTTTGTAGATAACAGATGACATCTCCATCGAGTACTTACCGGGGAAAACTGTAATTTCGAGAACGCCGCCGGAATTAATGAGGATTTGCCTGGCTAATGCGTTTATATTCATTGTGTCCCGAAAGTGCGGTCGCAGTAACTTGTGTATTGGGTGGAGTACGCTCAGCTGTCGATTTGTCGCGACTACGAAGGGCTCGATCACAGCATGCGTGTTCAGCCTGCAAAGAAAGCAATCCAAATCGAAACCAATGAGAAAGTTTTGAAAATGTCGGATGAAGTTCGCAAAATCATTGACGTGGAGTACCAATGGCTGATCAGCTGGTGATAGCCTGAATCACTCACGGCAACGTAGGCCTTCGCTAGCTGCCACACCATACCTTCCGTTGCGGTCTCCGCTGGGGTAAAGACTTTGCTTACCGATCCGTGGTGATCCCCTTGGGGATGTGGCAAGCTCAGCTCGATCGCAAGGGGCTTCAGTGTCCCATTGTCCTGAAGCACAAGGACGGTCCTTGTGGCATACATCTTCGTGGGAGTTGAGTTGATTCGCCTGAGGTATGGCATGAGTGCGTCATGGTGGTCCAAGATGAACATCCTTTGGGTCTCGATCGCTTGTTTTATGCTAATCCAAGTCATGTTCTTCTCGATGTGTTCTGGCCTTATTGTACTGTCTTGATTCCCGTATGCTTGGGAATCCAGCTTGCTCCGTGGTGGAAATTCCTGAAATTTTGAGGTGATTCAGCATCCGAGAGGATGAGAAAGAAGAACGAAAAGCGGCAAGACTTCTTCGGTCGGGATTACGAAAGGTGGATTGGGTACTTGTAATCGGCGGATTAGAACGGGGTTCACGCCGGCGAGCATTTCCCGGGCGAACTCCTCATCGGTTCTCCAGGCCGACCTGTCCTCTGTTACCAAAACAGGAAAAGAATGCAAGGACGAGCAACGTAACCAACGACGACCACATGGGGAGGCGCACGAATATTAGAACAATGGGGCGACTTCAACAGCTACCTTTGATGACATCGGGCATCGGGAACTTGAGCGGTCTTTCCCCGTCATTGCGAACTAGCTCCTTCAGTAACTCCCAAGGGATGCAGTCCTTCAGTTTTCTGAGCTTGGGATCATTTGGCAGCTTTATCCCTCCTTCATAGAGGTCCATCACATTAGCGAAAGAGTCGAACTCGTTCAATGTCTTGTCGAACAACCCCGTGATCTCCGGGAGTAGTACTTGACCCAATGACTTGAGGGCGTACGCCAGGAAATCGGAGAACTTGATGTGCGTGAACCTCTCATCTCTAGGAACGTAAATGTTGAGGCTCAGTAGCGGCAGCCTGGTCTCTGAATTGGGATCTACCACCGCCGGGGAACAGGGATATCAGTACTCCCTTCCAGATAAAAGAATCAAAAAACAGAATCGAAATAGCATCGCATAATCACCGGTTTTGGTCGGTCTTCGGCCGGTTCTCCCTCTCCTGGGATAAGGAAACTCTCTGGATCCACCAAGGACGGGGCGGGCATGATCTGGTCCTTTGTCCGGTGATCCTAGATCGTTGTAAAAGGCATAGTCATACACTCGATCCCACTCCTTCAGCTCGCCCAATCCGCTACCTCGTAAATTAGCCAGCTCTTCCTCCCTGTATGGCTGCAACACGTCCGGAGTTTGACATGGAAGGTAGGACTGTTACAAAAGTCGGGTCAGCACGACATTGCCTTGCACATTGTAGTAACGAAATCTCCTCGGAAAAGTTAAGCAACCTTATTCGAGAAGAACACGCGATCGTAGTTGTATCGGTGCGTGGGATACACCCAGGAGTTGCACACGAAAACTACAGTGCCATGGCCTGGAACGTCATGCAACGTCAACTGCCTGAGGTAAAACTGGCTGTAATGGTGGTTCCTGATGACGACAGCCCCCGGGAAGCCCATCGTCTCCTCTTCCCACTCGAACGAGACACTGAACTCCGTCTCTGCAGCCGTCATCGTCGCGACACTCTTCGCCCACTTCTCCAGGTACGCGACCTTCCCTAGCTTTCCTCGGCCCCCATTCCCTAACAATCGACCCGTTCAAACATAACAAACAGTCGACCCTGCATACGAACGAAACACCGTCGATACCAACAATGATCGGGCCAGAAGTAACACATACCATGTTCGGGTTGAACCGAGCTGACGAGCTGCAGCGAGACTCCCCGGCGGAACAACTCATACATGCGGTCGAGCAAGGAAGCTTTCACGTCGTGAAAGTCGAGGACGTTCTTCTTCATCAATCGTAGAGTTCCCCTGATCTTCCGGGAGCCGCCACCGTTGCTCCTACTACCCCCGTTCCCTTGGTCGTCGTCGTCGACGGCCTTCTTCTTGGTTCTTCCACACACCATGTCGGTTAACTTGTGGACGACGGCGGCCTCAGAACCCCATCCGAGAAAACTAATCCCAACCCCAGATCAGACCATCAAGCATCAGAGTGTTTAGTCTCTTTAGGAGTGGGAGGAGAGAGGCAGCAGTCTGTTTGTTTTTTCTCTTCCCCTTTTACTTTATTTTTTTTTTCTAAAAAGGAAAAAGAAACCCGGGGCATATATTCGAAGAGATGAGATGCACGTTACCCCCCATTTTGATGCGACAGTGATATTATTATCACTTGGGTCCCATCCCAATTCAAACTCTTCCTTGACAACGATTGATTATATCAACGTAACATTGTCGTAGAACGTCCCGTTGGTATTATAATTGCCTTGTATAACCTACCACGACACCACCACTGCTACGTGAGTCCAATGAACATTTCTCGGTCACTAGATCAAGCCGATCACTGTCGTTGGAAAGCGAATTCAATGCTTAAACTAAACTGTTTTCTCTCTTATCGTTTGTTTATCCCGTAATACGTTTAGTGTGCGCGTTATGTAACGCACGTAGTAGTAAGATCAGATTCTCCTACCAAACGTATAGGACAAGGCGGGCGGGGAGAAGCCAAAGATGCTTTTCTTGCACGGTACGAGGGGCAAAGATATTTTATTGACCCTTCTTGATCTTGTTTTGTTTTCCCCATTCGAGTGGACTCAATTGAATTGAGTTTACTGGGATGCAAGTCAAGTCGAGTGTGGGACTGCTCTACACTTTTGATCAGTCTGCCCTTCTTCCCCACGGAAGTTTTTGTTTGTTCTGCTTGCGTGGCGGGGGTAATTAATGAAAGGAACCTTAAGGCAAATGGGGTGGGTGAAATTATTTGATATGAGTTTTAATGATCGTACAGCTGGTGCCGTCTTAATGAAGACGGTTAGCTCGTGACAAAAAAAAATTTATAAAATATGATTTCGATTTTAAAAAATGTTCGAAATATATCCAAACGCTACTCGATATATAAAAATGACGATTTTTGAAAACGCATATTCCTTATTTGCATTATAAGAAGGCACGTTCACAAAATATACCTTCTAAAGCGCGTTAGGTTTTTTAAGAGCGCATTTTGAAAATATTTTTCTTGAATTTTAAAAACCTACTCTTTTTGTAAAAGGATAAAGTTTTTCAATGGCTGTATTACAGAAATTTTGGAAAGTAAAATCGTATTTTTTAATTTTTTTTTAAAGATTAAACGTATTTTTTTAGCATCATATTTCGCACGTAAAACAAATTTCTTTTTCTCATTTTACGGAAAACATTTTGGGCTCGTAAATCAAAAGGAAATAACCAAAAAGCCCAGCGGACGCGCAATTCATATGCATTTGTGGGCTCGGCCCATATTGTGGCTCGAAATCAGGCCCTCTGGGAAAGAAAAAGGTAATTATGTGCGATCCATTACTTGAGTAGCCTTGCTTTCCAGACACACGCGTGCCACATCTTAAAAATGAAGCTCGGATCTGAAATCATTTTATTTATTAAATTAGGAGTTTTTTAGAAGTTGTAAACGGCAGGCACGTGGGAACTTGTCCTTGGCCACTACACAATTCCACACCCACCGACACTTAAATATTATAATTATATGCAAGTAAATGAGGTGATTGGTCCGGTCAAAATAATGGGGAGTACCAAGGAGGAATAAACACTATTTTTTTTTTTTATAATACCCTCCAGCCAAAAAAGAAAACCCCCATCCTAAATAAAAGACCACCTCAATTTTCTCTTATTTTAAAATCAAAAGTCAGGTAATGGGACCCAGGTGACTCCCTCCCTCCCTCTGTATCTCTCTCTTTCTCTTGGGTATTATTATTAATATAAAAATAGACCCCCCCCCAAGTTTATTACCATTAAATGATGATAACGTACATGGCAATAGAATATCATCCATATTAAAATAAAATATTCAAAAACACATACACACACATAACGTGTATATATCACGTACGGCCGGCCTTGATTCCCACATGAACCAACCCCACAGGTATTGTTTATTCCCCCCACCAAAGACAAATCCCATCTAAGGCAGTAAACAAACTCCCCCCACCAATTATAACTGTCCCAAGCGCACGTTCACAAGTCTCCTGTGCTTGCAAAAATTTATTAAAAAAATAATAATAACAATGTTTGATTCGAGGACGGCGATTAGCTAAACTTGTTCACGTTTCTTTAATTTAATATTACAATAATAGTAGTAGCACAAGCAGGAAGTAGTAATGGGCTTCCCCCTCCCTTAGGCCGTGTTAGTGGTTAAGACAGAAGGGCCCGGACTCCATTCTCGCCACGACCCTCAGATATACTTTCCATCCCATCATCCCCCCAAAGCGACTTAATTGAGTAATTAAATAAATCCTTGCCTAAACCTGATTTTATGAGTGTTGGATTAGTAGGGAAATTTCCCTTCCTTTAACAGTGGGAGTGGGAGTGGGAGTGGGAGAGGAGGGGAGGGGACAAGCCAGCTACTAGCTAGCTAGCTTCCCTTTAATGTTAATCCCCAATAAATAAATAAATGTTTACCATTCTCCTCCTCCTCCATCAAAATCTGGTCCATGATCGGATTCATTTCCACACCATCAGTTAGTTAATCCTGAGCTCTTTTTTAAGCACTTCAGGTCCTTTTATTTTTTTATCTTTTCCTTTAAAAAAAAGGCCAACTATACCTTATTTTTCCGATCTATCCCATCGTTTGAAACGTATCGTACAGTAACCCCAACTTAAGACGTTACTTATCCTCCGTTAAGTCCCATCTTGACGGAGTCCGACGTGTCGCACACGTGGCTCTGATGCCGTGAAAATATAACGGCCAAATTAGCAAATATATCATGTACTATACCCCATTTTTCCGATTTATCCCGTCGTTTGAAACGTATCGTACAGTAACCCCAACTTAAGACGTTACTTCGACGTTATCCTCCGACGTTAAGTTGGTTCTTGTCGGCGGGCCCACGCTCCGTGTTGCTAAGGCCTGCGATGCATTCATGGAATTGATTGACGCCAGTGGTTACCTTGTGGCAATAATGCCTTCTGCCAAAGGACTCGTCTGTGAACAACACTCTTAATTCATTGGGACCTACTAGGGAGCAGTTTGCACTGCTTTCTCCTCAAGAAGGAGAAGGTGATTATTGTCCATCCAGACAGGGTGGTCGTGGCTAACGGCCCTACTTTTGGATCAATTTCAATGGTACTGCCCATGAAAACTATCGCCACATATACATTCCTGATGGCGAAATTGACAGTCGGGGGTTTATTTCATTCTTTCCTTAAAAGGTTTAGGGGGTCGGGCTAATTTTAAACTCTGTGAATCTTTTATATTTTTGGCTTAATTAGCAATTCTATCCTATATTTTTTCTATTTTTTCCGATCTACCCTATCATTCGGCTAACGGTGATTTTTAACGCCGTCAGAGCAACGTGTGCGACACGTCGGACTCCGTCAAGATGGGACCTAACGGAGGATAACGTCTTAAGTTGGGGTTGTTGTACGATACGTTTCAAACGACGGGATAGATCGGAAAAATAGGGTATAGTACATGATATATTTGCTAATTAGGCCTTAAAAAAAAGGGAGTAATTTAATTATCTAATGATGAAGTAATGGTACGTTTTTAAATAAAATTTAGTTAGAAAAATTACTTCACGTATTAATTTTTAAATTTTCGTCGCATTGTATTATAATGAAGTGAAGAACAAAAACCTATCAACCCTACGACGATCAATTTGGAGTGGCGGATGAAGCATAACAATGATAAGAGACGGGACTTGGTGTGAGACGTGGTGGAGGGACGAGGCTCATCACTCGGTTTCTTTTATCTCTTGGAGAGAGTAGTAGTAGGTAGATGTAGAGATAGGGGATGAATGGCTAAAGCTGTAGGAATGCGGTCCACTTTTACGTGGTGATCCACCGGACATAATAAACGCGTATGCTCGTCATATATATATATAATATAGTGAAAAGCGAGTCATGCCTTTTTCCTTGCTTTTGTTTTTTTTTTCGTGTATAAAAATGAGGAAGAAGGAGATTACTTTTATGTAACTTATTATTATTTTAATAATGGGGCATTTAATAAACCCCAAAGTCATCATAATCCCCATAAATTTATATAAACAAATGAATATCATTTTGAGGAAAGAGGCACCATTCCTGGCACAAGTAACCAAAACTTTATTTTCATTTTCATAAACGTGCCTATTAATTAATGATGTACGATGCATTTCAGATTCATGTAAGATCACGACGTTTGTATTTCAACGAATTTATTGGAATAAATTAAATCGATATTATAATTAACGACCCCATCTTCCACGGTCCTGATCTTGCCATGCTGGCGACAAACAAATGAGTACCGTCGGATAAGGGACGAAATCAAGGGCGAGATTGCGACCCTACCACCGAACCAGAGATCTGGACCGTCCGCGAGTCGTAGATGAGGCAAATACTAATCCCCCACCCCCACACAAGGGTAAATTTATTAGATTGGGGTTGGGGGTGGGGGCGGTGCTATGCTACCCGATAAAAGAGGACCAACCTCAGACACGCTCTCTCGCTCACTAGACAGAGCAGGAGGGAGAGAGGAGGTTTGTAAGACCAAAAGTAGGAGAGAGGGGTGGGGTGGGGTGGGGGATTGTGGGCGTGGGGAAGGAGATGAAGGATACGACTCTTGGGAGCTACATCAACGAAACCCGCATAGGAGATGAGGATGAAGCTGTGGATAGACGCCAAAGTACGGTTCCTTTTCTAAGTGGAAGGGAAGGGGTTGGGGTGTGAAGGAGGGATCGATCCATTTTCTTTCCTTTTCTTTTTTATTTTTATTTTTTTCCTGTTTTTGGTCCGAGGAGTCTGAGGTGAGGGGAGTTGAGGGAGGAGGTGATGGACAGGAACAGCAGGGATGCTAGAAGGGCTACTGCTGTGTCCGCGTCGATTAGTCCCTCGTTGTCGAACGCCCTACCCAGGCGGAGGCACCGGACTAGCCTGAGGGACTCTCTAGGTAACGCCTCCTTTTGTCAGATCTCGTGTTTTTTTTGTGCGTGTTGGATTTGACTGACTTGGTTTGTGAGTTTTGTTGTGATTTCTTTCTTAGAGGAGGACGGTCCCCTGGAGCTACCGGATACGTCGAGGAGCGGGTTGCGAGACCAGCATGTGGGAGGGAAGAAGGACCGGGACCGAGCCGACCGTGTGGATAGGGACAGGGACAGGGACAGGGACAGGGAGCGGTTGTTGAGGAACAAGCGGAGGCGAGGGGATGGGAACAGCAACAACCACCGGCTGATTCACCATGGCGGCACGGGTAACCGTGGGGAGGAGCTGGGCATGGTCGCGGATGAGACTTCGGAGGAGAGCGTCAACAACGAGGATGAGGATGATTACGAGCACCTACATCACCAGCAGCACACGAGGCTGTCGCAGCCTCCGAGTGCTGTGACGTCATCCTCCTCCATGATGTTGAACAACAGCAGGAGGAGCTACCCTCCATCGGCTTCGGCGATGGCCGCGGAGGAGATGATTGGGGTCTCGGTGCCCAGAAAAGCACGGTCAGGTAAATCGACTGTGGGATTCTCTTTTCTTTGTTTTTATCCCCTTCCGTCTGATTTCTGGGTTTTATGTTTGCAGCATCGGCGAAGAGATCACATGACTGCTGGGTAGGAGGAGGTGGAACGACTGTCAGTCATGCTGGCGGAGACCAGGCTGTGAGGCAGCCATTGACATCACCGGTGAGACCTGTTCTCGTGGCTGCATCTCCAGTGAATAATCTTCCAGCATCTCCATCGTCTTCCAATGCTTCTGCACGCAAGAAGATCGTAATCACCGTAATCTTACACAAGGGAGGGTACGGTTCCTAATCAATAGGAAAACTGATGTCCTTTCTCTTTTCTACCCAGAAGCCAAATGGTCCGAAGCAACGACTGCCGCCAAAGTCAGTTCCCAATCCTGTAACGTCGTCGGCGACACTGGACGAGATAGAGATTGCAGAGGTTCTGTACGGAATGATGAGGCAGCCACAAGGGCCATCACCAAAGAGTGAGACAAGCTTTGGGGGTGAGTCTGGGAAGACAGAAGTTTGCCGGGACGAGAACAACAAGCCCGTGCCGGTTTCCAACTCTGGGTCGGTTTTGCCTCCACAGAACTCCAGCTCCTCCATCCCTCTAATGTCTGCCATTGGTGGGTGTTCGCGTATCTTTCCCTGCTATCCAGAATTTCTCTTTGCATCTACTGATTTCCGGGCTAATTTGGGGTGGACCAATGTTTGCAGCACCAAAGAGGAAGAAGCCGAGGGTGATCAGATATGATGAGGAGATTCAGGTTCAGTCGATATATCCAGGCAGAAACAGCCCGTTGGCAGCTAAGATCGAGATGGACTCGTTGATGAAGATCAATTCGTCTCCATCGATGGAGAGAGGAAAAGGATCGAGAATGGAGAATGGGGGAACTTACGAGCAGGACAAGCCTCAGGACACGCCAGTCCCGTTGGCGAATCATGGGGAGGATGTATCGAAGATGGTTGGCCTACCTGGGTTGAACAAGAGGGAAGACCCTGGAGATTCGAAGCAGGAGTTGCTCTCGTTGAAGAAGGAATCCGACGGAAAGACAGAACCGAAAAGGTGGGTAGAAAGTGTTGCTCTTTCACTGAATTCTGATACCTGCCTTCAATTCCCCCCCCCCCCCCCCCCTTGGAAATTCATCTGTGATTTGGGATGGTGTGATTCCACAGGAGTTGTGGAGCACCTGTGGTTGAAAACCAGCGGGAGGAGAAGTTCCAGATAGATCTGATGGTATGTCGTGGGACCTCCTTTTCCCCCTTCTGAATCAATTTCTCCTTTTCTTTTCTAATCCTTCTTCTTCTGGGGTGGCTCAAAAGGCTCCTCCGGCGACAAGATCATCTCCAGGGAGGGATGGACACGTCGATTCCCCAGCAGGGGCAGATCAGATCTCGATTGTGAGTGTTTTTTTTTTTTACCTTTATTTGCTTTTTCGGACAGGGACCTGTTCTTTTTCTTAACCGGGGGGTGACGTATGTGATGTCCTGAGTAGCTGGGATGACGTCATGTGCAGGGAACGGCAGGGGAGGAAGGCGAGAAGAGGAGGACGGAGGCGAAGAAGAACGAGGAGGGAGGAGTAAATGAAAGGAAGGAGGAGGTGAAGAGGGAAGCAGAAGGTGGAGATAGCAAGGGAGTGGTGGATCTTCAGATTGATCTGGAAAGAAGGGGTGGTGGTGGTGGGATGATGATGATGATGATGATGGGGAATGGGAGTGCAGGTGCTGTGAGCAAAGGGAATCATCTCCCTTTTCCTATACAGCAACAACCTGCGCCTGATAAATCTGGTATTAATCTTTTGTCTCTCCCTCCCCCTTACCAGCTCTCCCTTTCTTCCATTCTTCTTCTTCTTCCTCCTCCTCTTTCCTCGGCTGGTTTTTTTCAAAATGATTGATGCATTTCTTTTTCTTTCTCCGTTTCTGGGTTTTTCTTTTACTTCAAGATTTTTTACTTTTTGGGGGGATAACTTCTTTTTAAAAGCTAAATTTTTCTTCTTTTCCTTTTTGGACTTGTTCAGCTGCTGCTGATAAAATAAAAGTTTGTTTTTTCGTAGCTTTTGTTGGAACCCAATTCCATGATAGATAAATGAATCTGACTGCTCCATCTATAAAACCAATTAGTTTAGCTTTTACCCTCTAAAGGGCTTATCATCTCTTTTCCGAGGCTAATTGTTTAAAATGGGGGTCGTTTTTGCTCAATTCAGCTCCAACTGCTGGTCCTTTGACTTTCCCGATTCCCGTGGCCGGCTGGCCGGGTGGTCTTCCTCCCTTGGGTTATATGCCTCCTTTGCCTGGTGTTGTTTCCGTGGACGGGACTGCCGTGGCTTCTGCCGCCCTGCAGGTAAATGTCTCGGGTCCTGCGCTCTTTTCGCTTGGACCAGTTTTTCTTTTCTCATGCCGGGTTATGAATTTCCGCAGCCTCCGCCATTGCTTTTCAGTCAGCCACGCCCCAAGAGGTGCGTGACGCATTGTTACGTCGCCCGGAACATATCCTATCATCAGCAGATGGCAAGGATCCCATTCTGGCCCGCAGCAGCTGCGGCTGCTGCCGGTCCTGTGTCGTTATATGGCGCCAAGCCTTGCAATGTTAGTGTGATGCCTTCCACTGATCCAAATGGAAATGTTTCGACTAGAAGTGTAAATGCAGTTGCGGAGAAGGGTCAAAATCTAGGCCTTCCTGGCCATTCTGGCAAGGACAAGGGTTCTCAGATGTCAAGTGATGCTCAGAGGAAGCCGGTTCTTCTCCAACAAACCATACCTCCAGGAGTTCCTGGCAACATCTTGGTATTTGTATCGTCTTCTGTCCAAGGACCATTTGTTGTGATCCGGTCTCGGTTTAACAACTTATTATCTTTGTTTTTTCAGCATGGCCCTGCTTTCATATTCCCCCTGAGCCAGCAGCATGCACCAGCTGCAGCCACTGCGAGTTCTATTCGATCTGGGCCTTCGAAGTCTCCCAACATAAGCAATACAGCAGCAGCGCCTGTTGCTGCGGCAGGTTCTGCATTGGCTGCCAGTTCTGCAGTGTCCCCTACTGGTGCTGCTGCCGCAATGAGCTTTAGCTATCCGAACATGCCTGGTGGCGAGACTCAATATTTAGCCATCTTGCAGAACAATTCCTACCCATTCCCTGTGCCTACACACATGGGGTCAGCACCGGCATACAGAGGAACCCATCCACAGGCGATGCCCTTCTTCAATGGACCATTCTATTCCTCTCAGATGCTCCATCCCTCTCAGCTCCCACAGTTGCAAGGTCCGGGTCAGCAGAATTCCAGCAGTCCGTCGATGAAGCATTTGCAGAACCATCAGAGACCTCCTGGCAGTGTTGGCAATGGCTCACGCGGGAGCTTGCAGGGTTTTGCTTCTGGAAAGAATCAACCATCCCCGCTGACGCAGATGCAGCAGCCACAAATCAATCAGCAACAGCCGCAGCAAGTTCGTCCCTCTGAGTCTGAATTTGCTGGAGGAGACGGCCCCTCAACTGATGCTCGAATTCCTCGCACTAATATGACCACCATTTATGGGCAGAACTTTGCCATGCCGATACATGCTCCAAACTTTGCTTTGATGTCTAAGGCTCCCCAGGGCGGCATTACCGGTGCCAATAGTAATAATACTGGGGAGAAGCAGCAGCCACAGTTGCACTCACAACACCAGGGTTCGAAGCAGTCTGCTGTTGATTCCCTGCAGTCTCAAGCCTTTGCACTGTCATTTGGCAACATGGATAATTCTGCATCTGTTCATGCCCTTACCTCGATTGGTCAGGGTCATACTGTTCTCCAGAGCCTGCCTGAAGCTACTAGGCAGACCTTTCAGATGATGACTGCAGCTGTTGCCGCCCAAAACACCCAGCATAAGAAGAACATCCGCCCCAGCGATGATGGCAGCAAAGGGGGAGGAAACGACGTTTCGAATGACAACGACAGAAAGCCTCTTGGCGGGAAAATTTTGACAATTGGAGGTCAATCTATAGCATTCTCGAGGCATGACACGATGGATACTTCGGTTTCTTCAGTACCCGGTGGCAGTGTTGTGGATAGCTCCGTCAGAACATTAAATCTGGGATCAAGTTCTTCTCGGACCTCAGCCTCTGTATTGCCAGCTCAAGCCAGCACCAACCCTGGCACCCCATCTCCTCAGCAGGTTCAGCGGAGCCAGCAGCAACAGATGATTCAACTCCAGAAGCAGCATCAATTTGCTGCTGCAGCGGCAGCTGCTGCTCGAAGCAAGACCCCGGCATCTAGCAACGAAAGTGCCTATAGCGAACACCTCGGTGCTTTGGCTTCGGCAGCTGTCAAGTACCCCAGTTCACTGTCTTCCTTTCCGCAGAATTTTGTTCAAGGGAGTGGTAGTCCAACCCAATCTCCTCAGTGGAGGGGCTCCACCAGGCCTGTAATATGTCCAGTGCCGTCTCCTCTCTCCCCAGCAACAGCTACATCACCATCGCTCAAGCTACGTCCTCAGCAGCCTGTCCGAGTGCCGCCTGGTCAGACTCATATTTCCTTTGCCAACAGCAACTCCAAATCCGGTTATCCATCTCAAGGACAACAGATCCCTGCCAGCAGCCAACAAGCGCCTTCTTCACCAGCTGTTGTCGGCTCACCCACGACTTCATCTGTGTCCAAGAGTACTGGTGGCAGCCCAAGGACTACTGCTTCGTCAACAGGCAACAAGCCCGGCCAGGCGGCCTCTTCTTTGCAGGCACCACAATCTATGAGTTCTTCCCAGTCAATGCCTATGCACAAGTCGTCCCCTGTCAGGAGTGGGAATGTCCTGTCAATACTCGGGAATTCTCCACGGACCGCGTCCACTGGAGCGGGGGGTAAACATAAGTTCACACAGCAGCAGCAGCTGTCGAAGCAGAACTTGCAACAGGCTCAGTTGTTCTTCTCACATCCATATGTTCCAGTTCCTGCTGGTCACTCCGCGGGGAATTCCGCTTCAACCGTCTCTGCGACTAGTGCGTACTATATGCAAAGGTGTCCGTCCGAGCAGCAGCAAGAAAAAGTACAACATCTGTCTCAAGGTTCAGCTCCTTCATCCTCATTGGCAACGTTGTCTCTTTGTCCTCCCACAACTCTTTCCAGCTCGGGCACCTGCGATCCCGTGAAAGCGGCCACAGTCAGCAACTTGAAAGGGAGCAGTATACAAGCCCAGGGAATTCTCCACGCATCTCCATTTACCGTCACGCAATGCTCTGGCGGTTCCCATCAGATTATCCCCACAGGGTTCTCCTTCGTCCATGCTGTCCCGAATGCTGTCCAGGTGAAACAAGCGGAGCAGAAACCACCGGCAGGCGAGTAGAGGTAACTCGCGTGGATAAAATAGGAGTTCGACGTTCTTCCTGATCTGGAGGCTTCGCTCCCTTCCCTTGTCGAACCACTCAGCGGCCTCCGATGACAGGCTGTCGGAAAGTGGAAACCGACAGTTTTGTCTGGGACCTGATCCACGGAATGATTCTCTCCGGCATGGAACAGTGAGTCGGCTGATCCTCCTTTCCAGAGGAAGGGAAGATGCTGGTTTCACCACCTCCGTGGTCGGGTGTATATCTAAGCAGGACTGGTTTTTGGGTGTTACCAGGGAGGAGAGGGTGGGGGCGATGTTCGTTGAATTCGCCGAGATGCAAAGAAGGGCGTCTTCCCCAACCAAAAGTAGAATGTAGCGGAATGGAGTTTGGTTCCTTTTAGATTTTTGTATTCGTTTTGTAAGGGGGAGGAAAGGGAAGAAGAGTAGAACATTTTTGTTTCTGACAAATATAGATAGAAGAAACGGTTGGGAAAGGAACAGCTCTGTATGTAATGTAATGCAATGTATCATTTTTTAATGTATCAGTTTGGGACGTATAGTAAATTAACATAAACTCTCATAAAACCTGGACTGCATCCTTTAGATGTTCAAATTAATTCCAACCCGATCACAAAACAAGAACTGTTGTTGTCGATGATGATTAATAATAACAGCCTAAGAAAATTTTGAACGAGATGGTAGGATTAATTAGTGATTAGGTCGACCGGGTCTTCCCTAATCTCCAGTTTTCCGGGTACCCTAAGTCACGGTCCCCGCAGTTCCGCGACATGGAGTTCTTACAATGTGCAATCGCCCCCTGTATTGCATTTCGCAACTCCTCCATCGAGGAGCCATCCGATGATGACCCGGTTCCGAATCCCGGCCGGCCGCCAATGAGTACCCCCGAGTGGCTCGGGGACCAGTGCACGGGCGATGGGCAGCTCGTTGCGCACGTCCTCTTCCTCGGGTGCCTCAAGTTCCCGGAGAAAGACTGCGAGAGTGGATCCATGATCGAATGCATGCCCTTCCCCGCATTACCGGGATCGAATGCGTTCTTACTGCCAGGAGGAATCCCGATGGCAGTCTTCTGCTGCTGCTGCTTCCGTGAGGAAAGCTTCTCGTAGATCGGCTTCACCTTCTTCAGGTACTTGCCGATGACTTCCTTCGCGGTCACGCTCATTCTGTTCACCGGACCCGGCGTGGTGGTGGCCTCGCAACGTTGTCGCTGTTTGATCTCGCCACGGAGGAACACAGCGGGGAACTTCGAGAGGCCAAAGTATCCCTGCCTGCCCTGCCGATGGCCATCCGAGTCGCCTCTCTTATGGGCTTTGTTTGTGGGAAGGAGGTCGGCGGTGACGGAGCTGGGGCGGGAGGCATCGGAGATTATGGTATGGACCATGGAGATGCGAGAGGAGTGGTGGAGGGGGAGGAGCTGGCCTTTGTAGAAGAGGTCGTCGGCGGGGCAGAGGGTGGAGGCCGACATGCGGGGGGAAACGACCACGGTGAACTCGAAGTCGGAGGAAGAGGTGGAGGAAAAGGAAGAGCGGGTGGGAGAGGAAGGGAGGGTAAGGGAAGCGCCATCCCCTCGGCGGCGTTGGCGGCGGGGGGGATTATCCATGGGAGTTGGCATTTGGTATCATGAAAGTTTTATTACATGATTGGATTGGCGACGGTGAAGGAGAGGAGTGGATGCAAGAAAGAATAATAGTTTTTTTCTTTTGGTTCAGTTCGTATCGTATGAGGGACGACGAGTCTAGTCTAGTCTGTCAGTCAGAGGTCTACAAATAAATAAATGCACCACATTTCATTCGTATTAATCTCATTAACTACGTCGTCTGCATTGTATGTGACTCTGGGCAGATATGAATATCTTTTTCTTGAAATGCCCGAAGTTGGTCAAATCTGGGGCTAGGATCAATGTTCGTGTTTGGGAACTTTAAAATAATTTCAATTTTGAAAGTATTCAAAATGTCGGGGAGGAAACATTGAACGACGGGCTCCTCCACTTCATCACACACTTAGACCGGATATATTTATGGACGGACATTCAGTGTTAACCCGCCGCCTATAATCAGATAGAGTCACGAACGCGGAGTATTGTCTTCGGCAATCACATATATATATTGGGTATGTATGTATGTATATATGGTCCTTTTGGACACCTGAAGTTGGCGTTGGGGAGGTCGGTTGTCCGGACTTTCCGGAAATGGCTCAGACACCATGACATGACCTTGGATGTGCGGTGGGTCTGTCCGTCCGGCCACGTGAATAGGGAGAGGAGGGGGGAGTGGTCCGACGATGCCTTCTGGACGATAGTAATGTCACACATAAAGATATTAAAATAAATATCTTATATTCATGCTGGTCGAATCGAAACTTCAGCACCTTGACCGGTGACACCACATCGGTGGAGCTGCCCTTTTTTTTGGTCTTTCTTTGTTTTTAAGCCTCTCGTGTGCTTCAGCAATAATGATCGGAAAATGTTGATCATCAAACATTCACCGCCAAGGAACTGTGACGTGAAGTCTACCTAGGGTAAGGATGAACCTTGTGAGGTAGACTTCATGTCATTGTTTTTTTATGATTCTTGTTGGAATGTTTTTATGTTTTGTGTTTTTTCTACCGAAAGGGAAGTTGATATTGGAGTACGAGAATTCTTCATAATTGTTTGATCTAATTGATCGATCTTATACGGCTCATGACACTTAATGTTACTTTTGTTATACAGTTTCCTTCATTATATACAACAATGCTGCCACCATAGAGGTCTTAAGTGTTCAAATTATAAGAGGTAGAAGCAGGACCTCGAGTTTGCTATGGGCCGCATTAATTAGGATATGGGTCTTACAATTGATGAACTTGCGGTGCCCATTGATGCAAGATCAATCCAGGAGAAGGAGAATTATGAGAAATGGGCACACGCAAATCAAATATGCATGCTGGCCATGAAAAGGTCTATCACGAATCATCTTCTTAGTGGTTTACCAGAGACTAATAATGCAAAGGCTCTTCTTGCTGCTATTGGAGAGGGATATCAGGTATCTGATAATGCGGAGATTACACACCTGCTGTAGATGATGAATGCTTTGACTTACAAGAATTTTGCCAATGTGAGGGAGTACATTATGAGATGGGTGCATGTGCAGTCTAAGATGAGTGCCCATAAGATTGATTTGTCGGAGAATTACATTGTTCCTCGCATCCTCATCTCTTTGCCTCCTGAGTTTGGAATAATCAAAACTGTTTTTGATACTCAAGGAGAGAGTTGGATGGTGAATGAGTTGATCACTCGTTGTGTTGTTGAGGAGGAAAAAATTAAGAAAGACATGGGGCCGAATGCTTTTGTAGTGACGGGTACTGGATCGAGTTTCCGTAAAGGAAAATGATTTCAAAAGGGGTTCAAACCACGGAACATTCAGGGATCTCAGACTTTTAAGAAGTTCGGTGTCGGACAGAAGCATGCAAAACAGTTCAGAAGGATGTCCCTGTGAGTGCTAAAGGTGGCATTAAGTGTTTCTTTTGTGAAAAAATGGGACACTTGAAGAAAGACTGTTACCGGTACAAGAATTGGCTTGAGAAGCAAAAGAAGAAGAATGTGGAAGGTAAACTATCAACTTTGGTTTGTTTCGAATCAAATCTTGTCGATGTGTCTTCAAATACTTGGTGGATAGATAGCGATGCATCTGTTCATATTGCTATGACCTTGCAGGGATTCCAGAGGCAAAGGATGTCAAATGAATATGAAGGCAAGGTGAAAGTGGAGAATAACGCAGAAGCTGCCGTTGAATTTATAGGAGTTGTTAGACTTCCTTTAGATTCAGGCTTTGAACTTGCTTTAGAGAACGTTTTGTATATTCCTACTTTCAGGAGAAACTTGATCTATGTTCCTTTGTTTGATTCAGTTGTTTATTTCAAAATGGCTTTATGCAGTTGTCGTTAAATTCAAAAGTTGTTGATAGTGCGACATTATCCAATGGCCTTTATCGATTGGATTTGGTACTTTCATATGGTGTTGAATCCTTATGTGCTGAATCTTTAGTGCCTAAAAGAGCTTTATCGAATGAGAAGTCTTCGATGTTGTGGCACAAACGTTTGGGCCACATATCTAAAGAGCGAGTGGAACGTCTTATAAAGGACAATTTCCTTCCCTCTCTCAATTTCAGTGACATGGAGATTTGTGTTGATTGTATCCGAGGAAAGTTGACGAAGACTCGGAAGAAGGGAGCCACACGTAGTACTGGTCTATTGGAAATTGTGCATACAGATATCAGTGGACCTCTTCAGACTATTCTATATGGAAATACGTATTTCATCACTTTCATAGACGATTTCTCTCGCTATGGCTACATGTTTCTCATAAAAGAGAAGTCAGAGGGTTTAGAAAAATTCAAGGTCTTCAAGTTAGAAGTTGAAAATCAATTGGAGAAAACAATTAAGATTGTGATATATAATAGAGGTGGTGAGTATTATGGTAGACATATAGGCTCCGGACAACAGATTGGGCAGTTTGCTAAATTTTTTGCAAGAATGTAGCATCGTACCACAATATATTATGCCTGATACTCCTGAGCAGAATGGCGTGGCAGAACGAAGGAACCGAACTCTGATGGATATGGTAAGGAGTATGATGGATAAGTGCAACTTGCCTAACTATCTATGGGGAGAGGCACTTAAGACAGCTGCATACATTCTCAATAGAGTTCCCAGCAAGTCTGTGCAGATGATTCTATTTGAGTTGTGGACTAGGAGAAAGCCTAGTCTTATTCATTTTCGTGTTTGGGGTTGTACAACTGAGATGAGATTGTTCAATCCAGTCGAGAAGAAGACAGATCCCTGAACAATTCGTGCCTTCTTCATTGGATATCCGGAAAGATCTAAAGGTTATAGATTTATTGTCCCTCGATGGGAAATAAAGTAGTTGAGTCTCTTACTGCGAAGTTTCTGGAGAATGATATTGCAGATGTTTGAGATATCCCTACTACCTTATCCGATAATCGAAATTTTGTCGTCATTCCCGTGCCACTTTCTACGTGAACTACAGTTGTAGCGGCTTCTATTAGAAATATTGATTCATCGGAGGGTGCGCACGGAGAGGAGCAGGATACAATTGTTGAAAATCTTCCGGTGGTCTCAGAAACTGTTCCCGTGAGGAGATCGACTAGAGTAAGGAAACCTGCTTTATCTGATGATTACATTGTCTTCCTTGGCGAAGATTGTGGTGGATAAGTGAGTGGTCCCACAAACTTTGACGAAGTAGTCAGCGGACCTCAAAGCAAGGAATGGTTGGCTGCAAATGAGTTGTAGTCAATGGCGGTTAATGATGTGTGGGAGCTCTCAGAACTACCGGTTGGACAAAAGGCAGTTGGTTGCAAATGAGTCTTCAAGACCAAGAAAGACGCTAAAGGTAACATTGAACGTCATAAGGCAAGGCTAGTGGCCAAGGGATTCACTCAACGAGCCGGTGTTGACTACACGGAGACTTATTATCCAGTTTCCTCTAAAGATGCATTTAGAATTATGATGGCACTAGTTGCGTACTTTGATCTGGACTTACATCAGATGGATGCGAAAACAACTTTTCTGAACGGAAGCCTCTTAGAGAGTGTTTATATGGAACAACCAGAGGGTTTTGTGGTAGAAGGATATGAGCAAAAGATTTGCAAATTAAAGAAGTTCATTTATGGATTAAAGCAGGCTTTCCAACAATGTTATTTAAAGTTTGATGAGGTGGTATCGTCCTTTGGATTTATTGAGAATCCGTTTGATCAGTGTGTTTATATAAGGACTAATGGGAGTAGTTTCATTTTTCTTGTCCTTTATGTGGATGATATCCTTCTTGCAAGTAATGATTTAGCACTGTTACACGAAACTAAGAAGATGTTGTCTAGATCCTTTGATATGAAGGATTTGGGTGAGGCTGCTTATGTGCTTGGAATTGAAATTTGTCGATACGGAACTCGAAATGTGCTGGGACTGAGCCAAAGAGGTTATATTGATAAGGTACTTGAGCGATTAGCTATGCAGTCTTGCAAACCTGGAGAAGTACTAATATTGAAAGGAGATAAGTTCAGTAGAGATCAATGTCCCAAGAATGATATTGCGAAAGAGTTCATGAAAGACATACCTTATAGCAGTGCAATTGGTAGTTTGATGTATGCTCAGGTCTGCACTAGACTAGATCTTGCTTTTCCTGTCAGTGTTCTGGGTAGATATTTGTGTAATCGCGGAAGAGAGCATTGGACTGCTGCTAATAAGGTAATGAGATATTTGCAACGAACTAAGGCTAACATGTTGGTCTATAAGAGAGTGGATAACCTTGAGGTAGTCGGATATACAGATTCAGATTTTGCTGGTTGTTTTGATGACATGAAGTCTACCTCGGGTTACATATTCATGTTGGCTGGAGGAGCTATTTCATGGAAGAGTGTTAAACAGACTCTCATAGTTTCCTCGACTATGCAGGCAGAGTTTGTTGCATGTTATGAGGCGTCTTCTCATGCTGTTTGGCTCAGAAATTTTATTTCAAGCCTTAGAGTTGTTGACTCCAATGCTAGACCATTAGTGATCTATTATGATAATAGTGCTGTAGTTTTCTACTACAAGAATAACCGAACTACGGGTGTATCTAAACACATGGAGATTAAGTATCTTAAGGTTCGCGAGCTAGTAAAACAAGGCGATATTGTTGTTGAACATATCGGTACAGAGTCGATGTTAGCAGATCCACTGACTAAAGGACTTAGACCCGTAACTTTTAAGAAACATGTTGTAGACATGGGTGTCTTAGAGTCCTTTGATGTTTTATGAACTTTCAGTGTTTTGTTGAATATTGAGTATCTTATTGTCGACATTATATATTTTGCATGCATGCAGTTACTTTTATATCTTATGCACATGATAATTATTAAAGAAAATCTTGAGACTTGGTGCTTAGTCTCAAGTAGAACGATATTGTCACTAAAGTTTGTCTATGATAAAGCACCGTAAAGTTTGCAAGCATTTAAGTTTATGAGACATATAAAGGAGCATCATTTGCTCAAAGGTCTTTCTGGCTCGTTATGGGCATAAGGTTACAGAAGAATTAGGACCGACTGAATTAGCATCAAATTTGATCACATAAGGGATGCGATTTCGACTACACCGCCACTTTGACCCGTGACGGCTTGATTGCTTAGTGTTGTGATTATGGTTGTCTTGTATCATTGAGTGATGCTCTGACGGTCATAGTTCAATCCTGGGTAATTTAGTTGGTCGGGGTTGTTTGAGATGTTGTCTTTATATTGGCCATACAGATGTTACAGCCTGAGAGTCATTTTCTAAATATTTTTCGGGTACAATTAATGTTGCCCAGTGGGAGAATGTTAGAAATTTCTGACTTGGGTTTCCATTAATTGTTTATTTTTACTTTACTTTTATTTATTTTATTTTACTTTATTAAAGTATATTTTATAAAACAGGCTGTGACATAAGACAGTGCATGAAATCCCACTAAAGTATCGTTATCTTTAAAGTTATTGGGATATGCACATCTCGTTTGTTAAATGTGGTTTACGGTTGGGTGTAGGCTATTTTATAACCTATGGATAGGAGATAGGTTACGGTATATTACGGCTCCCCTGTCCTTCAAACTATTTTTAACTAAGGGGCGAAACCGACATTTCATAAAAAGAAATTCTTTATCAGGTTTCCTGTATGATTTTCTTGGGCTTACGCTTAGAGACAGTTTCGTCAATTTTGCCTTCTCCATTGAGAGCAGTCGTATGGAAGGAAAAAATGAAAGAAGATCCACGCCTCTGATGTTTTCTCTTCAAATTTACGGTATGGTGAACATGACGAATATTGGTACGTTTTCTTTTCCCTTAATCTTTCTTGGTGACCATAAACCTACGTAACAGTCTTTCGCTGTTATTTTTGTTTGTGTTTTCTGTGATGGTATGAATTTCTTACGGTCCTCACTTGCTATCATAATGCAGGAAGAAACTTGCAGAAGGAACTGAGCAAGGGGCAGCGAGCAGAGGAGGGGGACAGTTCAAACAGTGAATTGGGTAATGGCAGGCAGTTGAGGACTCAATCATTGATTTGAGCTGGGTTTGGGTGGTCCTCTCCTGTGTTTCACATGAGCTTTGTTCTTATCATGCAACGACCGCCATTGCCGCAGATATTGGCATTCTGTCTGGACAGGACTGCAGTGCTTTCTAAGTCTCCCGTTAAAACGAAATATACTTGTCCCGTCGTTGGATTTGAAGCAACGAAGAAGTCACGTCGATGCTGAACTGTTTCACGGTATTTCCTTCTATTCAGATCCAAGGCTCTACAAAAGGGACTCTAGGGGACATCTCCGTATAAGTTGTTCTGCAGAGGTATCTGCAAGAGGCGTTTTTCATCAAGGACCTGCGAGGCAGGTATGGCAATGACCGAGGGCTCAGATTATACATGAAGTGGGAACTCACAGTTCACGCAAGCTGTCGATGGATCTGAGCGGCAGCGAATCGGTCCACTCAACTTATTGTCATTCAAATGCCTTGGGACATGAAATAAATCTCACCCAAGACTCTTTCTACAACTCGCACTATCGAGTAGTGGGAAAATATATGGATACTCACAGTACTATCAAGGTTCCACGATGAGCTGAGATCGGGGATATTTCCGGATAACTTGTTATTATCGAGTAAGCTGACGAATAAATCTTGCCATTAGAAAAGTGATTATGATTAGGAAAAAGGACATCAAAATGCAACCGAGATGCTTACTCGCCGGTGAGTGCCGTCGTCAGTTTGGATGGGCTGGATGACAACGACCCCGAAAGACCCATACCCCGGTGAAATTCCTGCGGAGCAAGATGTGGTAAAAAGTCTACTTGGAGAGCATTACAGAGACGACGACACTGCATAGAAAACTGCTGAAACATAACTCACAGAGAAGCAACGCAAATGCTGCGGCCGCGGCCGTGAGAGCAGGTAGTCCTCACGTCCTTTAGAGTAAAGGACGTGATATTGAACCAAGGAGGGGGGGGGGAGCCAACTTCAGCCCGATGATGATATTAGAGTGGGAGGAAGTTGGACGAAAGGAAATGCAATTAATAAGGAAATGCAGGGGGGGAAAATCCAACTCCGAATACGCGGAAAAGGAATTCGATTAAAGCGCTCGGGAAAAGAAGGAATTCCCGCCCTCCCCCATCCCCCGACTAGACAAATAGAAAAAAGTGATTCCCAAAAACAAAGATAAGCGTAGGTGTGAAATACCGAATATATCCCCCCAGAAGGCATCGTTTCCTTCTCCACCATATTTTTTTTGGCTTTCCTTTTCTCCTCCCTTCTGGCTAGGCTAGGCTTTGTTCGCTGTCTCCACACACAAACACGACCTCCACCCACCAGCAACAATACCTCATCAAGATGGACTCCCATAACAACCACCTCCACAGCGGAAGCAGGAGGAAGGGGCAAAAGCGTAAACTCGACGATCCCCATCAGCTCCCACCTCAGCCCTCCGCCCCCGTCGACCTTGACCGGCCCTCAGATCTCGCCTCCTCCGCCGACGGCCGGCGCTCTCTCCTCGCCGAGGTCGACACTCATGTTGCCGTACTCCACGACTCCGGCTCCGATCGTGCTGCCGTCAAGCGCGCCACTCATGTCCTCGCCGAGCTCGCCAAGAACGGTGCCGTCTCCGATCTCCTTACCCTAGGGGGAGCTTCCTTCGTGTGTTGTCTGTGCGTTTTTGACCCCGTCGGTTGCGTTTGCTGCTGGATTTCTTGCAGAGGAGATTGTGAATTTGATCGTGGAAGGAGGCGCCGTACCTGCGCTGGTCAAGCATCTGGTTGCTCCTTCCGCGGAAGGCGATCGGAGCATTTCTACGCAGTTTGAGCATGAGGTGGAGAAGGGATGCGCGTTTGCCTTGGGCCTGTTGGCCTTGAAGGTTAGATTCGTGGAGTTCTTACAGTTGTTTATTCACTGATCTCGCCTGTTCTTCTATACACGATTGAATGTTGACTAAAAATTGGATGTGACAGCGTAATTGAACTGTAGCTGTTGTTCGGAACTCAGTCGTTCGACTTCATCAGCTTATCTACTACAATTGAGCTGGGTGTCTTTTATTTTTCATTAGGTGCTTGCTTGGCCTGTGCCTGATTGCCTGATAGTCAGTAATAAAAATTTGGGACTTGGAATTACTTTCGTGTTTTTGCGGAGTAATAAATGCCAAGGCGGCACTGTATGGTTTCAGGATTCTGCTTGAGACGACAAATGTTGAAAGGAAAGAGGTCTTTGCACCTTTTTCATGTTGGTGTGTGGTTAGTGTGAGTAGAGAGCAGTTCTGCACTAAGAGTCATAATAAATGTTGTGGTGAATACAGCTGTTGGCTTACTTAATATTTAGCTTGTATCTGGAACCTGGTACTGGTTGCATTTGGTTTCCGCACCATAGCATTTAGCTTTTTCACTTTTGTTGTTCTTGCGATCTTCTGGAGGTGGTATTGATGTTTTAATTAACTCCATTATGTGAACAATCTTCAAAGCTTCAAAAAGTTCAACAAATGGATCTTTTGTGACGAAATTGTGGAAGGATATTGAAGAACTTAATACTTGTTGAAAGAATGAATCCTACGTCTTGATTAATTTACTGCAATAAAGGGGACGTGCTCCGTACTGTCCCAGGTGCTTATTAATTTATCCTGATTTGCAGGAGGAGGTTGAGTTTGATGTATGTATAATCTTTCTGGTAGACTTTTGAGATTTAATTTATTTCTACATGCAAATTTCTAAGGAATTCTGTTTGGTGCTTTTTTTATTGAGACAGCCGGAGCACCAGCAACTTATAGTTGATTGTGGCGCTTTGCCACATCTCATAGCTTTGTTAAAGAGGCACAAAGATGGTACCTCTGCCCGTGCGGTGAATAGTCTCATCCGCAGAGCGGCTGATGCCATCACAAACCTTGCCCATGAGAACAGCAGCATCAAATCCCGTGTTAGGTATTTTTCACAGATTTATGCTATCTAATGAAACCTTTGTACCATGGTTCTTATATAAAAGTAACCAGGTGCAAATGTGCAGGATGGAAGGGGGTATACCCCCACTTGTAGAACTACTTGACTTTGCTGATGCTAAGGTTCAAAGGGCTGCTGCTGGTGCACTGAGGACTTTGGCTTTCAAGAATGATGAAAACAAGAACCTGGTAATGTCACCTCCATACCACTTGGTTGATATACTGGCCAATATTGTTGAACTGTATTGATGCCCCTTCCTTTCAGATTGTGGAGTCCAACGCTCTTCCTACCCTTATCCTGATGCTTCGGTCTGAGGATACTGCTATACATTATGAAGCGGTGTGATAGAAAACCATGGTCCATTTGAATTCATCATTTCTCTTATTTCTGGCTGTAGAATTATTTCTTCCCTCCAAATTACTAGGTTGGAGTGATTGGCAATTTGGTGCACTCATCTCCTAACATAAAGAAGGAGGTAATTGCTGCCGGAGCTTTGCAACCTGTGATTGGGTTGCTGAGGTGTGTGTTTTCCCCTAGGATCTGTCAAGCATTGTTTGTGATTTGTTATGTAGCTGACTTCCTTCTTGGGTTTTCTTCTCGTTGCTACGATATACAAAACAATTGGTTGACCAGACACTTTCCATCTCTAATACAGTTCCTTTTGCAATGAGAGCCAGCGAGAGGCGGCTTTGTTGCTTGGTCAATTTGCAGCTGCAGATTCAGACTGCAAGGTGAATATTGATGCCTTGCTTATATTCCTTAGAATTGTGATATGGGGAATAATAGTTGGTCAAATTCCTTCTAACGGCAATCTTGCCATGGAAGGTCTAAGAAGTGGCACTTATGCAGTTTGACCCAATTGCTCTGCATGGATCATTACTTATTAAATTGCTCTTTAATTTATCTGCTAGCCTGTGTGGTCATCATGTCTAACTAGAAGGCACGTCTATTCTGTAATATCATCCTTTGCGAAAATGAGAAGTAGACCAAATAACCCAATTAATTGAAATGGCCAATTTAAATGCACAAGATAGGGCTTAATATGCCGAAAGTACTGACATTTGGCAATGAATATAAAAAACCATTTGATAGTGATGCATTAACGGTAAGTTTTAGATAATTGGATATCCCTATTAGATGAATAAATTACCGTTAACTTCTCATTTCGTTCTCTGGTTGCTTCGTTATTTTGTTGTTTGTGTATAATAAGTTCGTGCATCCTGATCCTAATATTTTAAGCTGTATAATTTGCAGATTCACATTGTCCAGCGAGGCGCTGTTCAGCCTTTAATTGAAATGCTAGGAGCGCCTGATGCCCAACTTAGGGAAATGTCAGCTTTTGCTCTGGGTAGACTGGCACAGGTAATTTTGTGTTGCACTCGAACTCTCTGTTATTCTTTTCGTGGGATTAGTTTGTGCGTTCCGTTTCCTAATACCAGAGTGTGGTAAAAGTTCTTACATGTATCAAAACACCTAGTCTCTCTCTGCCTATTCTTTAACTATAAGATAGTGTTTCTGGATTTTTTGGTTGATCATCTAGTGTTAGAGGTTGAATTGTAAAGACCTAAAACATTCTTGCAGCCATTCTCTCTTCTAACGGTTCAAACTTTCTACATCCACTTTGTTCTTGCTGTAGTCTGTACTTGGATGCTGTATGTTTTTTTACTTATTTGAAGTGCTTTGTTTGGTGACTTGTGTCTCTGAAATCGACTTCCAACTATAATTTTTAAGCTTCGATGATAGCTATAATTTCAGTTCTAGTGGCTTGTGAAGTGGCTTTCTGTCTGTGTTTACAGAAGAGAGACTGTCAAATTATACTCTATTTGGCCTTCAATAGATTTGATGTAACAAGGGGCTTCTTTAATGGTAATTTTTATGTTTAACAGGAGTCACATAATCAAGCTGGTATAGCTTACAACGGTGGTCTCAATCCATTATTGAAGCTCCTCGACTCAAAGAATGGTTCATTGCAGCATAATGCAGCATTTGCTTTGTATGGCCTTGCTGACAATGAGGTATAGGTGGAATCCATATTTAACAGGAGGATGTTATGGAAATTGTTTTTCACATAGATCGAGCTTCAGTCATGCTTCTGGCAAGATATTCTGCAACTATTTTCCTGAAGGATCTGGAACAACTTTTTTGGGGAGAAAAGCTGACAACTTCTTTCGCTTCATAGGATAATGTTTCTGATTTTATAAGAGTTGGAGGAGTTCAAAAGTTACTTGATGGAGAATTTATTGTCCAGGTATGCTTAAAGAATATAATGTGTTCTTTCATCTGCATGCTTGCCTGTTTTGATGAAATGAGACTGCTGCTGCTTTAGACGCCTGTTGTCCAGGGAAATCACTGTCGAAAGATTTTTGCGACATTTGTGTAGGCTACAAAAGATTGTGTTGCAAAAACATTGAAAAGGCTTGAGGAGAAGATTAATGGACGGGTAAGTGACGCCTCTAGAATACATTATCCTTTAGCTTCACAGAATGGAAGGCATAGTAGATATCATTTTTCCCCAGCTTGTAATTAGTCTTCTATTATCGGCTAACGTTTTTGCATAAATTTCATGTGTAGGTTTTAAACCATTTATTATACTTGATGCGCGTCGCAGAGAAGAATGTTCAGAGACGAGTTGCTTTGGCTCTTGCTCATCTCTGTTCTCCGGATGATCAACAAACTATTTTCATTGAGAATAATGGTGTGTATTTACATGTTCTTCTGGCAAATATGTTTTGATGTACTTCATATCTGATTTGTTCTACCATGAAGAAGCTGATTATACGGTTTTAAATGAAGGATTGGAACTGCTTCTCGGTTTGCTGATTTCATCAAATCCAAAACAGCAACTGGATGGTGCTATGGCCCTTTCCAAATTGGCCAACAAAGTGACTTCTCTTTCACCTGCTGATGCAGCTCCTCCCTCTCCAACACCACAGGTCTGGTTTTATCATGACGTGTACTTTCTTCTCCTTCCTTCTTAGTGTTTTGATTAGTTTGCTGCAGTTGTGGGGCTTCAAACTGTCAAATGTCGTGCTTTCTGAAATGGTTTTCTCTTCTCTTAGTTGCTTAATCTGACTGTGGTGGGTTAACTCATAACATGGGCACAGATGATTGATTGGACCTTCATTTGCGATTTTACAGTTTGTTAACAAGCATAATCCGGTGTCTAATCATATTATGATAAATACTTACAATATCTAGTTCTCCACTTTGTTGTCAGTGTTACTGAAAACTGTTTTATTGTGTAGCGTGAGGTTTATACTATAATACATTGATCTGAACTGTACTTTCCTTGCAGGTTTACCTCGGGGAGCAGTTTGTAAATAATCCCACCTTGTCTGATGTAACTTTTCTTGTGGAAGGTTTGAAATGTTATTTTTAGCACGTTTTCTTCTGTGTTACCTTTTCTTTTGTATTCCATCATGCTTCAACTCAATGTGTCCTTGGCAGGGAGACGGTTCTATGTCCACCGGATTTGTTTGCTAGCTTCTTCAGATGCATTTAATGCAATGTTCGATGGTGGTTACCGGGTAAGTCCACATAATTAGTTCTCAGGGGTTATAGAAACCGTGTCCATAGAGCGGTTAAAAGAAGTTTCTTGGGGAAGGAAATGACCGTTTCAATGGTTTTCTCAAGGAATACCGTAATTTTGATTTGGGTGCGAAAGAATAAAATCGTTACCTGTGTCATTGCTTCTGTTGTTTTGCAGGAGAAGGATGCAAGAGAAATTGAGATTCCGAACATTAGATGGGATGTCTTCGAGCTGATGATGAGGTTCTTTGGTCTGGATTGAAGATGCACATACGTACTTTCTGGTGCATGTTAAGGAGCCATGATTTTGGATTTTGCAGATACATATATACGGGATCTATAGATGTCAATTTGGAGATTGCTCAAGATCTTCTTGGAGCTGCTGATCAGTATCTACTGGAGGGTCTTAAGCGACTCTGTGAGTATGCTATTGCTCAGGTAACCTAATCTTCGTGATCATTTTGTTCTATGATGTCTTTTGTAGGCTTCAACGGGGTTAATCCTGTGGATTATTTTCCAGGATGTATCACTTGACAACGTTTCAAGTATGTACGAGCTTTCAGAAGCTTTCAATGCCGTATCATTGAGGAATTCCTGCATATTGTTCATTCTAGAGCATTTTGACAGGTTCAGGCCTGGGTAAGTTAACGGTCTAATGTTGCTAGTTAACAAATTGATGTCATCAAATTCCTCAGTAGGAGTTAGTGATGTTGTGCTCCTACTTGTTGAGCCATGATTTGCATGAAATGTTGCTCGACTCTTCTATTAATTCCAGAAACTATTCGTATTTTTTTTTTCTGGGTCTCTTACTGACATCAGTTCTCCCATTTGTTGCAGGAATGGCCATTTCATCGAGCAAATAGTACCTGAGATTCAACAGTACTTTGCAAAAGCACTTGCTAAGCCTAACCAGCGTCCACCTTTGCAATAACACGGGGGATGATTTTTTTTTCTTACCTTGAGCTGCTAACCAAACTAAAGCTGTACAGAACCAGGATTGCCTCTGTCCCCAGGCTAGCCAGGCGATGATGATGATGATGATGATCTTCTTCCAAACCTGCCGTGACGATAGCCTGAGCCTGAATTAGGTTTTCTCCAACCGCCCATTTGCTGACATGAAAGCTCCGGAATTCCCGAATTCTCATGCATTCTTTGTGTTGCCTTGTATCCGAGTTCCGAGAGAAAAATGCTCGGGAAATACTTGTAGATCTCTTCAAACCCCAAGAACCCCCACGAGGTGAAGTAGACCCTCCGTGTATTGTAGATTACGATTAGTGTAGTAGGTCAACAGTATTTGTTGCATTTTGGGTGCCGCTTCATGGAGGGGTTTGAGCAGTGGATTGTTGAGTTAGGCGTAACTGTGCATTTAGTTTCAAAATTTATATCCCGAAATTGGAGTTAGAAAACACGGTTTTACTCGAAATTGAAGTTATTAAATTTGATTTTCATTTTCATGATAGCTATGTATGGACGACAGATTAAGTGGAAAATATTTCATGAAATTAGCACCGAATTAGAAATATTATTTAATAAATTTTAAAATTTTGTAATATATTTTCTGTTTAACGGCATTTTTAAATATAGCTCATCGTCCGTCATGAAAATGAACCCAATCTGTGTTTCAGGAGTTGTCTAGGACAGGTAGATCAATGTTGTATGGTCCAACGCATTAGAGTATTGTTCTCGTGTAAGGAGAAATGAAATGGCACCTTTTCTTCTTATTTGGTTTCACTGCAGCATAGATTGAAGAATTTCATTCGACTAAAAGAACAACGACCAACGTCCGATGCAGGTGACTGGAGTACACAAGCCCATAAAATCCAAACGAAAGGGAGCAAGAGAAATCAGTGTCCTTTCTACGTAAAAAATATTCGCTGTTCTTATCTTGCCTGGAAACTCGCCCTTTGAAACTGACTTCTTTAGAATGCTTCACTTGTCCGAACCCTTCTGAGCTCGGTCAATTGGTTCTTGGAAAAACTGAAGAGATATCAAAATTGCTTCCTGGACAGAATTTTGCACGGAATTATGTGGTTAAATTAACCAAATGGACACAGATAGATTGATAGAACAATGAGTAACAATGACATGACATACCTCGGTTCTTATGGTTCGACTTCCTTGATGCGGACAGGTATTCAAATACACGTCAAAAAAGTCTTCTGCTGTTTTGCCCTTGACACAAAAAAGAACATCGAAACTGAATAATGTAGCCATATATTACTATTAAGCCCAAATAACTGTAGTAGAAATATGCCGAAAAACATTAGTAAAACTGTACCATGCATTTCCATGTAACTTCTATCAAATTTTCGATGTGACGCACTAAAAATATTGCTTGAGAAGTACATACCATTAGGCCTTTATCTTCCTCCATGCTTTCTTCCAACCCAGCCAGCCCACCAAAAGCAATCAACAAATGCCTGCCATGTCAAAATCGAATAATTTATTAATAAGGATGCTGACAAACACTGGGACTATATTTTCTGCATTCATCCAACACAAGAGACAACACAAGCACTAGCAGTGGTTATTAGTACCTTTTTCATGCAAGACAACACCAATATCATATAGGTGCTACTTCAATACAGGTAGCAAAATTGTAAGAAATCGTACCAAGCCAGTTGTTTCTGGACAGTTGTTTTACTCGAAGCCTCAACTGCTAATTATATCTTATGCCATGGAGGAATTAAATTGTCAATAATGTAGACCTCATGATGAAGTTTATGTAAAGCAAGCATAAAACAAGGTCCTAGCATCATTTTAAAGATGGCAAAATAAGTAAATAAAATTGAACTTGACAGCAGGGAATATACCATGTATGCAATTTCAGAGCCAATGACATATCCTACAAATATAAACCCCAATTCACTTAGATACCAGTATCATATGGCCAGACCTGAAGTGTGGTATGACCAGCTCTGAGGATTTAACAACTTGACCATGCTCTGAAGTACCGATGAGATAATCATAGCCACCCTGCAACATAAAAAACCGAAAACCAATTAGTTACACAAGATAGGTGACAAGTATGTGAATAAAAAAGCCAAACACAGCAAGGGAAGGTACCAGATATGGGCAATCATTGACTACAGCACTCAGATTGGAAGCATATCTCACTTTATAACCCCAGTACATGCCAGCTTCTTCCCTGGGTGCCGAAGATGACACGACCTGGCGAGGTGTTTCTAAAATGAATGTAATTACAGAAAATTGAAGAGATGTCACAGTTGAAGTTCATAATCCAATGAAAATGAGAGCATGCTGGATGCAATTACATATTCGCTAGTTATAACCAGGATGCACTACTTTTTTTTCTTTTGAACAAATATTATCCAAATAATGAGCTATACAGGCTGCTAGAATCGCATTTCTTCCTATAAAGGAACCAAAAAATGAATGCAATTGGAAATGACAATATAAAATCACGGGAAGGTGATTTTCTTTTGTCGTTTCTCATTCAACAATAACTAATCTAAGATATTGACATCAGATAACAGGCAGTCCTAGCCAGGTACTGAGATGATTTAACAATTGTCATGGCTAAAAGTGGCAACATCAAGTGTTTCGCTAAATGATTGTTTCATTTTTTTCTCCGCAGAAAATAACGGTCTAGAGGAGAAATTTGTTATTCCAAACAGAAAAAGAAAAATCAAAGGCCCACAGTATTCAACTAAACTCAATAATTATGATTTTGCAGGAATACACGCAGAATATATGAAATTTGAAGACATAAACTATAAATATGGTAAGAGAACTACCTGCTTCCATATTACGATCATCTCCCATAGCTACAGTGACTCTCACTCCAGGCTCAAGAACTTGATTAACGCAAACATTCTGCACTAATACAAATTATGTCATAGTTACTTTATTGACAAGTAAACTAATCATGGTCGTTTCAAAAGAAATAAGGATGGTACACCCAATGCACAAAAGTAGGAGCTTGAGAGATCAAGTGTGAGGTATAATTTGACCAACTGATAAGGGCATTCGGAGAGATGAAATTATCCCACGAATGCCATAAAGGAAAGTTGTCATTAAACAGGACATGGGTATTCAATTAAATTAAGCTGCAACATCCAATACAGCTTACTATACCTTTCTCAGACCGACATCAACAAGTGTAAGCGAAGTATTTAAAGGTTTCTCTCTTTGGGTGACACCTATTAAAAAAATTACAAGAGATTAGGAAACATAACGGAACGAGAACACCTCCCTGAAAAAATAAAGAGAGGAACACTACTCCCAAGAAATAAAAAGAGAACAGAAAGAGATAAAACCATGGTTTACTTCAACTGTATGGCTCATATCCGTGAAAAGAAAAGGACAAACCTTCTCTGTAGGGAGCCCATTCATGCATCCGCAAATGGTGTGGTGCATCGAGTGGAGGCAACACTCCCTGAAGACAAAAGAACAGAAAATTCTCAGGCCTTAATGCAGCGCCATTACCAACCATGACGAATAAGCACGCCAGAAAATCATCGGATAATTGTTTCCAGCATCTTTCGTACCACATAACGCAAGGAGTTATGCTTGGGAAAAAGAGCCTTCCTCAAATACTGCGGAGTCTCCAAGTACCGAAGTATTCTTATGAGAAAAGCCGCACCACTCTCATAGTCGTCAACTCCAGCTTCAATTTCATTGGCGGCTCCACATCCCAGGGCATCCTTGCTATCAAACACCACCACCTAATCGATGAACCCGAGTAAAAAAAAAAAAATCAGACAATTTGGTTTTAAGAAGAACACATCCTCGAAGGCATACCTCTTCGATCCGGAAAATAGTAGCCGCACGCGCAACCTCACCGGCCAGCTACAGTAAACAAAAAGCCACAGGAAAACGTTCAGAACGAAACGGCAACGATGCAGTGGACGAAGCAAAACAGAGGAGTAATAATGGCTTTACGCGAGTGGCAAGCACGAGGGACTGGGCGTTATCAATGATGGAACCGGGAAGTGCTATGCTGACTGTCGGACGACGATTCTCCTTGTTCGGCTCGAGGTCGACGGAGCCGTCCCTTCCCTTCTTCCGCTTCTTCTTGCTAATCTTCTTCTCGTGGTCGCCGTTGCGGAGGAGGAGGTCGCCGGCTTCGGGTGGGTCGGCCTGCGGCGGGTGGCGTTGCTCCGACTCGGTCTTCTTGTGTTTCTTCGCCATCAGAGAGAGGCCTGAACAGGAGGCGAATAGGGTTTAGTTTGGGCCTATTTTTGGCAATGATTATTTTTAAACACATAATTAAATCAAATAAATTGATTTAAAGATTTCATGAGGCCCATTTTGTTCAGATCTGGGATGTTGTCCTTTCTACCAAAAATTAATTAAATTTAGGAGAACAGGTTGAGTAGATTTCGAGTACGACATGTGCCCGGGCTTTGGACACAGATTTCAATCCCAAAAGGCTGAATTGGGGCTCAAGCCTTGGTGGGAGACAATACATGTAGAGAACCAACCAACCAACCTTGCACTTCTTGCACCAATGTTACTCGGTTGACAAGGAGTTCAGACTCCAACATCGACTAAACTAAAAACTTAAAGAAGACGGAAAGTTGATGATGGAACCTTTCTTTTACCTTTCCGATGTTTTCTTTGTTGAATGCCTTTCTCCCGTCTTAACCTTTTCGGGGATAATTTTTGAGTACTTACTTAATCACTCACTATTCAGGGAATCATACACCAAGGAAAGTAATCGATCGTGCTAGCTTTTCGTTAACTTAGTGCTCTCTCGTAAAGCATGAGCTAGTTCCATTTACTCTAGTTGTCTTCACCTAATAAGCAAATATCTTTCTCCCGGTACTGTGCCGCGTTAGTGACATGCAAGTGCCCATTCACGACTTTTCGTCGGAGTGCAATGCATCTACTCGTCGGAGTGCAAGCAGAGTCTACGTGAGGGCAGGTCACATACCTTTTTTTTTTACTTTATACGATGTGAAGTTTTAGTGGCTCATGGCTTACCATTAGAAATTTTAGAAGCCACCCCTAAGGAAACAGAGCAACACGAGGGGGGCGATACCGCTAAAAAGGACCATTACTAGTTGAAGACACTAAGATTCCCCAATCAATGCAACAATCTTTTATCCGACTTTTTCCGTGGATCGTCACTATATTATGACCCTACTTGTTGTTTGTGCGGGGCTTCTGTGGCTCGATGGATAGAATATAGCCAGGTTAAGCTGCTTTTTGGTGAGCATTTGGAAACCCTGATGCAGTTATTTCAATTTCCTTTGGGGCTCTTTGGCGAATCGATAGACTTTACTATCGATGAACAGGAGGACCACAGACTTCCTTTAGGAAACATGACGAAGTATACTAAACTTATTTGCCAAAAGGCCGAGCGTGCAGTCTCTTAAGTTGGGATCGCATCTCTTCTCCCCTCCTTTACAAGTTGCATCTTTAAGTTGGGTATGCATCAAAAGCATGCTCGGGAATTTGGGGCCTACGGGGACAACAAACAACGCACTCACCTCATCTGCACCCGCAAGTATGTGTTTTGTTTTCACGTATCCGTCTCCATTTCCCAAGGACAAAATATTTGTACGTCCTCTCAGCAAACATGGTATCAAAAGCACCTCCACGAGAAGGCGCCTAGGCCACGAAAGCTCACCATCGAAGTACCCAACCACCAAGGACTAAGCCGAAAATCAAAAGCATGAACTCGGCACAACTAAAGAACCTTATTCACGTACGCTCGAGCTAATTGTAGTTCTTCAGGCCGAAGATACCTGATAATATTTCCTAACGATGCCCTCACATCCACATTATAGCTGGTCGAAAACTGCCCGGACTCAGAGTCCGAAGCTCGGTGCGCGAAAACGTTTCATCTGTAGTTTCTTTTTTCCCTTGAGATAAAAACATTATAGTATCAGGACACGATAGATATGTGGAGGACAGATATATATGAGGAGGAATCGCACTCCAAAGTTGACGGACCACGCCATATCTAAGTTACAGAGATTTTGGGCAGGACAAGAGTCTCGTCCGTGGTGTCGGAGGATGCTGGGATTCGCACGTATCTTTTGAACTTATCGTGTATTTTTATCTGCCACGCCAAATTTAGTCTCGTGAGCCAGGCCGAGCAACGTTCATGCTTATACTCGACCATCAGGATAAACATGTCCAATGTTTGGCCGACCATTTATGGATCGGCAATTGTAAAGAAGAAACGATTTCATTTTTTAGAGACTTTTTGACCGAGAAGACATGATATTCAAAAAGAAAAAATCTTGTCATCTTTTTTACGACCGGTTCGTGGGTTTGATAATGAAGGGGAACAAAATTTCTTGTCAATGGTTTTCGATGAATAAAATCCCTCTAATATGACTAGCCAAAGGGTCTCGTGCCATCCGCACACGAGATTTTCGCGTCACATCATGTCGGGAAATGTCGATATCTATAATCGAATCGAAAACATTATGTTATTTAATATAATTTAAAGACGACTACATCCATCAAAGAAACCCTCGAGCCCAACGTCTCAGGTGATGTCGTTGTAACGTCCTCTTACGATCTCGAAGCCTTAATTGCTGATATAATCGTTTATGCGTCGTGTCAGATGACAGGTATGGGTCCAATAATATACTTAACTAAGTGTTTTTATAATATTAAATTTTTTTATTTTAGAAACATAGCTGGCCACACCGCGTGGTATAAATAAGACGTAAACGAATATTTGCTAAATATCCGCCCAACCCGACGTACTAATATTGCAAGCAAGCCATCTTCTATCGTACTAGGGTTTATCGTTGAACAAATAGGGTTTATACTCGAGGGGAAGAAGAAAGGATTAGATTAATCATACGATGGGGGACTGATTAATTTAATTAATTTGATCAAAAAAGGAAGGGGGGTAGGCCGATAAACATTCGCTTAGATAAAGGGACGATGCATTTAGATGTTCGTGCCAATTGATGTTAAAAGAAAAAGGAAAAAAAAACAGAGGGGTGCAATGTTGACGAACGACTTCTTGTCGGTTGCCAAAAGAAAAAAGAGAAAGAGAAGATGATGATGACGATGATGGGCTCTAAGCTAATAGTTTTGGGGTTAAGTTGACAACACATCTGTTTCACTCCCTCAGTTTCTCCCCATCTCTCTCTCGCTTTTAATCTAATCTAATCTAATCCCCCCACTAATCACATGTCGCCGCCCCCCCTCCAGCCTTGTTGATTTGCTTTCATCCCATTTTATTTGTACATCGAATGTTAAGTTAGGAAATAGGATGATGTTATTCTCTACAGTTTTTTTATGATTTGTTTGGCGGCGCGGCTAAGATAATTTCTTATTTCCCCAAGGGGGGGAGACAACCATGCTTTCAGGACGAGTCTACAAATTGACGCACTTCCCCCCCTCCATAACCCCCCGATCGTCTCGTTCCCAGACTTAACCTCATTTCTTTTTCTTACACACCATGGCCACTGTGGTGTGCCGAGGCCTAAGGTCGTGGCCATGTCCTGGTTCCCCCCGACGTACGCACGACACAACCCCGTTGGGCATGGGCAGCTTCAGCTTCCTTGAGGCCGTTTCTGCTAAGGACGACGATGACGGACGGGGGCCGGTTCAGAGGGACGGTGTCTACATCCACCCTCTAGTCGTTGGCCCAAAACCCTCTCTGAGGCTCAGCCAGAAGAGCCTTGAGCTTTGCACGGAGAACCTTGGCAACGAGACAGGAAGCGACGTCAGCGATAACGAGAGCACCGAGCCTGGCGTTTTCTCCTCGATGCCATCGATGGAGGAAGAACGCCTGTCGAAAACTTTGCATGGTCGACCGAGGAAAGGGGAGAATCACGCTAGCGCGAGTTTCCCGCCGCCATTGACGACGATCAAAGAGACCAGAGATCTCCAGTACAAGACACACCGTGAACAGGGGAGGCTTGTCCTGGAAGCTGTCAGGACATCGTCCGCGAACACTGTGTTTCGAGCGGAGAGGAGTCAGGGCAGGCTGACCCTCAGCTTTGCCAGCGAACCGGCTCATATCTATCATCATTATGAAGAAGGCCACCAAAAACATCGAAACCCAGAGAGTGTGGAGGAAACGGAAGGAGACAAGGAGGACAATGTGGAGGCAGTTGAGGGATGCATGTTCAAGAGGCCGAGCGGGTGCAAGGACCGCGACCATCGGCTCCAGCACGAGAACAGGGGAATGTCGAACTGGGAGACATTCTGGGTGGCCACTTAGTAGTCAGATTTCCATCTGTTACCTACCAATCATTCGAGATCATTGTCATTATCATCATCATGTCATCATCATCTTGGTTTAGCATCTTTAAGAGTAGTAGTAACCTTCAATTACTTTAAACCCGGCAGCTTCCACTTCCGGCATCCTCGCCGCGACAACAAGGGCTTTGGTTTAGAGTCATGTTATAATTACTTAAAACTGAAGCGCGCCCTAACGAAATTGCTGGTTTCTAAGTCCCAAACTATTACAAGTCATTAACCGAGAGGAGAAACACGACGAGGGCAGTACATGTTGTCTGGTCCCAATGTTTCAGGAACGAGAGTTGCGGCTGAGTTCGTCGTTTTCTCATGGGGGACTGAATCCAAATCTTGCCTGGTGGACTCTGATGCGCTCAGATATCGAATATAATGAACTCGATTTCGATATATCCTCCGGGTTTTGGGGAAAATATTGTCTAATCCTAGTGAAAAAGTGCAGATCCATTTCTCATGTCACAGATCTCCACTTCCACCCAAGGCCAGACTACATCTTTTGCAATCTGACAAATGCATGCGACCAAGGCTGAATCTGCAAAGATTTGTTGCTGACACACAATCCCCCGGGTAACACGAGCGAATCTATTGTAAATTCGTTCGAACTCGTCATGCTCCGATTGCCAACGGCATCGACATTCACTGTAGCCATCCGGGGAAGAAAACCAGAAACTTGGGAGCCCCCCACTTCCCGGCAAATCGGCTCGTCTGTATGGTGGTGGGGAACTGGGATGGGCTCGGTTTGAACCCCCGCAATCACGAGTTTCGAAAACCCAATGGATCCGAAATTTACCAGGCAAGGCGAGTTCACATGAAGAAACTCCGGACGTGATTTATGAGCAAGACATTGTTCAGTCTTCGGTGTTTCTGGCGGCCAGGAGACGTAATGACAAACGAAGAAGAGAAGTCGTGTTCAGCGAAAGCTTTCACCTCAAAGCAGTCAGTTCGTGGGCATACAAATCCTCCATCAATCCCATTATTCACATACCTTCAGATGGATGACGTGTTGCGTGCCCAGATCAGCTTGAATGAACCCATGCTGCCACTAGAAAGGCCCTCAGAAACTAGCAGGCCGTCGCCACAGCTCGACGACAATACCAACTGCATTTAATTCGATGCTACGACAATTGACTCGAATCCCACCACAAACAACACCGGATGCAGCTGATGAAGTCGAGATGGACATAATACAGAGCAGGCCAGTCCGACCAGCAACAAACATCTACTACTGTTTCCTCTTCTTTTGTTTCGTTTAATTCCGATAAACCAGTGCCCGCAAGTCCAAACCATGTTGTGTGGTGTGGTGAATGAGCGATCACACCTAACGAAGTTGATGTGGCATCGTGAAAAATGGAAAGATCAAACAGAGGTGGACTGAGACAAGAGAAACCGAGACAGAGCAGAGCACTTCCTATTAACACAGACAGAAACAGATACCCCAAATCATCTCCTCAATACACAAAAGGCTTAGGCTTTTACAACCACCCAAACACGAAACGAGTTTCGTACTTTACAAATCTATTCATATTCGTTTGTAAACATTTCTTAAAGTACGAAACTCTTTCGTAAAAAAAGTACAAAAACTTTACGAACGAGTACGAATAGGTTCGTAAAAGTTTCGTAAATTACAAAACTTGGTCAAATTTCGAAAAAAAAAATTCGAACCCGGAATAGTCCCTTACCTCGTGAAGAGAAAATTAGTAGAGTATTGAGGAGACAGAAATGAGTCCGTGATAAGAGTAGTTAATTTACATAAGCTAAGAACAGAGTGGAGGTGGACTTGTTGAAGACGATGAAGGCAAAATCCCCACTGAGGTGTCCGACCAAGTGGTTAGGAGGGTAAGTGGCGCGATCACGGAGGGCCTTGTAAGCCTCTATGACGAGGACCGTCTCGTTGGCGGACTTCGACAGCCCGTGCTGCTGCCGCAGGCTGCCAAGGTTTTCAAGGGCACCCTCAAACAAGCAAAATATCTCATCTTTGACCGAAAACGTACCATTAAAAAATTCAACAGCGAAAAGAGCATAGCAGGTTCAGATCGGGATACAAGACATGCACGGGGACGATCCGGAAACCATCATCCGGCGTACGGATCACGTCGTTCCTCTTTGATCAATTCGTTCGGGTTCTCAATCAATCGGCTAAAATTTTTGAACTTTTTTTTTATTCCTCCAAATTACTAATCATCTCCTTCAAAATTCAGTTGAAGTCCTCCAGCGCGGATCATTACCTCGGCCACAGGGGGCGACTCGTTCTGGTGCTACAGACGAAGAGCTGCACGAGGGCGTCGGCCGTGACCTTGGGGGACGGGGTGCTTGATGCAGACAAAACCAGAAAACACAACACACCGCTGAATCTCCTCCGCCGAAGCTCCACACTCAACTCACTCTCCCTTCTCTCTGCCCTATTCTCTTTTTCCCTACCTCCATCCCTTTTATACCCCATTTCTAAATATTATGTCCTATTTTTACACTTAATACTTTCTTATACTCTCAATTTCATCCTTCCTGGTCATTTGATGAGCCGGATGGATCCCTTGAAGTTGGGTCTTGATTAAGGCTTAAAATCAGCCCCTCCAACCGGCCCGCAACTCTTGCTCCCGTTTAACTGGTTTCCATGCATCGGTGCGGCACCCGGACAAACTATCGAGCTGCTGAACACTCCCAGCATCTTGTCTCGCGGAAGGCAGGGGATTATAAAAGCAGGGGGAGGCGCGGGGGTGATGACGTGTTTGGGTTGAGGAAGTGGGGCCCAATAGAAATTGAGATTAGTAATATCCTTAAAAATTTCCCGACGACGTCAAAATTGGGTGGGGAAGGAGAGACGGCAGGAATCCTCTGCGTGCGACTCCCACGGGAAAAAAACACAATGCACGTCTTTGATCATGTGGATAATAATATCCATAAATAATTACCCAATTATTTTACCTCCTCTTTTGTTGTTTTATTTTCAACGTGTAATTTCTTTTGCCAAATTCACATATCATCTTGTTCCTTCAAGGAATGAATCTCTGCACTAACTTAAAAAGCAAACTTTCACGGAAGCAATTTGTTAGTTAGGTTTACCAACTCAAGAGGAAAGCAACACCACATCGTTAAAAACATATTTTAAAAAAAACAAAATTATATTAGTTAGTTTTGTTTTAAACGAATTAATTGGTAAATATTTTAGCAGAGTCGTCACTAATTACATTTCATTAAAAGTTGTTAGGAAGGATCACGACGCTTTCAGTAATTATTCGAGTAATGTACCTCCTTTTTTAAAAAAAAAAAAATTAAGAAATACAGCTGCCAGTTTAAAAACTAATGGAATACAAAAAAATCGAAATTTTCTTAAACATCCTGTGAGTGTGCCATAAAGTCATTATTTTAAATAGCGACTTTGCTCGCATAATATAGTCACTACTCCAAAGAGTGACTTTAGGGCGGTAAGACAAAGTTCCTACTACAAGGAACGACTTCATGATTATCGGATTGAATATCCATAAAATCGTTACTTCAAGTAGCGACTTCATCGTTTTTTACTTGAAACAATAGCTTTCAACACTTCGTAAAATGGTAAAAGTTTGTCGGTAATAGTTACTTTTATTAAAAGTCAGTCACTTGAACTAACGACTTACTTTTATAAACACTTAAAGCAATGGCTTTAGTGTAACAAAGAAGAAGTCGCAACCTGCTTGAAGTAGGTACTTCATGGACATTTGACCCGGCCACCGTGAAGTTACCACTCGAAATAACGACTTTATCTTGTCACAGTAATTAAAATAGCGACTCCCTCAATTTTGAAACTCTGCAACAATTTTTTTTTTTTTTTTGTAAAGCGGAAATAAATTAATCTCCATTATTATCTGAAACGTTTTTAAGAGCAGGGGACCAACGGAAAAGGTCCTACTCACGAAACCTTCTCCACCTTTACCTTCTTCTTAGGATGATGCTCTCTAATGCAATTGGCTCTTGGGGATCCAAATTTTCGTACCAACAACATTTTGCTATAACTCGCATCCAGTAAATAATTTTTGTCTAGAGCCTCTCGTGTTTCTCTTTATATATGTGTGTATAAAGAAGGAAGGATTTGCCCTGTGGAGATACTTTGGTAATATTAAAAAGTAAAAAAAAAAAAACCATCTACCGGTATCTTTACTTTCGTCAACTGTCGGTGCCCAAAATACTTCCAAAGCTGAATTAATAAAATGGTCCAGCTTCCGGAGCAATAAGTTGTCCCATGCAAAATAAGGTTCTTCTGCAGTTTCATTATTATGCAAAAAAATTATATAAAATAAAAAGGTTCGCTTTTTGTCAGACACAAAGATTGGGGGTCGGTCGGGGGTGGGGGAGGGGGACTCGCGCGAAAAGGGGAAAGGAATCATTTAATAAAGTTAGCCCATAGTGAAAGCCCACTAAATGGATTTTGGGTCCAGGCCCATTACGAATAATTACGGACTTACTGGGGGTGGTGGTTTGGTCCGTAACGCGAATACAGCTGAATGTATAAATTTTATTTGTGCATTTGTTTTTTTCCTGGGTAGTGGCTACCCCTCTTCTGCCCAATCATTTGGATCCAATCCCAGCCGGGAAGAGGAGGATATCCCATCAAACCTCGACAAGATCCATTCCTCCGTCTCCGATCGATCATCGCCCTCTCCCCCCGGTGAGTCCATCCCTGCTTATTTGTAGGTCCTCCGGATTAACTTCTCCCCCGTATTCCACTGCGACGGTGATATTTGTGTCCGAGTGCTTCACATTCACTGGGAGATCATCCCATCCCTGTTTTATGCACCCGATTTTTATCCTACGAAGGAGGAATTCCGACAGATTTTCTGGACTCTAATGGACTTGTTCGGAGGGAGCAGGATGTGCCAAGTCGAAGAAGTAATTCCCTTCCCTTACATCCCCCCCCCCCCCCCCCCCCCGGGTGGTTATTCCTATCCCGGGATTGTGGCCACCGCTCTTTTACTAACGCCTGTCTCTACAGGGGCTGTTTCTCGGTTCTTTCAGTGACGCATGCGTTAAGGACAACCTTAAAAGCTTAAACATCACGCACGTCTTGACCGTGGCAAATTTGAAGCCACCGTATCCAGGCGATTTCGTCTACAAAGTCATTGATGGTAATGTCCCATGCCCCCTCCACCCCCCCTCCCCCGAGGCAGTCATATGTGCTTAGAATGATCGATTCCTGCTATCCTACGTATGAGCTGAGTATCCATTTGTTTTATGTTTTCTGGACGGAGGAAGTCATGGACGTGTCGGACGCTCGTATAATGCTCCACTTCGAAGAGTGCATAGATTTCATCAATAATGCTAAAGCGGCAGGGGGCAACATCTTGGTTCACTGTTTCATGGGAATTTCTCGAAGGTCATTACTCCCCCCCCCCCTTCTCTCTCTCCCATCGCATGATTTCTCTTCAAACAGCTTCGAATGCCGCATCAGACAGTGTTTAATACCGGGATTACGGTTTTTGTTTTTCCGTCTTGCAATTTGATTTGGATTAGAAAAAAAGCTGATCACTTTTGATGGAGAGGCTGATGCATATTTCTCCTGGCCATTTGCAAGGTGTGGATGTGGTTGGTTTTTCATCTTGACTTAAGGTTTGACACGCACGCTCTCTCCGGTTTGTTTTGACAGCGTTACCGTGGTGGTGGCATACTTAATGAAGCAGCGGGGCATGAGGTTGCCGCAAGCCCTGGAACACGTAAAGAGGAGGAGACCACAGGCAGCTCCGAACAACGGCTTCATCCTACAACTGGAGGATTTCGAGAGATCTCTTTACAGGTAAAGGCATCATCCCATCCCATCAAGAGACCCGGTGCCTGGTGGCCTCCAATGTCTAATTTCATGGGCCTGGGCTAGTCTAATGAACTAATCTGGGCCCAAAGATAATTATTCGTGGTTCAGCCCAATAAGAAATGTACAACTTCGGACGCAAATCGGAAAAATTCACCGTCACGGTTGATGCATAGGATAGAGAGGTCAAAATAAAAAAGACGGGGTGAGGGAAGTGCTTTCCCCATGCATAGTCCGTACGATTATTTTGGAGGGATCGAGGTCGACGTGAGAAGAGAAGACATTAGAAATAAGATGAAAGAAAAATAAATTTGCAAAGAAAGGATGCGAAATCCGAGATGTATAATTTTTAATTACTTGTCTGCCATGTGTTTTGATTGAACAGTTGTCCCCCTCTACTATATTATCCTAAATCTGGGACTTTAGCGTGCCTAATGGATGGGGGGGAATCGATCGTACATGCCCCCGTTCGTTCGACTGGGAGTTAAATATACGACTCGCATGGACCGAGGAAAAAATTATAATAATTAAGAAGGCGATTACTTAAAAATGATATATTTAGTTTAAAAATAAAGTGAAAAAATGAAGTAAACGAACGAGGAATTCCCTATTATGAATAAGGGAATTTCAATTTCTTTTGTTTCTGTTCAAAAATTAAGCAAATAAAATCAAATAAAAATAAATAAATGAAAAGAAAAAATAAATAAAATTGATACTAATTTCATTTATTTCTCTAATTTTTAAATCAAACGCACGATAAGTGAATTATATAATCTTATTTAGGGGATGCGAGGAAGTCCCGTTCTGTTCAGAGTGGGGGATTCAATGTATGGAACATTGGATCGACTCAAATATCACGCATAATTTATAAGTTTAATAAAATTTTATTTTAAAATTAATTGAATGTCAAAAAGTAATTCGTTTAAATTACGTCATACTTAAATAAATTGTTTGATATTGGTATTTGAAAAAAAAAAAGATGTCAGGCGACTGTCGAGTCGTCGAACTGACAAACTTCGGACATCATCAATAATTATGAGAAAAAAGCAAGGCAGGTAAATGTGATAACGATGATGATGGATGTGGGGGATGTTGATAGTATGTTGAGAGTTGGCACTCGGGGGGTCAGCATGTGCCCCACTCTCCGTCTCGTAGTTTTGTTTACACACTCAACTCACACTCGTCGCCACGTAACATTTTTTGACCACATAATGTAATAATTATTTCACTACGCGGCCTGCCTACGTTTACCCGACCGAGCTCATCACGCGATGCTTCCGCTTTCGAGTTGGTACTAAATGAATAGCCGTACGTATAGAATACAATGAGTGACGAACTAGTCAACCGAATATAAAGTAAAAAAAAGGATCGTGTCGTGGAACATTAAAAACAACGTGGGTTTTCATGTTCATCACCGGCCTAAGTAGTCTACGAAATTGCTACACCTATGAACACAAAATTATGTGTTCCTAGAGAAGGGTACATGAAGAAAAGGACAACCGAGCCCCGCCCACCAAGTCCCCACCCCCCCGCCCCTTTATTCAAAGTCCAAATTCTAATTTCGAATGGTTTCATCATTGCGGAGGTCAAAAGAATTCCATCCCCACCCCCAAAATTAGAACTGTCCAAAGTTTGCACCATTTCATATGGTGTAATTAAAAAAGGCGACGTCCAATCGACTTCCATTCAACATCAACACCCCAGTCTTACCTACCATAGTCGGATAGCGAAAGCAATTAGATATTGAGAGGTTTCTTATCTTCATCCATTTTGAACACCCTCACTTCCCAAAATGTTTAGTGTGAATCCGAGTTTTAGTGACAGAGACGCGGGAAGGCTTTGTTATTGCTACTTCAAATTAGGATTTTACCAAAAAAATCCTCACTCCCCGTCATCCATTTTCCTCGTTTTAGGAACAACACTCTCAGCAATCTTACTAGTAATTTAGGGTTTTACCAAAAAAAGAGGTCGGACTGCATGCATTGCCAGGCCGGCGGCCTCGGCGATCAAAAGTCTGATGCCAAGTCGGGGGGGAGCGTTTGCTCCACTTTGCGTGGGTGCAAAGCTTTTCTCCCCTAGTGGACCAACCAAAATTCACCTTTTTTTTTCTATCTTTGGTGCGTCGGTCCATTTCCAAACACGTAGCATATTCTGACCATTCGTGATTATTGGAGAAATAATGCTACGCCTTCTCGGATTATCACTTGCACCCTCACCCACTTCCTCTCTGTATCTTATAGTCTCCCCCCCACGACACACGCAAGAGATTGGTAATTTTAATCCCTACCTGAATGTTAACTCATCATCCGCGATAGAAACATGTTAACTAGATCGCGTATGAATGTCATGGGTTGGCTGTTATCGGGCGTTGCTGAATTTTATTTGGACCTACCCTGTTCGTTTTTAGGCTGCCGACATCGTCCCGAAATTCGTTCCACATTTAGGCAGCCGAGGCTAGCGAAACCAGAATCTCGTTCCCCGTGCTTGTCATAGATATGTTGGTTGAAATAACAGTGTCGGTGGGAGCTGCTTGTGAATTTCGTTCATACCAAGGATTGTTAAATCACTCGAAATGAGTTGTCATTAGGGCGTGAATCGCATGGCCGGGGTCACGCGTCGTTCGAGCCGCCGGTCACGGTACTTTCAGCTGGCACGTCTCATTCAAAGTGATGGGGCAGAGTTTCAAACGCCGCGATCTACTCCAATCTTAAGCAGTGTATTAGCTACGGACAAAAAGACTGACTAATCTTGAGTTGTGAATCACGCGGGATTAGAACGGCATGAGAATAAGCCCTTTGTTTCAGACCGAAGAACAGCGGCGACCCCGACCGGGGGCGATGAACTGCCGTGCACAGTCGTGATATGAATATCAGAAAGGGATGCGAAACCCAACCGGAAGTAGGCCACCCACCGATGGATGACGAAAGGCAAAAGAAAAAAGCAAAAGAACAAAAGGGAAGGGAATGGTCCCAGACTACCCGATAGCTTTCAGGTGGTGCTGTTGACTCCACACAAAACTTCCTTCCATTCTCACGAGAAAGGTAAGGCCCCGTGACGGATCCCATAAACACGATACAGTACAGCATCACGGAGTGATATAACGTGGATTCGTTTTTGCCCTTTTCCTTCCGTATAATCGGGGAGTGGTCGTAGAAACTGGGGGCTGCATCAACTGTCTAAGGCAAATAGTAAAAGGATAGTACCAAAACCTATGAGGACTTGTTTTGGACATAACTGAATAAGATGTGACTACTCAAAGGAGAAGTTGGCGGCAATAATGTAAGAGACATAACTCATGGAAATGACAAGAGCCTGAAAATGAAATAATTCGATTTTTTTAAACAGTTGGTGTCGGTTTTTATACATTAAGTAGTATCCCACTCAGTTAATCATGAAAATACCAAAAAAGTAGGCTCAGTTTATTGTAAGTATCTACTGCCGTAAAATAACTCCCACGACCCTCCGTCTTCTTTATTCCTCTTTCTTTTTTTGCTTTAGGCTTTTGAGCTGATTATATTGATGGGTCACTTTCACGTGTTTACGAATCAGGAAATGGGCATTTTGATGTTTGTCCCCACCAAACCAAAGCAAAAAAGATGGGATGAGGACGAACCGGAGATGACGAAATCTGGGGCCAAAGAAGAGAAAAAATCACAGTAATCAAACCTAACACCCATGTGCCCCCCCCCCCCCCCCAAATCAGCACTTCATTTTATTATTACTATCATTATTTAATTGTCTGCCTGCCTGTCTGTCTATAAGAATGAATTCTATGTATCTAAAATATTTCTTTAATATTTCACTGACTCGCTAAAAATTCTTAGGAGTAGTGTGTGTGTGAGAGTTATAGGCCGACGACCGTTCAGAATCAATCAATCAATCAATCAATCCCTTGGTCAAAAAGTCAGTTTGCTCTTTTTCATTTTTTTTTGTTTGTGGGGGTGTGTATCATTCTGTTTAGTGTGGCACGGGAAATGCAAAAAATCATTGTTCCGGGAAAACGTGACAACCCCCACTTCTTTTATAATTTATACGAACGAACATCCATGGTGGTGGTGGGGGAGGAGATAAAGGGTTTGATAATTGAAGTCGTTTGGTTGAGAAGTCCTTTTCTCTCCCCACCACCACCATCGTCGTCGTCGTCTTCTTCTTCCTCATCCTTCTCCCATGGGTGGGGGTGTTAGTGGGTTGGTTTTAGCAAATGGAGACACCCCCCGTGTTCATCTTCCTCATCATTTTGGACGCAAGCTCTTGGAACGACGAGACGACAGCTGCTCGTGACCCAACAACGTGTCGGTCCCTAGTTCTTTACACCACGTTCTACTGAAACATTCGATAGTCAGGATATAACACGGGGGAGTTCCTCCTTCCCCATGTCCATTCATTCATGATGATGGTATTTTTTGTTTGCCTTCATTTTTTCCTGGGGGAGGGGAGAGCTGGGTCAAGTGGTCATTCATTAAATAAACCACTTCCAATTCCTTTTCCTCGCTTTTGTCTTCCTTCTTTTTATGTTAAAAATTTTGTTAACGAGAGTGTACTTAAAAGTACAAGCGCGTTATGAGACTCGTAATCTTGATTGTGAGGGTGATGAAATTATATGCGTGGTTAGTAAATGGAGTCATGAACTAACAGCTATTACTCATGGGATATGAAAAGAGATCAAGTTTAAAATAAAACGATGGTCTTAGCATAAAAAACAAACAAAAATAGATAAGAGATGGGTGGGTGGGGGGAAATTCACGTGGCTGCTGCTGCTACACTTCTTCCATGATTGCTGAATTTTTATGACCCCACCCGCCCTTCCCCCGCTACAATCCCATAACACAAACATCCATAATTTCATTGAACACGAGGTGCTGTGCATTGCAGTGCAGTTGAGTTTGCCTGCCCACAACCAGATTTAAATATCACCTCCCCTCCTATTTATTTATTACACCCCCAACCAACCCACCCCCACCTCTGTCTAATCCATCTATCTAACCAAACCACTATGCAATTCATATATATATTATATAAAACACAATTGCATGTGAATGTGTGGGACTTGCAATTGGGAGGCATCATTCCTGTCACTTTCTTTCTTTTTATTATTATACCCTTATCTAATGATGTGGTTTTCTCATTAAACAATAAATGTTTTGACATTACCCTTTTTATCTTACTATCAACCCCCAAACACTCAGTCCTTAACAGTCCCACAAAACAAGACTATAAGTAAGATAAGGAGGGGGGTTGATATTAGCAGCATCCCCATCAGTAAAAGGAATACTAATTGTACTAAAAGAGCATGTCATCATAATCACTGAACGCCTTCATCCCAAAGACTGATTCCTTTTTCCTTTTGTGTTTGTTCTGTTTTTGATTCACATGACATTGCAACTGGATGGGTTCTCCTCACTTAAGTAATAGCTGTATGGATCCCCACCAGCCTGGTGTGGGTGCGGGTATGGGTACTGTTGGTACGGATACTGGGCCCCCGGGTATGCCGACGGACCCGGTCCAGGTGCCGCCATGTAGTTCACTGCCGGAGGCGGCCTCGCGTACATCATCGGCTGAAACCTCTCGTTCCCCATTGCCCTCTGCTGGTTCATCACAGCAGCTAGATACTGCTGCTGCTGCTGTTGGTGGTAAGGATTCCCCTGCATGGTGTCCAGACCTGAACCTCGGTAGTACGCTTCGCTGCCCCCGCCCCCGCCCATTGAAGTGGTCGGCAGGCCATTGACTGCCTGCATCTGGCCCATCTGGCTCATAGCCATGTTCCCCATTTGACCTCCGGCCGGCATTTTCATGTTGCCACCCATTTGAGGGAATCCATTCTCCATGAACGTAGCTCCACCACCACCACCCTTTTTACCACCACCACCGTTCCCATTAACCATAGGACCTCCTCCTCCTCCATCGCCATGATGGCCATTCTTGTTCGGTACGCCTCCATTCTTCCCGCCGCCGCCTTGATTCTGGTGGTTTCCACCACCATTTCCCCATCCCCCGCCTCCCCCTTTCTTCCCATTTCCATTGTTCCCACCGGCTACCTGAACAGGGATGGCTCCACCGGCTACCTGAACAGGGATGGCTCCACCACCTTTCTTCCCAGCATTACCGCTGCCGCCATTTCCCATCTTCATCATGCCAGGCATCATCATCATATTCTGCACAGGGCCACTTCTCATAGCAGGCTTCATCTTGTTGACCGGATGGGGCACTTCATCCAAGTCATCGTCAAAATCATCGTCATCGTCATCAAACTCATCGTCATCGTCATATTCATCATCGTACTCATCATCATCATACCAGTCATCGTCATCCTGAAAGCCCATTGCACCAGGCTTGCCGCCAGAACTCGGGGTAGGCTCCTTAAAGGGCATCTTAAGGTTATTGAACTGAGGCAGCTTAAGGTCCTGGAAGCCCTTCATCTGCTGCTGTAACTGCTGAAGCTGCTGCTGCTGTTGCGGGGTCAGACCCTGCGGCCCACCTTTCGGTAGGTTGGGGAGTTGCATCGGGTTATGACCACCCCCACCCCCGCCGCCTCCTCCTACCTTCTGCCCTTTATTGTTTCCGCCTCCGCCGCCGCCGCCGCCGCCAGCCCCCCTGCCGCCATCCAGATGCATGTTCTTGAACTGATTGGCAAGATTTTGGTTGTTGTGGTTATTATTATTACCGGATTTCTGGGATCCCCAGAGCTCGGCATGCTTGCCGGCTTTGTTGAGCTTCTTGATGAGGAGATTGGGGTCAGCGTTCCCAGCAACAGTCACCTTCCCAGACTCTGAATCTATCTTGAAGGTGAAGACCCCTGTTTTTTCAATTCATTCCAGAAAATCAAACAACAGAAAATCAGGGGGGATCTTCATTAAATCTTTCGGAGAAAGGATCCAAAATCAATTCCCGGGCAGATGAATAGCAGAGAACTTGTCAACATCATGAAAGGGTGGAGGGGGAAGAATCTGTCATGGTTTCTTTTTCCAAAAAAATTAAAGAAAAAAAAAAGATGAAGCCTGTGATTTCCTCTTCTTCCCCCTCCTGTTCACATCACAAAACATTCAACTCAAAAGTAATTCAACCCAGATTCTATTATGTTGTCCCCCCCCCCCCCCCACCACCCCCCCAACCCCCAGTAGGTAATAATACACCTGGTCAATAAAGGAAATCGGTTATTTCTTTTCTCGCTTTAATTAAAGCTTGTCCACTACCGCCATTAACTTTTACTTTCTTTTATTTTTTATTTTTTTTAAAAGCAGAGGCTTAATGAGGGAGAGTGATATATAGAGAGAGAGAGATGGGAGATTTGGGAACAGGTGAAAAACTAATTACCATCGATTTTCTGTAGGATTTTCTTCACTTTCTGCTTACATCCATCACAGTGAATGTTCACTTTCAGAACACATGTCTGCAATGCACAAGCAAACCCAAAGAAACAAAAAACCCAGGGGTCAAATCTCTGCTTCCCCCCTCCTTTCTAATCCTCTTCACCCACCCCAGTTCCAGCAAATTGGCCGAGTTTACATAAAAACGAAAAATGAAGAACGGTAGAGAAAGGTTTACCTGGATCTTCAGGAACTCTTCTTTATTCATGGGTGTTGCCTAGATGCTACCGTACACGAGCTCCAAGGGAAGAAGGGAACACTCGAAGGATAGATCTGACAAGGACTACAACCCAAGAACAAATAAAACGGAAAAGGAAAGAACCCAGGAAGGCTTCTATATTTGTAGGCTCCTTCTCAGTAGAAATGCTTGGGGTTGGGAAGTTCTTCCTCAGTCTCCAAGATTTAAAAATAAAACAGCAGATAGAGAGAGAGAGAGAGAGAGAGAGAGGATGGGGTTTACAGCAAGAAAAACGGTGCTCTTTGGTGGAGTTTCAGTGCGCTTCAAGAACGAAAGGAAGGCTTCAGAGTATTTTCACACGAAGAGAAAGGAGAGGTGAAGAGGAAGAGATATATAGAGAGAGAGATGGGGCGTGTCGAGTTTAAGTGGGTTGGGTGGACATTGTCTTCTGTGAGATGTCTCTCGGGCTCTCCCTCCCTCCATTTCAGGGGGGAAAGATCGATAGTTTGTAAGTATTTACCGTTAGATTTTCAAAAAAAATTTATGAAATAAATTAAAATTTTAATTCGTATAGCATGTTTTAAAAATATGCCTTCTAATTTATAAAGAAGACACATTTTTAAAACGTATCATCTTTTATTTGATTTTTTAATTGATACATTTTGACTTAGAAGTCGTGTTTTCAAGACTCGAATTACAAACGATAAATTAAATATTTTTAAAACTTTAATCGTGTTTGGTAAATTTTTTTTAAAATCCGTAAGAAAACTCGAAAGATGTAAGCTTTGAAGAGACGAAGGGATGAGAGGAGGAGGGAGGGTCGTTTTTTTAAAGAAGCAAGCATCCTCAATAAATAAATAAATGCATGAAATTTCTCTTGCATTTTTTTTTTGGTGGTCCAACTCATGAGATTTATTATTATTGTTACAATGTGGGTTTGAGAGTAGAGCAGAGGGTGTGTTTTTTTGTACCTTTCAGAAAAAAGTCCAAATTGCGGGTAATTTAGTAAGTATGGGAGTGGGGCATCGGAGTTTGTGAGGTGACTTCCTCCCCTCCCCCACCTTTGGCTTCAAACCTCCACTCAAATCCTGCGTTTTGAAACAACCCCCTCCCCCCCCCTCATCTCCATGAATATTATTATAATACACCAGAATATGTTGAATGAACCATGTCAGAAAGTGGGCAGAGGAGGAGGGAGCTCAGGATTTCTCTCCCTCCCCCACCCCCCAAAACCCAAATTGTGTTTTTGGTTTTGGTTCTGTCCTGCTTTACTACTGCACTGCCCCTTGCCCTGCACAACACCCCCCCCCCCCCCCATCATGCAATAAATCACCCGAAAGGAAACTGGGACCATTTGACCTCAAACATGTCGGCACATCGAGTTGAAGCCCCCCCCCCCCTCCCTAAACATCACTGGGAGTGCACTCAACCCGTAATTTATTTGCTTTCTGGGTCATCTTGGGTCATTTTGCCCAACACTCTGCGATGAAGTGCAACCTAAGCAAAAATTCCAGATTATGACACCAAAAAAAAGGATGCTTTTCCTCCTTTCCCTTTATCCTCTTTTTTTTTTTCTTATTTCCATGTATAATAATCATGATCATGCAGTGAACCAGACACAGAATGTCCAAAAGAGCCATGAATGTAGTTGTCCCTCCCCTCTTTTTACTCGGGCAAGACTAATGATGACAAAGATATCAAACCCATCAGTTTCTGAAAATTGTTCTATTTTGAAAAGATGGGATCAGCAGAGTTGCCGCCGGGGACACCAATCTCATCTCTGACCACAAACAGTTGGCAGGCCAGTGAATTCCCTTAGTCACTGAATGCCCACTGATTGATCCCTGAACAAGATGAGATATTGACATGGATGAGTGGGGGATATAACCTAAGATATGACGAGGAACGTGTGTGTCTCCATGGGCAAACCCATCACCGCGACGCACCCAGCTTCTTCTCCCTCCGACTCACTTGATCACCCACAATATCAAAAACAGTGAAAATTGGCCGTACATATATTTATTACCTTTAGTATTCTTCCCACCCACGTAACTACATTCTTTTTTTTTTATTTGTTGCCGGACTTTTTCCTCCTCCTTTGGGTCGAAGCTTTCAGTGAGACAATGCAAGGTGGGCACACTTAAACCTTCTCTTGGGTGGGGCTGGTTCTTATCACTTTATTCCTAATACTCTCACTCACTCTAGGCTAAGCTTTATAGTAATGGGGAAGAAGATGAAGAGGGCAAAAGGGATGAAGAGGCTTCAGGAATATTACAAAACCGATCTTTGATTTTCGGACTTACAATTTTGATGGTCCCATCTAGGACAACACATGGCATTTGGGTGGGGTGGGTGGGGGGGGGGGGGGGAAGTTACGCAATATCAACCCCGGGGTATATTATATATAAGCATACAAAAGGAGGGTTCAAAAGCATCCAAGTGTTCCATCTCTCTACAGGATCTACGAGACTATATACTAAGAGATAGAGGGAGGTTGGGGGGGGGGGGGGGGGAGCTCTGATTGTGTGCGGAGTAGGGAGATCGTATTCATATCCATTTCATCTGAAAAGGGGAGTGAATGAGCCCGGGTCATGGGGAAGCAAACTCCACTTTGAAAACCAACCTCCAGTCCATTGTTCCATGCTTAGGTAAACAAAGTATTCCTCCCTTCTTCATTCCGAGGTAATTATTGCTTCTCCTCGAAAGCCTAAAACCCACCCAAGCCAAAGTCTTAAAGAGTAACAACAATCAAGAGAAGGAGGGAGGGAGGGATGGGTCATGATGACTCATGAGCAGCTGTTTTTTGATGAGGCTCCCCGCCCAAGTCTACACAAAATAATGGTTATGATTTCGACCATGGAGATTTGTCGTTTTGGCTTGAGATGAGGAATCCATTTGGGGAGGATTGGTGTATGAAGTCGAAGATGACCCTTTTGCCCTCCCACTTCCCAGGTCCATCACATGCGCCCCCACATGGACATGGACATGGACAAACTTAACATTTATGACCCACCCAACCCCACCCACGTGAATCTGATCTTCTCCCTTACACTTCTTCACGTCCCCCGGTAGGCATTGGCATGGCATCCCCCATTAGTTAAATGAAGAAGAAACCCATTTTGACCGAATAAGCAAATTTACCTTTATATGCCATGCCTACTACTTCAGCATAAGAAAGGCAAGAGTCACACGTTGCTGCATGAAGAGGTTGTGCCGATCACCTCCAGAACCCAAAGATTACCCTCAAAATTTCTCCTTAAGTATGTTCAAAGTTCTACTACTAATCATGAAATGAGAGAGAGTCCCATTACATTATGCGTAACAAGGGTGTGCATCTTGGGAGGCAAGATGGCACGATATGTCACCCATTTGTTCCTACCGTGTCATCAACGAGTTGCGAGTATGATTCCTCCCAATGTGGATATTCGTATGCTCTTACATATATGCGGAGCAGTTGTTTCACGTGAGGTTCAACTAATTGTTGCGTCACCCTGTCCACGGGAGGAATGCGACACGCCCCAGCAAGATGTCAAATGGTAACGACAGGCTCAGAGTAAAAGAACCCCATCGAATGTGATCACAAACCATAGTTTCTTTGCGGCAAAAAAATCATACCATTAGCAATGAAATGTTAGTTATATCACGTCGAACAACACAAGTTTCAAGGCAGGTTGGCCGATGTAGAAACCATAAGTGGAAGTCTGAAAATATGAAGTATCGCACACGAAGCCGCTAGAAACTCAACGTCGCATTGATTGACGGTGTCGAGGAAAAACTAATCCCACCCCGAATAAAAATAAGCCTGAGCTAGATTGAGAACCTCTTCACCTACACAAGTTCAAGCTTTTAGGTCAAACACCACCACTATCAGGTACCTGACAGTAGTCGAGATCATCTTCACTAGTCGTTTTCCCAGCACGGGCCGCGACTCTGGCTAGTCTGATTGGATGGGATATCCCCTGAGACCGATCGGATATGGGCTTCGAGTTGAAGACGGGCTTTATGGCCCATTAAACTGTGCTCCATGAACCGGAGGGTAATCATACAATTCACTTTTACAATATGGGAGGTGATATCAGATCGGCGTGCATCACGGGAATGGTGGATTTCATGATGATGGACGTGAGGAAATGGAGCCCTCCATATTTCATTGCTATCCCAAAAAGAAAAGTCGGATGCCCTCCACCTCCACCAGGATTGTACAAAAGATTAAAAAAAATAATAATAGTAGTAGTAGTAGTAGTAGTAGTAGTAGTAGTAGTAGTTCAGCAGCAATCAGGCCTCGTCCTCTTGCGGATGCAAATGCATCCCCTCACTTCATCCCTCAGGATCCTAATCTCGGAGCACTCCCTAAGGTCGTTCAGGCTCAGATACTGTTCCCTCACCACCCTCGCAAAGCCCCCCCTCAGGTCGTTGATCCACACGTAAGGCTGGCAAGCCTCGTCGTAGTAGTACAGCAGGCCCCTCCCACCCTCCCCCTCAGGCATGTACGCCTTGTATATGGACTTGCTCTTGACCCGCTTTGAGCACCCGGGACGTAGGGTGTGGACCTTCTTGAGGATGGAGCCGACTCTGATCTGGAGCTCCACGGTGCTGTCGCTGAGGTTCCATATGCGGGTTGCCATGCCCGTCGCGTCCCGGGTGTGCTCCCAGCATCCGTTGAAGCACCCTCCTAGGAGGAGAATCTCGAGGCCTTTCATGGGTGAGAGGAATGAGGCACCTTTGAGTTAGGAATTTGGAGGGGGATGATGGGTGATACTTATATTTTAGGACAACACACAATGAATGAAAAAAAGGACCATCCAGTTTTCTTATCATGGAAACCCAATGTCGGTCGTTTGGTGTTTACCTCTGATAAACAAGTCGGGCAATTATCTGTGAGCTGTATTTATCAGTAAGTTATTATGCATCACTATAATTTCACTCCAACCAAATTGGTTGAATAATGACCAACTTTTAGGAGATAAATAATTTCCAAAATACCATCCTATAATAAGTGTTCTAAAGAATTTCATTCGTCGACATCTTCTTCCGGTGGATCTAATTTTACAATCAGGGGTTGGTTCAACTCAGCTGCAGGTTCAGCCCCGATCGGTAACTGGGGCGACGGCAGTACACTGTCAAGATCTTCGTTCTCGGCCAAAGCTTTATCAAGTGCCGACTTGGCTACTATGGTCACACAGTAAATCAAGATCACTGCATCCAAATGAACGTTATTCATCGTCTTGTCGGGAAGTTCAAATGATTACGCAAAATTGCATGAGAAATTTGATTTCCTGAAAGTAGGTCTCAAATTTTAAGCATTTCGAATGTATACTTGCAAGAACATAGATTGGACGAGGGCCAAAGAAGAGAAGTGCACGGAAAAGAAGCGATTATTACCCGATAGCACAAAACCGAAGACAATCATCACCTGAATCCATAGAATAGAAGAGTGATCACCAGTAGAAAACATAGTAATTGAAACCACACAAATTACACGAAGTAACCTACCCATCGTGTAGTCGAGAATTCACTCCATCCATGGGTTACGTCAGAGAGATCTTTCAAAGTCGTCCCAATATACACCAGTCCGAGTGTTATCGGCTGTAACGGATTCATGGGAACAATTCCGTGTGATCAGAGATGATGGAAGGAAAACTCAACATACTGGGAGCTGACATTCAGTGATCATTGCATCTCAAGCAAAAATAATGAAGGAGCTTCTCAAACTTTAACTTTGGCCATAAATGCCAAATAAACCCCGTTCCATCCCTTATGAATGTACTTTCAAATAAAAAGTAGGTGAAAGTTTATACCATCATTCCGATCCAGGACGCTAGCAAGTAATGCCATAGCGGAACAGGTGTTACTGAAAGAAGGTAATTCAACATGTTGAACGGGAGCAGAGGAACCAGCCGAAGCAGAAGAACAATCTATACATTCAAAAACTGGGTTAATATAACGATATTACCAAACCGGCACATCTTTACTCAAGTATATTCATGTCATAGAACTAAATATCACACTAGTCAATGCTAAAAATTTGAAGGATCTTACCTGAAGCATACGGACATTTTAAACTACCATCACAGTTTTTGAAGGGACACAACATAAATGGGGTAGTGTTGGCTGCATTTTATAAACAATCACTGTAAGGGAAAGGAGCAGACACGTACCTTAAACCCAGATTTTTGTGTTGCAATTGCAACTGATCGAAATTTTGGGTAGTCTTTTATCTTGGACATCACAAGAGATCTCGCAATCTGTGGAAGAAAGCCTCATTACGTATTGATGACAGCATTTCCCAGAAGCAACTGATAACTACAAGAACATTCATTCACACTGATTCCCGGCAAGGATAAACAGTCCTTCAGTTCTGCTCTAGAACGACAAATAATCTATAAGTAATGTACAGATATGTAATCTACAAAACCTAATGAATGCTAAAACTCCCCTTTCTAACTAAATCTGATAAAAATAAGTATTATTACTCAAATAAATGGCACAATTGAGCACTGACAGTTTCTGCAAATCTGTAGAAAGACATGAATTACTTACTGTCCTGCCAAGAAGGAATGCAGCCCCAGCTCCAAGTGTTGCACCAATTGAATCAGCAACAAACCCCACAGGCAAACCAAACAAGTATCCCCCACCAAGCTAAAACATAAACAATTGAGCGATGAGAAGCTGCCAACATTAAAATGAACGCCAACTTCGCCAACCCCGGGACAAAGCCCGAGTGAAAAAGAAAAACATCATCGGGAAGGCCCAACATGAAAGCAAGAACTAGATAAACCCATCCATTTTATTGGAAAAAGAAAACAAGCAAGAAGACTAAAAGTTTTAACAGGTAACTTGGATGTCAACTTCGTTAAGAATCATAAAAAACTTAAGAAGCAGTCCACAGTCTAAACCGTATAGATGGAATGCAACTCCAATTTTAGTAAATAAGCATATAATTTTCCAGTAAGGTTTCCGCTTCATCAAAAGCAATGAATTAACCTTCTTTCACAACAGATCACAAAAAAACCCCAGTTTTCCAGTTATTCTTAGTAAGTATCAATCCTTACAGTAAGCACTGAAGCTGGAACCGCCAAGACAGTCAAGGGGACATATGCAACAGCCCTGTATTTGTAAGGCCAGGCATGAGAAGCACTTAAATTTAGATAAACATCACTTTAACGATTTCATCTTCACATTATGTTTATTTCAACTATTTGCTAAACAAATATTTTCCAGATAAGGTGAGAAACCAAGCACTTGCAACAAGAATAAGCAAATGAGTAAAGTAATCGCAGAAGTTTAAATCAATTATGAGGGAGACAAGAAGTGAAAAGTTGCTGTTTCAACACACTACTCAGTAAATCATAGGGTTCTGAATGCAGGAGAACCATAGGATCCTTCAATGAAATGAAATGGGGAAGAAAGTCAAATATTTGTGCGTTCTGCCTAGTCAGTGGGGGACACCATGTCATCTACAAATAGTATCCTCCTACAATGAATATGAACTCTCATAGATTTGCAATTCGTTCCAGAACCACAACAGCTAAGCCATCATTAGTTTCGAAGCACGACGCATAGAGGATGATTATTTTTGGGGAACTGAAAGAAAAACCGCTAGGTTTTAATAAAGGGAAACAAAGTAGAAGGAAGCATTAAAAGCATAAATAATGACATTCACAAAACTACTTTTCCATCTGAGTGGAGAGACTATCATAGATTAAGAGATCATCATTACTTACAACACAAGAGGGCCCAAGGGGCCCAGATCTTCTTTAACCCACAACAGGAAATCCTTCAAAATCTGTAGGAAACATAAGTCGTCAGTAATCTAAGTCGGAAAAATCCAATGACAGGAGATGGCTTTCGGCAAGTGACATATGTCCTGTCTGCCGAAACTAGCAAGTGAATGGCAATTTCCAAGTAAAATAGAAAATAACGGGTTGGGCAACGGAACACAAGTGTTAGGTCTGCTTGAAAAATAAAAAGGAAGCACCAACAAGCTAAATGGTCCAGTAAGCACCAAGAAACAATATTTTTAGCTGCAGCTTCAATCGTGCATGCAAAAGAACACAGTTTTAAAATCATAAACAACAAGAAAACGAAGACCTCCGTGCCCATTCAAGGCATGATGACTCGTGTACAAACTGAAGTCCTTGACAAAAATTAAAGTTAATGTGATTCCAAATTACAGATGGACTAAATTCCCAATCCAAAAGCCACAAATGAGAATCCTGCTATCATGATTGTCACAAGGGTAAGGTTGGAAAGCATCTGCCAGCTAACAAAGGACATCGAAGAACACCGACATCACATTACTTCCTACCCTACAAACAAATGCTGAATCCATGAGGGCACGATCGAAAACCCAAAATTAAACCAAACCCAGAAAGGGACTGAAGCGCAAAGACATCGACAGCCTAAAATCAGAACCCAACAACCGATCAAGATAGAAACATTGCACCGAATCAGAAGGAACCCCACCGGGAACCGAACAGAAACGGAGGGGTAAGACCAAAAAGAGAGAAGAAGACCTTTTCCATGGGGAGGGTGAAGCAGGCGAAGGCGACGGAAGAGACGAGAAGGAGGAGGAGGAAGAGGCGGAGGGCGTAACCCCACGTCATGTTCTTCTTCAAAAGGACGATCTTCTGCTTCACCCAAATCCTCCTAAGCCAAGACCTGTGCTGTTGCTGCTCCTCCTTGTCTACCTCCTGATGAAGGATCTGATTCTGGTGAAGGGGACAGCCGGGGCCTGAGGTTAACGACGGATTCCCCTCCTATACTTGCAAGATCCGGCGGCCCTCCCCGGAAATCAATCACTCTTTCCTTCAACGCTCGTTCAACGGATGAAGACGCGTACGGGCAATGCAATGTCGTGTACGAGGTTTGTCTGGGTTCCTTCCATCTCATCGCATCCTCCCGCAAAAGCCGACATGGGGATTGTATCATCCCCCGTTTTGTCATCTTGTTTTAATTAAATTATCCGGTGTTTGATCGATCGGCGGGTTGGCCGATTCGACAGGGGTCCCCCGCCCTCCTCGTGAAGAAGAAAAGGAATAAATGGGCTTAGGCCGTTTGTTTGAAGTTGAACAATCATAAAAAGATTAATACATTCACATTAAAGAAGAAGGCCCATTGTAAGACCAAAATCCAAAATGTGCCCATCTCCACGTGTTGTATATTTCGGCCCAACAGGCTTCAAAATTAGGGAGAGATGGCAAAATCGGTCCCAAATTGTTCTTCCATCGGGTTGTTATCCCCCGTCGGCCGTATTTCCCTGGCCGGTCACCGGGATATTCCCTCCATTCGTCTCCCAGGAAGGCATGTTCTCGATCGGCTATCGTCCTTTGCATTCGATCTGGTATACAAGGAGGAAGGGCATCACACCCATCAGGCTCTCTTATGCCGTCGGCGAGGTTGGAAGGACACTTCCTCCTTATATAATGGATGGACGTCCATCCGATGGGATGGGGGACTTTTTTCCCATACATCATCGAGCCTGGAGATTTTCCCGCGGCAACCGATTTCGTCGAGGATGGGTTCAGCTTATGTTCCCGTTTGGCGACGGTGACGGATCTTTGTAGTACCCCGGTGGTGGAAGTTATGATCGCTTTGTTTTTTCGGTAGAGGTAGGGCTGCCGCTATCGACGGGAGCGGGGGAGTTTTTTTGGTATCGTGAAGGTTCGTGGCGAACGATTTACTTCTCGGGTCCAACTGCAACCCATCTGACCGGGTAAATCAGCCCTATGAGTATGACAGATAGGAGGCGCTTGGGATTTTCCTCGTTCTAGCGTTCACTCGAGAGACCTCGCTCGGACCGCCACCGACGAACCAACACTCACCTTATACCACTTGGGTCTCTCATTTTATACGGGAGCCGGGGAGTTGAAGATATGGGGACGTTACTAGAGGTAGAGGAGGGGTGTGTTGTGTTCGTGGACTGGGGTGGCTTTTAGTGAGGATCGATTCGGTGGTTGGATAACAAAATGGAGCTGAATATCCCCCCACAAAGCTTTTTCCAGGACAGTTTGGGTGATCATTTCTGTGGTTGCAGTTGAGATATTTTTGGAGAAAGAGGCCATGCAACCTCGAGGAACTGCATTTGTTTGGTTCGATGGTGAGGAGTCGGCAGAGTTGGACGTGAAGCAGATTGGACGGCAAGGTGTGATTGGTTATCCGCGGAAGAGATGAGCTTGTGCTCTAATTACTACTCACCCGTTGCTCAGTTATCCCAAGAACAGTACCAGCCAATCAAAATCACCGCAAGACGACAATACGAAAGGACGTAGCTGACAACAAAAACACACTGAAAACAAGAAAGAATTCTTAAAACCATCTGTCCTGAAAAACCAACGAGGATGCTGGCGATCAATGCCGTGACGGTTGCAAGGGTGCCCTCGCTGGGCAGAGGACATCCCCTTGGGCACTGTCGCCTGGTTCGCCTACTCTGTAACTTGCAGATACTCTGTTTTGAGAATATATTGGAAATGATTTGGATGAGCATGATGAGAACCCCATCATATGATTCTGTAATATCAATTGTATTGACCTGTGTTAGAATTCCAGGATTAGTTTGCCTTAGACTATACAATTGTTCCTGTCATTGCACAATTTTCAATATCAGGTGCCATTGACAGCATAAATTACGCATGTCAACACTTCATAAATGTACGTGGAAATTGGTTATCCTTGAAGCTTTCTATCCATAATAATTTCTTGAAACAGTTGTCTGTTGCTGGTTCTCGATTGGGTGTGTTACATCATCACGAGGCTCACTTCAGGTGGGCACAACTGAAAGCACTGGTGAAAATTCAGCAAAGAGGTAATGAAGTCAATTGAATCATGTTGAAGAATTGAATGTGAGATGTTATCGAAAAGGTAGGCTGGTAAGGGAGGCGAAATTACACATGATGAAACAACAACATCAGTGGAGCATTGGACTTAACAGAAAAGGTACTAGTATCCTCGAAGGACGGAACTCTGTTAAAAGTTTCGAGTATCTATCTGTCTATGCTGCCTGTTCCATCTCCACATGAGACACGAGGTGGCTGCAGACTGAGCATAATATCGGCTGTCGGTTTAGCGAGAAAGTTCGTAGATCTTTGTTGCAGATAGAATTTAGGTGCTTCACCCTCAATAGGTTGGGCTCTTTGGCAAATAGCAAAACTGTGGCAGACGCCAATGACCTATCCCGTAACATTATCATCTTGGCTGGTCATCAACGCCAACCTGGGTTTTGTTTTACAGCCTCGTAAAACGTTGGTGTAGAACTCACGGCTCGAGTTTTCTGCAGAACAAAGAAAATAATATGGCACGTATGTTCAGCTACAATGAGCATAAACTCGACATCAGTTTAAACCAAATTTTACAAGGCGTGAGTATCACGTTAGGAATTGTTGCATTGGGGAGTTATCAGCCTGCTGTGGGACCTCCTCAAGCATACTTGTGCCAGCGCAGGAGCATGGAGATGCAGGCTCTCATGATGTAAAGCTTCCCTCTCTGTTGCCTTGCCATTCTCTTCCACTTCCAACACCTTCCCATCCCCCTTCCTTTTTTGAATATCTTCTTTCTCATCTGCATTACACTCTGCAGAACAATTTATACCAGCGAGAACTTGTGAGAAATGGTGATGTTCGGTATTCCCTCTGTTCTTTCCATCTGGTTTAATAGCTCGAAACCACTTCATTATTTTAAAGATTTTATTCAGTGGGTGGCTGAAATCCCCAACAAACAATCTCCCAGTTTCCTTCAACTTCCCCAGACATTGTTTGTCTTCCTTTTCAAGAGCACATCAGAGTCATGGGGGTCCCCCAACCAGTTCAGGATATCAATATTCAATCAAGAGCGAGTGATCCATCGGCCGAACACTTCTTCAACGTCTTCGTCTTCTAGTTTCTTTCCCTACAGATAGGACGACATTATGTCAAAATGGTCTTAGAAAATCTTATCACAGACAGGGGGAATCTATACACACATCTGTGTGATCCTCCACGATCAACCCACTTGAGAAATTCAAAGCAACAGCTAAGCTAATCTGATGCTTGTTGGGGGGGGGGGGGGGGGCCTTTGTCTGTCAACCACAGGAATGATCCCATTTAAATCTAATCCTAATAAGGAAAACCAGTCACACGTGCAGCAGTAGTCGAGATGGAAGGGAAGCACAAGCTGACGTGACGGAACATGTCATTCAGACTGACTCGTGACATTTTTTATCACTTTGTTATGTCTCGTTTGAAAGACGAGAATTTTGATGACATCCCTTTGTCTGCTGCTGCGCCAGCTTCGTGCTAAGACTATTGAGGACACCGTTAGTCTCCTGTCTCCTGCTGAGCCCTGGTGTGCCAGTTTGCAATGATAAAAGATAGAGATTTGTCTAGGTTTGGTTCATAACTTTCAAAATTTGTCAAATAATTCACCTAATTCAATGTTAAAAACACCGAGTCCGCCCGAAAAAAGTTGGAAAATTGTTATTTCAAACACCGAGTTCAACTCCTTAAGGAATTGGTATTTCAAATACCGAGGTCTCATCTTTTCACAAGTGAAACCAAGTATTTCTAACACTGATTTATAAGCATTACTTGCGTTTTGCGAAATATTTTCTCAATTGACATTATTTTGAAACATAGCTCATGATAAGATATGCTTAAGTTATACGGTTAAAATGAGCCATGATAAACTCAAATGACGATGTTGAACATTATTATTAAACAGAATTGTCGTTGAGATATCGAGATACTACTCACCGGGGAAGGCATCTTATCATTGGATTTTCTATGACAATGTACAGGGCACGTCACACTTACTGCGGAAGAGACCCGCCGAGGGCCATAGCTCAATTTCATATGATCAATTACGTAGCATTGCACGACATGTACGCACCCCAAGTCGGCAAGACGTGTCCTAACGATATCTTTCCATTGAGTGCTCTCACTAAGAACTCCAAATGATTGTAGAGAGCGTTCTAGCACGCCGCCTGGAGACCGACGTCGCCGTGTCAACGCCCCATGTGAAAGCCCCGTAGAGGATTGTGAAATACGCCAGCGCATATCCACGTAAGCCAGACACTATTCCCCTTCTTCCTTCTTGAATCCATGACGGTAACCCGACGCCAGTCAGGTTGAGCATTGAGTTCACTTTGATGGACCACAAGAGCAGGTCGCGCCCCTTCTCACGGGCCACCTGGTCGCGTCCGCCGCACATTCTCATTTGTTCCCATCCCTCTGGCAAGGCCTCAACCTTTTACCCAGTTAAGACTTAACAATTATTCCCAAAATTCTCGAGACTTGTGAAAAGTTCACGTGAAATGAAACGGAGAAATTCTGAAGCTCTAAATAAATAAAAATAAGTATGTAAAATTAGATAATTTTAGAATATTTATTGCAGCTGTACCGACGATTCGGATCCGCAACTTCTTCATGGCTCATCATTTCATCTCCAACTCTTCTTCCTCTCATTTAAACTACTAATAAAGTATATGAAAGTGAGTATACATTAAAGAAACTAAAATACCTAACAACTAAACGACTAAAATGCCTAAAATTAATCAAAATCAAGTCTAAATATGATCCATTAACTCTATTTCCATAGAGTTATCATTTATAAGATTACAAAAGTATATAAAATGTATAAGGTGGACCGATCCTACATACACGTAGATTAATCCTAGTCGTAGATTAAAGATGGTAACCGAAACGACATTTGAACGTGTGCTGGTGTTGGAAAGCAGAACACAGCAACAGAGAGTGGAGTGTTGCTCTGCTCCGAACAGGGGACGAGGTTGTCTGAAACAGTGTAAAAACGGGGGCGTTTTCAAGAAAGAATTTACAAAGCAACCAAAGTAACAATGATTCGTCAAAACTTTATCGGTCGGTCGGAAATTAGTTCTTTTCCCGTGGAGACTTGAAAATTTTAAGCAGAAGCTGTTTGATAGAAGAAAATAAGGTTTATTTTCTGTATAAAAATAAGAAAATACGTTTGTTATTAGAAAATAAAAAATAATTTTGTAAACTTTCATAAGAAAATAATTTTTTGAGTTTTCAGTCGTTTCCTATTTTTTAGAAAAAAGGAGTGGTTAACAAACAGGGCCCAAAGGGTTTTATGAAATTATTTTTACTTAAATCACCTCCGTAAAGATCGAATCTTTATGTGATGGAAGTGATTTGGGTTGTGGTAACGTTGTTATTTGGACTGTGTCAGGAGAGGCGAGGTTAGGTTGAGGTTCTCGTCCCATTTTCCAATGGCCAGGCTTATTGTGCGTGGCCATGAGTCGGCTTTTAGGGTTCTGACGAGCCTTAATCGGGTTTATCTAGGAAACCCAGGTGCTTGCGCTCGGTGCTTTGCCGGTGATCAGAGCCTCGGGTCACCCGTTTTATCGGATGTCATCGTCGAAAAGGTTTCCAATATCATGAGGACAAGACCCAGATGGGAGCAAACCCTGGTCTCAGAGTTCCCGTCTGTTGATTTCTCGTGCCCGGGTTTCTTTCGTCAGTTGTTTCGAGCCCAGAACAACGTGCTCCTTTCGCTTCGGTTCTTTAATTGGGTGACATCGCATTATAATTTGCTGCCCGACGAGGATTCTTGCGCATTGATCTTTGACGCGCTAGTGGATGCCAAGGCGCACGATGCCGCCAAGAAGTTTTTAAGTACCGTGGATTTTATCCCACAAAGGGAACTGTTCGAGCGGTATGTGCAGTGTCTTGGTGATGGTGGATTGGTTGATGATGCGGTTGAAGGATTAGATAGGTTGATGGAAATGGATGGCTTTCCATTGGCAGCGACGTGGAATTCGGTGCTGAGATGCTGCATTGGGGCCAAAAGGACTGATCTCGCATGGGGCTTGTATGGCCGCATGGTTGGATCAGGTGCGTCGTCTAGTATTGATGTCGAGACTGTGAATGCGTTGATTCATGCCTCTGTTGACGGTGAGGCTGTAAAAGGCTATGAATTGCTCAGGGAAGTAACAGAAAATGGGATGATTCCTGCGAAGGGAACATTTGACAAACTGGTTTCCGTGTTCTGCGAAGCAAGGAACTATGGGAAGATGTCGGATGTTCTTCACCTGATGATTGCAAATAATTGTGATCCCGATTTACATACATACAATGAAGTGATAGGCGGGCTTTTGAAGAACAAGTGGGCGGAAGAGGCATTAAGGGTTTTCACTGACTTGAAGAATAGGGGGTATCGTCCAGACATAGTCGTGTATACCACGATGATCCATGGTCTTTGTGAGATGGCATGGCTGGGTGCGGCAAGATGTTTGTGGTTTGAAATGATTGATACAGGAATGGAGCCAAATATGTACACCTACAGTGCACTGATTCACGGATATTTTAGATGTGGGCATCCTGAAAAAGCCGTTGAGCTATTTCATGAGATGTGTAGTAAAGGATATGGAGAGAACACGGTAACCTATAATACAATGATAAAAGGGTTTTGTTTAAATGGCAAGTTGGATGAGGCTGTCGCTATCTTTAAAGAGATGCCTCAAAAGGGTATTGCACGCGATAGTCTGACTTACAATAGTATGATCCAGGGGTTTTGTAGCGAAGGAAATTTTACGAAGGGTCGGTCTCTATTTGATGAATTGGTTGCTGTGGGCATAACACCTACTGCTTCATCTTACGTTCCTCTTATCGAACAGCTTTGCAAGATGGGTAAAATTGAAGAAGGGAAGAGTTTGTGGAATGAAATGCTCGAGTGTGGACTTCGACCACATGGCTTTTCTATTGAAGACATCATCGCCAGGTTCCACAGACATGAAAATAATACTGCAGAGAACACATCGGTTGCATGCTAAATCGAAATTTTGAGCCTCTGTCCAAGAGTTGTATGACAGTTCTGCAAACCTATGGCAAGGTGGTAGGTTTAGATTATTCTTTTGCGAGTTTGTATCACATGTTCTAGATGAGATAGGAGCATAACTCTATAGGATGCCATATCTCGAAGTTGTCGACAGCTCAATGGGAATGCTTTTGTATCTCTGCATCCCATGTTAAAGAAATTGCCTTTTCGATTGTGTCTTAAATTGTTGGAGATCGTATTGCATTGCAACTTGCTTATATCAATTAAACTTGCATGCACATAATGTTTTTTCAAGTTGGAGGAACCATTAAAGGGGTTGGGTTGCGACGATTTTGTAGTATGTGCGGACTTGCTTGCACCTTCTTACCTAAAGCCAAGCAGTTTGCAGAAGTAAAACCCAGACAGGTTTTTGTACTTCCCTTGTTTGGCATTGGCAAGCAGAAGAGGGACTGTTCCTATTAACTTGATCGATACGACGACCCACCTGTATTTCTTTAGTGTAGCGTGACCCTCTCAGAGAGCAAGGCCATCTTAAGATCCTTTTCCTCCAGCTTGAAGGAAGAACGTGGGGTTAAGTAACTGGATTCCTTTCTTGGTATTTCAGGTGACCCATCAAAAGCTCTGTAGATGGAAACCAGGTTCTCGTTGTATATATTCTTTCACTGAAGGTTTCAAGATAGTGTGTGTTGGATTAAAACTGTCATACATAAGATGGCTTCTGGGTCATCCATGTCTGGGGCTTTAGGCCTTTTGATCCTCAATCTCTTGCTCTACTTTGTTATAACTGCCATCGCAGCTTGGACGATCAATCATGGAATCGAAAGGTCTCGTGATACAGGTAAGAAATCTTTCTGATATTGCTCGATTTGGGAACTGATTCCAGCTGCCTTTTGATGATGAAGTTTGCATGAATATAACCCATTTTCCACATCCATACTGTAGCTGCTGCACTCACTCTGCCGGTAAGGATATTCCCGATGTACTTCCCAGTTGGAAACATGGCTACAGGATTCTTTGTCATCTTTTCTCTCATTGCCGGAGTAGTTGGTATGATCACCTCCATCACTGGCGCCCAAAACATGACAAGGATGACCGCACCCAATGTGTATGCAGCAGCGGCCTCTTCTCTGGTGGCTTTGTCCCTCACTCTTTTAGCCCTGGGGTGAGATGGAGCACCAAACTGTAGTTTGTGCAATCTCTATCGACGATGTTTAATTTCTCTACACTGCACCTGGGACTTACCCCTCATTACCCGCCTCATTGCAGATTGGCTTGTAAAGAAATTCGTCTCGGTCGGACTGAGTCGAACTTGGTATGGCCCTCGTCCTTTTAAACATCTTGAACGAGTAAACTGCCCGTGATGAAAGTGCTGATGACACTTTTTCCTCTTTCGATCTGGCAGAGAACCCTTGAAGTCATGACCGTGATCGCTAGTGTGACGCAGCTGTTGTGTACTGGGGCCATACAGGATGAGATTCAGCGGATTCCGGTTAGACATAACAGGGCCTCTGGAGGAAGAGCGTGAATTGAAGCTTTGCTCGTCTCTTCTGGCAAGGACGCCGGCGACGACATTCCCTTGTACTTCCCCATTTCATTGTTGTTGTGAACAATGATGATGTACAAAAATGGTCATAACCCTCAATTTTGGGGGCCGTCATCTAGTTTTACTTATTATATCTTAATCGGTGTAATCTTTATAAACCTCACTGCCAAAGAAACACGTCCACTCTGCATTTCTCAATTAATCCATCAGCCCAAATTTGATCCGCGGTTTCGGACTCGAGATCCGACCCGAATCATCGTCGTCACCTCCGCCTTCCCTTCTTCCTAATCAATATTATAAGAACAAGAAGAAGATCAATATTATAAGAACACGAAGAAGATCAATATTATAAGAACAAGCCTCTCCCACCAAATCGATTTGTTTTCTAGTGCTTTGGAGAAGACGCGAAATCGTCTTGCTGCCGACAGACTGGGCCCACCCCCTTTATTTTACTTCTTTTAAAAAAGTAAAGAGTCCTTCGATCATAACTAACATCTGCTTGCTTGTCCGAAAATCATACTTTTTAAAATTTTCTGGTCTTGTAAAAAAGCAAACCATGTATTATTTACATTAAAAGCAATTGCATAAAAAGAAAAAGGAACCCACCAATGATGATGATGATGGGTCACGGAGGATGGAGTCACCCCAAACCCGAACTGATATAATAGTCATCATACTTCTGACATCTTTTATTTATTTATTTTGGTTCGCGAGTATTTCGTTTGGTATTTTTCCAAGTTTTTATACATTCCTACCTACAAATGTAGGGAAGTGTCCAATTCGTCTTCGTTCGCGTCATTGCCGACGTCCACGGCTTCGTTGCGTGATGCAGGGGAATCCGGCCTAGCAACAACGAGCATCCGTCTGTGGAGATCGTCCCCAGCCTTGTTGCGTCCCGGGGAGAGCGGCAGCCGACGCGAGGTGGTGGAGATAGAATTTGAAACCGACCTAGGGCGATGACCTGATACCTTGTTGGGCAGCTTGTTGACGAACCTTGGGGAGGTCTCTCTCTCCTGCCTCATCTCCTTCTGCCTCTGCATATCCTTGAACCTCTGTCGCAACAACGCGATCGATGCTGATGAGGGGCTGATGATTACGGGGTGGTCGTTTCTGTCCATTGCCATCTCGCCCCTCCTCCTTCCGAGTAGGAATTCGGTTGCTTGGTGTTATATATATAAAGAAAGAGCTGGTTGTTTCCCGGAGGAGGGTAGAGGAGAATTTATAGAAAGTTCTGAGGGCGGAAGTTTGCCTCGTCCTGTGGAAACGGCATGCTCCGGCAGGAATAACAATTGTACTATAATGTTCATCGCAAAATGGTCGTAGCTATGTTGCGTTCAAGGGTGCTGGAGGCTGCGAAGGGAATCCAGATCGGCATTGGACGCTCGTTTATGGATCTTTCTTTTGAGGGCCCTAGAATTTGGTAAACCATTCCCTGTTCAAATTGGGGGGGGGGGGGTGCAGGTTTAGCCTGATCGAGTTTGTCGTGGAGCATAAGATTTTTGGTGGATTAATGGTCGAACACACCGGCCCGGGAAGGCATAAAAATTTGTCTGTCCATGAGAAGGCATACTGTCGTCGAGTCGGACCGGTTACAGCATCTCTTGTAATTGCTGTCACCCATGTTTTAGTTTTCCCGGAGGACCACAGAAAACGAGAAAAACTGCAAGAGAATCATCGAAGAATGAGAAGAACATCAATAGTTTGTTTCGGGGCTGTCCAAGTACTTGAGAAAGTCGCCAGGACAACTGGAAGCTGCTCAACGGTATCGGACAAGGACTTACCCCTACCATGAAAGCCGTCTTCGGATGAAATAATCTTCCGTGAATGCTCATTCTTAATAACATAAATGCAGGGTAACTGCTGTTATGTTAAAATTTCATGAAAACTAAGTCTGTTTTTGGGATGAAGACGTCGTTTAATGATTTTATGTTCTAAGTGCTTGTTCTGGCAGAGTCGGGAATGAATCCGACAACTAGCGAAGCTTGTTGACGATCAGTAAACTTGAACCTGTTGAAGTTGGTTATTTGCCTAGACGAGTTTGTTTGACAGATCGGTCGCGGTGATCTGTGTTTGTGTGCCTAGATGGCACAGTGATTACGGAATTCTTGGAATGCCACTACGTAGAACATCGAAACTCGTAGATCTCAACGACAAAGAACAACAAGAAAGATAAAAGATGATCGGAGCTAGTAAAATGAAGTTCAAAGATGCGACGAGATTCGGAAACACCCGTCCAGGTTGGGCTGTGTTAATGCAATGAAGTTCAGCTGGACAACTCTGCGCATCTGCTCATTTGTAAAAGTAGACGGACCTTTCAGAATTTCTTCAATCCGAATAACCCCCTTTCTTTATAAATGGAGAGAGGTGTCCACATCATCGTCGCGACGATCCACATCAACACAAGGAGGGTACGATGCTGTCCCTGAGCTCCCTGTGTACCAGGGACAGAACTCGTTGCTGAGCTCATTCCTCCCGAGGGATAATGACAATGGCAGCATGGATGATGAATCAACCCCAAAAAGATTCCGCTCGCGGGGACTGACATACTTGGGTGAAAGATCGTTCCGTACATGACCCGAGACCTTTTTTGTGGCCTTGTTGATCAATCTCAAGGGGTCCTTCTCCTCCCTCATCTCCTTAAGCCTTTGCAGCTGCCTGAATCTCTCTTGCAACAACACGATGGAAACAGATGAACCGCCTGCCGCAGAAGAGCTCTCGTTTCCCTCCTTCGAACCCATGACACAAGCTCATAGATAATAGAGCCGACGAGCAATCTCGACAACTGGGGCTCATATTAATCAGCACACATATATATAAACACATATAAGGCCTCTCGATATTAAAAGAAGAGGATTGTCGATCAATTGGAGATGCATTCGTATACCATCATCGTGGGTTCCCTACGTGATTATTCCTTTTTTCCCATGGAAAAGTGCAATAAACAGCTCGAGGATTTGGAGAAGGGTCCGACGAGGAAGAGGTTGGGAGGAACAGATTAGAATAGAAAGCGACGCAATGAGCTAATCGAAAATGGCAGGGTTAGGGAGAAGATCGTTCCATGAAGAAGAGTGGCTTCAGAAACCTCCAAGAATGGATTTTTGACACGACAGCACATGGATGATGGAAAGCTCAATGTTTCCATCGGGCCCGTCCTTTGGCGTAGAACGACAACGGAGACGGATCCAAAGGCAAAACTGTGCACAATGGGCGCACACTCTTTTCCGTTTCCCGATCGAGAGGACGCTTTGTCCTTGTGCTGGTTTAATCTAAGTGGCGTTCAAAGATCCGTGTGGCAGGAAGCGGCAGCGAGAGGGATTGCACAGCAGCTTGCCAGGGACGGGGTCGCGACAGGGAACGTCCTTGTTTATGAGAGGGAGATGAAGGAGTAAAGGACAAGGACTAGGATTCGAACTGCGCTAGAACCCGAGTTGTTGGTCCGACAGGATAACCGAGTTTAGGTAAAAGCTCCGAACTTGTTGGGACCAGGTACTTGCCAATTAAACTCGTCAAAAATCTATCCTTTTTATGTTTATGAGCCGCGCACGGCGAGGTCTGGCACATTCAAAAGAGCGGAGTCGTGTCGAGTATCATCCCGTTCAAGAACAGTTTAATGTAACGCAACACGTGATTCAACGAAGACAGGAAGTAACGACACTTCGTAGAAAAAGGAACTCCAGGGAAAGTCCTAAGGTTGTCTCTGTTTTGTCGGTAAGAAGCAACAAACCGGAATCCCCGTTTACTTTGCCGATCATTCCGTTCCGCGCCTTCGACCCTTTTCCTGCCGAGACCGAACGTAACCGACTGCTGTCAGAAAGATCCCTCCTTTGAAGGTCAAGGGACGTTTGTGTAGTGTGTCTGCTGGCTAACTGTTGGCTGACTTCCGCAAAGTTTGCCGCTTGGCCATGTTCGGGCATCCTCTTGGACTACCGGGAGCGCCCAGTTGGTTGATTTTCCCTAGTATTTGTTGCCAAGATGGAGGGGGAGAGATTCCTGTGGTTCTTTCTCCTGGGAAATTCCTTGAACGGTTAGATCGCCCTCGTATGCGGGGCTTCTGGGTTCCGGTTAATGGGTTGGGCGCTAGGAAAATGTTGCCTGTGTCATTCAAAGTCATCCGACTCCGGCGAGTTTCACGGAGTTGGGACCTCGGAGAGACTGACGGAGTCCATCCTAGTTCCTTCGCATAATTTCCGATTGGATTACTCCATGCTTACTCGACGTGGTTACTATCCCGACTCGCTTGATAAGGAGAACCAGGACAGTTATTGCATCAAAACTCAGTTGCAAGGCAACCAAAATTTTCATTTCTTCGGCGTTTTCGACGGGCATGGCGTATTCGGTGCTCAGTGTTCAAACTTTGTCAAGGAAAGGTTGCTGGAGAAGTTGGGTAGTGATCCTGCACCTGTGCATGATCCCATGAGTGTCTATCATGCTGCTTTCCAGGCGACTAATCAAGAGTTGCATAATAACAGTGAAATAGATGATTCGATGAGCGGCAAAACAGCAATAACCGTTCTTGTTGTGGGGGATAACCTCTTTGTAGCGAATGTAGGTGATTCAAGGGCGGTTGTTGCTGTGAAGTTGGGTAATAATCGGGTTTTGGCCGAGGACTTGTCATAGGATCAGACGCCCCTTAGGAGAGATGAGTATGAGAGGGTGAAACTGTACGGTGCAAGATTGTTGAGTGTTGATCAAGTGGAAGGGTTGAAGGATCCGGACATTCAGACATGGGGAGATGAAGAAACTGAAGGTAATGATCCTCCTCAGCTGTGGGTTCAGGATGGAATGTACCCCGGTACGGCATTCACGAGGAATATCGGCGATAGTACTGCTGAGAAGATTGGTGTGGTGGCCAACCCCGATGTGTCTGAGGTTCACCTTACACCTGATCATCTATTCTATGTCATCGCAAGTGATGGCATTTTCGAATTTCTCTCAAGTCAAGCTGTAATAGACATGGTATAATTCTTTGGGGTTGCTTCTGTCATCTGGGTAAAACTGTCCAATTGTATTCAGTGTTCTGATTCAAGCCGCCATGTGTTTGTGTTCAGGTAGCTTGATGTTCAGATCCTCGGGATGCATGCACTGCCATTGCTAGTGAATCGTGCAGACTATGGCCGGAGCATGAAAATCGGAAGGATGATATAACCATCATCATAGGACACATCAAAGGCCTCTCTTATGTAAGCAGGACTGCTTTCTTGTTTATCTTATCTTGTTTGAGGATGCGCTTAACTCTTTTTGAAATTGCTCTAGGCGGGTGTCTATGTGATGGATGAGAAAAGCGGAAACACCATCGTGTCAGCATCCTTCAGGACAGGTAAATGTAGCTGCAGTTCGTCAGTCACCTCTGCCTTGGAAGTCTACCGATCAATAAGGAGCAAATATGCAGACACGGATAGCATTGGTTGTTCTCAGCACGCAATTTCAAACTCTAGAAATGCAGCGATTGTCATGCCATCGCCTCTTCAGGCCCCACATTTGGTGATTCCTAGAAACTTATCCTTGTAGCCAATTAAAATTACCTGTAAAATATGTCAGACATGCCGGTTGAAAAGAATCAAAGGTCTTCACTCACTTGTGAGAAACTTAACGCGAGCAATTATCTTAAAATGTCATGATAGCCGTTGTTGTTTATCGCTCTGTCGTTTTGATTCTTCAAATCTCGATAACTTCCAGGGATGCAGTATGGTGGCTGACCTTCAGAACGCAATCAAAAAGCATTCGATGGCAAAGCGACCTGTTTTCATCACTGGCACTCATTTCTCAACAACTGTGAACCTTCATGAAGGGACAACAATGAGAATATGTGCCCACATCGCAACGCCTTGTCATGCTGTTTATGCTGTTGACGGTGAAGTTTCTTCCTCGCTGTAGACAGATTGGTATTAGACAGTTTGGATGTCTAATTTTAGCAGGGACTAGAATGCCGAGGCATTGGCAACGGCCACGAAAGACACTTCTTACCGCCTCTTCTCAATCTCCAAATGGAGCTTCAACGCCGCATCAGCAACATTGCCAAGGCTACCACCACAAAGCAAGCAAGCAATCAATAGGAAGCTCGAACAAAGAGACCGTTACCGCAAGGGTTTCTTTATCCATGGGCCGAACAAGCTTGGCCATTTAGGCTGGGCCCATTTACTGTCTCCTTTGTGTTCTAATTTTGACTGAATTGAAAAAACAAAAATATTAATCTAAGCTTAGACATATGGGGAAGAGTAATTGTTAGTTAACCAATAATTTAGAAGTTGCTTATCTCATTCAAAATTAATAATAACTTTTAGTGATTGATATATTTCATATTTTTCTTTGAGGTCTAAGTTTGGTCCATTACGCTCTTATTTAAGAGTACAAAATCTCATACTGAATTGATATAATTGGTAATGAGGTTGAATTGGTTTAAGGATTTCTAGAATTCAAAATCATGAATCAGTTGGAGAGAAGCTCGGTATACTGAGAGGAAAGAAAAGAAAATATTGATATGCTGCTAAACTGAATGCTAAAAAAATCACTAATGACGACGAGAAGGGGACGAGGGGCAATATCATGGGATATGGTTGCATGTGTTTATTATAGAGGACATATAAAAAGGGAGGGACGGGAAAGAAATGTGTGGGCGGAGATCACACACCAACACAGCCCAGCCCCTCCAATTTCCTCTCCGTTTGTGTTTTACCTCTGTATTCAAAAACCATCAAGAAAAAAGGGGAAAAGAATCGCAAGAAAAAGCGAACAAGAGGATTTGGCAGAGGGATTGAGCAAGACCAGATTGATTTTGTCCTATTGGAGTTTCGTATATAAGTTTCTTGAATTTTATTTTTGGGTATTTGTGTTCGGGGTCGAGCTGAGAATAGGTAAGGGGCGTCGCCGATTGATCTCCTTCTCAATCTTTCCTTTGCCCCGTATTTGTTTTGTGGAAAATTTGGTTCCCGGGGATCCAATGGAAGATTGTTGTTTATGGGTTTGTGTCGATTTCGTTTTTTTGGGTGTTGATCGGGAATGGTGGGTGGATTCTGGGTGCGGAAGTTGGTATTGAATTGATTCCCTTGATCATGGTCTTGCGCTGTTATTTTGCTTCTGGGTTTGATTAATTTTCTCGTGTCTTGCAGAGATTTTGTTGTCAACGGTCTCATTAGTCTGTTCTGGTAGAAAGGTAAAGACACTTCCGGTCCTTTGATGTGTCCTATTGTTGTGGTGGGTTATGGGTTTGTGGATAGGAGTTTTAGCTTTTGTAATCTCTATTAAGTTCCTGAAGGTTTGTTCTGCTGGGAAATGATCATTAGTGAAAGTTGTGGATTGGGTCTGTTTGTTTTGTGCAGCTGAGTTATGTCTTCCGCAACTTCTGCTCAGAGCTGTAACAGCACTAGCAGCTGCTTCCAAGCCCCGATATCCACATTGGTCCAGGAAAAAGCGACCAGGAATAAGAGAAAGTTTAGGGCTGACTCCCCTCTGAGTGACCCGAGTAAAGCCCTGTCTCAGCACCTCCTTGATTGCACAAATTACGAGTTCTCCGCTGAGAGGTTTGAGGCAATGCATGGGCAATCAGAGGTCTCTCCGTCCGGTCTTGCTAATTCCCTAAAGGACCATCCTATTGGGCTGAAACTTAACCTTGAGTCATCAAGTGCTGCCTTGAGAACTGAGGCTGGGCAGAGTAAGAATGAGGAAGATGTAGAAGCAAATGAATTTCAGGACGTGGATTGGAGCGATCTTACAGAGACCCAATTAGAAGAGCTTGCGTTGGCCAATCTTGACTTGATCTTCAGGAATGCTATTAAAAAAATTGCATCATGTGGGTTCACGGAAGAAGTTGCAACGAAAGCTGTGTTAAGTTCGGGTCTTTGTTATGGTTCAAAGGATATTGGATCCAATATCATTGACAATGCTTTAGCATATCTGAGGAGTGGACTAGAGGTCGATCTCGGGAGGGAGCATTGCTTCACAGATCTTAGGCAGCTGGGGAAGTATGTTTTGATTGAACTAGTGTGTGTTCTTCAGGAAGTCAGACCTTTCTTTAGCACTGGAGATGCCATGTGGTGCTTATTGATATGTGACATGAACGTGTCACATGCATGTGCAATGGATGCGGAAACCTTAAGTCAGCTTGGCGGAGACGGAAGTGGCGGTGGTGGTAATTGTTCAATTGTGTCACCAAATATGGTGAGGCCGGATGCGAAGGGTCCCGAGCTGCACCTTCCAAATCCAAGCAATTCTGTCCCTGCCCTACCTTTTGCCCATGGTTCCCAGAGCATTGAACCTTCTCCGGCAGTACCCTTGAGTGTATCAAGGCCAGAAAGTTCCCATGTCCCCAAAGTGCTGGCAGAACACTCAGTTAATTCAGTCGGTAAATCCTCGGATATCGCTGCTACAGCCTCTGCTTCTGAGGAAAAGATTAATAGTGGTGGTAAGAAGGGCCACAGCAATAGGAGGGACTATTCTCTCCGTCAGAAGTCGATACACTTGGAGAAACACTATCGGGCTTATGGCTCTAAAAGCACTTCAAGAGCCTCAAAGCTCAGTAGTTTGAGTGGGCTGCTATATGATAAGAAATCCAAATCCGAGACGACTTCAAAAGGCAATTCCTTGAAAATAACGGAGGCGATGTTAGCTGATTTGCCACCTATGGATTCTGCAAGGACAAGTATAGAGCATCCTTCTACTACGGGGAACAATCTTGAGACATCTACTATTTTCCCCCGGTCATCCGATTCTACCTCAAATTCAGTGGCCCCCGTTGCAAATCACTCGCCAGCTTCAGGCCCTGTGTTTACGGCTACTAATACCGACCTTTCACTCTCACTTCTTAAAAAGAGTGAGTCCTGCCCTGTCCCAGTTAGCTGCCAGCCAGAAAATTGCAGTTTCACTCATGCAGGGATACCATTTGATAGATACTCGGGTCAGTGGATCCCCCAATGTAAGAAGGATGAGATGATTATGAAGCTTGTCCCGAAAGTGCAGGAGATGCAGAGCCAGCTACATGAATGGACTGAATGGGCCAATCAAAAGGTTATGCAGGCTACAAGGAGGTTGGGCAAGGATAAGGCTGAACTAAAGGCACTAAGGCAAGAGAAGGAAGAAGTTGAGCGTCTGAAAAAGGAAAAGCAGGCTTCGGAGGAGAACACAATGAAGAAGCTGTCGGAGATGGAGAATGCTTTGTGCAAGGCAAGCGGGCAGGTGGAGCGAGCAAACACTGCTGTCAAGAGGCTCGAGGTGGAGAATGCCGTGCTGAGGCAGGAGATGGAAGCTGCGAAGTTATGTGCCACCGAGTCAGCCGCGAGCTGCAATGAGGTGTCGAAGAGGGAAAAGAAGACACTGATGAAATTGCGGAATTGGGATAAGCAGAAAATCGTGCTACAGGAAGAGTTCATGGCTGAAAAGCAGACTCTAGCGCAAATTGCAGTGGAACTAGAACAAGCTAAGGATGTTCTACATCAGTTTGAGGTATGTTTCTTTTTCTTTTTGTTTCTGCATCTTATCACGTATTGCTTGCCGAATAAATTGCAAAATTGATCTAGAGAATTGGTCGAAGTACAATGTTAGTGATTACTTTGCCTGTCGCGTGTTTCTAAGAAGCGAATTGCCTTTGTAGTCTATTGTTTGAAAATTTAATTGGAAATATTTTAGAATGTCTTGTTTAAAGGTTGCCGAGCCTAAAGGTTATATGCTGTTGCAGTAAAAATAGTCTTGACCATTTGTGGACAATAGTTTTAAACTCGGCGGAGATGTTGTCTTGTCCTTTTCGCGTTGGCATTATCTTCGTTTTGTGCATCCATTGTTGACTGGGGAAATGTTGGCATATCCTTTACAACTGCACCCGTTATAAGTTTTTCAATATGCATTGCATTGTCAAGTTTTTGCAAGAAAGCAGTGATTGATAGCTCCTCTTTTGACAACCGGAGCACAATTTCTGCAAAGCCATTAGTTTGATGCATGCAAACACCCCTTTGCATGGGACATATCTGTGAAGTATTCTGGATGGTTTTGCCTGTGCCAAGCTGTTACTCGTGAATTTTTCTGTTTCTTTTCAAAGTATTGTATGCGGGTGATATTTGGACAAGTGAGTGTTTATGGCAAAAAGATCTTCGTGCTCTCTTGGATATAGAACTCTGGCTCTTTTCCTGGGTTTCTCATTTTGTGGACAATTTTAAAAATAGGCTAGACGGATGCAAGAAGAGAAGGCTGGGACTGATCTAAACACACAGATAGACACACTTAGAAAAGAAAGGGAGCAGATCGAATCCTCCTTGAAAGCCAAGGAAGAAACGGCAAGATCGAAATTAGAGAGCAACATTGAGAGGCACAAGGAAGAAAACCAGAAGCTTGAAAAGGAGATCTCTGAACTGAGGCTGAAGACAGACTCTTTCAAGTACGCAGCCTTGTGGAAGGGGTTGGATGTGAGTTACGCCAACCGGCTCGTTGACAAACGGAACGGGCTCTCCCTCCCTCAGCAGTTCCAAGCACTTTCCGTCTTGGATGTGACAACAGACTTCCAGGATACTGGAGGGGTTGCGACAGGGGTGAAGCGAGAGAGGGAGTGTGTCATGTGCCTTTCAGAGGAGATGTCAGTGGTGTTCATGCCCTGTGCTCATCAGGTAGTCTGCTCTACTTGCAATGAGCTCCACGAGAAGCAGGGGATGAAGGATTGCCCTTCATGCAGGTGCCCCATCCAGCGGCGTGTCACGGTGCGTTTCAATGGCTCTTAAAGTTATCATGTCATTCACTCTTGGGATTGGGTGAGTGTTCCCTTCCCTTCCTGAGATAATAGTCATGGAACTCATTTTGGACACCGAATAAAAATGAATTTGGGAAATGGTCTCCCGTTTGAGGAGATTTCCCTCTTTGATAATATTTTTCTTTGACTTGATCATAGTTGCTGGGTTAGTGCGTTCGTCTTGCTATCTTTGTTATCTGGGGGCTACTTGTGCTCATAGCCATCGTCATAGGAATAAAGCAGAGGATACATTCTATTGCAAGGCTTGCCAAAGTCAAGTTGCAGCATATGTAGCCTGTTATCCTTGAGACCTTGACTGGTGATTGGACAGTCTCCTTTGTATATATAATCGATCAGCGGGACATGATGAATTTGTCTGGCTGTTGCTGCCTTTCTTTTGGGATGTCGAGAGAAGCCGGCCTGAGTCATCTACAGAAGTTATTGGTTGAGTTTTTTGTTTCTATTATGGCATGTTGAGGATAAGTTCTGCCGTTGTCCTGTGCGATATGAAGTGGTACAGGATTTTCTTCTTATGCTTTCGCGAGCTGGGTACACCAGATGGTATGAAAATAAGTTATTTCAAGACCAGCAGGTTTGCGAGAAAGAAAGAGAGATTCGTGATTGGCAATCCAATGTTCATTTATTTGGATTAGTTGGTCTTGATTACTTTGGTTCTGAACGAAGTGGACTCGCACACATTCAACTGACGTAGCAAATAGCAATCGGAGTTGCACGTATCTTTCTTTAGCTTGTGTCTGCGACAATAGGATTCCTGGTTCTCTAGGGCGACTCGTCCTGTGAATCAGCGGAAGAGGAGGCCGGGTATCCAATTCCATGGCGTGTGATGGGGAAGACAGCGAATATGGTACCTGAAATAGTGCCGATCACTGGGGGCAGAACCATGAGCAAGACCTTCTGTGCCAACATAAAAGATGGGTAGAAGCAATCGACGGTGTTGGGGTCAAGGAGCGACACGGTGGCAAACACAATCAACGAAAGGAAGGCGTGGACGAAATCCCCTGCTCGAATCTTATAGCTTGACAGGTTAACTGAGCTGGAGCTGGAAGGTACAGGCCACAACCCAGTGGTTGTCGCTATACCGTAGTGGGTTACCCCATCACTCCCCTTGAAGCTATCTGTGAAGGTGGAGACGAAGCAGGAGAGGCCACAGAAGCCGACAAGAGTCGCGCTGAGGTACTTGTTAATGGAGCTGCACTGGCCGTTGTTGGTGAGGACAGGGTTGAGGAATTGGAAAAGGAAGACAGTCCCTGTAGGGAGGAGCCTGATGAGGTTGGCGAGTCCTGAGAGGGTCTTGTCCTTGACGGTCTTTGTCTTTTGTGAGCTGCTGCTGCCCTTTAACAAGCCTGTGGCCGCCATCGCATAAAACTTCTTTTACTGTGTCTTCGAAGGAAGGCCTCTACGTGAGCGCTTTGTCTAGTGAACTGGAGGTTTACTTATAGCAATTGTAAGGGAGGGTGTTGGTGTTGCTTAGAAGGAATGACGAATGGTTTGTTTTGGGGGGGTTGGAAGAAGGTTTTTGCTTTCACTCATCGGACTTCGTCATGTCTAATCCAAGCAATTTCGCGAAAACCTCATTGAATTGCTCCACCTTTCTTTGCTTGCCTAAGATGGCGAAAGGCCGTTTATCCATTCACAGGAGTCAGACTACGATGAGGCTTCGTATAAAAGTATCGGGTTTCGTCGAATAGTATGAACGTAGAATCAATCTTAGTGTTGATTCATCTTGTCACTCATTTACTAGCTTTAGGCAGAATGACATCCTCCAAGGATTGGATTGCTTTGATGGAGATGGATGGAATGAAAGGGGGTGGTTTGGAGTTGCCGGGGCGAGTAAGTCCCCATTGTTTTGCGTGGGATCTTGCCATTTACTTCTGAGAAGAAGCAAACGACTTTGTATAACAACACACCTGTTTTCTTCATTCCATCTGGTTATCACGGGATAACGGGGAGATGGGTTTTTAAGAGTCCAAAACGAAAGGAAAGCTCAAGTTTATTACGGGAAGGACCCCCGTAAGGGCACCAAGGATTCACATGGGAGAACATATGTTCAAATCCCGGTAGCCATGTCTTGGGGCACCGGACCTGGCCGGTGCCGCACCGGCCAGGTTTTAGCCTTGATGAGCCTGACTTGCTCGATCGTCGTGGGTTACGGGGTCTTACAAGGGATTCCAGTGGAGCATAACTGATTTCTTTGTTTCTTTCCTGCACCCTTTTCCATCGTGTGTTTGAGGATCTCAGCAAAAAACAGAGATCAGGTGCATAGCAGTTCAATCGATTGCTTTGCATTTTAGCCCCCTTTTTCTTTATTCTGCTCGACAACGACCGGAAACTGAACATGATGGCAAAAAACTGCTTCATGACATCAATTTGTGGGGCACTCCCTGATTTTTTTTTGGAGATTACACCGATGACTTAGGTGAAAAACTTGCAGACACGGAAAACTCAGGTTAGCATATAACAGCGTGTATACCGTCATATATTGAGGTTTGTGGCACGCGATAAAGATGTCCGAGATGCCTCATGAATGAAAGTACTGTCTCTTAAATGTTCTTCGATGTTTGTAAACGTGTCCTAAACTGTCGTCCGACCTTTGAATACGAGTCATGAGTTTAAGATTCAGTTTTTAACAGTAGGAAAGTCTGGAACTTAAACCTAATGGTCTGGTCCTTTAGACACAAGTTCTCTGTCTATATTAAGACGAGATATGATCTGTTATAAGGCAAGGGGCCCGACCGATTATGTGAGAGATTGCTATTGTCATCAATCAATCAAATCTGAAGATTACTCGGAGGATCTCCCTTCAATCGCGAAGCATTTTTAAGCTAGAATAATCTAGTGAATGGGGTGTTTTTCTTCGAGCCGAAGCAGCCTCCTGAGGTCCCTCGTGGCACAATCCTCTGTATCTTTCTTCCTCGAGAAAGAAGGCAACGGCAACGTGCTTGGTTCCGGCGATACATTGAATGCCGACCCTGCGTACAAAGGCCCCCTCCTTAACCCCACTTCATCAACAGGGGTCACCACCTTGCGGCTCCTGGTCGACTCTCCCCGTCGCAGGATCATTGGTCTGCCTAAATGACCACCAGTCGTTGCATTGGACCTGCTCGAGACAGATGGCTCTGGCAAATCATAATTGAAACGCCTGTTTCCGTTGAAGGCCACGCTACGGGCATCCCGGTGGAAATTGTTGTTGCTGTTGCGGATAACTGACTGGGGGCTCAAACAATCCTGAGGCTGTAACAAAACCTCGACTGACATACTGGATTCAAACCCAAAATCAGGAAACTAGCTCGGTAGCCCTATATCCGTCCAACGACCCCGATCCCGGACCGGTGTGTTCTCTCTTCTTCCGTCTTCTCGTCCGATGAAAACAACAACAACAACGCAAGAATGACTGCGTGCACAAGTCTCGACGACTCCAGATGTTTGACGAGTTCCGGAGCGATTGAAGTTGCAAACGTCTATATATATGCATTGCCCAAATAGGGGGGGGCTCCTTTTCTGTTATGAAGCGATTTTCGCTGTTGCGGGGGTGGTTCGAGCTTATGCGTAATATGGGATGGGATTAGTTATTACAATACGGCAAAGGCGCGGACCAGGGCGACAGACTGTTGCGAAGGAGAACTATTACATTTCGGTGCGTATAGAAATACGTATTCCATCCCTACCATTTCATGGAAACTCAACCTCTAATTGCTCGCTAAAATGAATACATACATATATACATACTACTAAACTTCTGTCCTCAAGTCTCATGTAAATTTTTTTTTTAAATTATTGATAGACTCGTAAGAGAAGATAAACCATTTGGGGCACGAATAATTCCACAATGAGAAAAAGGTGGAAGAGAAAATAGGGGAGATGAGGAAAAGGGTTAGCAGGAGATTGGGCGGTTAATTCTGTTCAGACAGGATGAAGATGATGATGATGATAGGAAGAAAAAAGCAGTTCCCAACCACTCCGTGTTATTACCGGGGTTTAGATTGTGTCCGAGATCCACGTGTCGATCACCCAGTGGATGTGAATAGGGAAAAAAAAACACAAGAAGAGGGAGACCGCCCATTGCGGCATGTCCATTGTTGAAGACCCTTTTAAATATAACCAAAAATCATTCCAACAGGTTATTATTACAACCTACGAAAGGATCGAACCGAGCTAAAATCCCATCAATCATCATTCCAAAGCGTTTCGAAACACCCCCCCCCCCCCCCCCCCCCCCCCCCCTCGTCTTGATCATCCAACAAGTCCCAGAGGAACAATTCTTCTTTGCAATCCAATGGGATGGGAGACGTTCAAGCACTACCAACATCGCCATTCATCTTCCCCTTCCTCCCCAGGTTCATCTTCTCCTCCTTCTGTTTGTTACGTACATTTGTCCGTGTTTTGTGCTGTGCGCGTTTGTTAACTGATCATTGCCGCTGTTGTTGGCAGTCCACCGGGATGCCCGAGAACCGAACCCCTGCTTCCGTGGCAAGAAGAAGCGTTGTGGTTTTTCCGACCCCATTCCTTCTCATGGTGAGTGCGGTGTGGTGTCTGTTGAGAGTTGATGTGCCGTTAACGAGGGGTGTTTGAGACCGAGTCAATTTCGAATTTTTTCGCCAGAATTAAACGTGTTGAAATACGAGGCGGGGGCGGAACTAGAGGACGTGGAGGAGCTGCCAGAGTATGTGGAAGACTCGCCGAGGCTAGGCGCGCTTGATGATTGCTCGGTGGGGCTGGAATCAGATTCGTTCTCGTCATCCCCCAGTACGTCGAATTCGGGTTGCATGTCGTGTTCCAAGGATACCAACAATAACCGTTGGCACAGCTTCATCCACAACCTCAAGAAAGGCCCTGCCGCACGGTTCCACACAATTCCCCTCAAGAAGGGGCCCAAGCTCACCCGGAGGAAAAGCACGCGGATTAGGGGTGAACTGGTCCCCACGTTCGCTGCTAGCTTGGACACGGAATGGAGCTATTTCAAGCCATCATGGAAGAACTTCTCTTTCGACGAGCTCCAGGACGCGACCAACAACTTCAGCCATGAAAATTTGATTGGCGAAGGGGGCTGTGCTCAGGTGTACAACGGCCTATTGCCCGATGGGCAACACGTCGCGATCAAGCGGCTAAAGAAAGGCACCCCAGAAGAGATGACAGCAGATTTCCTGTCCGAACTCGGAATAATTGTTCATGTTGACCATCCAAATATCGCCAAACTGATCGGATATGGGGTCGAAGGAGGAATGTTCATCGTTCTGCATCTGTCTCCTCATGGAAGCCTCGCAACATTCCTATACGGTTCGTCTCCTTTGACCTCTGCGACAATAAATCATTAGAAAGGCGATGTTGTAGGTGATTCTTCAAGAGCATATTGACGCTAGATTAAACAGGATCCAAGGAAAAGCTGAATTGGAGCATAAGATTCAAGGTGGCATTAGGCACGGCGGAGGGACTCATGTACCTCCATGAGGACTGCCAGAGGAGAATCATCCACCGTGACATCAAGGCTGCTAATATACTTTTGTCCGAGGACTTCGACGCCCAGATATCTGACTTCGGGATGGCAAAATGGCTGCCAGAGCAGTGGACTCATCACACGGTGTCACACATCGAGGGCACGTTTGGGTTGGTTGAAGATTCTGTCTGGTGATCTTTTCTGTCATGCTGTTGAATGTGGATTATTAAATCGAGGTGATATGTTACATGAAACAGCTATCTGCCTCCGGAGTACTTCATGCATGGAATAGTTGACGAGAAGACGGACGTGTATGCCTACGGGGTACTGCTGCTTGAGCTCATCACCGGACGCCAAGCGCTGGATAGCAGACAGAAAAGCCTCGTCATGTGGGTAAGTGCATAAAAGCCCGCATCTTCTCCTGACACAAACTTGATTTCGTGGCATCTCTGCGGCATTCCTAGATGTTGATGATTTTCGCTTGCATAGGCCAAGCCACTGCTCGCCACGGACAATGTTAAGGCAATCATCGACCCATGTCTCAATGGCATCTATGACTCGGCAGAAATGGACCGTATCGTCCTGATCGCGTCTCTCTGCATCGACCGGTCATCTGTGCATAGACCAGAAATGAGCGAGGCATGTTACCCCAATAACCTTGCTAACTAAAATTCTCTGCCTCGAGTGCGAATTTTTCCATGACAGAATCGCTCGTGTGTGTTCTGCAGATTGTGCGGATCCTAAGAGGTGATGAATGCTGCCTGGACCAAGCTAAGAAACACAAACAGCCTTCCCTTCAGCGGACATACTCCGAAGAGCTGTATGCGGCGGCAGAATATAACTCAACCAAGTATCTGAGCGACATGGAGAAATACATGGAGATAGTCCTTGGCCAAACGACTGAAGAGCAATTTTAGGCATTCTCTTCTCTCAGTATTTCCACTATCCATCACCAGAAAACAGAGGAAACAGAGGAATCTGCTCGACAACACCAGTCATTTCCCCTATCCGTCTCCAGAAAACAGAGGAAACAGTCGAATCTGCTCGACAACACCAGTCATTTCCCCTATCCATCTCCAGAAAAAAGAGGAAACAGTCGAATCTGCTCGAACACCAGCCTCGTATCTGGAGGACTGGTGTTGTCGAGCAATAGGAGCACCGTCAATCAGTTCTTCCGTGTAGAAAAGGATTTATCATCTCATGGGGGATGACAAATTGTTCGGCAGATTTTTATTTTATTTGTACTTTCGTTGGGTAGCAATCAAGTTGTATGTTATCCAAATGGGATGTTCTTGTTTCGCCTTATTGTCTTGATGAAATCCTTTGGAATTCAAATGTTGACGAGTGCTTTCTGTTCATTTCTGCTGTGTGTGTATGAAAAATATTGGTACGGCTGCGGCAGCCACGGGACAAGGGAAACCCGGATTTCGTGGCAGGAGTTCCAACCTTCTTCTTCTATGATTGGGAGAAGTTACTGGATGATGTAACATTTCGCGTAAATCCAGTATTCAAACACATGTTTTTTGGCGTTTCACTGTTTGAACTCATGTTGTTTGTGCATCTGCTGGGAATAGCAGAACTTGAACCTCGGGAAGGTTTCAACCATGGAGGAAAACAACAACTTGATCAGAAGAATACATTAGTTGAGGCGATCAGATAAAAACTCCTGGCTACGCGAAGCCTGCACTGCCATTCAACGTAAAAAATTATCAGCACGGTCCTTTGGTCATAACTAATCCTCGTAAGACCAATCCATGTTATCTCAATGCTTTCCCGAGTTGATGCAAGCCTGGATTTCTTCCAGGGTCTTCCCTTTGGTCTCGGGGACAAGCTTTACCACAAACAAGATGGTCATCATCGAGAACCCCGAGTACATGGCGAATGTAGCTGAAGGACTCCAGGCCATGAGGAAGTTGAACGTGTAGGAGACCGCCCAAGCTCCTGCCCAGTTCACCAGCACCACCAGGCTCCCCGCCACACCCTTTATGTTTATGGGGAATATCTTGCAGCAAAACAATGAACAGATGCCACGTAAGAACCACCTTGGACAAACCATACAGACTGTGTTCGCACACAGGATAGGACGACTATCTTTACCTCGGACATAATCAACCAAGGCACTGCTCCCATTCCGATTGAGAATGCCGCTATGTAGATCTGGAAAATGAGGTTATTAATCAGAATTGAAACGAGTTGGCATCAGTTGACCTATTTGGAAATTTTACTTACCAGTATCCCAGCTGCTGCTAGGAATGGTACCGAGTTCAGAAACATCCCATGCGCCTGGTTTTGACAGAAAAGATTGTTCGGGGTTTGCAGCGGATTGAAGACACCAAGATCAAAGAAAGGTTGATTACGTTAACCTTGAGGAAGAACGCAGATCCCGTCAGGAAACAGCCTACAGATGTTCCCGAAGAAGAAATCTGCACATGTGAACAGGTTGTGTTAAGTCCCGGATTGGTTTCGGGTGAAAGAATACATGGAGGCAAGTGAAAAGTACCATAATGAGTGGTCTTCTCCCCGACCTGTCCATCAGTAAAGCTCCCAACACGGTGATTGGAACCTGTCCCAGTAGTTCATCGGGTCTTCCAAGTGAATCATATTGAACATTCTATGACATAAGAGAGTTCTTCATACGAGTGGTTTTCATACCTGGACGCAAGCAATGAGAATGATTCCGGTTTTTCCCGAAGCAAGTCCTGTTCGATCATTTGCGTGTTAATGCACAAATTTATTTGGATTAATGTCAGACGTCTGCATCATGATGGTAAAAAGTACCAGCAGAAGCGTAGGTTTCGCTGGCGTAGAAACCGACTCCATTGATTCCGCCAAACTGCTGGAACACCATTAGTCCTACCCCGATCTGATCAATTGGAGGAGAAATATATCATTACGCCGTGGAGTCAAATCATTGGGCTACCAAATGAGTAAAGATGGTGCTTACTACTATGAAGCGGATGTACTTGCTGTCAATAAGATCAGTCAGTGCTGCTTTTGGCAAAATTTGCAAAGATGCTACATAAACCTGCCAGATGCAGACATCGTATAACTCAGAGCAAAAATCCTTGTTCTGGTTGACAGAAGAACGACCTTGTGCAGATGATTGATTACCTGTATTTGAGCGGCCTCACTAGAGACATCGGTATACCTGCCCCGAAGGACCTGAAGGGATGATCGGAACTCCTCCTCCTGACCAAACTTTGCCTGTGAATTTAAACAATGACTATTAGATTACAGGATGCACTAAATCCCACTAGCAAGTTTGTAGAGGGAACTACACTCACCAGCCATCTCGGCGACTCTGGTATGAAACATAGACCCAAGAGCAGCACGATGCAGGGGATGAGCCCTTCATACATGAACAGTCAATCTATCGGCCTTGCTGACTTGACAAGAACGAGTTCCCTCGAAATGGTGCCAATGAGTTACCTGTCAGAGCCAGTGTTCTCCATGTGACTACTGTCCCCATCAGAAATGCAAGTGATGCCCCAGTGACGATCATCAGCTGCCAAATGAAGAAAAACTCTATTCAAGAGAGGAAAAAAGGCCTCACTTGCCTATGCCAGATTTGTGAATTTGATAATGAGAAATTCATTGCCTGATTCAAAGTGGTGAGACCTCCACGGAGATTCTTCGGGGCTATTTCGGCAATATACACTGGAACCTGAATCAATTTTCACATCACAACGAATTCGGACATCGAATAAACCATCTATAGATTTCATGATCCATTTCATCCAAGCGACGTTTACCACGAAAGAGAAAACTCCGATTCCGTATCCAGTTAGGATTCTTCCCGTGTCAAGCAACAGATAACCCTGGGTCACATGTTCTCAGAACATGATTGACTTGTGAACTGTTTGACTACTTATTTGAAAGACAGTGTCTATGGTTTCTTACTCGCGAGCAGTATACAGCTAACCAGCCAGTGATACAGAAAATCGCAGACATCCTCATAGCCTGCTCTAAACAATGCCACGGTAATGTCAGTTTCAGAGTGTGATGCAAATCAACCGAGAAAAGTATTCCATATTCATTCTACAGATACTTTACCCCTTTCCGACCAATGAAGTCTGCAATTTGACCACTGGAAATGGCGCCAATCATTGCTCCGATGGTCAGTATCGAGCCAAACATGGAGTACTACAGCATAGACCAACTCATGACGCGAGACTAGAGATTGAACAAAAAAAGTGGTAGAACATGATGCATACCTCAGCCAACGAGAGTTTAAGATCTTCAATAATAGCTGACTGAGTTGGCGCTGAGTATCCCACCTGCCGGAACGAAGACTCGAGTTCAAAACTGCAAACATGTCGTAGTAAAAGCTACTTCAATCCCAACTTTCGGTTCGGTCTGTACCAAGGTTGTCAAAATCGAGATCCTACGTAGGATCGGGAGGGGTATGTAAAATCGTAACTCGCAGGATCGTAATCGAAATCGGAAGAGTTTACAAAATTGTAATTTGAACATACAAAATTGTAATTTGATACATATATGTACGCTGACAGGGGCTCAACACAGGAACTATGTGCATTTGTAAGGTGGTGATGCTGAACAAGGGTCTAGTGCGATGCATTTTTTGTTTCATTACTCTCGGACGATTTCCTAAAGTGCAGCTGCCTTTTTAGTTCCTGGTCGGTCAACTGTCAGAGAAACGATACAGCAGGAAGTATGCCCACTTTTATTTTTATCGATGGTAAAAGTAGTCACATGAGAAGGAATTCCTTTATTTAAAGCCAGCTTGGTTGTTGTTGTAATTATTATTAATACTATAAATGGGAGGAAGGGTAAGGCCAATCCAACACTTTCAGAAATGAACGGTGTAAATTGCTCCCACTTCAGTTTTTCGGAGATGGATCATACTCTCATTGCTTAAGCCTAACCCATATCTTTATTCTAATTGTTTCACTAACTCTATATAAAAAATTGAGCGTCCTCAATCCCCCGTTTGCCGCAGATAAAGACAACAACGACCCTTTTCTATTGCTTTGCCTGCTCCTGGATTAGGTGGGCTTGGGTTAGGGCTAGAGTTTTGGGCTTTTGATTTTTAGGGCCCAATTTCAACGATTTTTACGTTCCTACGAACGATTCGTTCCTACGATCCTACGAACGATTTTACGATTTCACTACGATTTCACCGAAAACCGATTTTCACAACGATCTAACTCGTTAGGGTGTAAAAAATCGTAAAATCGTCCGATTACACTGTTTAACTCGCGATTTTAACAACAATGGTCTGTACTTACACACGAGCCGAACTCAAAAGAACCACAAACTGCGATAAATGTGCTGAACAGGACCATTCCCGTCGATCCATTCGTCTCATCGACCTCATCTGGCACCCTGTCAGAAACGTTCACAACCACAGGCTTCTGTTGCTGTTGGAGGAGAGGCTTCTTCGGATCATCATCTGCAACCCGAATCCCGCCATATTCAACATCTTCTTCCCAGAGCTTCTTATTCACGGCCGCCATGTTCGTTAGGAGGGGAAAAACGAAGGGAAGGAAGGCTGCGAAAGAGTTGGCTGAGTTAAAAAGTATGGCTTTGACTTGAATGGAGTGATCAGTGCATAGCATTCTCCATATATACTCACTCTTGTCCTATGTGTAATCCCCAAACTGGCCGTCGGCTCGGAGCAGGTATTTGACGGACGGACGGACAGATTCGGAAGTTACACAGCGCGTTCGAGTCTCCTATCACGAACTCGTGCCCTGCTATTTCCAAGATCGACTATGACGGGCCCCACAAGTATCGTTTCCTTTATTCAGTAAATTACATACTCGATTCTTTGGGACTTTTCGATGTAGATCTTTCAACCTGCCAAACAATCCGCTCGTTTTTTTTTTTTTTTTGGGTAAATAACAATCCGCTTGTTACTTACCATGCATTACGAACCGTTCTTCTCTAAATATCTGCAAGTTTATCTGCAGTTACTGCAAATTGATCCCGAACAGGAATGCCCTCGATGATTCTGACCGAGACAAAAGTAGTCATTGACATTGATGGGGTCATTAATAGTACAAGACAGCCGACTACAATGCTGACCCATGTAAGAAAATTTAGGTATCCAGCTGTGGACATCATTTGACGGCCGGTTTTGTGCTTCGTTGTCCACAATTGCCCATTTCCAGAATTTTTTTTTTTTTTAGTAAACGATTAGTGCCATTTGATTAAAGAGTGCAGCTGGCAGATTCTTTTCAGTAAAAAACCAACGTGGGCTATTAACTGGGATGAGTCAGAATCAACACCGAAAAATCTAAACTCCATCACACTCCATTTTCAATATTAGAACGGGCCAAAAGTTGCCAACCTGACCATTGTTCATCGTTTTCAGCCACTGGGAACACGTGCTCTGTCCTGCAGGTTGGCAAATCCCATATTGGCTTTCTTAAAGAGCTGCGGAACAAGATCGGGATTTTGTGACAGGTAAGATCGGGATTTTGCTGGTCTGCTCTGCAGTGATGTTCATTGGAGTTTCAATTGCGGGTCTGCTCCTCAGTGATTTTCATTGTAAGGATGACCGATCTTCAACATGGTCATGGAAGGAAAAACCAGCGAGGACTAGGTTGCGTCAAAAAAATACAACAGAATTATGACCAGCTTGGATGTTCTGGCAATTGGGGTTTATCAATTTTCAATCATACAACTATAAGTGCTGAATAATACCCATCTTTATTATTAACTCCATCCAAGTTCTCCTTTTCGAGAGGGACAAATTTCCGCCAAAATCCCAAATGCAATAAATCAGCAAGGGACGAGGTTCAAATAAAGTTTGAGACCCGAGTGCCATAATCTGCATCGCGAAAAATGCCGCAAGTTATTCAGAAAATTATCAAACTCCAGGATCTCTATCATTCCAAGGGGCAGCCTTTCTCAAATGCTTGCTGCTCCTTGCGACACAAATCGAACTCGTTGGTGTAGTAGTACATGCAGCCAACGTAAGCATCCATCTCTTTGGTGCACTTCTGATGTAGATCTTTCAACCTACCAAAAATCAAATTTACGAAACTCGGTAAGGCTAAGATTATGATGCCAGCCTATTAATCTCATAACTAGCAGAACCACCGCAGTAAGGTCATAATCAAAAGACAAATAGATGCCCAAGTAGATTAGTTTATATCCAGATAAAGAATAAACAGGTGCTTTGCTTTCAGCTTGTCAATAGTTGCTACAGCACAATGATCTCAATTACTCCTCGCTCTTTCATTTTCCAGAGGACAAATGAGAACAATGTTGGCAACCAAGGAATTCATACAATGGGGACACCTGTACAGCGCTTCCTATGCGGTACAAACACTAGATGACTACTTCCAGGAACAGAGCTGTCTCATAGAGATCTCCAAGTCATGCAATTCCACATAAACGGTCATAAATTACTCTCAGAAAACGGCAAGTATTCTCATTTCCACCGACACCACCTTCAAGATATACTAGCACTCACTATATATGCATTAATGCCTGTTAAAATACTTTACAGCTTAGGAAGAGCAATGCAATTTATTTCAGATGCACTCCTCACTCTGATATATACATAGTACAATCTAAAGACATAAACTAGATGGTTTTGGTGTCCAAAATGCTCCCTGGCCAGAAAGAACAATTCAATACTTAGGGGATGAGAAAAATATACTACGAGCAAGGAAAATACTTACAAAGTAAGTACACAACGGGTGACTTGCCGGCCTTGCTCAAGGCACTTCTCAGGGTTGGGATCCTTCTTCTTACACTTGAGGAACTCCAAGTTCTCTGCATAGCACCTCGTAGCTACATGCTTGGATGACGCCATCAGCACAGCGGAAGTCGGTACCGGCTCGCCACTTGCATCGACAGGGCTCGCCATCTAAGAACTCTTACTTGTATTGCACCAATTCTTCCTAACAATACAAAAACAACCAGTCAATAAACTAATCTAAACCCGGATTCAGGAAGACGGAAAAAAAAAGTAAAGAACCAATCAACAAGGCTAAACACAAATCTTCCAACGCCCCCATTCACAAAAGTCCCATTTTTGCACCGAAGGAGAATCAACTTGGGCAATTCGAATAGCCCAGATATTTTGACAACTCCTCATAAATCACCCTAAATAGAAAAGTCAACTTTGAAGTAAAGAACAAACACATTGCGCCACTCGGACGACCCAGATGTCCCCCGATGAGCACGGAATGTATAGCGATGAAATGCCACCAAAAGCCACTCAGATCATTCCCCCATCAACGAGCAACAGAAATCCAACCTCTAATCACACGCCGCGCAATCAATCCGACGAAGTTTACCTCCAAAATCGGAGACAAAGCAGGAACCGGCGCGGCGTCTTCGAGGACGATTGCAACGCCGGGGGGATGATTTCTAGGGCACTCTGATCTCAACCCCCCCGCCCCGGCTAGTGTACCGTGGGGAATGGCATTGTTGTAATTAGACGGTCCGAGTGATGGCATCATCGTCTTTAGACATAGTCGGCGCCCGGAAAATCCTTCTCTTTTACTTCTTTCTTGGAAAACTCACGATTTCAGCATTGTTTCAATTCAGTCCAATTAGCAGGGGCCGAAAGACAGGGAAAATAATTGCAATATTTTTCGTTTTTGCGGGTTTACGGAAGAGTGGTCGGTAGTCCCCATCGCCGCCTAAATCCCAGCAATATCCCTCCGTTACGGGGAGAACTCAACCTAAACGTTAGTTCAAGGGTTGGGAATGTCCATTGACCCATACATAATCTATATCGGCATCTCTTACTACCGATGTGTGACTAGTTCCACATATCAGCTTTACTCTTCTCCTCTTCCGTTAAGGCGAGGCGGCTGCAGTCCCTCTCCCTTGAGAAAAAGCAATGGCCTCTCCACCTCCCTTCCGCTGACCGTTCCTACGGTAAGCCCCCTCCCTTTGTCGTCGTTGTCCATGGGGCACCGAAGGTAATGGGGCAATGTAACTTGTTGTGGATGGTCTAGTTGTTAATTAATGTGCAATGCTGGAATCGAACTTGAACAGAAGAAGGCGGTTGTCATGGAACCCCATGAACGTAAAGTCCATGCTCTTGTTCAACAATTGCAGCTGATTAGGCACGAGAAGGTATAGAATAATGATAACTTGATGCTTTTTCTTTGGTAGGCCACTATAATTTTTATAACGAATGGTAGACTTCACATCTGAATGCATTGTAAATTGTTCATTGCTTTTGTTGGACAGAAATCGATTCTGGCCGTGGAAGCTAATCTTTCTATTTTGGCATATACTGGCTGGAATGGTTTGATCCATCTGTTTTCTTTTCTCCGGACGAAGAAAAGGGAGATCAAAAGAAGAAAGAAGCCCAAGCAGAGAAGGTAAAAAACGAACAGGTTACGAGGAAGCGGCAGAGAGAGAGAGGATATAAAGATTCTGGCAGGGGTATTCGCTCCGGAAGTGACAGCGGACAAGTCAGATCCAAACACGTCGAAAATTTCTGGCACTACGGGTCAACTGGTGCCCGGAGGATTCGTTGAATGTGTGGTCGTCGTATGAAATGAAAGAAAGAGAGGAAGACAGCGGATGGGCAGTCTTAAGCGGAAGCACTTACGGATGCCATCGATGATGCCTTCAACAGTGAGCAGGAACGCAGGAGCACAAAGAGAGCTTGAACGCTGGAACGCTTGAAAAAATATGGCAATATATATCCGTCTGTAGAGAGGTGTTGATGCGTGTTTGTACAATGTTAAGAACAACTATTTATACTAAGCTAGACCTACGTATATATGGTAATGTAATATTGCACATATATTACGCTACCTTTGCTGCTAGTCTTCATGGAATATCCCCTTTTCATATAAGCTAGACCAACGTATCATTCATAAGTTCGCCGTTGAATACTCTTGCGTTGTCTACGAGAATGCTTTGAGGCACTCCATATCGATAGATAATGAAGACTTTAATGAATTGGATCACGTCCTTCTGGTTAATTAACTTATACGTTGCCACCTCGACCCATTTGGTGAAATAGTCGGTGGCAACAAGCATATAAGTGTCTCCTCTGGTTGAGTGAGGATGGATTTCTCCTATGATGTCTAACGCCCATGTCCTGAATGGCCATGATTTTATTACGACATTCATATCTGATGCAGGGGTTCGCTTCACTGGCCCACACTGCTGGCAAGCCTGGAGCCATCTCGATGCAATTCTTGACCATTGATGGCCAGTAAAAACCGTGTCACTTGATCGACCAGCTCATTTTAATTCCAGCTTGTTGTGCTCCGCACAATCCCTCATGTGTTTCCATCGTTGGGACGGCTTCGCCTAGATCGACGCACCTCAGAAGCACACCTTCGTTGGTTTTTCTATAAAGAGTGTTGTCGAGGAGTACATAGTGTCTAGCGACCACTCGAATTCTCCTTTCAACTTTTGTGCCGGTATCCTTGAGGAATTATCTTATTGGTTCTCGCAAGTCCTCTTTTTGTTTGAACAAGTCGGCGGTGTGAACCTCTTTAGTTTTCTTCTCACCACCATCGTGGAACTCTGGTCGTTTGCTTACAAACAACGTCGCTTTGCTCTTGGATGTCTCCAAGTCACTAATCAACCCAGAAGCACACTGCGCTAAGTGGTTAGCCTCCTGGTTGTCGTCTCTTTTTACATGGACTACTTCGACTTTGTGTAACTTTGCTAAGAGTTCCTTTGCCTTCTGCAGGTATTTACCAAGATTGGGTGAGTGACACTCACTCTGGTCAAGGAGTTGTTGAATTACTAATTGGGAGTCGCCGCATATTTTTACGGTTTCCATCCTCCAGTCTAGTGCCAGTTGTAAGGCTAAAATCAAGGCTTCATACTCTGCCTGACTGTTAGTGACTTTCCCGTTGATGTGGCAAGCCACTATGGTTTCCACTTTCCATGGTGTCTCAATAACGACGCCCACGCCAGCTCCGAATTTGTTAGAGGACCCATCGAACCAAACGGTCCATCCTTTGTTCGGGTGATCTTCCTCGAGTGTGGAATCGAGATTACCTTCACCATAATGAGTTATGAATTCGGCTAAGGCATAGCCTTTGACCGAGGCTTGTGGTTTATGATAGATATTGTAGGCTGAAAGCACTAGGCACCACTTGCCTATCCTCCCCATAAGTAAGGGGTTGTCAAAGAACACTTTGGTAACCGGGGTCTTGGAGACGACGTACACATCGTTAGACCCGATATAGTGTCTTAGTTTTGTTATTGAGTAGTACACCGCAAGGCAGATCTTTTCTGTTGATGTATATCTTTGTTCTGTTTATGTGAATAGACGCGACAGATAATAAATCACCCTTTCTACTCCGTCGTGCTCTTGTACTAGCATTGATCCACTAGTAGACTAGGTTGCTGCTACCAAGGTTGTCAAAATCGAGATTTTACGTAAAATCGGGAGGGGTCTGAAAAATCGTAACTCGTAGGATCGTAAGTGAAATCGGAAGAGTTTACAAAATTGTGATTTGAACACGCATATGTATACATACTCAATAACATCTTCAGTCCACTTAAAATTTAGGTATGCTCTAAAATAGATTTGTTGTTTCTGGCTGGAAAAAAAATCATCAAGCGGGAGAACAACGAGAAGATCAAATGTCGAGAACCCATAAACGAGACTATAGACTAGCACGACTCCATGCCATAAACTGGAGAAACAATTCAATACATATGTTATGTTTGACAGCTTCTTTAAGCCACATCTTCCTGGCAATTATATTTCCCAGTTTTTTGTTTTTTGCGCCTAATAAAAAGTTGATTATTAACACACTGAAATTCGAACAAACCCACCTACCCCACAAAAGATAGTGGGATTGAGCTCGGGGGAGAGATACCGGCTGCTCGGGGGCGATCTTGGAGGGCCGGTCGCTGGAAAGCCCTGATCCTGAAGGGATAGTGTGTTTCGAGAGGGAAAGTAACAAGGATGAAGGACGAGGCAATGAACAAATTACATTTTTTATTTAATTCAATTTAGTCCATTTAGTCCTCACGTTTGAAATTTTTTACAAATTAGTCCAATGAACAAATGGTTAGATGGGCTTGGGTTTAGATGGACTGCGTTAGTGGGCTATCTCTAAGATTTGGCCCGCCTAAAGCGATTTTACGATTTCTTACGATTTTATGATCCCACGTTTCCGCTTTCGATTTTACGATTTTACAACGATTTTACTATACAACGTTTTCTACACCGATTCAACTCGTTTCTTCCCACAAAATCGTAAAATCGGACGATTTCACAAGTAAAATCGCGATTTTGACAACCATGGCTGCTACGTGCAGAATATACGGTTGGTCCGTAGTTGGTGGTGCCAGCACAGGCGGATTGACTAGGTAGTCTTTTAAATTCTGGAGTGCTCGCTCATGTTGTGATGTCTAGTTTATCTGTCCCTTCTATTTTCCTCTGAGGATTGTCGAGAAGGCACTTGTCTTAGATGCGACATTGCCTATAAATCGACGGATATAATTTACCCTGCCGATGAAGGCTTGAAGTTCCATCTTACTCTGTGGAGCTGGAAGATTTTGAATGACGCGGGTCTTCAAAGGGTCTACTTCGATTTCTCGCTGGTGCACAAGGACTAAGAAACTGTTCCTTTTGCATCTCAAAGGCGCATTTTAGTGGATTGAGTTTGAGGCTGTCCTTTCGCATCTTTTCAAATGATTCGCTTAAATGAAAAGGATGGTCCTGTCTCTTTTTAGACTTCACCACAACATCATCTATATATACCTCAACTGTCCTTCCTATCAGTGAGGCGAAGATTAAGTTCATCGCTCTCTGGTAGGTGGCTTTTGCATTCTTCAACCCGAAAAGGCATTACTACACATTCGAATATTCCTAATAGGCATCGAAATATAGTTTTATGAACGTTTTCCTCAGGGATGAAAATTTGGTTATACCCAGAATACACGTCCATAAAGGACATTAGTTCGTGTCTTGCCGATTTGTCTATGAGATCATCAGTGACAGGCATGGGGTATTTGTCTTTGGGTGTTGCTTTGTTCAGATCACGGAAGTCTATGCAGACTCCGATCTTTCCATTTTTCTTGACGACCGGCACTATACTGGAGACTAGTCGACACATTTAGCTGTTCTTATGTATCCAGCTTTGAACAACTTCTTAATCTCATCATAGACCATTTGGGCTACTTCCCGCGGCATCCTTCGCGGGGTTTGTTTCACCGGTTTGATATTGCTATACGTCGGGAGTCGATGCTCGACTAAATCTCCATTGAGACCTGGCATCTCGGTATAATCCCAAGCGAAGCAATCCTTGTAATTGTGAAGGACTTCGCTTATGCTACGCGCCTCTACTTCGTTCACGAGCGAATTGATATATGTAACACGCGGTGATTCAGCCGTTCCCAAGTTTATTTCTTTCAACGGATCACATGAAATAACAGACGCGCTAGGGATGTTAAGCATGTCCTGGCATGCCGTAGGAGGCGAATTACATCGAGTCTCATTTATTCTAGATGTCCTGTAGCTAGCTAATCTCTCTAAGACATCGATTACTGGATCAGTTTGTTGTTTACTCTCCATTGGATGAGGAGTCTTTCGGGCTCCAAATCCGTCTCAGTTTGTTGAGTGCTATTGTCGTCTCGTATCCCAGCTTCATACATGTCCTTTTCCAGTGGAGTAAGATCTTGTTTGGCGTCAAGCTGCAGCTCATCGCCCAATCCTGTCGGGATAATTGGATTTTGAGATGGTGCCAGGGGTGGTCTGTCGTACGAAACCAAGAACTCATAGCCTGTGTCGTTTAAAGGGCCGACGTTTCCCATAGCATATCTTTGCTTTAAGGTCATGTCTTTCACCTGTTTAACTGCTCCTGCGCAGACATAAGGTATGTTAGATTTCTCGTTCGCTTCCCCAGAAACAACTTTCAAGCCGTGCTTTCCCCACAGCAGAAGCTCTTCATGAAGAGTAAAGGGTATGGCGCCCGCCTTGTGGAGCCAATCTCTCCCAAGCAGAGCATTAAAAGAGGGCTTTATGTCTATAACAAAGAAAGTCGTCTTTTTTTCATGCGTCCCTACTCGGAGTTTAGCAGAAACTACTCTCAAGCAAGAGAAGGTAATTTCATTGAGCCCACAGACTCTTACGTCAGTTTCTCCAAGCTCAGCTATGTCATCCCCTAGGCTTTTGTAAGCTTCAAGGGGTAGTAGGTTGATGATCGCCCCGTTATCGATGAGAACTCCGCATACCACCACATTATTGATTGTCGCTCGAATATGGAGGGGAAACATGTGCCTCCGCAATACCATAGAGGGCTCTATAATCTATATGGAAAATTCCATGATATTTCAGTAGGAATATTGGATTTGGAGGATATAACCAGTCTAATTTTCAGTTGACTGTCTTCCTTCTTGGCAAGCTCAGCCGGTAGCATGAGGACATTGCATGGTACTTCATTCGCCTCGGGTGGAGTCCCGTATTAAAGTGGATTGTAGTCACTCATTGAATTGGATGCGAGGTCGCTTTCACTCGTCTTTTTGTTTTTTTGGGCATTAGGGGGTGATGGCTTAGCACGCTTCTCCGCGGCACGTCACGCCCTTCTTTCTCTGTGTTTCCTGGTTTTTTCGGTGGGTACCTGAGGTTGCGCTCCTGTGCCCACCTTCTGCCATGTCCCTATATTTGGAAGGACAGGTACGCGGATAAAGCGTGAATTCTCGAGGGGTTGCAGGCGATTATCAACCTGAACAAACTCCCTTTTATGTGGGTCATAACTCCTTTTGAAATCATTTTTAGGCGAAGTCTCCGAGTATTGAGTGAATTCGGAGTCGGACAGGTTACCTGACGGATGATCGACCTTTCCCAGCTTGATCTTGCCTTCGAATGCTAATCCAGCTAGAAACAAGCAGTATTGGTTACAGCAGAGCTGACACATCTGGGTGATGAGCATTTTGTAAGCTGCTATCAGTTTGCACCTGAAGTAAAGCATGTCAGCTGTTAGAAACTAAGCAATTGAGATGCCCTTTCTCATCATTTCCTCGTCGCTCCGAGGGTGGTTTCGTCGTTGTGGACTTCCTTTCGCCTGTTGAGGTCCAAGGCGATCTGAGGCCCGCCGCCTGGGAACCCCCATTGTGCGGGTTTCTTTTCGCCCAGATTCGCTTTCTTCCTCGAGTCCCTGTCGCATGAGTTCCTCAGGAGTACAAAGCCCTTTGTTTTCCTTCTGTGGATGACTCGTTTGTTCCGAGTGCTTATCCCCACGTTGGTATACTCTCGGACCACTATGGATTCCAACCTCCATCTCTTCAAGGCGATTGAGGTCATACCAACCAGCTTTTCTTTCATTTAGCAAGTATTTCCTGAAGGTATGACACTTATCAGTGGTGTGCGAGGAATCCATGTGCCAGCGGCAGCGATCGTGTCGCATCCCCTTTAAATCAGCATGGCACTCCAAAATTCCTTTGCTCGCAAACCGCATAAACAGCATGTTAGTTATGAGCGTCTCACCGGCCTTAGACGATTGATCTTTCCCTTCCTGCATTAGCGAGGGAGAAGTGTATAGACAATTAACGTCAAAGGTATTCACATCGATTAAATCATCAAAGGGATGTGACTCTGTTAACGTCTGATCCTGTGAATCTGGGAAGCATAGCTCCTTAGACTCAATAAGGTCTTGCACCAAGTTTCTAAACGTGATGCAGTCCTTGGTAGTATAGGTGAAAACCTATGCCATTTACAGAAGTTCCTCGACTTTTCTCTATCAGTACGAGGAATACTATGGACGGATTTTAGTCGAATCCGACCATTTTGAAGCATAAACTCAAAGATCTCGTTCGCTTTCGACTCATCAAAGGAGTATTTTCTCTCTTCCTGAGTATTAGGAGATACTTTGGCCCGAAAGTTCTTTTTTGCTAATTCGTCACATGTCAAAGGTTGCCCTTTCACATACTCCGCGACATCTATGTTTACGACTGGTTCAGCCTGATAGGTTACCAAAAGTCCCGCTATCAAACTCCCTTTCATCTGAGTTTTCTCCCTAAGGAGAATCTCATATCGAATAGCCCTTCTGGCTAATTCGTTCCAGTCTTTGAACACTTGTTCCTCCAGCTTCTTCCTCAAGTGAAGAAGGAGGGAATCCTGGGAGATAGCAATAAGCTCAGCCTTAGATGCGGAAGTTTTACACCTCAGTCGTGCTTTCCTTAATTTATTCAGAAATACAGCCACGGGTTCGCCTGGCTCCTGTTTCATATGAGGAAAGTCTTATAGGGTCACCGCTGGATCAGTCTGGGCGAATGCCAGCCTGAACTGAACTTACATGTTCTTCCAGTTTCTCACTGAATTATGGGGAATGTTTATGTACCACGTGAAAGCAGCTCCTACAAGAGAGCTTGGAAACAAACGTAGTTTCTAGAAAGCATTTGTGACAGCCTCCCCAGCTTGGTGGGTGAAACGGGCGATGTGTTCAACAGGCGAAATCCCTTCTTCGCCCGAAAAGCGAACGAACTCAGGAACACGGTACCCCCTCGGAAAAGGGTAGTCCTGATCGATGTTTTCAGAATAAGGGGCCCGATAGAGCTGAATCTCATTTGTGTCATCTGTTTTAGGGATCGCCCGTTCGACTAATTGAGTCACATAGTCTCTTATCTCAGGCGAAAGCTCTAGCGGTGGGATGATTTCAGGGATTGTTGATTCCTTCCTTCAAACCGGCTGGGGAATATACTCAGAATATCTTTGATCCTCTACAGGGCGAACAAAATCGCTCTCTATGGGCCTGACGAATTCTTCCCTTCTCCGGAACGGAGGTTGGTATGCTGTATGATGGACTTGTTACACTACCCTCTTGCCCTCGTTTAACACAAGTGGCGGGTTCTTGTACATTGTCCTCCCAGGACTAATGAAGGTAGGGACATCCTCAGTGTCAACCTTCTTATTTCCTTCAGCGATTACCGCTCTGCACGAATAGTAATCATGCTGATGTCTGGTCGCTGATTCACCCCTGTTGTCTGCGGGGCTGCCTAATGGTACCCCTGACACAGTCCCGAGGTTTTAAAAAACAGCCTCCATCCTAGAGTCGATTGTCTCCTTGAAGGCGTAGTGCTTTTGGTCGATAGCGCCGACTTTCTCCATTAAGAGTTGGAGAGTACTCATGATGGCCGATAGTTCTTCAGCCAGGGCTGATTTCAAGCTACGTCCATCGTTGCTCTTTTCTCCATCGGAGTTGTTGCCTTCGGGATTGTTTGAGATAAGACCAGATCGAGTCGTTGGCATCGTGTTAGCCTAGTTGCTCCCACTGTGGTCGCCAAAGGCGTGTTCGCTCCGGAAGTGACAATGGACAAGCCGGATCCAAACACGTCGGAAATCTCTGACACTATGGGTCAACTGGTGCCCGGAGGATTCGTTGAATGTGTGGTCGTCGTATGAAATGAAAGAAATAGAGGAAGACATCGGATGGGCAGCCTTAAGCGAAAGCACTTACGGGTGCCATCGACGATGCCTCCGAGAGTGAGCAGGAACGCAGGAGCACAAAGAGAGCCTGAACGCTGAAATGCTTAAAAAAATATGACAATATATATCTGTCTGTAGAGAGGTGTTGATGTGTGTTTGTACAATGCCTAAGAATAACTATTTATATTAAGCTAGACCTACATATGTACGGTAATGTAATATTACACATATACTACGCTTCCTTTGCTGCAAGTTTTAATGGAATACCCCTTTCATATCGCTTGTCCAGTCTGACTGTCGTTTGTCGATTCGCCGACCTGTTATCGCCCATCGCCTAGTAATCCCGTCTCTTGGTGATCCATTCGCCCAGCAAGCCTTCGCTTGGTGTGTATCTGTGGTCACCTCCTTCCTGGATTTTCCTTCCTTGGGCCTGTGTTCTGGACCGTCGATCCACAGATTGGACTGAGATCTGTGGCCCAGAATTTCTGTTGCTAAACAGGGGTTCAAGACAAATCAAGGAAGAAGGAAAGGGGGGGGGGGGGACTGATGCACGCTCGGAAAGCATATGAGACGAGGCTGCCATTGGAAAGTGTGATCATAATCTCTCATGTTAATGCAAGTCCTCGCAAAAACTGTCCAAGCCCTGGAGTAGAGTTTGCTTGTCTAACCGTGACTCAAACATCACATCAAGTCATTGAGGATCGAAGGCTTAGACCGGTGAAGCCCACGGCTTAAAGATTATGTGCAGAGGTGAGAATTGCTTACTGCTGAATCTGATTATTTCTGTCATGAGTTAGTTACATGGGGTGCAATCTTAAGACAGATGGGTTGTACAAATGGGGGAGGGGAGAAATAAGCCTTTTTTTGAATGTGTGTGGGAAAATGGGTCCGTAATGCCTGTTTATGGTCATTGTCTTGAGTCTGGGCGAATAAATGAAGAACTCCCAGGACATCACGGTACCGGGCTTTTTTCGGTTGGTGCCGTCTTAAGTCCTCTTTAGAAACCCACCCATCCCCTTGGTGTTAAAAAAAAATATATATATATATTACTTTTGAAGGATGATGGGTTTTCATAAAATTAAGTACGCCCTAAATGATGGCAAGCAAATAGCATTTCAAACACTATTTCATAAATTTTTTTTAAAACTAATAAAGCTATTATAATTTAGTTAGGGACCGATGTTTTTATCCAATGATGTGGCATGCTCTAATATTTGGTCAAAATCCTTACCCCCCATCAAAGTCAAAATTAGTTTATGGCAATGGATGATGATCCTTGGCTTGGGCCACTGTCTCCTGAATTCATCACATATGAGGAATTAGTATAACTTTTAAGATTGAAGCAAAAATATAAAAAAGGGGACTGCCGTATCTCCCTCAACCCTCAAATATTGGTTTTTTTATTTTTATAAAATTGATGCGGGGAACGAGAATCTAATGCCAATAACAATAAAATGATACATAAACCGAAGAATTAACTATCGACTTTTATATACTCATACTATTTTTTTCACTTCCTCTTTACAAACTCCGAAGGAGAAGTGTTATTTTTTTTTTTCTAAATAATCACGCATATTCTAAACTTTGACACTTTTTCCTGATTAAGTCTAATATTTGTAAAATATTACCTTACATCCTAACGTTTATGATGTTATTTCAATTATTTCCTTTGTTAGTTCATCTAACATGACAACTAACCTCGTCAGCGCAAAGTTTAATCTAGGTGAAATTATCAAATATATCTTAAACATTTCAACTTTTTTGGAATTTATTCTAATATTTCAAAAATATTTTCATGTAACATAATTAAAACGTTATTTCAAAATTGTCCACCATAAGACCCATCCAATAACAATGTCCGACATAGTGTTGATGTGTACCCTTAGCCCTAGTCTCAACCAATCTCGTCCCTTCCCTCCCCTTGTTGCTTAAGAGGATTATATTGAAGTCTTGTCACTTATGATTATTATGTTGTAAAGAGACTTGAAGTTGTGATGACGAACTAAGACATATAGGGCACCCACGGAAACAACCAAGACACACAGAGCATCGATAATGTTGTGGTTGGGTCCTACAGTAGACAATTTTGAAATAATGTCTTAACATTAAGTTACATGAAAATATTTTTGAAATGTTATGATAAATTCGAAAAAGTTGAAAAGTTTAGAATATATTTGGTGCTTTCGCCTAGATTAAATGTGGCGCTGACAGCGCTAGTTGTCATGTCAGAGGCACGTAGACCTCTGTTAGCAAGAACCTGGAGACATAATTAAAATAAACGTTAGAATATAAAATAATATTTTTTAAATATTAAATTAAATAAAAAAATATCAAAATTTGAAATATATTTAATCATTTCGCTTTTTTTTTTTTATAGAGAACACGCAAAACAACAACGAACACGAAGAGAGGAGGAGCAAGGAGAAGCACTCCGTGAGCTTGGACACCGACTCCATTTTTGCACTCACCTGCTCTCTCTCTCTCTCTCTCTCACTCTTCCCCAGCAGCATTTCTTACGCCCTTCTGATTTGTTCTTTCACGGTCGGAGTTTTTAGGGGTTTTAGCTCCAGCGCAACCCCCCCTTCCTTCTCACTGTGGTTACTGTGGGGGAAGCCTAACCCTAGCTCAACCGAGGAGACCTTCGGATCTTCTTCTTCTGGTTGGGAGGAACGTCATGGGTCCCACTTCTTCGGGTGAGTTGGGTTCCTCCATTTCCCGAAAAAGTCTGCCCCTTTTATTGTTTGGTTGTTTCTTTTTCCTTTTAATGTATTTTCTTTTCTTTTTTTTTTGGGGGGGGGGGGGGGGGGGTGGGATGGGGTTTTAGTTGTGGGTAGCTTGGGGAATCTGTTTGAGCTTACATTTGCGGTGGAAGCTTGTCGGGGTGTATGTGTAGAGGTAGGTGATTGAGTTGATTGTGTAGTCATTGAATGCTTCGGAGGATCCGGAGGCTTCACTTTAGCTTCTTCCTGGGTTTCACATTGTTCCTTTGTTGGGTTCCCGTGCCTGGAATTTCTTCATCTTCTTTCCTTGTCGTAGCTCTACTTATGAGAGACTGGTGATTCACCACTCGACTCTGCCCCTCCTCGTCCTCCTTTTCATGGGATCGGATTTGCAGTTGTTACGATGCTCAAGGTTTGCTTTTCAATTCTCAGGGTAAATGTTGCGCAGAACAGTAGATCGGAAAGTGCCTTTGGGTTGTGAAGGATTGATGTGGGTCGAGGGCTAAGATATCATGGATCATTTACTACTGCTGTGCCGGGTTGTTGGCGGTGAGCAGTCGTTCTGTTCTCGTTGTTCTTGTTATATTTTTTTTGGCTTTTCAAAATTAACTGCATATGTGTATATTCATCCGCTGCAGGATTGGTGCATCAGTTCTTGCTATTTGTTTTCTACCTGTCTAGTTTGCAAGATGCTGTTGCTCTGGAAATGGATTTGCATTCCAGTCATACAAACTCCGATACCATCTTGGCTGATGCTCCCAGTGCCGATGTTCTTTTCCCAATAGAGATATCTCCGTCCATAATTCCTCGGTATCCACTTCCGAATGATTCCTTGCCGCCCATGTATCCAACATTCCCCACGACATATGAGCCGGTATTAACCGGAAAGTGCCCTGTGAATTTTCTCACGCTATCTGATTTGTTGAGCAAGACTGCTTCTGATTGTTCTCAGCCTCTGGCACCCCTTGTTGGAAATGTGATTTGCTGTCCACAGGTTAGTAGCCTGATGCACATATTTCAGGGATACTTTGGGGGCGAATCAGATAAGCTGATTGTTCCAAATTCTGTTGCTGGTGACTGCTTCTCAGATATTATGAGTATATTGTCCAGCCGAGGAGCAAATGTTATGTTGCCTGCCCTCTGCTCCATAAAGTCGTCAAATCTTACTGGAGGGTCCTGTCCCGTTAATGATGTTTCAACTTTCGAGAGATTAGTGAACTCTAGCAAATTACTTGATGTTTGTGGCACTGTTGATCCTCTTAAAGAGTGTTGCAGACCAATTTGCCAAAACACAGTCCTGGAAGCTGCTCTTCTGATATATGGCGGATCACCAGCCAGTGATAATAAGGATTTGGCACAGGTGTCTAGCCGCACCGATACCCTTAATGAGTGCAAGGGAATTGTATATGCATACATGGCGAGAAAGCTTTCTTCAGATGCCGCGAACACTGCTTTCCGGATCTTAGCAGCATGCAAAGTTAATAAAGGTGAGAATGGTTCCTTGCTGCTATCTTTTGATGACTCTTTTTGGTTATGATAAGGGGTCCTGAATCTAAAACGGATGAGAAGTACTGCTTTTTCAAGTTACTGGAAAGAGTCAAGTACGCTTATATTGAGCGGCAAGCGTTTACCTGAAAGAAACTCAAACATGACAATAAAAGCACACATCTAGCAAATTCTGTCATTTACTATCTGTTAGAGAATGCATGGTCAAAGGTCATAGCGATATCTCCTTTTCATTTGATTTTATTTTTGGGTAAATCCATGATTTCTTTATAACTTTACATTTTTTCTTTGTAATCTGGACAGGCTCTGTGACTAGTGGGATGTAAATTTTCTATTTTTGAACTATTTGGCTTACCAGAAGAACTATATTCTATGCAGTCTGTCCATTGGAATTTAAGCAGCCTTCAGAAGTAATTGCAGCTTGCAAAAAGACAGGAGGTTCCAGCCCTTTGTGTTGTGGCTCACTGAATACGTATATTGGGGGCATTCAAAAACAAATGTTAATCACAAATAAACAAGCAATTATATGTGCGACACTGTTTGGTTCAATGCTGAGAAAGGGCGGGGTCATGGCAAATGTCTATGAGCATTGTGATGTCGATCTAAAAGATTTTAGCATTCAAGGTAGCATCTTTTTGGAATTATTTTAATTGTCATAACATGACTGAATTTTACTGACTGCTTCTGATCCTTCCCTGTTTTCATTATGGCATGGTTCGAGAGCAGCATATGGACAGCAAGGTTGTTACTGCCTTCTCTTAATGAGTCCATTTATTTACTCTTTAATCATTTTTTCATTTTTCCCTATTTGGTTACTACACATCCACTTAAAAATTTGAACAAAAGAGCACTCACCATAAAAATATTTGCCTTCTAGTGTTTTGTATTCATTTGTCTTTATTATCCAGAATACTTGTAATAGTAAATTCCCTATCATTTGTTAGATGCAAGGAGATAATCACTTTATTGGGCTTGTCTTTTTGTTGGGTGGTCGGTGTTCCATGATGACGCACACTGTCATGCTTGCTCCATATGTAACTGATGGTATTCCCTGAAATGGCAGGGTGTCTACTCCGGAGCTTGCCGTCCGATGTTATATTTGACAACACTACAGGCTACAGCTTCACCTGTGACTTGACTGACAATATTGTTGCACCATGGCCTTCCTCATCATCAGTCACGTCCATTTCACTCTGTGCGCCTGGTAATGAATATAACTACTGATTTTGTTTCTCGAGGAATTCACGCTGCTTCCTATCTACCACCCTTACCGTTACTTGATTAGTTTGGCATGGTTGAGCTACTTTTAATCTTTTCTTTTCTCATAACAGAAATGTCATTGCCCGCATTGCCAAATTCACAAACAATGAAGAACAAAGGTGCGAAAAATTTGCTAAATTTGGAAGTGCTTCCTTATCTAGGCCACGGGAAAGTTAAAAGTTGCTAATGGCAAGTCATGATTACACTTGTTTGTATCATTGAAGCCTTAATGATTGTTATTAGCCATGCCTGATGAATGTGAACTATAGTTTTTCACGATTTACCTTGTTGGCTGCCCAGGCGACAAGTTATTATGAAATTAGATTGTGATTTTGATTGCACCATGGAGCTTGATGAAAGCCATGTTATTTATGGCGCAGGTGACCGGGTTATTAGGCTCGACTCCATTGTACCCATTTTTTCATTTTTTATTTTAATCACGATGTTGTACTTAAGAGATGTAGGTGATGGATGAGGCAGATTGTGGTCTTGCACTTGTGGGATTTCTGGAGTTTTTGCTGTATATATATATTTTTTTTTTTAGTAGCCTTGTATATCATTTAGCTTCTGCCTCTTTCTCCCTTCCTCACCGTGCTTTGCGTTCCTACATCAGAGCGAGCTGCGTATTGGTCAGTGGGGCACAAGTATGTTGCTCACGGGAAACCATTCTGAAGGCTAATGTAGCAAAGGCAAATTCACGTCTAACTATGACATTATTTCTGTCTATACAGATGGGGTCGAAACTTTGACCAGAACTGCAAACGATCCCCTTGTTTTATATAAAAACATACAATTGCTACTAGCTACTACATCTGGTATTTACATCCTTCCTACCCACGTCCTTTCCTGTACTGAGCCAGCAACGGACTATTTATCTTTGTTTTGGAGCCACCCGGAGCCGAAGAGATGCAGTTGCTATTATGACCCTCCCATCAAGAAGCAATTGCTACCGCCGGAGCTCCCTGATGTCACAGAAGGAACATCGCGGACGTGGAGCTTCGCACATGGAGTGCCCATGTTCTCCAAAATTTCAACGCACTCCTGTAAATCCAAGTCGCTAACTAGCATGACCCATTCGTCTTCATCGTCTAAGTATCGAATCTGGAATGTCCCACATAACAGTTTGAACCTCTGCGATACTTCTTCGTGCAGCTGGAAGCATCCAGCAGAAGGTTTAAATTTGAAGCGCACGGTGTCTTCTTTGTACGTGGCCTTCACTGTTATTTGTGAACCACGCATAACAGAAGGTTTCCTGCCTTTAGAATGCTTGCCTCCCTCAATGCTCTGCGAACTAGAAGAACTGCGGGAGGCATGCAGGAGAGAACCGGAGCCATTGGATGATTCTGTCATACTGGAAGTGGTGGTCCTGTTGTGATCCGTAACGATGCCATCCACACAAGCTCCGATGTCCATCTCATCGTCATCATCTATTGAGATTGGACTTCGAAGTACTGGATTGAGATCACATTTCTCGGCCTTTAAGAAACTTCTCCCAGAATTCCCACCTCCATCCACAAAATGAGGTAAACAGTCAGGATTTGCAGAGCAATTCCAACTTGTCTTCTCAAAACCAATCTTAGGAAAGCTAGAATTATCTGCTTCTCCCGTACAGATGTTTGAAAGCTGTTTGGTCGAGCTTGAGGGAACTGATTGACTATTACCGGCGCAGAACTCATCTTCTTCCAGTTTTACCAGGGAATCCTCATCACTGTTGAATGTTATTGTTTTCCCCTTTTGTTCATCCCTAAGATTGCCTGCGCTTGTGATCTTATCAGGGATTAGAAAGCTTTTAAGGACATTGAATTCTTGGAACGCGGAACCTGTTGTAACAAACCCTACAGTCGATGGGTCAAACTTCAATCCTCCCTCGACACCCGGTACAGAGCCAAGCACAGTTTGTATCTTTTTTAAGGATCTATTCACCTTATTAATCTTTCTGGACGGCCATCTTGTAATTCCATGCTGTCTGCAAATCCTTTTCAGCGTGGTAGGGCAAACTACAAGATATCAAGCACAATGACAAGTTCCCAAGTTAGACTACAAGACCATAATTTTTTTGGGGCCTTCTAAACAGAGGATGAGCATGTGATACAGTTTCAGGGTTCACGTGACCTATATTCTTAACCCAAAAAACTAAGTCGGGTAAGGAGAAAGTAACAGAAGGAATATAAATTAGAGATGGAACAACTAGGTTTAATGTTATATTGTTCTAGCTTACCGCCAATGCTTTTGGCAGCATCCTTCAGACTCCCTGAAAAGTACTGCTGTAGAACACTCAAGCTGACAGTCTTTTCGGCTGTTGTCCGTTTCTTCTGCTGATGCGCTTTCAACCCATTCAGATCCTGAGATGTTTAAAAGGTTTAATAACCCAGAAGGCACTAGCAAAATATAACAAGAGCACCATGCAAAAATAATAGACAAAAACACGGCGCTACACTGGACTAGTAATGTTTGAATAGCACCAATCTAGGCAAGAAAATTCTCGTGTTCAGCCAATCCTGAACTTTTCTTTTCTGTTCCTCAAGGCCACCGCTCAGATGTCATTCAGTCTACGATAGTCGTTTCTTCCAAAGAACACTTATTATGCACATGTCTCTCCTACTCATATGTTCTTTCTAGCTGCTTGTTCCCACTCTGAGATAGTGAAGGCCAATCCAACAAAGCAATAAAATAAAATGGTATATCACAGTTTGATACTAATCAAACCCCATAAATAGCAAAAAAACAATCAATTAGAAAGAAAAAAAGCACAAAGGAGCATTGACACTTTTGTACTACGCAGGCATATTGAGGTCCTCAAAACTGTTACTTTAATCAACTTTATGATTACCATCCATTCAAAAGGAGCTGAATAAGACTCGCAGAAAATTGGCAAGCACCAGAAATATAGTGCAGCCTTATGGAAAAAAAATTCAAGTTATGTATCTTTGACTGCTCTGTTAACAAAAATGATATTTCTTTTAGCTTTCTCAGATGCATTAAACTCTAGCACCAAACTGAACAACATAATTGAGATAGAGAAGGTAATATTCCGGCTGCTATATCAAAGACATAGAGATATGCAAAATACCTCTTCAGGAAGATTATTGGGGTCCATTCCATCAACTTTAGGGTCGTGTAAGGAGGATTGATTCCTGTCTACAAAAGTCTCATTGGAAGGCATAACAGGGAAACTTCTCTTCACAACCGGAGAGAAGAGAATTGACTTTAAACCCACTTTTGCATCTTCTAATCCCGCAATCTCTGCATCTGACACCGTCCTCAAAGTTTTACATATCCTCTGCATAGTTCTGGATAAGTTATCTAGCAACAACTGCTGTTCTGTGCTACCATTCATGTTGACTGGAAGGAAAAACTCTATTATATAGTCGTCGTCGTCAGTAAATGTGCTCCTTAACCTAATCGCCACTGCCGCATTTAATCCATGTTTGCGTGCATGCTGGACAAGAGGATAGTCGCTTATATCATAGGTTTTCACATCAGGGACGAAAAAAGGACGGTTGGATAAAAGTGCTTTTCCTGCAATTCCTTGACCTTCTTCAAGATGGTGCTCAGCACAAGCATGAACAAAACCCTCCATCTCCTTATCATTTACATAACAAGCAGTATCTTCAACACACAAGATGCACTTCTCATTGAGATTTCTACTGCTATCCTTGACCCGCAATCTAATACCACCATCATCAACTCCCTCAAAATAAGAACATGGGATCCATGTCAAAGCCAAAGGAAATTTATGTGCATGGCATATAGCACGTAAAACATCACTTATTTCAGCTAGAGCCATCCTTTGGTTTCTAGAGAGAGACTGCAAAAATAATGGGCGGTCTCAAGAGAAGTAACAAGGTTCACAAACGACACTCATGGAAATGGAGTAAATGACTCACTTTTTCAAAGATTACCTGAAAAAGAAGTCGAGGAGGTGGACTTGTCCTCAAATTGACGGACTACAGAAGACATTCAAATTGCGTCATTATTGGATGAAGAGATCATAATTTTAACTAAGAAATATCCACAATTGCCGCATGTGAGGAGTTTTCCTATGGTTTAGCATATCTGAGACATAAAACTCCGAATTCTAATCCAGTAAACTTTCAAGACTAATTAGGCAAGGCAGTGAATTCACTCACGCTTTCCATAATTGAAAGGGTAATAAATGCATTCGGTACTTCGAAGAAGAAGTAAACGCAAATCAACGACAATAACTCCATATTTACATTAACTCCATATTTGTAATTTCCAATTTACTTGAATATCAAATCAATGACATAAACGAAAGTTCCACACTTCAGAATGTTGAAAGTGGAATAACAATTACATCTATGAATCTAATTAAAGAGAGAAAACGAGAAAAACTTTCACAATTAGGGGATAAATCCACATTTTGGAACGGTATATGTATAAGAGAGACAGAGAGAGAAAAAGTAGTACCTGCAGAGCAAGAGAGACTTTTTCGATTTCTGAGTCAAAATTGGGTTTCTCTTTCATAGTTACGAGTTCCAGCACCGCGCAGCAAGATCTTTCCGAAGGATTAAAAATTGGCAACGCGATTGATCCACGAACATTGTAGTGGACAGCATGTCTGACCCGTAAATACTCGCTGTTGCTATAATAGATGACGTTTGAAGTCCACTCGGGAATTTTGGACATAAAAACACGACCAGGAAGTCCTGGGAAGGTCCCCGGCTTTGCAACTGCTGAAAAGGTAAATCCACGGGATACTTCACGGTATCCTTCAAGCATCTTATCGAGCAAGTAAGGTTTCTCACGAGTGCTCAAGACCAACTGATCTCCATGCTTCATTGGGACCCAAACTTGCAACAAGATCCCTCCACCCGATGATTCCTTGAACAAGGAGAGTGCCCTAAGCATTCTCTCATCTAATGACCAAGGCAAAGGCATGGGGATCATACTGTCGGCCAAACCAGACGGGCTAATTCCCCTAGCAGCATATACTTCAGCTTCAGGAGCAGCGCCATCCACTTCCCCCCTACCTTGATATTTAAGAAGACCGCTGTCCATTGGTTGAACATTTGACCTGTCTCCACATCCATAAGCACTCCCTGTCGTGCCAGTGCGTTCAGTAAAGCTAGTAGAAGCATGTTCTTCCAATCCCAAGACACCCATCTGTCCAGATGGGACCGACGGAAAACTTGGCAACAGAAATGTGGTTAATGCCTGCTCCGAGGTTGAAGGGCCACTATATAACCCAGAGTATGCATCGAAGTTCAAAAAGTCCGCAAAGTCGCCAAACGGGTCATCCAACGGGGAGCTTCTGATCCCATTGTCAAAAGACACGGTGGCCTCGGAGAGCAAATCTGGCGCAGAGGAACAACCCTTCATCCCCTTATCATTAGGGGACATCGGTTTTTCCATCTCGCACTGAAGGTTGACTCCAATCGACAAAAACAGGAGCAGCAAGCGTGTTACTCAATCGTTTCCCTCAGTTCACTTAACGCTCCTCATGCCATAACCCAACGGGAGATAAACATAGGATAGCAGGACCGTTCACCATGCACGCCGAACCGAACGCTTGAAATATACCCCTCTTCCTTGCAAGGAAACCGCAGGAAAATACCTCACATAACTACACGAACAAAAACAGGGTATTGCCGACAGAACCCCAATCCCTCACTCAGCTAATTACAGCAAGAATACCACTAACACACCATTTCAATCACAATTATATAATTTATACAGGCGACACAGCAAGTACCTCCACCCGAGATCTCAAAACGAAAAGAACAAACAACCAGCTGCGCCTGCGGCACAATCAGAATCGACCCAAAAATAACAACAGAGAGAGATAATGAACAACGGGGAAAGAGGACAGGGGGTGGGAAGAAAACGCCAGGGGCAGCCACTTACCCCAAGCAATTGAACTCCAGACCTCCTTAGAGCAAGTGGCTGTATTATTAACGGGGGGAGGGAACGGGGTAGCGCCGAAAGCCCTCGGGAATCCGACACCGTTTGACGTCCAATTGTGGCCGGGGGGGCGGAGCGGCAAAGGTTGGAGCTTTCTGCAGCGGGTTGTGAACAGGTCAATCTTCCGAATCGGGAAACTCTAATCGACCAGTAGCAAACTCATTATTATTATAATTATTAGTTATTTTTCGAGGAAAAGAAATTTCAAAAGCTCCCCTCCATGGATTTTGTTGAAACAATGACGTCTCGGAGTAGAGAAAAAAAACAAACTAGAAAAAATGATTCCATTCAGTTTGTGGTAAAGGAAAAAAATACGGGAGAGGGGATGTGGGAAGTCATCCTTCCTAATTCCCAAAAATAGAAGGGTAGTGTTTGTCTTCCCTTCCCTTGTTTGTGTTTTTTTTAATTAGGTAAAATATACGATAATATCAAAAACTATTACAAAATTTTTTTGTTTCATCAAAAACTTAGTTTGTTTTACGATTTTATCACTAACTTTTATTTTTATATAAATTTTGATTTATCTTGGATTTTACCATGAGAAAATCAAGCATGCCTTAATATATAAAATTCAATTATTGACTAAAAAGGTAAAAAAAAAAAAGGGTAATAATATTGAAACATTTCATGTGTTTTTTATTATAGAATTTTAATGGTTAAATTAAGTGAGTTGGAAGTCGAAGTTGGACTGTAGTTATTGATGCTGTTAAGAATCTGTAAAATCGATGAAGGTCGGATGATGACTTTATTGTGAGGTTACTACTACGTGTAAGGTGGATTGCAAGATGATATAATAAGAGGTTCGAACTCTACTACTATAGGAGAAATATTAGACAATATTAAGGCCTTGTTTAGTCTTCTCATAGTAAATCCAAAATTGACCATAAAAAATTACAACTCTAAAGATAGTAATAATATCGTATAGTAAAAAAAGATTTTGACAAAATAAAAACTTAGGACAAAGTTTATGATATTGTCGTATATTTTATCTTTCTATTTTTCTTTCTAGTGTTGTCTTGTTCTTGTTTATCTCGATTCATTAATTGAATTTTTATATAAAAAAATAGTATAAAATATGATAGAAGAAAGCTTGAAATTGTTCCATCATAATTTTGATTGTTCGGTAAAAGGGTGCACTTAGCGAGCTTTTGTTTCATAATAATGCTAGTCCGCAAATAGGACTTAAGTTTAAAAATTCCTTGATTAGTGTAAGAAAACGGCTTTCGATTTCCAAATTTTAAAAATAAAAATTAAAGTGATTGGAAATCGATATTCTAAATGTCGATTTTCATTTTCTAAATTTAAAAATCAGCTTTACAGATGCCGATTTTTTTGAAGGCACAAAATTGGTCTTATAAAGATCAATTTCTTGACATTAGTTAAAGAATTTCGAAAACTTAATATTATATTTGACGAAATAGAAACAAAATTTATGGTAAGCCTGTTTTAAGGTTTGAACCAGGGACCCAAACCCGTGTTCACTCCCAAAAACTCTTTTAAAAAAAAAAAATGACGTTGCTAGTTGACATTTGGGCTCCCAAAACGAATAATTAATATGCGCTGACATCTGAAAAAAATGCAGTTTGAGAAGGAGTAGATGTCCATAAAAGGGTTGAGATGCGACCCCTGATGTTGTTGTACTTGGTCCCCTGATGTTGTACTTGCTCCTTGAATGTCAATGTAGGAGATATTATCATCCTTGATTACCTGTATGTATGTAAGGGTGTGACGTTGCCACAACTGTTACTTCTTTTTTTAAGGTTGCGTCTAGAAAAGTTGGGAAGTAGACCGAGAAAAAAAATGGGTCCAAACAGTCAAAAGGTTTTTTCCAAAATTTTAAAAACGTCGTGTGTTTATATTATCCTTTTTTATTTATGACGAGGTAGAAAAAATATCTAAGAAACATCCGCCTTGTAATCCGTTTGACACGCAAAAAAGAATTTAGAAGAAGATGAATCCCTGACAAACATCATTTCCCCTGTACACAAATCTTATACTCCGTTTGGTTACTAAATAAAGTGAGAATGAAAACAAATATAATAATTTAGAAGGAAATTATTTTCAAAAATAATGTACTTAGAATAAAAGAAAACGAGGGGAATGAATTAGAAAGATAACGGGCATTTCCTAAGAGAAAGCTCGTTCCTTTTTTAAAAATTAAGAAAATAAAAAGAAATAAATAAAATTACGAGGATGAAAAAAAATGAATTTTTTTTAAAATCCTTAAACCCCGTTAATGTATTTGGTTTGTGCATGCAATTTGACGATTAAAGTAATACAAATGTGTCCCTAATATCGATCATAATGACCCATCAAAGAAAATCGTTAATTCAGTTGCACCACAAACCCTCACTTCAAAAAAGTACAAAAACAGAGCAAGAGACCGATTTAACTTAAAGTTTACGGCTCAACAAGAGTTTAATTATTCACGTAATTTTTTTATTCAGAGGAATTAGAGATGAACAAATATCAGTGGATCTGCCCTAGGAAAAAAAAAACATTAGAGAAAAGAATAAAAGAAAGAAAAAAGTTTGCGGATCTAATCTTATTTTGGTATCCATGGATGTCCGCCGCACAAGAAAACAAATCAATAAAATTGAGATTCATGGAACCCCGTGGGCCGCCTAACGATTAGAAAAAGTCATAGGCTTTTTTATCTATATATATATTCGATTCATAGAATGGTGTGAAACAAATATTATCAAGGTAAATTGGATTTAGAGCGAGGGGATGATAATCATACCCAACCGGTTGTTGTCCCTTTTCTGCTTTATTGCCTGAGAGAAACAAACACAACGTTAGGAGGCGACGTGGAAGTAGAACAAGCCACACCCCCCCGTTCATTGAACAGAGGGGTAGTACATATTAAAAACCAAAGGAATGGCATATACCGAAAGGGGATTGTCCCCCGTCCCCTGGGTTCCTCCCAACATCATCACCATCGTCTCCGCCAAAAAACATTACCAGTAAACAAAATAACGTTCTTTCGCTGCAAGCGTGGCAGCACCTCCACATGATTACAAACTCGCGTGCCGATTATGTGCACAGCTTCTTCGTAGATACATTGAAAAAGAGGAATGGCGAAAGCTTAGAAGGCTCTGGCTCAGATATTTTATAGTCATACAAGGAGCACGACATCGAGCAAAGAGGAATATTTAAATCCAGACATAACACAAGCAAAGGGAGACTGGCCTCCCTTTAGCTCGCCAGGTGACTCGGCGAGTTGTTGAACATGCTGTGCCACATGAATGCCCTCGACAGCACCATCTCCAGCTCCAAGTCCGTCCAGTTCTGCGTCGGCAGGTGCTGCAGAAACATCACCATTTCCTGGAAGTCCAGCTTCTGAAGCTCGTCAGGCCACTGTGACAATGTTAAAAGGACGACTCCTATCAATTGCATCGTTCAATGTTCGATATTTAACAGAACGTTACTAGTCCGCGTCAGCTGAGAAAATAAAAAGCAGTGAAAAATCACAGGACAGTCCATGCTGAGGTACCATCGAGTAGTTGCCCGACACATAAATTCTGATGGTATACCCGCATCCACTCACCGTTAGCAGGAAGCTGGCAAAGATGTAGACTAGAAAATCCGGCAGGGCATCTCCCTCTGCTAGGTACGTATCCCACAAGCGATTCACGAGATGAAACGGGATCTGGTGAGATGAGCAGAGAAAAGGATTTCATAAGCTTCGCAGCATATAATCAAAATCATCATGCTTAGACTGGATATACAAAATCAACGCACACCTCGCGTATCAGGAGACAGTTGAACCAACGGAAAGCAAATTGAAGAAATTCGAGGCCTTGCTCCTCAATGTGTCTTGACACAGGTTCTGGAGAGAATTGACAACGAAAAGAAGGGGTCGACAGAGACGGATAAAACCAGCAAGGGTGGACTCAAGATTCCGGCACATGGTTATACAATTCTTCAGATATATCACATGGTTATTTTTGCTTAAGTCTACTTTTGGCAAATGCGTGGTTGTTACTATATCATAATGGAACTATTTCTTAGGCTCAATCTTGATAACGATCTACTGGTAAAAAAAACCAGATCAAACTATAGTTTTGTCAACATCACTACAATCTTACATTAGGGCGAGGATTAGACATTAAACCAATGGAAAAAACCTTTCTAAAGACAATGTAATTTGAAGGAAATACAAAATATGAGAAGACATTAATGGATTGGGACTTACCATCTATACGCCTGACCAGTTCCTTTAGCTTAAAGACAAGTCTTTGAATTCCAGGTTGAGCAAAGGTATAATGATCATGCATTCCATCAAGCAATTTTGTCAGACACCAATAGCAGTCCGCCTCTAGATACGATATCTTTTCAGGAGATAGATCAGAGATTGACCAACTGTCAATGCTTCCTTTCAGGTGTTCAGACAAAAATACCACTAGAAATGGTGTGACAAGATCATTTATTCCTTGAACATATCCACTTGCTGGATGCCTTATAGCCCTGGAAGACACAAGAAAAACCATGAAGGAAGTCTCTTAACACTGAAAAAGATATGATCCCACCAAACAAACAAAGTAGCAGATAATGAAACTTCTGCGGATCAGATTTTTATGAAACACACTGCATAAAAATGCAGCTTCACTTAGTATAAAAAAGAAAAGAAGAAGTGGCATGGCAACAATGACAGCCATGATAACTTTACAGCTAATTCTGTATCTGCTAGATAAGACAGCACAAAGAATAAATAGAACGAATTCTATCACACGAACCATTGCACCATTGATGCTCAGAGTAAACCTAGAGAATACAGCATTATACCTTCATTGTTAGAGGTCAAATAATCTACGTTAAAAGCTTCCAGGCGGATTATCTAGACTAGACACATGAACAAAATTCGAAATCCTTGAAGCGCGCATTAAAACAAAATTCAGAAAATGCAGAGCCAACTTAAAAGTCACCAGTAATCAGAAAATACAATAAAACTTTATTGTCAGAAGAGAAGTGATGAAAGAAAATTCAATCTCCTTATGATTCGCCATGGGTGGGTTGAGTCGAGTGAATCTTTTCCTTCCACACCTTCTCTAGAATTGATAGAACAAAATAATTGGAACAATCTACTAGTAACTCCTAGGGTCCGTCCGAATCCGCCTGGCAAACTTAGCTTACTATCTCATTGTTTAAGTGTTATTTCTATCAATCACTTACATAGAATTGAAGGAACGGTAAACACTTATTGTTACTGGAACATTAAGACTCGATATGTCGAAAATCACCACAATCGCCAAGACAAAAGTCAACAGTTATCTAACCAGGTGTAAAGGATCCGCTCCAAAGACTTCTGAACTTGAGCTTGCTGAAAGAAAGTGACATCAGGAACAGTTCTCGGGCAATCCACAGAAATCTAATGGATGAGAAGAACAACACTTGTCAGAGGCAAGCAGAAGAGAGGACTACAAGAAATGAAAATTCAACAATCTAAAGTCACCAAGGAAATTGGAGACACCTGGCGTAGCATGCCAATCTCTTCATCACTGCGTTCAGTATCCGGAATGTCATAGAACTGCGCGACACAATCAAGATACTCCAACCGTTTCCTCCTCAAAACTCCCTCCCTTCTATCTGAATTAGGTGGTGCATATCCCTGTTGTCAGTTCATATTCAATAACCAAAACGTGAAAGGAATTAAGCCCAATGAGAGCAGTCAAGGGACCGCTCAAAATTGTTTTTTGGTCTAGTACAGGGCATGAATCTACTAATAGAGATGGCAATATTTTCATAGTGGCATCAATCTTACCAGAAGCAATCTCCAAACCATGGGACGCATATAAGGTGGCACACCACTCCATGCTAACTCCCGTAGCCTTTCTATGGGAAGAAAATGCAAGTTAGGACTTCCAAAAGCTTTTTGTCATAGCACATCAAATCAAGGCAGAAGAAAAATAAAACATGGTCCCAAAATTAATCATTAAGATATTCATGGCAGGACAATTATTTATCATTTAGAGGTATAGTGTGGACTACACAAAAGAGTCATTAAGCAAAAACCACACAAACTAACCAAGAACTGTGTTCAAATTTCATGAACTAGAGAAATGGTATCCGGCAGGCTCTTTAATTGATGGAACCAAAACGGACTTTACATCTAATTCAAGGAATGGATTGGACTCTGTAAACAGTAGTCCATGCATGTAATAAAAATCAACAGTAAAGCAGCCACCATACCTAAAGTGACAATTGTTGCTGAAAGTTCTTTAGTGAATTTCATGAGCCTGGCAGAATCGGTTGCTCTAGCCCCAATAGAGGGTTTCTGTGCTTCTTTGGAGGTGCTCTCAGAGTTAAAACTGGCAGATTTAACAATGCTAGAGCTTGTCTGGGCACTTGTTCTGGGCTTATATGAGCCATCAGATTCTTCCTGCGTAAGACAAAAGAGAATAATTCAAAAAAAATAAAGAATGAAGTGCTCGAAATGCAGCTAGCGAGTAACAGTAGCACACCTAATATTAACATTACCTCAATTGACAGGTCGACCCGATCACTGGGACCAGAATCTTTTTCTGAAAGATTTCTCTCATGTCCCGGGGACCGGTCTTGCCAGTTGGAACCTTCAAGGGGATCTGACCTTCTTGTCAATAGCACCTTACCAGGTATACTACGACCTTTGAGTAAACTGTCCACCAGCAACACAAAAATTGACGCATCTATGGACAGAAATCCCCCTCTCATTTTCCAGAAATCAATCAAGTTAATCACTAAAAAGAGAAAGAAAAACATCATAATTCATCTACATTCCTCAGGAAACCGAACTTCGAACTCACTCAAGCAGTCAGTAACAAAACCACAATCCCAGAATCAATTGTCCAGCAGATCCACGCGGCTTGCACCTCATAATAACACCAAGCCAAACGAAAACAACGGATTCGCACAGCGGAACGACTCCATCGATCTCAATGCCGGCCTCCTTTCACCTCCACAACAAGTCCAAATCCATAGCATCGAAAAAAAAAGAAACAGAAATCCGGAATCGAGGGAATTAGGGCCTTATGATACCCCTGGACGCTGCGGAGGGTCTGATTGAATCTCGAATCAGGGGAATCGATCTGAGCTTCCTTCAAGCTGCCGCCGCTGCTACTTCCGCTGTCGGTCTTGCTATCGCTGTTGCTCTTCATCTCCGCCTCGTTTCCTTCCGAGCTCTCATCGATCGATCAATTCCTTCTTCGTCATCTGTAGATCTTCGTCTCCTTCTTTCCTTCGCACAACCGTTGAACAGTCCGTTGAGGTTTTGTTTTGTTTGTTGTTCTTTTCCGAATGTCTGCTCGTCGTTCCTTCGGCGTTTGTCACCCCATGCCCCCCCGCAACTAACTACCAGAAAATTACAAAATTTGTTTTTTAGTTTTATATCCACTTCAGTTTAGTCCGATTTTCATTTTTATGATTTTTGAATTGTCAGGATTTGTTATTCTTGATTTAAATTTAGCGTAAATAATGTGATGTTAAGCTGGATTAAAGGCAACTCCAACTAGAAAAGTCTAATTAAACTAATTCTATAACAAGCAAATGTAATTTAGTACATGATGCTGCTATCTAGTGCTTCTCATCGTCGTAGCCAGCTGCCCTTCCACTACGTCCCACTGTAAATGCCTCTGGTGAAGAACTGTGACTGTTCACGTCGAGGCCCCGATAAGATCGAGCTGCAAAGTACTCGGCCGAAGACTTGGCAGTTGTACTCTTGGCGAGGGAATTTGGAACTGTGTCGTGTAACTGAAGAGCCTTTTGCGTCGTACTTGCCAAGGCGAGGGCTCGGTCGTTTTCATCGTCGGCATCGCCTGGTTAAGCAGCAAACTAATCAGCATCCCGGGGATTAACACATTTTTGAACGAAAATAATACAAGACGTGAGATTTCAGTTCGGGGATGACCCGACGGATGTCGATCTTCTACATATCCGCCCTTCAGGAAGGAAAAGCGAGCCTCTTCTGATTCTGGGTGGTGTTTGACTTCATCTGGCAATGAATTTATCAAATCTCGGAACTCCATCACATACTCTCCAGTCCACTCACTTCCCCTGGTGAGAGAAGAGATGTAGCCACTCAATCTTCCATCAAGTTCCCAACGACAAGCAGATATTCACTTTCAGGGTTCTAATGACACTATTATAAAAGACAATGTGTAAAATAGCCGAAATTGAAACCAAGTATTGCATACATTTGAAAGAGTACCTCGTAAAAGCAAGCATAGCTTCAAATGGTGTAATGACAGGAGCCAAGAACTCTTTGCTATCCAGGAGGGCTGTCTGAGCACAGGACACATAGATGAAGACATCGCACTGCCAATGCACAGTCAGTAATGACTTACTATATATCTATATATTATTTATGTGTGACATCCTCGGATGATTTGTTTCATAGACAGCTTCTACCTCAGGAAAGTTTGCAAGCTTTGCAGCATTTGGTCTTCCCATTGCAAGTGTGTAAACCTTTTTCCCAGCTCTTCTGACCAACTCCTTCATCTGATTTATCATATGAAGGTATCCCGCTGCTCAAAAGAACAGTGAGTTTAGGTCTTATCTTCTGCTATGAAAATATCAAAACACCTACATTGCTAAGAGAAGCTTTTGTGATCGGACCATTGTTTTTATAATCCTCCCTCTTTAAAAGTTTAAATACATTGGGTTTCAATTGGATAGAAATATCATAGATGAGAAAGTTAACCAAAAGTGAGTCAAGAGACTCAAGACATCCCGTGCATACATACCTACACCTAGTGTACCCACCAAAATCCCAACAATGTTAGCATCCTTAGCCTTCTCAACTAAAAAGTACCTGCAAAGAGACTAAAACCTGTTTAGAGAAGTTTTGCTAGGACAAAAAATTATAGATATCATTGGTTCCAATCCTTATCAGAATAGCAGCATCAAAATTGAATATTACATACCTACGCTTTAGAATTCTCCTCTGTTGTGAGAAATCTGAGACCACACAATCTTCTGTTGCATCATATCTGACTGAAAATGCAGAAAGTAAATTTACAAAATGAGCATAGTAGATTATAGGAGAACTGACAAAAGAATCATGGCGAAAGCACTTCTTTTTTCTGCTTAGTCAAATTCAAAGCCAGGTTATGCGACTTAGAGCATATATGTGACAAGATAAATGGATCAAATTACACAACTTAGTCCACATAGGATACCATACCACCATGTTTTGAAAGGTCCAAAAGTGTATGCAGAAGCTTAATCAAGCAAATAACCAATGAAAAAGCACATATCCTCGAAAAAATGTCCCAGTAATTAAGAAACAGTTGAAGCTTACATTGCTACCAAGACAGCATATGCCCATAAGACAACTATTGCAGATAAGCTAAAGGAGCCTAGAGTCGGCAATGCCTAATGCATCAAATTTCAGATCATTTAAGGACAAAAGAACTTTCAGGGATATATTGCCATCTTCAGAATGAAGGAAATGCTAATATTAACATAATTTACCAATATCACAGCCGTTGAATGTCAGAACCACATTTTGAAATGCAGCATTTGATGAACCAATCCAATAAAGCAAATAATCCTCCATCTTTTGTCCTTCAGGCAAAGTCCAGACTAAGCCTCCAATGATGTACCGGTTCCCCATTTTTGTTCTAATGTCACCATCACCAGTGGTGCCACCAGCCACATCTACGGTTTCTAAAGGGTCTAATGAAGAACACAGGAAGTGGGAAAATTTGGCCATTGATCCTGAGGTTGCTCTTTCAACATCAGTCATCGCATAAGCATACTCTAGCCCATAAAGTACCTGAAATGAAGGATCAAGTTTTCATAGTGATAAAGAGAAGCTTATTAAAGAAATGCCAATCTGCTTGTTTCTATGAAAGTTCAAATGCAACTCTGAGAAGCTGGACGGTACAACTTTCTGCTCCCGCCGCAAAAGGACATTGTTAGAGCTATTGCCATCTCATCAAACTAAAGATGCTAAAGAGAAAGGAAAAAAAAGTGCAGTAAACATGCTCTATTGCAAAGCATAATTCTCAACTCAATATCTTCATAATAAAGCAGCTTACTTCAAGGTCAACTAATTCAACTACTAAATTGTTATTGATGATAAAAAAGGGAATAAAAAACAACATGTTTCACAAATTCTTACAGACAAATTATCATCAGTTCCCATGTTCCAAACCCATACAAGACTTCCAAACTCATTGGGGTGGTAGATGGCAGGACCAGAAAATTTTCCTCACCAAAACAGGCTTCTCGGAGGAGGCAGCACAACTCAGGAGACTGTTGGCACAATTGGCCTTATTTAGAGGAGCCTTCCCTAAAACGAAATATGCTGGAAGAGTTGCCGGTCTTCATTCACAACAAGAAACAAAACTTATATTAAGAGCACAGCGCATCAAATTTAGTCTGCTTAGGTATACTTGGATCATGCATGCTATCGATAAATCCAAAGAGCTTCTTCCATCACTGAGAAACGAAACTCTGCAGATCATTGCCAGTGTGGACCAATCACATACTTCTGGAAGCAATGAAGACAGAAACAAACCAAAGAAACTCACGGACTAAGACAGGTATGCCCATAATGCACGACGCAGTCCGCGCAGACATGTTGAGCCGCGACTTCATCAATACAGCAACTTCCGTAAGTCGTGTCAGCCATGATAAACAGCTTAACATCATCTCCACCTCCACGGCCGTGGGCACATCCGGAGGAGCTAAGCCTGCGGCGCAGAGACCTCACCACTCCGACGGCATCCTTGAGGAGCTCATCCGGAAACTACTCGGATAAAAACAGAAACTGACACAACATCCTCCAAAAATCGAGAGAATCCCTCGTAGGACACGACCCGTACCTGCAAGGCCACCTTCCAGAAACCCCTTCCCCTGATGAAATCCACCGTTCGTTCGACGTCGTACGACTCCTCCAAGTCCATATGCCCCACGATGAACGCCCGAACCGAAGGGTCGACCTGGCGGCAAATGAAAGGAGATGAAGAAACCCTACAACGGCCGAATTGTTGTCGCGCGACGCCGTCTCGGCTTTGTTTTCAGACACTTCGACGGCTCGGCAAGGCGCGAGCGACAAAGAATTGACTTTTTATGCCGTGCTTGGTTTTGGTTAAGTAGGCGAAGAGGTTAAATGAAAGGATTAGGATATCTCCATTTTAAGAATATGACTACTCCTCTTTTAATTCGATATATCGTTTTTAATTTTAATAGTATAAAATTACTTTAATTGTAATATATATTTGTTATATAATATCATGACTTCCTAATTTTATGAATTAACATTTAAGGATTATAATTTAATAATTAATATTTTATTTACATTTGTATTTAGGATTTAACGTTTAGATGCAATATTTAACATCTAGGATTTAACTTTTGAGATTTATGGTTTAAGATTTAAGTTTTAACTTTTAGGACTTAGGGATTAACTTTTCGATTTTAAAGTTTAATTTTAGGGTTTTTTTAGTTTATGGTTTAATAATTAAGGTTTAAATTTTAGGATTTTTTAGTTTATGGTTTAATAATTAAGGTTTAAATTTTAGGGTTTAACATTCGGGTTTAATGTTATGGATTTATAATTTAGTTTTTATTGTTATTAATTAAATATAATGTTTTAAAAATATTAAATGCCCTTATTATAATTAAAATAATATAAAAAAATAATGAAAGAGGTTTGTACCAAAATCCTCCGTTTATCGCCCTTAGAAGACTTCCAACACTTCTTAACAAAAGAGTTGGGTAAAAGATAATGGGCTAAACTTTCACGTTACTTGCAAGTTCAAACATTCAACTACAAAACAGAGGTTTGTATGGAAATACGGTTAGTTTTAAAAAAAATTTACGAAATACGGTCATAGTTTCGTAAAATACGGTTTTACCGTCAGAAACGTGCCCCTTAACTTACAAAAAGGGTACGGTTTCAAAACGCGCCATCGGTGTATAATAGGGAGGGGCGGGTTATGCGGGGTGATCCGATGGGCATGAGGACGCGTTTCCAAAATCCACCCCTGAACACTTATGGAAAAAAAGACATCTGCAAGAGGGGCGTGCTCATAACTCAACAAGGGACGAGTTTTGACAACCCGCCCCTCCAACACTTGGCAAATTTCGCCAAGGGGAACGGAGAGTTCGGCGTCTGACAACCCGCCCCTTCCTTAATCCCAAAACCTGCCCCTCAAGTAAATCAATAAGGGCCGGGTTTGGCTTAAGTCGGGTTGTCCCCCTCGAATTCACTTTTCCAAACCCTAACTCCGCCCCGACCCTCAAACGCCTGACCCTACTCCTCCGATGCCTACTCCCCTGTACTCCTCCGATGCCCTCACATCCTCCGTCGTTCGTCCTCCGGCCTCACGTCCTCACCCCCTCCGACCTCACATCCTCCGACACCCTCCGACTGCCCTTTACCGCCGACGGTTTCCTCGTCTCGGTAATTAATTTACGTTTATGTCATGAAATTAGGTGTAGTTTATAGGTTTTAGTTAAAGTTTAGGGTTTTAGTTGGAATTATGTTGTAGTTGAAATTATGTTTTAATTGGAATTAGGTTTTAGTTAGATTTAGGTTTGATTTGAAATTTTGGGTTTAGTTGGAATTTTTACGTTTTAGTTGAAATTACGTTGTATTCATATATATTTAGTTACCATTAATGGTTTGTTGTTTGAATTTTTGTAGGTATTTTTAAGTTCGAAGAAGAAGTTATTCACTAAATCGTAAGTATTATCTTACGTTCAAATGTCGCACGTTCATTTGTTGTTGTATGGAAATGGGAGAGTTATCAATAGTAGTGAAAGAGTATGTTATAATATGGGTCCAGTGAAATGTATAAAAGTGCCTTTTGATGTCGATTATGTGAACTTTGAAAGGTTTATTGCTCAAGCAATGAGATTAAACGAAGTTAGTAGGTTGAAAATATCATAGATATCCCGTTCCTTCGTATGGTTCTTCTGGCATTATCTTTGTGCTAGTACCTATTGGTGATGATGAGGACATGAGATTGTTGTGCGAGTTTGCTATGTCAAATGGCGATCGCATTCAAGAAGTGTATGTGATATCAGTTTCTGATAATTCTGGAAATGAATGGAAGCCTGCAAATTCAAGAAGTAAGCGTGATAGTGACATGCAGGTCGTAGGAGTGAATGTGAATGAGGAATTAAATATCGTGCAATAGATAATGGAAAATTTTGAAGTTAGTAGAAATATTCGTCAATTGGTATCGGTGAATGAAGGGTGTAACGGTTATGGTGGTAATGTAGGTAATGAAGAGGATGGTGGTAATGGGGAGGAAGGTGATCCTTTTGAAGATTTAGAACGTGATTTGGGCGATGAATGAGGTGTAAACGAAAATATGTATCGGCGATATGAGAATCATATCGTTGATTCAATAGTGAATTCCGATAATGACGTCAATACTGATGATGAAATGTTCAACGTTGTTGATTTGGGGAACGATGAAAATGTTAATAATGTAGGAGTTAATGAGGCTGGTTTTTCTAAGAAGAAATGATTGGAGAAACCTCTACCATTCTATCTAGACAGTGGGATACTGGGAAGGTGATTTCCGAGGATGATGAGGACGAACGATCCAGACGCTTCGTAAAGGGATGCGATTCAAACATAAGAATTATCTTATTCATACGGTGAACACTTTCCATATCAAGACTCATTATAATTACGAAATTATGGAGTCAGATAAGGTCAGGTGGTCCGTGTTTTGTTCTGAGTTTGGATTACTACTTGTGTAAAGCGGAAAATCACCAAGTGTTGGAGGGGGCGAGTCTTTAGTGTTTCTTCAAGGGGCGGGTTTTGAAAACCCACCCCTTGTGTTTTCCCCGGAGGGGCGGGTTTCTGCCCCTGCATGAGGGTGCGTTTTGAAACCGCGCCCCTTTACCGTATTTTACGAAACTAGAATAGTATTTCACAAATTTTTTTTTTAAAACTAACCGTATTTCCGTATAAAACTCCTACAAGATATATTCTCCATAATAAGTTATTCAAGTGTGCTGTTTCGTTTATAGCCTGGATAAGATGCAGGCAAACTGAGGACAGAAGGAAATATCGCTCATGATACTAAAAGAGAGACTGCAATGGAGGGAGTGCAGTTGCTAATGTTGCAGAACCTAAGGGCGCACACTGCTCTCGCTTCGAGAAAAATCTAATGCACTCCATTACCGTTTTCAGGATCGGCCCCTCTGTAACTCTATCGACTACCCACAGAAAAGGAGACATGATCCTCGACAAAGTAACAGAAGTTTTTGTATTAGGAACCAACATAAGCATTGTAGTGGGCTTTAGCCTTAACCAACATCAATCTCCCGACGTAACTGCTACACGAGGTCTCACACTGTATCTTGCTCCTCATCTTCTCCGTGCAGCACTCCGATACAGCCAGATCTTAGACGCTTTGGAATCATTTCAGGAGTGCCTACACTCAGCTTAATTTTAAAGGAGCATGCCGTTTCGTCAATCCAATAGCTTAAGGACTGCATCAAAGCTGAGCGCCTCGCCAGGCTCAAAACTAGCTTCTAAATCCTCAAAGCTCTGCTCGACCTTCAGATTTCGACTTACTTTTAGTTGTTTCTGCATAAAAACGGGGCACCAGTGAACTTAAGATATATCAGTTTGATCCACATGTGGTGAATCTATATGCACCAGTTTCCAAATGTAAAAAGTCAATCCATGAAAGAACAAAGAAACATTAAATGATGTTATCGGTTCACATTTTGAACTGAATGGAGGTCTGTAGAAACTGGGTATCAATAATTACCTTATCTATGTACTCAGCAACAGTGGAATCAATTATTCTCTTGATAACATCCTTGTATACTCGGGAAGGTCCAAGGATTTCTAGTAGAATATGTCTGGGTATCTGCGTCAAAATGAAGAGGAGTGCCCTCACTTCCCAAGTTCAAATGGAGACACTTGATCTTAAATATGGACCTTCGAGACGTTAGTGACAGAACCAATAAAGAATGAAGGGGACCGGTATACATGCATGGAAAAAAGATGAACAAGTCTGATGAATATGCCACAGACGTTTATCTTTGTGAAAATAGACAATAGCTTAAAAGGACACTAGCATGCAATTCCAGCACTAGGAATTTAAAAAATTATATAGATTATCTCGCATAGGGTTGATATACTTCTCTAGACATTCGATTTGAAGAAGTTCCGAGGAAGCTGAATCCAATTGTATAAGAATTATGTTCTTTAATTATGCGGATACCAACTGAAAATATCAGTCAATGATGATTATTGAAAGCAATATATGATGCTGCTACATGAAAGTATAAAGATCACCGCATTCCAATAATCAGTGGTTAAAGACAAAAGAAAGAAAAATACAGCTCAGAAAAGATCAACAAACGTACATTAGGTGTCTTCCCTGGCAGTGTCGAATTGGTTTTGAAGATGACCAAAGAACCAAGTATACGAGTAAGCAATATAAGGAATGTTAAGAAAATCGAGAACAAACCATCTCTGAACAAAAGCACGTGAACATCATTCAAATGACAATGGAATGTTAATATTTGAGAAAAATATACCAGCACAAACCCACATATATGATACGATGTGGTTATGTGGGCTAAAATTTAGGTGGGTCAAAGAGAAAGGTAATGCAGGAGAAATCATCAATTGAAGCTTTCAAAATATGAACTTTAAATGTTACATTACTTTCAAATAAAAGAGAAAAGGCTTTGCGTTGCAGATATATTGAAGTTATTGGAAATGCATGTTTCCATGATTTGATAAATCACCCATGGAAATTTATACAACTTGAACACTTCCCATCAACAATTTCTCCAAACTCAAAAGTGCCCTTGGGAGAATGCAGACAAAATGAAATGGGAATGGACCCCGCTAGGACATTAGACATATTAATTTGAGATTGTAAACTAAGGATCGGCCCCTCTATAACTCTATCGACTACCCACAGAAAAGGAGACATAATCCTCGACAAAGTAACAGAAGTTTTTGTATTAGGAACCAACATATGCATTGCAGTGAAAATTTTGAGCTTGATCTCACCTCCTTTTTCTCTTCGAAAGCCAGGAATCGGCTGAGCAGCTGCAACCATTCTGTCAAACACTTCGTTGAAGATGGCTTCAGTTTTCCCTCTAGAAACCTCAATACCTATCTGGTAACAAAATTCATGAAAGACTGATCACCAGTAGAATAAGCAGAAAATGATGCCACTGGTTTTTGGAATGAAACTAACAAGCCAAGGACATTGAGAACAATACACTATATTTGTGGTCTTTTTTTAGGGGAAAAGCACCATTTGTTTCCTTATTTCCCCGACTCAGCATTTTCCCCAACCCAAAGTCCCCAAAAAGGGAGCATTTCTTCAATTGCCAGTGACTCTGAAAATACAGACTTTGACTAATAGGAAAAGTCGCAACGAAAATGAATGGTACCTTCAGCTCTCCGTCCTCATTGTTACACGTACTAACAATATCAAAGCCCTCGAACTGTGAAGAGGTGACCTCAGTATCATCAACCCCTATACAGTACAGAGGGGTGAGAAAACCAATACATAGAGCCACCACAAAGTTACAGGTCAAAGGGGCATCCTACCTGAATGCGTCTCACAGGCAACTTGACGGCTAGCGTTAGTTACTCTGTGAGAGAAAATGGCGCCTCAGAGTGGCAAAACAAACTAGGTAAAAAATAAATGGCCGCTAAACATGTCCTGAAAGAACCTCATCCATCTTAAAACAATCTTCCTTGGGAGTATGGACTACTGCAACTTGTAACTCGAATTTTGAATGTATCATTAACATTTGCTAAACGTGTAAGTATAAAAGATAAACGATGAGATTGATTGGAGAAACCGAAAGGTGACAACTAAACCCTTCCCACGGAAAGCAAAAACTCCTTGTAAAAGAAAAATATAGACAAAAATCTCAGCCGATAAAGTTTGACAGACATACCTTCTGCCATATCCCCAGGCACGACCAGGGGTGTAGCGACTGACGCCGAGGCGAAAACTCGCCAGTTCGGCACAAGAGCCCTGGGAAACCGAACTCACGCTTCTAAGGGAAGCATTCATGCTCTGTAACAACAACAGAAACATCTACTACTATTACTAGTTCAACCTATCGGTGGAGATAAAACACTTCAGAGGAGGGTGTTCGAACAACGCCGAAGAGAGCGCTTAGGAGCCAGAGAATTGAGGTTGCATTACCTTCGGGAAGATAGAGGGATGCACAGGTTTCGGAGGGGGAAGAAGGCGAAGGAAGAGAGGATTCCAGACCGACGTTTCCATGGCACTCCTCCAATTCTGCCGTTGGCAGTAGTAGAAGAAGAAAGAGCAGAAAGGGACGAGGAAGATGGGAAGGGGTAGAGCCAAAATCCCTCGGACTCCTACACTGTTGGACGTCCAATTGATGCCGGAGGTGGAGCGGCAAAGGTTGGATCCTTTCTGCAGTAGATTGTGAACAGATCAATTTTCCGAATCGGGAACCCTAATTGATATGGGTTTTGTTGAAAAATGACATCTCCCGTTGGGTTACGACATCTCGAACGACCCTTCATCCCCTTATCATTAGGGGACATCGGTTTTTCCATCTCGCACTGAAGGTTGACTCCAATCGACAAAAACAGGAGCAGCAAGCGTGTTACTCAATGTTTCCCTCAGTTCACTTAACGCTCCTCATGCCATAACCCAACGGGAGATAAACATAGGATAGCAGGACCTTTCACCATGCACGCCGAACCGAACACTTGAAATATTCCCCTCTTCCTTGCAAGGAAACCGCAGGAAAATACCTCACATAACTACACGAACAAAAACAGGGTATTGCCGACAGAACCCCAATCCCTCACTCAGCTAATTACAGCAAGAATACCACTAACCCACCATTTCAATCACAATTATATAATTTATGCAGGCGACACAGCCAGTACCTCCACCCGAGATCTCAAAACGAAAAGAACAAACAACCAGCTGCGCCTGCGGCACAATCAGAATCGACCCAAAATAACAACAGAGAGAGATAATGAACAACGGGGAAAGAGGACAGGGGGTGGGAAGAAAACGCCAGGGGCAGCCACTCACCCCAAGCAATTGAACTGAAGACCTCCTTAGAGCAAGTGGCTGTATTATTAAGGGGGGGAGGGAACGGGGTAGCGCCCAAAGCCCTCGGGAATGCGACACCGTTTGACGTCCAATTGTGGCCGGGGTGGAGCGGCAAAGGTTGGAGCTTTCTGCAGTGGGTTGTGAACAGGTTAATTTTCTGAATCGGGAAACTCTAATCGACCAGTAGCAAACTCATTATTATTATAATTATTAGTTATTTTTCGAGGAAACGAAATTTCAAAAGCTCCCCTCCATGGGTTTTGTTGAAAAAATGACGTCTCGGAGTAGAGAAAAAAACAAACTAGAAAAAATGAATCCATTCAGTTTGTGATAAAAGGAAAAAAAACATGAGAGAGGGGAAGTCATCCTTCCTAATTCCCAATAAAGATACGATAATATCAAAAACAATTACGAAATTTTTTTACTTAGTCAAAAACTTAGTTTCTTTTACGATTTTGTCACTAACTTTTGTTTTTATATAAATTTTGATCGATCTTGGATTTTATCCTGAGAAAACCAAACATGCATTAATATATAAATTTCAATTATTGACTAAAAAAGTAAAAAAAAAAGGTAATAATATTGAAACATTTCATGTGTTTTTTATTATAGAATTTTAATGGTTAAATTAATTTAGTTGGAAGTCGAAGTTGGACTGTAGTCATTGATGCTGTTAAGAATCTGTAAAATCGATGAAGGCCGGATGGTGACTTTATTATGGGGTTACTACTACGTGTAAGATGGATTGCAAGATGATGCAATGAGAGGTTGAAACTCAACTATAGGAGAAATATTAGACAATATTAAGGCCTTGTTTGGTTCTCACAGTAAAATCCAATATTGGCCACAAAAAATTGCAACTCTAAAGATAGTGAAAATATCGTATAATAAAAAAAGATTTTGACAAAATAGAAACTTAGGGCATAATTTATGATATTATCGTATATTTTGTCTTTCTATTTTTCTTTCTAATGTTGTCTTGTTCTTGTTTATCTCGGTTCATTAATCAAATTTTTATATAAAAAATAGTATAAAATATGATAGAAGAAAGCTTGGAATTGTTCCATCATAATTCTGATTGTTCGGTAAAAAGGTGCACTTAGCCGAGCTTTTGTTTCATAATGCTAGTCCGCAAAATAATTTGCGGACTAGGGTCTTAAGTTTGAAAATTTCTTGATTAGTATAAGAAAACGGCTTTCGATTTCCAAATTTAAAAAATGAAATTTAAAGTGATTGGAAATCGATGTTTTAAATATCGATTTTCATTTTCTAATTAGAAATCAGCTTTACATAGGTCAATTTCCTTAAAGGCACAAAATCGGTTTCATTTTCTAAATTTAGAAATCAGCTTTACATTGCCTAGAAAAGGCCTGGGCCAATGGTTTATATATGGTTGGGACCCTTCACAATTGCTAGCTTTTAGATGAATAGGGATCCCGACACGATTTCTAACGTGCAAGCTAGCAATTGTGAAGGTCCCAACCATATATAAACCCTTGGCTCAGGCCTCTCCTACATTGTTGGACGTCCAATTGATGCCGGAGGTGGAGTGGAAAAGGTTGGATCCTTTCTTCAGTAGATTATGAACAAATCAATTTTCCGAATCGGGAACCCTAATCGATATGGGTTTTGTTGAAAAATGACATCTCGGAGTTTAAAAAAAAAACAAACAAGCAATTGGGAGGACACGTTCAACAAACGATCATCAGTATAGTTTAATTACGCAAGTGAAAAAATCTCTGAATCGTAACTAAAAACAAAGATTTGGATGCGAAGGCCCTAATATACAACACTAAAGAAAGGTACAACCCCTCTCTCACTCGCCAGATTTTACGCAAGGTTTCAAAATTCCAAAGCCGAAGCTGGAAGGAATTGTAGCTCCCCACCCTGAAGTCATCGATTGAGCAGCATGAGCGGGCAACATCTAGCCATTAATTGGTACTGAAGATTCAATCAAACAGGAAGCCAACAAATCAGTCGAGGAGAGCCAATTACTTTGCTCACGTTGTAAGACCGTCGGAAGAACAGGCGCATGGGTTCACCCGGCGTGGAAAGATGAACCAATAAAAGTCGGGTAAGGCAAAAACGTCTAGGGAGCTTGCTTCTTTGTGATGTCGTGGAGCACACAAACATCCGCAGCCGTCTTCATCTGGAGATAAGAGATGAAAAGGTCAGGCCAGTCTGTGGTAACAAGTATTCGTGGCTGCTACATCCATCCATGGATAAAAGCAGCCACATCTTTCTTTCGCAAAAGAAAAGAGAAAGCTGACTAAGAAAAATAGTTTATACTGCCTATAATGTTAATAAGTTGAGTGTGATGTTAAGGTAAACACTTAACACCGGTTCATGAATTTATAGGAAATGGAAAAAACTAGAAAATATTGCATTGCCCGAGGCACAAGATGTCCAATTCTTTAAAGTTAAAAGTAGGTGAGTAAAGGTCAACAGTTACATTGGCTAACAAACCTATTTACAACCAAGTGACAGTTACCTGAATAACATTGACAGCCTGTATGATGGTCCATCCAAATATACTTAAAGCCAGTAGAAGCACGAGAAATGGGCTTTCTCTGACAGACTTGAACAATACCTAAAAGGTCAAAACAAGGGGCAGGAAAATGATACGCATGTTAAAAAAAGAAGAAGATAAACCGGAGCCTCCTCGCAAGATGGCAAGTTAAAGCGGTATGCATACATCAGACAACTTTTCTATCGGTTTCTAAGCGAGTAGAAATAACGTGATGTAAAGGACATGTATCAATTTGAATAGCTCGTATGAGAAACACCAAAACAGGATACAAGGCCTGAAGGAAGTTGAGGTTTGGCTTAAAAACTCATCAGGTTGACAGAGAAGACGATGAATGCAGAAAGACAATAAAACAGAAGAAAACCAGAGGGAAGAGGGAAGAAGGAAGAATAGAAGCTAAGAGAGGAGGAAAATATTTTTCATTCCATAAAACGATTCTGTACAGACTCCCCTTGTATTTATAATCATTTCACCCTTCTAACAGATTTCTAATTTAACAAACTTCCGTTGAGCACCGATCACGGTTCTTGTTTCTCTCACTCTGCACCTTGGGATCTGCAACAATAACAACTTCAGAGAGGAGGGTGAGCTGTTACGGACACCAACTTCTAGACTTGCTTTTCTCTTTCGCTGGGTTTATTCTTATCAGCAGCCCACAACCCTTCAGCAAACTAGGCCTGGACTGGACTTTAACATTTCTCAGTTCAGCAATTCTCCGCAAGCCCAACATGCAGCCTTCTGTTCAACACTCCTCCGCAAAACCAACTCTTCTTCCTCTTTCTCACATAGTCCATCATCCTGTTCAACACTCCTCCGTGAGGCTGACCTCTCTACCCCATCTACACCAGTCTTTGACTTGCCACCGAACTGCAGAAACCCTGTTTCATCTACCTGTGCATCTTGTGCAGAGACACTCGCAACAGGCTTTAGATGCACTGTCATAAGACCCCATATATTAAGAAAACGTTGGACAGGTATCACTTTTGTCAGGGGTTCCGCGAGCTGATCCTCTGAGCTAACATAAGAATCTGCAGTAATCCTACTGCCACTTTCTCTCGAACAAAATGGAAATCTATCTCAACATGTTTTGTTCGTGCATGCAAAACTGGATTGGCAGTAAGATGTATGGTGCTCAGATTATCACAGTAGAGGACGGGAGGATTAGATTCAGTCTGTGCATGCATTTCTCGTACCAGGCTTTGTATCCAGAGAATTTCTGCCACTCCATCTGTAAGTGCACGAAACTCAGCCTCCGTATTGGATCTAGACACCACTTTCTGCTTATTTAAGGTCCAAGAGATAAGATTTGGACCAAGAAACGAACAATATCTACTGGTGCTCTTCCTATCGTCAGGACAATTCGCCCAATCCGCATCCGTGAAACAAGAGATCTCAAAAGAACTTGCAGTTGAGACAGTGATTCCATGTGAGAGAGTCCCTTTGAGATAACGCAGAATACGTTTAACAGCATTCATATGAGATGAGGTAGGTTGATGCAGAAACTGACAAGCTTTGTTGACAGCAAAACATATGTCGGGTCTCGTATTTGTGCAATACTGCAGCGCCCCGACCAGGCTTCGATACTCTGTAGGGTCCTGTAATACTTCTCCATCATATTGGGACAGGATTCCAGCAGTAGAGACCGGAGTTGCAACTGGCTTACATTCTGTCATGCCCGCTCTGTGAAGAAGATCAGTTATATACTTTTCCTGGCGCAGATGGAGTACTCCATGCCTCCTTACTACTTCAAAACCAAGGAAATACGAGAGGTCCCCGGGATCTTTCAAAGCAAATCTGTTGTTCAGTTGGGGAAGGAGGGTAGCAATTCCAGCCGTGTTAGATCCTGTTACGATAATGTCATCAACGTAAACCAGAATAATAATAGAGCCTGTCGAGCTGTGTTGATAAAACAGAGAGGCATCCGCCTTTGAATTGATAAAACCCCACTCTGTTAGGCAAGAACTCAGCTTGTTATACCACTCCCTGGGGCTCTGCCGTAATCCATACAAAGTTTTTTGCAACTTACAGACATGAGTGGGCTTATCCGAATCCTCAAAACCAGGCAGTTGTGACATGTAGACAGTTTCTGTATACCATGAGTTAGTAAGTACTTGTGCAGAGTACGAAATTCTTCTCCCCAGTCCGATCGGACAGTAGAGATGGATGAGCCAAAGAAATTGGAGACAAGTGCGTGAAACTGTTTAAAGGCCTGGAGGGCTTGAGTCTTATCCTGAAGAAAGTATATTCAGGTATATCGGGTTGCATCATCGACAAGAAGCATGAAATACCGGTCTCCAGTCACCGACTGAACTGGTGCAGGACCCCAGAGGTCAGTGTGGATCAGTTGAAAAGGCTTAAGAGCTTGTGAAAAGGATTGTTGACCGGGTAATCGGTGATGTTTACTAACAACGCAGGTTTGACAAATAGAAACTGATGAGGATGCAGTAGGAGAACGACAGAGTATTGGAATTTTAGATAAAATGTCAGAACAGGGATGTCCTAAACGAAGATGCCAGGTGTTTCTGTCTACTGCAGAATGCTGAAGTGTTGAAAATACTGAAGGCAGCAGGAAATCTGAAGTTGAAGGTGGAGATGATCCCGAAGCTTGTCTATGTATTGGGTGTGGAGAACTGGTTGTGGGAAGTTTGATGAAAGGGTGGTGGTGAGCTTTGTATATTAGAGTAGGCTATAACAGGTGGTTTAGAGAATGACTGTTGCGAATGCTGTGCCCTCACATCACCGGCACGGACAGAGGTTGTTAGCTGTATCTGGGGAATGAAGCTTTCCAGTCCCTGTCTCCTGTCCAGACGCATTTCAAAGCTTAGAAGTAGGTTCTGCACTTCGTCGAGGGTGATCTGGTCTGATCTGCTGTATATCACAGTAACGACTGCATCAAATTCGGCCGGGAGACCTTCTAGCATGTACCAGATGTAATCTCGTTGTCTTACTGGTTCACCCACCGCAGCCAACTGATTTGCTAGAGACTTCAGCGTATTAAGATAAACTTGCATTGTCCGGCCTTCCTTTTTCAACTGATGCATCTGGTTTCGAAGGTTGATAACTCGGGTAGTTGATGGTGACTCGTATCTGGTCCTTAAAGTCTCCCAGACCTCATGCGATGTTAAACAGCAGACCACCTGGCTTAATATCTCAGATGATAGTGAGGAGAATAATAAGCTCATTACAACTTTATCGCTGCGTTGCCATATTTTATATTCTGGATTCGGTTCTGTCTCACTATCATTCAAGAACTTCGATGGAGGGACTGAATACCCGAAAATAAAGTCTTCTAACCCACTAGCTGTTATAGCGGCAAGTACCTGTCCCTTCCATACATGATAGTTGCGTTCGTCTAGCTTCATCATGGCCGCAAAAATTCCAGGTGGTATCTGAACTCCAGGCATATTGTGACCAAGACTGCTTCCTGACACTCCTGAGCTTGGATTCTGAAGCTGGTCTGGAAGGAAAGGTGAATTACCCAGATTCTGCTGGCGGCTGTCCATCTGCGGTGCTTGTTGTTTGAGCGTGGTTAAGCTTTAAAGCTCTGATACCATGAAGGAAGTTGAGGTTTGGCTTAAAAACTCATCAGGTTGACAAAGAAGACGATGAATGCAGAAAGACAGTAAAACAAGAAGAAAACCAGAGGGAAGAGGGAAGAAGGAAGAATAGAAGCTAAGAGTGGAGGAAAATATTTTTCATTCCATAAAACGATTATGTACAGACTCCCCTTGTATTTATAATCATTTCACCCTTCTAACATATTTCTAATTTAACAAACTTCTGTTGAGCACCGATCACGGTTCTTGTTTCTCGCACTCTGCACCTTGGGATCTGCAACAATAACAACTTCAGAGAGGAGGGTGAGCTGTTACGGACACTAACTTCTAGACTTGCTTTTCTCTTTCGCTGGGTTTATTCTTATCAGCAGCCCACACACCTTCAGCAAACTAGGCCTGGACTGGACTTTAACATTTCTCAGTTCAGCAATTCTCCGCAAGCCCAACATGCAGCCTTCTGTTCAACAAGGCCGAACTAATATATCAATTTCAGTACCAAGTACAAGAAACACCGACAAGAGATGCTTAGCAAAAGCATAAGACCTCACAAGCTACACAACAGAAGGCCATAAACATCCTGTTCCCATAATAAGCTCTCAAAAGCCAGTTGGTACTATCCTTCACATCTTTATGGCTAACTTTTCCCGACAAAAAAGTACTGCAGATTCAAAATAGTAATAGTAGTAAGCATCCAGCAGACAGCTGAACAATCAAATGCCAGAAACCATGTCCAAGGAAATAGAGTGACAAAGGAGATAAATACATGCTAGCAGACATCACAGACATGTACGAGTATATTTATTACATGTATTCATAGATGAAACTTACCTGTACATTTGCAGCCAATGGCTGGCAATATCCAGTGCAAGCAGTAACAAGGAGGTCAAGCCAGGCCTATAAATACCAATTACTCTACAGATTAGTCAAATAAGGAGACTAAATAACTTAAAGAGAAACTTGTGACAGGGAAGTTGATTTACCTATATACCTGGGAAAGTACTACCAGCAAACAGGCCGTGCTTATTCTGGAATGTCAAATAATCTATTCATCAAATATCCATGGCCGACACAAAAGGAACAAAATTATAAGGTCAACTTGCAACAGAATGAAAATATCTTATACAAATTAGGTAGAGGAGCACTCATTTTTTCCACCCAAACAGTTGAGACTAAAGAAATAAAACTCACCTATCCGTCACCATATCTAGGATGGCTCCAAAAGTTGAAAGTAGACAAAGAAAAGGGGCAAAAAAGGAATCAGAGACGATAACCACAAATGTATTGAATCAACAAAAAAATAATTATTGCCTAAGGAAAAAGCCTCGTGAACAACAGAGATTGATGTAAATGGATGAAGCTGTAATAGCGTAATGTGGGACAGGTAGTAGCTGAGAACATCTCGTATTAACTGAATAAAAAAAAAAAGCAACCTAATCCATGTATTTAAGCCAGCCCAATTTATTTACATCTACACTGAAATAGATTCACTGATCATTCCCGAGACATATGGCACAGCAATATCCCAAAGAATGACATAAATTTAAAAACCTTAAGCATGAAACCTATTGTCCTTACTACTTACCTTGATTAAACTTTCGTGTGCACCAACCGTCAATGCCGTCACCCTCGAAGCTAAAGACAAGCAAGGAGATCAATAAGCCACAAACAACCAAACCCGAAGCAGCATGAAATGCAAAAATGATCCGACAGCGTCAAGACTGACCTAACGAAGTACAGCAAAGAGAAGAGCCGCTCGTTGGAGACGCAGATTGCAAAGGCAACACAATTCATAAGAACTCGAATGTAACCTACAGTTGCCACGGAACAAGTCACTCGGCGACGTCTCGCGACCTTGCACGAAAACTAACAATCCAAAAATAGTCACAGTTGAGGAACGAACCGATAATATTAGGAATGTAGTGGTAAACGGTCAGTTTCTGGGGCTTGCGGACCATCTTATCGGCCATTAGAGTCGGAGAACTCGGCCGTCCTAAACATGCCCGATCAAATTGAATCCGCAGAACAACCACTCGGAAAACATCACGAATTGAAGCGACGGATAAAAGCGAACCTAATCTGGCCGTCAATGTGAGTTGGTGGAGGGAGTCGCCGCTCGCACGATTAGACGGCTTTCTTCCGGCACGGCGACGTACGAGATCAGACGAATCACTCACTTTGTTCGATATTCCGAGGGAGAATCGAAGACGGAGAAGGAGAGATTCGTTGCTTGGACAGGGAACGGAGGAGGCAATTACCTAAAAGCCCTCCACTGAAAAATAATTTAATCTACCCTCCATCTAAGCAATGCCATCTTTTTTAAACCTTAAAATACAACCTAATTAATTTTGATTGAACGTCGTCTTCTAAAACAAACACCTTATAACTTTAGTATTTATAATATTATAAAATATTATCAACTAAATTATTAAATATTATCCTCGCTGAAAATTTCATCAAAATATAATATCAACAATGTATATTTTATTCTAATTATCGATGTCCGGGCAGGGAATTGGATGAACCTGTTGTTGCTGAGTACGTTGACGAGACATAAATCTCGGACATTCTACAAAGAATCGAACACAAGGCTCGCACTTACTAAAGAAATCTCTAACCAACTGGTTACAAATGTTTACAAGTCCAGGTCCCCCCTTTCCTGCTCCAAACTTATTTTTCTAAGTGTTTAGAGACGGGTTTTAAAAACTCGCCTTAGCAGAAGGGCACGTCGCGTCGATGATATATCCGTAATTTACGAATTATAAACAGTAGCTCGGGCCGATGAAATGGCACGTCTTTCTGCAAATTTTTGACTTAAAATCTTTTTATCATCCCTGAACCCTCTTGTATTCATCGTAATGTATGTGAGATCTCAGCACCTTTCGATATTTGGGAACGTTTGTCATTCTACCTCGTCGAGCTTTGCTTGGTCGAATATGAAGCTCTAGAGTTCAAGCCTTTGAGACACGCGATATGAACCAGCCCAGATAAGGTATATCATTCCCAGTATTGTGGACGCAAATCAAGACACATAGTAATATCTTTTGGTTGTCCAGGCAGGGACTGTGCAGAGTCGGTATTCAAGAGTCCATAAAGCGGCTAGATCGCGTGTTGAAGGTGACATATGAGAAGTAAATACATGGGAACTTACTTTGGCAAAGCTGCCACGTTGAAGCCCTTAGACAAGCTTCCTTATTGATCTTAGTTTTCCTTTTCGCCCGAGCGAGGAATACAACAGAAAAACAATGTTGTAAAACAGCAGTCTCCCAGCTCTTTTTAGTGTCTTGGGATTGTTGGCAACTAGCCAACCACCCTAATGCTGCTGTTCCCATACTATGCTGATATAGCTTGTAATTCGCCGATATGAAATTTTACCTCCAGGCAATTCGGAAGTCCAGTATCCGCCAGCCAATTAAGAAGTGATTTCTCTCAGTGGTAAAATCATGGCACAATTAGCCATTTATCCTGCGGCCTTCTCAAAGAAAAACTTGTTTCCGAGTCTTATTTTGAAATAACTTTACTTTGCCCGAGTTTAGATTCCAGATTATGTGCCCCTTCTAAGTGATCACAAATAAAGGGATTCAAAGCAACTGTCCAAGTGGATCCAACTCATGGATTCACCAAAACCAGAATGTATAACAGAGGAGAACAACTCAAATGTGGGAAACATCAGAATGCACTAGAGCCTAACAAATGGATCGCTAGTGCCAGAATCTCAGCTCCCCCTCAAAACAAAGTCGATCTCGGCAACGTAAAAGCGCTGAATGCCCTACCACGAAATCGAGAGCACCAGTGACTCTAATTTATTGCCTCGTACGATCCAAAACGAAAAAAAAAAGAGACGAATTGTGGAAAAGCTCGGAAACGTAGACATCAACAAGCAGTCGAGACTTTCATAGTTTGATGGTACCAAAAATACAAAAGATTAAATCGTCATCGCCTCCGAATTTACATCTCCCCGATCATCAACCGATTTCAAGCACAAGCAAATCTCGATAATAAAAAAATAAAAAAAAACCGGAAACGACGATGGCCGGCCTCGGTTATCGACACCGAATCGAAAGAAACTGGATGGTACGGGAAGAATCTCGGACGAGGCGCACTGGGCGACGAACAGAGACAATAAAAAAATCGGATGCGAAAACAAGAAAAGCGAACCCGAGAAAGAAGATGAGGAGGCGGAACGGAAGTTAGGGTTATCTGGGGGAGGGTTGAAGTTCACATCCGAGGCCTGCATCTTATAGAGCCGAATTTGGGCTTTTTTATCGGGCCTAATATTTTTATGGGCTAAGGCCTGAATCGATGGTGTTGGGCCAGTTCTCGGGCAAAACAAACGCTTTTACATAAAAATCGGAAGGGAAATCCCATCATGCCATAAATTATTCTACCACCTCCTCCCCGGCAACAGATATTTTGGTTTGGTTTGTCGTGGTGGTGGGGAATGGGAAGGGAGGAGTGTCCAACTCCAACCTCCAGTTTAGTAGTAAGAACAAGTATCCATTCCCATCCAATAAATAATCAAAATCAAATTTAAATTTATGTTCTATGGTAAGTATTTGGATAATATTCATTCATACCCTTTTGGCCCTCCCCAAACGTACGCTTCACTCTACTTTTTGTTTACACGAAGCCAGACGGGGGTCCATGGCTGAGCATTGACCAGCGAACTTCGGAGTTTTGACTTTATTTAGACTTTTTCTTTATGTAGAGTAATAGTACATCAATTCAAAAAAATTATATAAAATCATGGCATACCTGAATCTAGAGTTTTGTTCCTAAATAACGTTGGCTCAAAAAATATTTCGTCAAATACGATCGAAAATATGGAAATTTCTCGACTAAGGTAGCGAAATATGCCTGCCCATGAAGGATTCCGGGAAGTTGTCAGATCTGACATTTTTTTTTACAGAAGTTTGTCCCTATGAATTAATTGTCTTTCCACATAAATCAGGAGGAGGGCGGTGGGGGTGAGACCACTAATTTTAGTTGTCTGTATTTTTTTTTACTTCAGAAGGAGTCGGCCTTTGTAAGGTCGACTTCTTATGGAAGTCGGTCTTACAAAGGCTGACTTTAAGAAAACATCTTTTTTTGTTTAAATGTTGAGAAGTCGGCCTTATGGGGTGGGACGGATGACATGAAGTCGGCCTTTGTAAGACCGACTTCGGATTAAGGATTATGTAATCGGCCTTATAAAGGCCGACTTCGATCATGAAGGAAGTCGGCATTCAAAGGTCGATTTCGCTACCTTAGTCAAGGAATTTTCATACTTCCAACAGTATTTGACGAAATATTTTTCGGACCAATGTTATTTAGGAACAAAACTTCCCGAATCTATGCCCATTTTACGAGAAATCGAAAAAGTCATTTCATAGATTCATAGCAAGTCTACCAAGACAATGACAGAAATTTTTCCCACCGTTATGTGGGTCTGTTGGGAGAGTACTAAGTCTACGAAGACATAATCACCAGGGACAATCTACGAAGACCGGAAAAGATCTTGATTCCGAGATTTCAGGAACATAGTTATGGGTTCACGTTCACATGATTTGAAACGATATTCGAGTGCAGAAAAATCAGGGAACACGTTTACATGGACTTGTGTAGACATAGGCTATAGACTTAGTATAAGCTCACATCTCATTTCACCCCTTATATTCCTTTCATGGGCTTTAACCCGTCTAAAAATAGGTCCAAGATAATCCGTCATGTCAATAGTTTGTCGTGGTGGTGGGGAATGGATGGGATGGGAGGAGTGTCCAACTCCAACCTCCAGTTTAGTAGTAAGTATATATCCATTCCCACCCAATAAATAATCAAAATCAAATTTAAATTTATTCTTTATGGTAAGTATTTGGATAATATTCATTCATACCCCATAGCCCTCTCCAAACGTACGCTTGACTCTACTTTTTGTTTACCCGGAGCCAGACGGGGGTCCATGGCTGAGCGTTGAACAAACTTCGGAGGTTTGACTTTATTTAGACTTTTTCTTTATGTAGAGTAATAGTACATCAATCCAAAAAATTATATAAAATCACGGGCATACCCGAATCTAGAGTTTTGTTCCGTGGCCCGAAATATGTTTCGTCAAATAAGGTCGAAAATATGGAAATTTCTTGACTAAGGTAGCAAAATCGCCCTTACAAAGGCTGACTTCGATCATTAAGGAAGTCGGCCGCCGACTTCATGTCATCCATCCCACTGGTATGAAGTCGGCCTTTATAAGGCCGACTTCTCAACACTTAAACAAAAAAAAGTATTTTTTTAAAGTCGGCCTTACACCATAAGGCAATAAGAAACTCGGCCTTACAAAGGCCGACTCCTTCCGGAGTAAAAAAAAAATCAGACAACTAAAATTAGTGGTCTCACCCTGACCCCCTCTCCTGATTTATGTGGAAAGACAATTCATGGGGACGGACTTCTGTAAAAAAAAAATGTCAGAGCTGCAATCTACCCAGTAATCATCCCAGTTTCTAGTCTTAGTCCTAGTAAGGATATGTCATAGTCCTAGTAAGAATGGAATGGTATGAGGTGTGTAAGCATGCTTTTATTTTGATTTTTGATTTTGTGTAATGACAGGTGTTTGCGTGTGTGGGGGTACACTGTACAGATTCCGGGAGGTTGTTAGATCTGACATTTTTTTTACAGAAGTCCGTTCTCATGAATTGTCTTTCCGCATAAATTAGGAGGAGGGCGGTGGGGGTGAGACCACTAACTTTAGTTGTGTGAATTTTTTTTTACTCCGGAAGGAGTCGGCCTTTATAAGGTTGACTTCCTTATTGCCTTATGGAAGTCGGTCTTACAAAGATTGAGAATTATGTAGTCGGCCTTACAAAGGCCGACTTCCTTCATGATCAAAGTGGGCCTTTGTAAGGCCGATTTCGCTACCTTAGTCAAGGAATTTCCATACTTCCGACCGTATTTGAAGAAATATTTTCGGACCAACGTTATTTAGGAACAAAACTCCCCGAATCTATGCCATTTTACGAGAAATCAAAAAAGTAATTTTGTCGATTCACGGCAGGTCTACCGAGACAATGATGGAACTTTTTCATACCGTTATATGGGCCCGCTAGGAGAGTACTAAGTTTACGATGACATAATCACCAGGGACAGTCTACGAAAACCGGAAAATATCTTCATTCTGAGATTTCAGGAAAGTGGTTATGAGTCCACGTTCATATGATTTGAAACGATATTCAGATACAGAAAAATCTGGGAACACGGTTATCTGATCTGATATAAAAGAAGTTAAGATTCTTTAAAACGTGCATTTTTGTCTAACAGCTTTTCGTTCTCACCAACGCTTAGTTTTCCAGCCCCTTGTTCTCAGACCCGTTCAAAACAAACATTCGTCCTCATCCATATCTTCGTTCACCGCACTACTAGAGATCAGATTCCACCGTGTCTGTCCGCAAGTCCACGACGTTAACAGCAAGTTTACAGCATCCCCATCATTCAAATTTCCATTTCTTTTACGTTTTCATGGTCGTAAGCTTTTTTCCTTTGATTGTAAAACATTATTTGTCATCACTTGTTAATACAATTCATCTGCATTTTGTTACTGGCGACTATATCCGAATTCATGTATTATTTGTGTCAAATATTTCTGACGTGATCTGATTCCGACATGAACATGACCGAGCTCCGAGTCCCAGCATCATCTCCAAAACACCGGGTGGAGAAGAAATCTCCCGGAGCGGGTTTTGATCATGCATTTGTGTGAACATGAAATGAAACGTACGCGGGAAGAAAAAAGGAGGAAGTTCCATTCAGTTTTGTAACCAGCGTTGTTCTGGTCATAGAGGAAACTGATGCAAAATAGAATTAAACAAACAAAAATTACATAGAGAGGTGGGGGGGGGGCACTAAGAGATGTAGACGGCCTAAGAATCCTGCTCTTGCGCACAAATGAAGGTATTCATTCCGAGTTATTAAATATTAAACAGTTGCCCTGTAAATAATTGAAATCTATGTGGATGCGTAAGTCCACTAGGGAGGGAGGAGGGCTTAAACAACCAACCTATTATTAATTAAAATGTTAGAAGATATTTGAATTCGTCGGGTCGGGTCGGGTCGGGTCGGTGGGGGGACCGAGTGGTAACCCCCCCCCCCCCCCCCCCCCCCCCGGGCACTCGCAGAAACCATCCCAACATTCAAAGACCACAAAAGGACAAAAAAGCGGAATTCCCACTTTCTCTTCTCCGTTTCTCTCTTCCCCACCCCGTCCTCCACTCCCTCCGTTTGACCCTCTCCGAGGTACCTACCTACCAACAAAGAGATGGCGCTTCTGGATGCGGATGGCGTCGGCGTCCCCCTGGATGAGCCTCCTCCTGCTGCTGCTGGTGGAAGGGGCGATACGGCGGCGGCTGAGGCCGAGGCTTCGGTGGTGGTGGTGGTGGTCGAAGAGAAGGGCGGTTTCGGGTCGACCAACAACAATGGGAAGAGCAAGAAGAGGGAGGGTGTCTCGGTGGTGGAGTGCAGGATATGCCAGGAAGAGGATGAGGTCCATGCAATGGAGTCCCCCTGTGCTTGCAGCGGAACTCTCAAGGTCCTTCCTTTTTCGTCTTCCTTCTCCCTCTCCGGAGATCTTTTCGAGTGTTAATATCGTGATCGGCTTCTGGGTTTCTCCAAATTTTCCTCCGTTATCCTTCCTATTTTTGTGGGTCCGGTTCTTTGATCACGTCCCCGGTGTTACTGTTCCCTGGGGTTTTTAGCAATCGAGAGCGTCCTGGGATGGGGCCTGGCATGCTTAGTTCGAAAGCATCGACTTTCCTTTCGGGGGCATTGCAATTGATTGACGAAAACCCACCTGCTGAGTTCGGGCACATCATTGCTTTTGTTTCTTCTTTTGGCAAAATAATCTTGGTGGGCATCAAAGTTTGTCGAGGGAATCTTCCCGCTTTCTACTTGTCATTTGTCGCCCCTATATTTGTAATTTTGAATGCGAGTACAAGAAATTCGAATCCTGCTGCTGTTTCAGAGGCTTTTACGGTATTTTTCGGCCTGGGAGCTGATCTAGTTGATTTTGTTGCTTGTAGTTTGCGCACAGGAAGTGCATCCAGAGATGGTGTAACAAGAAGGGTGACATAAGATGTGAAATCTGTTACCAGGTTGGTTCTCCACGTCAAGCTTATCGCGGGAAACTTCCATTGCGTATTTCTGATTTGGTTCATGGTCCAGGTCTTTTCGCCCAACTATTCTGTTCCTCCTGCAATTATTGGTCCGGAACTCGTGGAAATTGATGTCAGGTAGCTTATGATGACTTCTAGATGATACGAAAAGCTGAACTTCCGGAACACTTACGTCAAATGTCAACCGTATTATGGGAGATGGGAGAAAGTTTTTATCGTCCTGCAATGTATCCCATAAATGCGTGTATTCCACTCCTGAATGCACGTGGTGCCTGAATTTTGTGTCCGTATCATATTATTTATGCCGCACATCCTATACTGCCTTTGCACACATGCCTCTAACCCTGTTGTAAGCAGGCAAGCATGGGCTCAACATATCAACATTCGAGATTCCCATCTTATTGCATTGGCGGCTGCTGAACGCCAACTTCTACAATCCCATTATGAGGACTATGCAGTTGAAAACACAAGTAGCGTTGCTTGTCTCCGATCTGTCGCCGTTGTTGTGAGTAAATGTTACTGTCTTCAGTTTCAAGGACACGACCATCTTTTATGGTCTGTTCAAGCTGAGTGTTATCATTTCTGATTGAAAATGGGGATGATGAATGTGCCAGCTTTTGACAATCTTGCTTCTTCGCCAAGTCCTACTACTGACCCAGGAGAGTGGGACGATTCTGGACTCTTTAACTTTCTTTAACGTAAGTCCTACATTTTTGTGTTTCATTCCAGTATCAAACAACGGATGGCTTCTTAGGATCGGTCGTTATCCAACGTGCCTTTGTATATACTGGCGGTCCTCCCTGGTCATTTGATTACTTGTTTTCCAGGACAATAGAAAAGCTATCTGGTGTAGGCTAAACAAGAAAGTAAACTTGTTAATGTGTTGCGGTTTCTAATAATGGCTTGTCCTAATTTGCTCGAAGGTAAAGTCCTAAGTTGGAAGAGAAGGGTTAAATTTGAATTTATATCTTGTGCCAATCCCAATGGTATATATACATTTGAAAGATAGGAAATATATTTTTATTAGTATGCTGGATTCTCTTAATGGGCATGCATTTTCTGGACCAAACTTAGTTTTGGTGTTATATTATTTAGAGGTATATTAAATGTTCTGTCTCTTGATTACCTGGTATAAACAATTGATTGGATTCGATGCCATCATTTGCAAACAGAACTGAGTGTTGAAATTCTGGTTTTGTGTATGCAGTACCAGGTTTCGGTTTTGCTGAGTTTCCTTTTGCCGTGCTATGTGATGGCGCGGTCGTGTTATGTCCAAAGCCAAAGGAGGCAGGTTAGTGTAGTTCCTTTTGCATATGCTTGAAGATTCTGTGCCAAGGACTCCGGGTTTTGTTCTGGCGGTCGATTCATTTCATAGCCGGTCGAGTCGGCTGCATCGCTTAGCCGCCGCATGTGACAGTAGGACGTGTTTAAGCTATCAAAAGTCACGAGTGGCCTATATCTTTAAAATACAACGTTCGCAGGCGTATACGAACCACGGTTGAAACCAGTCCGCCACTCGCGACCCCCTCGGGAGCTAGCAAGAAGCCTGGGGTGGGCAGCACTGGAAGAGATACATAAATGCCAGTGGCTTAGGAAGGCAGGGGAAGTAGTAAAGCTTGAAGCTTTTCCTTTTCCATTGTAAATGCTCTCTCTAAATCTCATCGCTCTCTCTTTTCCTTGAAATCTCATATTATGTCATGAATGGTCCACATCAATTGTTTCCTAATTGTCCTGAAATGAAGGAGGGGGTGACAATAAAATGAATGTTTGGTTATTAAAATGAATCAAACCGTCGTATCGATCGAGTTGGGATAATGAAAAACCGTGTGACTCATCCTCCTGCTGAGTAATTTCTATAAATGCCACTGATTGCCCTTTTGTCCCTTCCTTCTGGGCAAACTTTGGCGTCTCTCTCTCTATCGCTATCGACATGCCTTTATCTCAGGCGTGATGTCCGGTGTTTCCGTTTGGAGCAATGTTTCCAAAATCATTTTCGTGTAACGAATATTTCGTTAAATAATGTCTCTTAATTAATTTAAAAAATTAGTGTCTTATTTTTCAAAATAATAGTTCATTGTTAACGAGTAATGAATCACTCGCGTGGCGTGGATTTATAATTCGGGGATAATAATAATATTTGCATAAGAAAAATAACGACGAGGAGGAGAAAAGAGGAGAAAGCGCGTGGGGTCCAAAAATCCATACCCTCTGTCTGTCTGGGTGGACTTTCGTGACCTGCCTGTTACTATCATTTAATTAATTTACTTGTCAAACCCAAATACAGAGGTAGAAGAATAGAACAGAAAGCAATGGCAAACTACTACTCGCCATCAATCGTAGTAATTATTATTACCCTTTGATGATGAAATCAAATCTTAAAAGGAAAGATTATCTTTTAGTTATAAGAAAGACTGTCGAATGGTTTGAGGTACGAATAAATATAAAAAAGTGGAGGAAGAAAGAAGACGACGTCGTGATCAGTTAGTTTGGGGGCCAAAATGACGATGGGTTGTATATTAGCTGTCACCTTTTCTTATATAAAAATATATACATACATAAATTTATTGGGGGGCAAATTTGCATGGCCTAACCTTAACTAATAGAGACGGATGCTCCTTCCCCCTGCGGCTTTTTTTTTTCTGTTACTTCTTAAAATATTTTCTTTTCTTTCATTCTTAAACCTGAGAAAAATTCTCTTTTATTCGACTGGGAAATGTATTTTCTTTTTCTAATGTTGTCAACGTCACACACCGCGTGTCCGTCCTTGTTTGTCTTGAATCATCATCCATCACCCTTCTTTTCTTCATCCTCCTCCTCCTTTTACTACAAAAGGGCGAGTCAGTCATCCTCTGCAACTCCTTCACTCTGCTCTCTTCTCCCCTTCCCATCCCCCTTCACCCAACAAAGCCAAACAACACGACACCCCCACCATCCATCCCCCTTCACCCAACAACGTCCCAACACGCCCCCCCACAAACCTCCTCCTCCACCAGCTTCTTCCTCTGATTATGCTCCCCCTTCATTCATCGTCGTCGTCGTCTTCAGCTGCAAGCTATCTGTCTACTCTCACTCAAGTGAGTCCTCTTGATGACGATGATGCTGGTGTTCCAACTTCACTTCACTTCCCAACCATGTTCTTGTTTAGTTCTTCTTTTCTTCCCAAAACCTTTTTGACTTTTTCTCATTTGTTTGACATTTGTGTCCGATTTACTGACACCAACCAAGGGCCATTAATAAACCCAGTCCTTTTTAGGAATTGAAAATTTATGTTGAAAAGCATTCCCCCCCCCCCTCCCCCCCAAGCTTTGGTTTGGGAGGGGAGGAGAGTTGGTGGAGATTGATGGATTGAATCGCGTCTCCACAGTGTCTGACTTGGCATGCCCATTGCAGTTAATTCATCTCTTGTTTTGGGTTTGGTGGTGGTTGTTGCTGTTGTTACAGTCTCCCTACACCAACCATACTTGTTTCCATCCACCAACATCTCGTTCCTCGTGTCTACACACAATTCATCGATCACAGCTTCTCCTCCTTCTCTGGAAATGGGAATCCCACTTCATGAATGACCCTGTAATCTTATGTTCAAAGTAGTTCTGATACTTGGGATAGTTTTGGGAGGGGGGATGAAGAAGATCTTAACCTGTCCACGCCCTTTAGCAGTCGTCGTATTTTAAGATATTATAGTTCATTGAATCTTTGATGCTGCCGAACGAACGGCCTACTTGTTGATTTCCAGTCGGGGCCTTTGATATGTGTTCTATAGGATCGACACGAATCGGCCCGTGCGAATTGTCAACCTGCGTGGATACGTGTGTAGGAACCTTGAGAGTATTTTATTGCAGGCAAATGGAGAAGTTTGTCTCGTACACTCCATCTTGGCCATGTGATCATCTTTTACAAGACATTTCGAAATGGATAGGTGTTTTCCCAGTCGTTATCTGACTGTTCCCGAGAATTTTTTTAACTTTGGTTGCTTGTTTTCTGGGACAGGAAGAATAAGGCGTGCTAGTATTTTGGAAAGATGATAGAACAAAAGAGAGATCCTTTCGGCATCGACCACGGGTCTCTTGCTTCCCTCGTATCAAAGAAACACAGAGGCAGCTTGACGGTATCGAATAAGGTTTCGGAGTCTTCTCCTAAAACTCATGAAACACCACAATGCTTGCGATGCCTTTTGTTTAGAGCTGGCAAAGATGTGATTTCTCGTGTAGGATTTTAGTTGGGTTGGGTGAAGATTGGTATTCATTTGGTGGGTAATTTTTGAAAAACCGGGATTGAGTTGCGAATGGTGGAGAAGTCCAGCCTTTTGAAGCTTTCTTTTGGTTCTCTGTTCGCTGTTCAGGAAAGGAAGGAGAAAGAGAAGCTCGGAGAGAAGATTGTTGCTCTTCAACAGCTTGTTTCACCTTACGGAAAGGTACGAAGCATGCTGAATGCTGAATTAGTTTGACCCCAGAGTGTCGTGTAACCAACTGATGTTGGCTTTTTCTTTGTTCAGACAGACACAGCGTCCGTGTTGTCCGAGGCTACTGAGTACATCCAATTCTTACATGAACAAGTGAAGGTCCGCCCTATTAGAAACGTAGTTCGTGTTTGGATTTGAACCATTTTGCTGCCTTTTATTAGCTCTGAACTCGAAGTATCTCTTCAGGTTCTTAGCGCACCTTACCTTCTAGTGGCGCCGCCAGCGCAGGTAGTTCGTCGATCAATCTCATACATTTTGGAGAGGACTGATATCGCCAAATCGTATGCTTGTGTTTTAAAAAACAGACCCTTTGCTGACAGGATTTGGAGCTCTGCAGCTTGAGAAGCAGAGGACTTTGCCTTGTCCCCATTTCTTGCACTGCAGGAGTTGCCAGCGCAAACGGCGCCGACCTGTGGGCACCCATGAAGACCACTTCCCCTAAATTCGAAAGGCCAACCTCAGATTTTCACTGACTAACTCGGCCTGCACCAGGGACACCCGGATGGGTCGGAGAAAAGCTACAGAAGACCCAGCGTTATGGAGGGTTTCGAGGCCAAATATCTAAAACAGGTGCTCATTGCCGCGGCAGGGTATAAAGAAGGATCCTCTTAACTATGTTATCGGTCAGCTGTGATCACGAGTTAGGAGTTTGTATATTGCCTGAGTCAGGAACTGTTGTACCATTATTACGGTTTTCGTGGGGAACATAACAAGGATAGGAACAACATTTTGTGGTTTCCGCGCATCCGAGGATACACTAATTAGTTGTTGTTCAAGAATTGTAGTTCTCTTTTCATCTACAGAATCTCCTAACATAACTGATATGCAACGCCTAGCTGCTGGATCCCGCTATGGAGGTGGATAGAGCGGCCATGTCCGCCTCGTCACGAGAAGCGTCTGGCTTCACAAACGATCTTGCCATCTCCAGCATTGCCTCCAGATCTTTCTTGTACTGCAATATTGTATGGGATGAGAAAGAATGTTGCACTCAAAATCAAACGGGAAGAACAAGAAGATGCCAGCGAACCTCGGTGATGGTTCCCATCTTGATTGTTGAGTGCATCATACACCATTTCTTGAAGTGGACGCCTGTAAGTCGCAGCATCGTCAACAAAGCAGCTAAGACAAGATATAGGAATTCGAATGTTAGCCAACAGCCAAGGGGGAACTCACCAACTTTGATATCTATCGTACATGAGTTATCATCGATCGTCTGGACGTGCCACCTACTGTGAACCTGTCAAACCAATACCATATCAATTATCAGTCATGGAGTTCATGACAAAATCGACCAGAACCAGCCGGCAATGACGGGTTTACACTCTTAACATAACACCACAAAAGCACCTGATTCGCATCAGTTCAGGTTTAAACGCGCGCTCCCTGATCAGAAACCCAGGATATAAAGAAAGTCGATTCAAACTACTGATCTGCCGCCACTTCATCGGAAGAGGGGAGAGCAAAGTCTAACCTCAAAGAAGGATCCGAAGGGAACATCATGAGCCAATTGTACTGTCTCCAACACCTACATCAGGAAAACTTCTCCATTACCAGGTTTCAACCATTTCTTTTTTATCGATAGCTAAGGAATTAACATTCTGGCCACGATAGACTCGTTTTCTTCTTTGTGTATTAGCAAGAACAGAAACACCAGTTTACCAGTGTCTTTTTATCCGGCAACAAAACAACATGCTGATGCTCTGTCATCGCCGTTTCTGGCGGACACATTGGACTGTTACACAGTGATCTGAAAGTGATCTCTCTCACCCGACCATCACATTCATTAGCTTCATGCCATTGTCCTATCTGAAATTTCCAAGCAATCAACTGAATTCCAGAGGAGTTGTATTATCCAAAGCATAAAAATGGTATGCATGCTCCAACCAATGTTTTTCGCAGATACCCTTTAAACATTGATTCTGAGAGATATCTAGAATGCCGACACTGCTCTTTGCATGAACGGTATTTCACATCCGGCATAACCGAAGCGTCTTGACGCACACCAAACATAAATATCACTGTTACTGCGAGACTAACTGACTAATCATGCTTGTAGGAAATTACACAGGTTGAAGAAATATTCAGCAGATTTTAACGTTTGCAGCATAGCAGCGCTGTAAATGATAGGCCGGGAAAGTGTAATCGTGGAATGGTTCTTCACTGCAATGGTAAATGCTCCAGTTGCAGAAAGGCTGAAAACTATTGGTCCAAAACTTCAACCGTCATGCTACTTTCTTCTATTGAGAAACAGTGTATCAGTGGACTCACCAGGAGTTTAGAATCCTTCCTGGCAGTGCGATATTCAGTCGTAAATTTTGAGTCATCGCTTAATAGAAGATCAAAGAACTTTTCGGCTGAGCAAGGGAAAACATCCTGAAAAATAAATACTCGATTTCATCCTTTTGCCTGAATCACAGTACCAGACTAGTGCGTCTTCATATCGAGCAAAGAATGATTACCTTGTAAATCTCTTCGGTAACTTCCTCTTTGATAAAAGCTTTAGGCTGTTCAATGTCAGAGGCATTGTCTTCGGGTTTTTTAGCATGCCTTCTGCTGCCTCTGACAGTGTTACCGTGTGCCTGAAATGTTGACTCCACCATTTCCTACAAGACAACATCTTCAACGTTCAGAAAACAACACAGAAGATCGATGCATCTCATTGCTTGAGGCGACAAAATATATCCTGAATGATATAAACATTTCGCTTTCATCTAAACAGACACTAACCAGTGCTGTCCTGACTAAAGTATCGGATTTGGAACACGTGGAATATCGAGGGTCTTTAGTTCACAATATAGAAGCCTTGCTACGTGCTGAATCCCTATAAATGAAGAGTAATACCATCAAATCTAATGTGTAGTTTGTTAAACATTTCTCATTGATAAGCTATATCATTGACACTGAAAATGAAGTTAAATATGTGAATGTTGCTTAATCTGGCGAAACCGAAAATTGTATAAAATATACAGAAGATTTATCTAGTTTTTGGAGGATCCCTGTAGATTCCAAATTAATTTTGTGGAATCCTCTTACTTGTGTTGCTGTCTAATCTCCCTCGAAAATAAGCACTGCAAAACCATCAGCGAGAAGATTACTTAGAGAGTGCGGCTGGGCTCTCCGTGCACGATTCCTATTCCAGAATAAGGCAAACTTACTTTTGAATCTACCTGGGAAAATAACTGGAAAGCAAGAACCGCATTATTCAGGAAAATATAATCCATACAAAGCCTCTTGAGATAAACGAAAAGACTAATAATCATGTCGAGTTTGATAACGTAAATGGCTGATTGGATCCATTCATTTCAATCTGGGCCTCAATTGAAAAAGACATGGGTGTTCAATTTTCCAGAAGATGCATCAAGCAAGATAAAAGATGCCGTGCAAATTTTGAACAACCTGCTTGCTAAAAATATATATGTACTGTTTGGAATGGACAAAAGAATCAAGGATGCAGACACAAGTTTCTCGCACTAACCATCTGGACTGCCCAAAGGTTTAACATGTCCACCAGCATCCATACGGAAGTTGCTATAACGTGTTCTATAAAGGCATGCCGGCTCCTCCTCGTCTGCAGCAACACAAGAAACCTTACCCATGTCATCCCAGCCAGGCCATTGAACAATCAAAGAACAAGCCACAAAGAAAATCCAGTAGTGAGGCGTACCTCATCGACATGTCGAAACGGTAGTACCACCTAGAGCTGAGGGAAAGTATCTGCAGAAATCACAGGTAGCAACTTACCAGCCATGGGAAACACGACAGAGCACACAAAACATTCTCCTCTCGTGACACTATATTGTGATTAGCTTTCAAGAGAATTAGTATACGATGCTCATGCGCCTGGTTATGTCCTTGATGGTGGATCTCCCTCTGCACGAAAAGGGTAAGAAAGATCTTTCTGGAAGGTGTTTGTGGCCGTAACTGGATTTCACTGGGGGTGTAGATAGACATCACAATCATTTCACAGTACTGGAGCCCAGCATGCTCACATCTCCATGTGGCTGGCTTACCAGTCAAATGTGAGAGCTGCCAGTCTCATAGGCTGGATATCCACGCCCAGCAACATGCACGAATATGAGTGGATACATGAATAACCAAGACAATGACCTCTCAACTGCTTCTGCATATGTACTTACCTTCGTCCATGATATCGGAATTGGGAACGGAAACTGTTAAATAATAGCGTTATGATGGAAGAAAAGTGGAATGCTGAAAACTAGTCTAATCTGAAAGGAGAATAAATATGATGTAAAAAATTGACAGGCATATTCATGGACCACAGTGGGGAGGGGACCTGCCTATCCTGAGAAATCCTCTTCCCTGCATCTTCACCTGCACATGTTTTTATAGCTCCCGGCACTGGGTAACAATTGATTCGACTATTTGTTTAAGGATAATTACGCAATCATTGTCGTCGTGATTTAAAAAAAAATAATGAAAAGTCTCCGCAGACAGGGCAAGTTAAGTCCATCACGCTACCTACCAAGGAGACCAGTAGACGAGACGACGGAGAATTCGCAAGATACTGTTTAACAAAGACTACCACAAGCCGAAGACGCCGACTCCCAAACCAAAGCCTTATCACGCAAACGAATGTGCTACACGTGAAAGTAATACCAAAACCGAAAGCTCCCTTGAGCTTCTGCAGTCTGGACAGTGAGTCAGGCCGTCACATGCACATCACGAAACTTTTCCTCGCTCTGCATCGCAGGCCATCCACTGATCACGTCAGCCGCGAGGTTGTTTCAGAAATAGACCACCTGGTTAACGGTCGAATTAATTTCAACGCTGTAGAACGCATGTGAAGTGCTGCTTGTTTAATGGTTAAACTTGTAGCTCGAATACGATTCCCCCTCGTGGGCCCAAAATAAAGCCCACAAAAAAGGTCCGGGCCTAAAAAATCAGGCCCCCGTCGTCTTCCTTTCCAGCATCGATGCTCGAGTCTAGCATCCGAGGAGCGACTTCTCAGCAGAAGTCAGCCCTGAATTCTAGTTTGGCTTCGGATGTACATTTTCCCAAGAACAAGAGAGGCCGAGGGGATCGTACACTCGGTTCGGGTCGGCTGGAACAATAAGATCTCCGGGGAACCAGATAGCCGATTACCATGTGAAGAGGCAACAGTTCCCAAAAAGCATCGCTTGACGGGAAGTGATTTCATATATAAGTTTACTACAGACTCTTTGGGGAAGATGGGGCTGATGTTGCTGGACTTCAACAATATGTTGCATAACTTTTAGCAGTTAGTCCCTGTAAGGAGGTTTTGATTGCGAATCGCAGAGAACTTTGGCTTATGTTGTCACTACTTTCTGTCCCAATGTTGTCTTGATATGAACTGTAGGCATCCAGATACTCTCCCATCGTCATTCTTTGGAATCAGAAGGAACATTCGTTGGTTCTGGCTCTTACTACTACACTTGGAGATGGCTTTTCCCTTGAGATTTCATCAACGACCTTCTCATATTTTGGCCAATGAAACCTGTAAGTGAAATTAAAATGGGGCAAGTGGTTTTAGGTACGACCGGGGGAAGGCTACGTTATGCCGGCGACCTTTTTAAGGGTTATTGTCAAAGACCCAGCGTGTAAATAAGGAAATAGGAAAAGGAAAAGTTTTGATGTCGGAAAACGGATTCTGTCTTTTTCTATGCATCGGCGGCCACGCAAGCGACCCGTTTCACCATGTCCCGCCTGCTTGCGAAAACACATGGGAATTAAAAGAATAAATTCATGTCCTAATTAAAAAGCGACGTGACTTTTTATTTATTCGATTCGTCAGCCGAGGTGCTCGGTATTTTGCCACGGTTCTCTCCCAAAATTTGGGGATAAAACGAGCGTAATGTTTGGAGAGAGGACTCCGCGGACAAAATTTAATAAAATAGAAGTTAAATTTATAAAACTCGAGTTTCAATGAAATCTCAAGAAAATTGTACTTTTACTATTTGAATATTATTTTTAAAATATCGAAATTATATATTTTACTTTACAAATTTTGTCTGCGTTAAAATGGCCCGAGAAAACGATCCGTAGATTGCTATTGGGGTTAAGTCAATAGTGCTGTTACCAAGTCGATTAATCCAGATCACACGACACGTCACGTCACAAGACAACGACCAACACGACATGTCACGTCAACAAGGCGTAAAATGCCGGCCTGTGAGGCACTGGGGGATGTTCCGAACCGCTCAGAATAAACCGTGACGAACCGGGGTCCGATCAGACCGGACCGGACAGCCAACGGGTTTCAATTGAAGCTGTAGTTTCTGTGCCCGCCCACAGTTGGAGCAAGGAAATCAAAACCACAAACGTTGTTTGGAAGGGGAAAGAGGAAAGCCGAAGATTACGGATTCCCCCCCAAGCCTTTCCTACATACCCCTTCAATCCCTGCCCTTTATTAATTCTTACTCCCTCCTCCGCAGTCTCACTCATCTCCTTCCCTCCCTCCCTCTCCCCGCTCGTCGCGCTCGCACCGAGAGGCTTCTCCCTTCTTCTTGTTCTTCAATCCCCTCTCCACCTTTCCCCCGCACATCCTTGTAACTGCTCTTTGGAATCGTAACCCGATAACAATGGCGGCGAAGATCAGCCCTCCCTGCCACCTCCCCTGCTCCACCCAGCTCCGGAAGCTCCCCGTGTCGAATGCCTCCGTCAGATCTCCCCGTTTCTTCATGGCCTCCACGCTTCACACCAGGTCTCGGTTGCACACATTCGATTTCTTCCTCTCGTTTGCTTTTTTCCCTTCGTTTCGATTCGATCGATGTTTTGCCCTCCCTCCGGGGTGTTTTTTTTTCCCTTCTTTCGTCACTCTGTTTTGCCTGATTCCCGATTTCCGGATTTTGTGTCTGATTTGGATCCCCACGAGTTTTGGGACGAGCCGATGATCGTTGGTGTGCATCCGCCATCGTGTGCTCGTATAAATGGAATAAATAAAATCGATCTAGAGATCTCCCCCCTTGGATGGTTGTTTCTGCAGAAAACAAGTCTTGTTGATCCGACATGCAAGATTTAACGCGGAATCAAACGCTTTATTTTAATATCAAACAGGACAGTTTTATTGCTTTCCGAAAGAACTAAAGGCTGTTTTTTTTTCTGGTCGAATGACGCATTCTTCAACGCAGTTCTTCAGCCTAGGTTTTTCGATATTTCCTAGGTAGCGGCACCTTACAGCCAGATGCCCTGCTATTCTGTGCATTTATTTTCCCGACTTAAAGTGGGAGGTTGTGCGACCCACCTTGGCCATTTATCAAGCCCCTATTGACTCGTGCTTTCTTTGCTCGTGCTTCTACTGTTTCCGGATTTAATAGCCCCCCCAGTTGTTGGAGCAAGTTGGTTCCTAAACTTGGCTCATCGGATCTGGCTTTATGTTTGAGTGACGATTGCCTGGTTTCCGGCTTTTGTTTCTTGGTGATTACGTGCTTAGTTTGTTGCATCTGCCATGCCCCCACAGGGAAGTAGTGGCTTTACCACGTGCTTCGTTCGTTTCTCCTTGTGAGATTATATTATTGCTTACGGTTGCATTTTATTGAACTTGTTCTGGACCTGAAGGGGGCAGAGGTCCCTACCTCTATATAGAAATTGATCGATCCCATTTGATCAGGAGAAGTTTTACCTAACTCTAACAACATTAGGTAGGAGCTTCTAGAAAGGTACAAAAAACAGATCACATTAATAGTTCTGGCCCTGCATGCTACACTATCCCTTAGTGGTGAGAGAATCGCTTGTAATTGTGTGGCGGAGTTTATCAGTAAAGATCTCTGTAACTGAATCTTTCTGTTACATGAATATATTTCTGATTCTACAGGAGTTGTAGATGTAATGTTTTTTTTTTTTTTTTGGTCGTGGCAGGGAGGTGGAGAATGCCAAGAAGCCATACACGCCTCTGCGTGAAGTGCATGCACAGGTGACTCACTCCATGCCACCCCAGAAGATAGAAATCTTCAAGTCGATGGGTGATTGGGCTGAGAAGAATATTCTGATTCACCTTAAGCCAGTTGAGAAGTGTTGGCAGCCAATGGATTTTCTGCCGGATCCTGCATCCGATGGCTTCGAGGATCAAGTCATTGAACTCAGGAAACGGTGCAAGGAAATTCCAGATGAGTACTTTGTGGTCTTGGTTGGAGACATGATCACTGAGGAGGCACTTCCTACTTACCAGACAATGATTAACACGCTGGATGGCGTCCGTGATGAAACGGGCGCAAGCCAAACACCCTGGGCTATTTGGACTAGGGCATGGACTGCCGAGGAGAACAGGCATGGAGATCTGCTAAATAAGTACCTTTATCTTTCAGGACGTGTGGATATGAGGCAGATTGAAAAGACAGTTCAGTATTTGATTGGATCAGGAATGGTAAGATTCTCACTACATATCTAATTCAGTCTAAGCCAGTTTCTGTACACCGTCTGTCTAATAAGAGTAGTTACTTTGATATTTCTGAGACATTACTGATTGAAATTTGTTTATCAGAAGAAAAATGTGACTCGGTATGTCTGCACTAGGTTGGTTGTATGTGCTAGCACCTGTCTACGATTTCTATGACAATAGCTAGTTCTTCTGATTGTAATGCAGTCTGAAGATCATCATAAGTGATTATCCAGTACTAAAAAGGGACCTTCATTTCATTAACATTTCTGCTTTGTGACTCTGTCTCACTTTTCATGACAGGATCCCCGGACGGAGAATAATCCCTACCTGGGGTACATCTACACTTCATTCCAAGAAAGGGCGACCTTCATCTCCCACGGCAATACTGCCAGGCATGCCAAGGATTACGGAGACATGAAACTGGCTCAGATATGCGGAACAATCGCCGCGGACGAGAAACGCCACGAGACCGCATACACGAAGATAGTCGAGAAGCTCTTTGAGATAGACCCCGACAGCACCGTCCTCGGCCTAGCTGACATGATGAGGAAGAAGATCACCATGCCCGCCCATTTGATGTACGACGGCCAGAGCGACAACCTGTTCGACCAGTTCTCCGCCGTCGCGCAGCGGCTCGGCGTGTACACCGCGAAGGATTACGCCGACATCCTGGAGTTCCTGGTGCAGAGGTGGAAGGTGGGGGACTTGACGGGACTCTCAGGCGAGGGGAGGAAGGCGCAGGAGTACGTGTGCACGCTACCCCCAAGGATCAGGAGGCTGGAGGAGAGAGCTCAATCGAGGGCGCAGAAGGGTCCCAAGGTACCCTTCAGCTGGATCTTCAACAGAGAGGTCCAGCTCTAGCATCACCCCAACAATGAAAAGGTGAACTTTGCCGAATTTCTACATCATCTTCTCCCTAACAAGCAGTAGGGTGAAAACCAGTGAGTGCTACGTGGTCTCTGTTGTGTATGTAAATAAGTGTGTCGTCCTCTCTAGTGGTGGGACCTTTTGGGATATATCCAGTAGTGTCTGCTAGTTTAATTTGAGGTCACAAAAGAGTCGGTTGTAACGGTTCCCGAAATTTCTGTTTCCTGGATTTTTGCCTTGTGGGTATACAACAATCATTTGGACCGAGCTTTTTTTTCTCTGTCGTGGGCCGTAGTTTGCGAGCGAAAAGCCTCATCTCCCCAGAGAGGGGGGCGAGGGGGATGTGGACGTTGGGCGTCCCCACCTGGGGAAGAAACGAGAGGCGAGCAGGCGACGGTGAGCTCCCTTTGGGGATTACGATCCGACGAGCCACACGATTTGGATTTCCCCTACCTGCCGATAATTATCCCTCCATTTCCAAAGTCCAGCTCGATTCTTTCTGTTGTGGTGTGTGATGACGATGACCAGGGGGACCGCGACGGCGACGAACGTGGAGATACTCTGACTGACTCGGAAGGACGTGTTGGGCGCTGATCGATAGCGAAGTGGAAGCGGTCCATCTTCGTTGCGCTTGTAGATTGATTTTGTGATGACGATATCGTCCCCCGTCTGCTCCGCCGCTCCTTGCTCTTCTACTTGTTCTCTCTCGGGCCAGGTTCGATTCGGGATGCCCTATTGGTGTCTGCTGTCGTTTTTATTTTTTGGCTGTGGTTCAGTTGTACTCGTTCCATCGTGTAATGGAGTATCGGGATTTCGGTTAGAGGCTTTCGTTGCCTCTGACGTGTCTTCGGCGGGAGAATGCTAGGCTGGCCCCCCGATGTTTGGTGTTTTCTTTTTTGCTTTATTTTGATGCGGAGACAAGTAGGCTTCGGCTGTCGAATGACCAGAATTGTGGCCCGTTCTTTTATTTCCCTTTAATAGCGGTTCCTATGCATGAGGTTTTGCTCGAATCTTGCTGTAGCCGTTTTTGTCCTTTCCGTTAAGCGGTTGGGCTGGGATTGGCCTTTTCTAGCGAGTGCCAATGTTTGAAACTGTGCCTTCTTAATTATGTTGTATGAAATGTTGCAATGTTCTTAGGTAACGCAAAATGGTGGGATACGAGCATTTTACTTGCAGCCGAAAGATTTTGATTGCAGCTGTGGCTTGAGAGGCAGGAGGCTACTGAGGTTGTCAACTGACAGAGGTTTGCAGAGGGTTGCCTTCAGAGTTCAAGCTCTGAAAGATCCCACAGAATGCATCGGCAATAGTATTGAACAATCTGTGAGGAGTCCCTCACTACTCTGTGACCAAGATGGATCGTACAACATAGGAACGCTGCATTTACAATTCATTGAAAATCCAGAGGTGCCTGCCCCAGATCCTTATATGGCGTTTGTCGGCACCGCTGAGCAGTCAATTGATACTGGCTTGAAATCTTTAGACTCTGTTGATGCTGAAAAGGTATTAGCCTTTGATGAAACATCAAAAGGTCTTGTTGCATCACCAGAGTCCATGCCTGTAGATAATGACTTTCTTTCTGGGTTGAAATTGAGCATTGAGGGTTCTTCCTCTGGGGTCAATGCTCTCTCCTCCATCAACGAAGCCGTAGAGAAAATTGAATACACTTTGAGGAGCACATATGATTCAGCCACTTCATTTGTTGATGGTATCTTCAAGAAAGCAACTAGTACCATAGATGGTAGCGTTGACCAGATCGAAAAATCTGCTGCTAACAGATATGACAATTTTTCTAGTGATCTTAAACAAGCAGCAAATCAAGCTGCTGCTGCTAGCATTGACGTGTTGCGAAGCGCAGTAGTGGTTTTGGAGGATTCTTTGATTAAGGGAGCGTCTTTTATTGTCTATTCTTATAACTCTTCCAAAGAAGTACTCCCTCTGGAATTGAGAGAAAGCCTTAAAATTTTTGAAGAGAAAGCAGCAGAATTTGGGAAGCCTGTTGGAGTGGCTGGACAACAGGTATTGTTTTGTGCAAGTCATTTGACTTGCATCTCTATGAAATGCTAAAGATAGAATAGTTCAAACTTCTGTTCGTCCTATTTATGTTCTATGAAATACCATTGTTAAAAATTTGTCAAACAATGGATTCTGCTCCATATTCATGCATGGGGCGCCACAAACATTAGCTAATGCGTTTACACGGTTAATATATCTGAAGAATGAGTTGTCTTATATGTACATTTGCATCTAAGATAAAGTCATAGTACTCAATGACTTGTAGTTCTTTGGTTTGTAGTGTCGCACCTATGGTTGAGTGTGGTCATTATCACATAATGGTCTAGCATTGTCTATTTGTCTGATCCAGTGAATAGTCAATCCCTGAGTAATAAATCTCAATGTCATAAATGCAGGTATATCTTGTCATTGAGCAATTGGAGAGAACTCTTGGTCTGGACCCAAGTGACCCGCTGGTCCCTTTTCTTCTTTTCCTTGGCACGACCTCTGCTTTTTGGTATGGTTTCTGCCTTTTCTTATTCAAATGTAATCTCCTTATAAAAAATGGTATTTCATGATGTGAGGTTATATCTTGCTTCAGATTTTTGCAGGGCTATATATTGGTCATTGACTTATGGTGGATACTCTGGGGATCTATCTCCTAAAATGACATTAGAGATTTTAATGGGAAAGGAAGGAGCTGCACTTATTGATGTTCGACCTGAGGCATGCAACGCTTATCATTGTTTTTTTTTTTGCTTAAGTAACATAATTCTTAGTCTTTCAAATGAAGTCAGGCAACATTTGCCTGGGTAATAGAATCCTCAAAGGTATCCTTTTCTATCTTGATCTATTTGATGCGGTGCTAGTAAGAATGAGGTCAGGTCTATGATATTATGTATATTTATCCTTCTCATTTCACATTGTGAAAGTGGAGTTGAATGGCAATTCTTATGTTTGTATAGGTCTTAAGAGAGACTCAAGGGATCCCTGATCTTCGGCGAGCTGCTCGTTTTCGTTATTCAAGAGTATCTCTCCCCGAGGTGTGCTTTCTATCTAATTTTCTTTTTTGTGTGAATTATTGCCCAGTATTAATGATTGTATCTCCACTTCTTTTTTCTTTAATTAATTGATTGCTCTGGAAAATTAATGAGACTAATGTAAGCACTATGATAGATGCATGCCTGATTTTTTGGTCATTGATTATTGCTTATTCCAGGTCAATGGGTCTTTGAGAAGTCTCGTAACAAGTCAGAGAGATCTGGAGGATTCATTGACTGCAGTTATAATCAGGAATCTAAAAAATGTTCAGGTACTTGGCTTAGATCTTGCTGCGACATTCAACAATGAGGGTTTGCTTCATCTACTTGTTGGTTGGTTGTGTAGAAAACTTTTCTAGATGGCTTCCTGATGTCTTTCATGGGCTGCCTCATTTTTCTCACGATTCTTTGAGACTATGGGCATTATCTTTGTCAATCTAGAACAATCTTTTCTTTTAGAATCCTTGTGTTCATCCTAGTTTTATGCTTAGATATAAGCCCTCCATTCCTATGTATTTACTCTGGAAGGTCATTCTTCTGAAAGAAATATCTTCCTGCTCCTGTAGGACAGGTCTAAGGTCATATTGATGGATGCGGATGGTAGTCGTTCGAAAGGAATTGCCAGAGCTTTGAGAAAGCTTGGAATCAAGGCGAGTGATAAGCAACCCTCGAAGAAGTCCTTTGTCAATGGACTGAACTTATTTATCTCTGATGATAGATTGAGAGATATTTGTTAATGCTAAGGACATTTTCTTATCCGCAGAGATCATACTTGGTCCAAGGTGGCTTCCAGTCTTGGGTGAAAGAGGGTCTTCGTGTCAAGGAACTTAAAACAGAGAATGCTCTTACTGTATTAAATGAGGTGATTTCTACTTCAATTGCTTCATGATTTTCATTGCTTGATTAGCGCAAAGTTTTCGTTCCAGAAATTCTGCCCTAGATTGGATCCATAAATCATGTGAGCTTCCTTTATTTGTTGTACTTAAGTTCTATAATTATCCGTCTGAATCTCCCGAGTAATCATCGGTTTTTCTCCTTATTTGGCTAGAATAGCCTCTCTTAAAGCCATTTTGAGCTTCTGGTGAAGGTGTTACCCATCATTCTCGGTTTGGTTTTAGAGGATGCTGTAGTGGAATATTCTTCTTCAAATAACAACTAAACAAGCGGAATCAACATTTCTTTCATAGACTGGGTTTGATCACGTAGCTATGATTAAATATAATTTGACACTACGATAATTCAAAGCACATGCTATCTTATTTACGTCCACATTTTTTAAATGTTTAAATGTTTGTCAAAATTTTTCTTAATAGTCTATATCTTTTACTTGCCTAGGCTAGCATGTGCAGCTCTCCTTTCACGTCAACTTAAAAAAATTCTCAGACTGTGCTAAGGCTGTCTGATTATGTTTGACAGGAAGCTGAAGCAATATTGGCCGAGATTAATCCTTCTCCTTTGCAGTTAGTGGCATATGGTTCGGTAAGCCCTGGTGTAGAATAAAAACTTAGCTTATTATGGTTTGTTGTTACTTGTTGTTTGGACCCTTCTGGATATAGTAAACATATTTGTATTCAGGATATATAGCCAATAGGATAATTTTACATGAACAATAGCGAATTTATTTCCTTTACATTTATACATGAATTATCCCTGTAAATAGTCATTTCCTCTCCTGACAGTGGAAGTTTTCTTTTCACAGGGTTTACTTGCAGCAATATATGCAATTATAGGTAAGTGCAGTGGTTAATTGGCATGATTCAACATTTCAGTCGTCAAAGTTGTTGGGATTGCTCAGGTATGAGGTGACGACGCTAACCCATTTGCAACTCGCTTAATTTCAGAGTGGGAGACGACACTGCAGTTAATTGGAATCGTTGGAATCTCGCTGGTATGATCTGACTCCTGTTCAGAATTTATCCTTTCCTTTCTGCCAACGGCATGGAATTGTTGCAATTTCTCCTGTTTCCTCTGACTTCCTGCTAATATTGAGAATACCCAAAGGAAGGATAAATGGCAGTCATTGCATTCCTCTCTTATTGTTTGTTGGTACGGTGTGCTTTTATTTACCCGGCAGAAATTGTTTCTTTCATTTGTGGTCATACTGATTGTGTTGATAATTTAACTAATTTCTTACAAGTTATTCAAATTTCGCAGACAATATACAGGCGGGTTGGTTCATATGAGAACTTGAATGACGTTAAGGAAGACCTACGGTAAGACCTTGCCCTGTGCTTTGTAATGACTGTGCACCTTACCGGACAAGATAATTATAGTGATGCATCAATTGCATTAGAATGAGAAAGACGACTTTGTTTTAAAAGGAGTCGCTCTAATCTCTCCATTTTTTAATTCAATCTCCCCCTTGTCTGTAACAGGCTGCTCCTTGTGCCTGCGAAGCTCGGGGCAGTTGCGTTTTCTTGGGCTGCTGGAAAACTAGAGACCAACGGCCTGAAACTGCCGACATCCCCTTCTTCTTCAGAAGTACAGAACCGGGTGCTGCAGGCGGCTGCTAAACATGAGTCCCAGCCATCCGATGATGTAGAAAAAGGGGGCCTCGCTCAGGAATCCTTTTCTCCCGGTACCGATGGTGCTGGCAGTGCAGACCTTTCGGAAGCCTAAGCGGTTGGATTACAGCAGTGTGCAAGTCGTTTCAGCATTGAGAGTGCCTTTTGGAAGTTGTACATTTTTTTAACCAGTACTGCAGTTAAAATTTCCAAACTAGAGACAAGGGAGAGATGAAACCCGAAAATGATTTTGCAGCACTCAAATTTGATCATCCACTGGCATCATCCCCTTTTATCACATAAAATTTAGCGAAAGATACGCGCGCAATTAGGACACCGTGTCGTTTGATTGATTTCGGACAAAACAAGCGGATAAAAAACTGTACTTCACAGCTGAAGGGTAATTGGGCAACGAATCGTTCGTTTATTGGCATTAACAATTAATTGGGTCTGGCCCAAATCCTCATTCGCCATCTCGTCTCCCGAGCTTAGTCATTTCCAAGGATTCCCCCCCCCCCCCCCCCGGTCACCCGGGAAGAGCATTTCTGCTTGCGCTGCGCTCTCTCGCGCCGGTCGTCTCCGATTCTCCAGAAAAGGCCGTCCACTTCCCAAGTACGTTTTTCTCCGATCCCTCGTGTGCCATTCTCTTTTTTCCTCCACTTGTTTTCCCGTCTGCCCCCGCGAGCGGTGTGTTAGGGTTTCGTGCATAGCCCTGGGGCGATTTAAGTCTGGTTTGGACTGGTGAGATTTTCCTTCTCGCGTGCGCCTTATCGCGAGGGTTTTGCAGTATTCGATGATTAGTGCGGAATGGTTACTTGTTGGTGTTGAAGATAGGGTTCTTATTAGCTGAGCTATCGGCTTACACTTCTGCGAATTGATGAGCTGAACTTTTAGGAGATATAGCTTGTTCTTTATTTTTTATTCGATGAGTTGTGTATGCACTGTGACAATCCAGTCGTGCAATGCTGGTTGAAGATATTCACCCGCGAGCTTAGTTCTTGTGATAATATATGTATATCTTTTGATTGTCTACGGAGTGTATTTCTCTCTTTTTTTTTTCAATCGACAATTTGAAGTGGGCAATGGGCATCACTTGTAGGAACATTGGTTTTGAGGTGCTTGGGGTCGTTTTGTCTTTTCTCGGGAATATGTTTTTCTCTACGATTCCTCTTTTTAGCTTGGATTGGCTTCGAGAGTTGGAATTCAGTGGTTTTAAAACAGAAACGAGATGGTTCAGCTCTTTCGTATGCGAGGTTTTTTCATGCGGAAGTGGATTTTAATGTACTTTTTGTGTAGGACCAGAGGTTAATTTTTCAGGAAGCTTGACATCTTTGAGTTCTTACCTGTGCAGAATAAAGAAGTGGACAATGCAAGCTTTTCCCCAAGAAGGTGAAAATGCTGTCACGGTTGCTGGTCCCAGGCCAATGGAATGGTCGACCGTCCCTTACAATGCTCCTCCAGGGACGGTGCCGAGTGCAAAGCAGAGGACATCCAGTTTGGAAGCGCCAATCATGCTCCTGACAGGTCACCAAAGTGCCATATACACCATGAAGTTCAACCCTGCTGGAACAGTCATTGCATCTGGGTCTCATGACAGGGAGATCTTCTTGTGGAATGTGCATGGTGACTGCAAGAACTTCATGGTGTTGAAAGGTCACAAGAATGCTGTTCTGGATCTTCAGTGGACCACTGACGGTTCCCAGATAATTTCTGCGAGCGCAGACAAAACTCTAAGGGCCTGGGATGCTGAAACTGGAAAGCAAATCAAGAAGATGGCCGAACATTCTTCTTTTGTGAACTCGTGTTGCCCTTCTCGAAGGGGACCTCCTCTGGTAGTGAGTGGATCCGATGATGGAACTGCCAAACTATGGGATATGCGCCAACGTTGTGCCATCCAGACATTCCCTGATAAGTACCAGATAACAGCGGTAAGCTTCTCAGACGCATCTGACAAGATTTATACTGGTGGCATAGACAACGAGGTGAAGGTGTGGGACGTGCGAAAAGGTGAAGTGGCGATGACACTCCAAGGCCACCAGGATGCCATAACCGGCATGCAGTTAAGCCCCGATGGCTCGTATCTTCTCACTAACGCCATGGACAGTAAGCTGTGTATCTGGGACATGCGGCCTTATGCGCCCCAGAACCGCTGTGTGAAAATATTGGAAGGACATCAACACAATTTCGAGAAGAACCTCCTGAAATGCAGCTGGTCCCTCGACGGGAGCAAGGTCACAGCAGGCAGCGCTGATCGTATGGTGTACATATGGGATACGACTTCAAGGCGAATCCTGTACAAGCTTCCTGGTCACACGGGATCCGTAAACGAGTGTGTTTTCCATCCGACCGAGCCCATCATTGGTTCTTGCAGCAGCGACAAGCAGATATATCTGGGGGAGATCTAACTACATCATACCCCTTGCGCACGATATTGATCCCATGGTTAAAGTAGGCAGTCATCTGGATTTGTTACAGCATGTTTCTGTTTAGAGATGTGTTAGTTCATTCATCTATATGGAGAAACTGGGACTGCTTTTCCGAGAAGCGAGACTGGTTTTCTTTCTGTGGAGGTGGGTCACTTGGCCCCCGACTGTGTGGATATTTTCTCCCATTAAGGTGGTTTTCCCGGCCATGATAGCTAGTGGGTTGATATTGGACTGTGACATTACTCAAAACTTGGAAAATTTCAAGCAGGTTGGTGGAACGCCACGGATGTCTGTGCAATTCTACGCATTGAAAGAACGGCACGGCAATTTGTGCATAATCGTTCTAAAATTATTTTTTTGTATATGAAAAGAAACGGAACATGGGAGAAATCCGGATGATTTCACGAAGGATGTCATAAACAATTGCATTGCTAAAAACCAGAATACAAAGGGAAAGACAGATGATCTTAAAGTGCCCATGTCCTTTTGCAATTGCAATTTCAATATTCTGGATTTCGACCCGGGAATATGTGCCCCATCACTTGTATATTTAGGACAACTTTAAGGATAGTTTTTTTTTTGTTGCCCGCGTGCTCCGATGTTGGTAGCTTTAAGGTTAGTTATTTCGAGTCTTTTTTGTCTTGAACTCTGTTTACTTGATGGCAGGAATCCAAGCGGCAGTCATTACAACCATAATCTTCCCCTGGATCGGTTCATTCCTTTGCAGTTCCCTCTTTCTTGTGTTGATCATTCTTTCTGTTGTTCTTGGTTTCATCGTTTTTTATTCCACAGGAACCCCACAAGATGGTGACGGTTGGCGAGTACCGTTTGCCGGAACCCAAGCCTAACACGCTGATGTACTTCAACTTCCCTAGGAATGTGCAGACCAATAGAGTCGTGTTCGGACTCCTTGGAGACGTCACTGCCTTCAACGATGGACCCCAGTGAACAGGATGATTCCGCCATGCGAGCCTCAGCATTGGCGGCCGAGGCTTCCTTCATCGAACAGGGGAAGCTTTTATTACTAAGCAAATCCTTAAGAAATGGAGAAATGGGGGAGCCTCTCCGCAGTCTGACTTTCGGTTCAGGTAATTTGTTTTCACGATTCTTTAGACTGCCTCCGTATAGATTGTAAGGCGATGTCATTCACATCGACGCAAATGCCCTGCAGTCATGTACAGTTAGGAGATTTTACCTCAGAAATCAGGGTGAGATTTGTATGCTCTTGCTGTATTGTATGGTTTGATATAGTCAAGTTGTTGGAACAAGAGGATTGTTTCCTAATAACTTCTTTTTTATAAAATAAAATCAATAATTAAAACACGATAATTTGAAGCGAGGCGATTCATAATTATAAGCTAAACAATAACCTTAGAAAAGAGAGAGAGAGATAACAAGCGGACGTGAGCCGTCGGATCATCTAGGGTTTTCACTCGGGGACCGAACTCTCTTACATCTCTCCCCTTCCCTAACTGTTTTACCCTTCTGGCCGTCGCCAGACAGAGCCTTCCCCCCTCTCGCCGCCGCCACCGTAACAGATGGTAAGACCTCCGTATTCGACCTCCTTTCACCTTTCTTGATTATGGTTGGTCTGTTCGTCGCCGTAGCATCTACTCGTAAGTGGCCGTCGGGGGTGATCGGTCGTGGCAGGTCGTCTCGATCTTCGGTGTTCATTTCTTGAGTGTACGCCAGAGTGATTCGTGCTTGTTCATTCGTTGGCAGGCGTTCGTTAAGGCTCAGAAGTCAAAGGCGTACTTCAAGAGGTATCAGGTCAAGTACAAGAGGAGGAGAGGTAACAGTTTTAAGAGACGCTTTTTTTGGCTGTGTTTGCAGTGGTGTTTTTCTCGGGAGTTGCTAGTTGTTGAAATTTGGCCTGGTGGTCGTACTGCAGAGGGTAAAACCGATTACAGGGCTAGGATCCGCCTGATCAATCAGGACAAGAACAAGTATAACACCCCTAAGTACCGCTTCGTGGTCCGTTTCGTATCCTAGACGTGGCAGATGGGATTTGCTCTTATATTTTATCGAAATGGTAGTTGGAATCGACACAAATGTTCCGACGTGCCAGCTGCTACCTTATAGTTGCTCTTATAGTTTCTTTTTAACTCGAATTACCCTCTGCAATGTGAAATTGTTCTTCTGTTTTGGGTTTGGTTTGTGTTCCGTAGCTTTCAGTGGAATCTTAACCCCGTTTTAGACAAATAAGGACATTGTTGCACAAATCGTGTCTGCCAGTATTGCTGGGGATATGGTTCTTGCTGCAGCATATTCACATGAGCTGCCTCGCTATGGCCTCGAAGTTGGCTTGAGTAACTATGCCGCTGGTATGCCATATCTGCTGGAAATTCTTAACTTCCCTAATGTAATTACCATTTTGAATGCATAAAACTCGCAATGTGAATTTTCATTTCAATCACCCCAATAATGTGTTTTTTCCAGCATATTGCACTGGGCTACTCTTGGCTCGCCGTGTCCTGAAAATGCTTGAAATGGATCACGAGTATGAGGGCAATGTTGAGGTAAGTTAGCCTGCAACTGATCTTCCGTCTATCTTTTATTTACCATATTTTTTTTCCTCTGTGAGATATCTTATTTTACGTCTCCGTCAGGCTAATGGAGAGGACTTCTCTGTCGAGCCAGCTGAGGGCAGGAGGCCATTCCGTTCTCTTCTTGATGTTGGCCTCGTTAGAACAACTACAGGAAATCGTGTCTTCGGTGCACTCAAGGTGTGTTGACTGCAGATTTTTCTGCCTCTATTTGTGGCTGGAAGTCAGCATTTATCTGCAAATTGTAAAATGTGATTGAATCGTTTGCAGAGCCCAATGCACATGACATGTTTTAAGCAATACATCAATTGCACTTCCTTTCCTTACAGGGAGCCTTGGATGGCGGTTTGGACATACCTCATAGTGACAAGAGATTTGCCGGCTTCAGTAAGGACAGCAAGCAACTTGATCCTGAAGTTCACCGAAAGTATATATACGGTGGCCATGTTGCTTCCTACATGAACGTATTTCTCTTGCCTTCTTTTCTGGATGTCACATCGAGAATAGTCTGCACTCTTCTTGTTTTACTTTGCGATGTTCTCGCCTTTCTTTTCAGGCCCTGACGGAAGACGAGCCAGAGAAGTACCAATCGCACTTCAGTGAATACATCAAGAGAGGGATCGAGGCCGATAACATCGGGGAAATGTACAAGAAAGTGCATGCCGCCATTCGTGCTGACCCAACAATCAAGAAATCCGAGAAGCCAGAACCTAAGGAGCACAAGAGGTGAGTTGAACAACTCCATAGCAAATTCATGTTGACCGAAATTATCGCCTTTCCCCAAAATAGACTGTTAGTTTGATTAATCTGAATAGAATAACTGAATCCCTTTAGTTTATCTCCTCTTGGGGATGCCCATTTGAAAGTTGGCACAGTCAATCAAACCGTCTGACACTCTGTATACTCATGATAGATACAATCTGAAGAAGCTGACCTACGAGGAAAGGAAGGCACGGTTGATAGAGCGGCTCAATGCCCTGAACTCAGCTGCCGGGGAAGACGACGGTGATGAAGAGGACTGAGTAGTACATCCCCCAGTAGTCGTGGGAAACCCTTGTTTTCCTTTTCGCCGGGCAGTTGGGACTTTGTTCTTTGATCTCTTTTAGTAGAAGTTATAGCTGTCGTCGAGTTTCTGGAATTGTTTTGGTTTTTTATCTGGCGCGTTTTAGTCATATAACATGGATCTCGGATCATCTTTAAGTGATGATTACTTGGGTACATTTAGTGGAAAGGAGCCTAGTGCTGCCGGCGGCCACTGGATAGGGCTGATATAAATAGCTAAATATAAAGACTTCACTATTAATATCAAATACGGAGAATCATCATCATCTCCTCTCGTCAAGCTTTAACAGAGTGCAGAGCAGGCAGCTAGCCAGAAAGGAAGAACCACCTTTCTCTCTCTCTCTCCCTCGATCACTCTTCTTCTTCTTCTTCTTCTTCCCCTCCGTCTTCTTCCTCTCCCCCACCCCCTACCAAATCCCAACTACTGCAACCGAAACTCCGTAACCGTAAACCGCCTATTCTGTTGCGCCGACCTCTCCCACAGATCCGCTGCTGACGTCACCGTCGCTCACGCCTAGAGCCAGCGAGCGTATCAGTATGTAGTGATTGGGTTGGCTAGGGTAGGTCTGCGGATTTCCTATGGACGGAGAAGGAGGAGGCCTGCCGCAGCAGGGGGACACGGACATGTCCGACGCGTCTGCGGCTCCTCATCAGCAGCCTCCCCCGCCGGGGATGGAGAGTATACCCGCCACTTTGAGTCACGGGGGGAGATTCATACAGTACAACATCTTCGGCAACATCTTCGAGGTCACCTCCAAGTATAAGCCCCCTGTCATGCCTATCGGTAAAGGCGCTTACGGTATTGTCTGGTGAGTTCTTGGCTGCCGCCCAGCCATTTGTTTATCTTTTTTCGCGTTTGGTTGTCGGGCTTTTGACTTGTTTATTGCTTTCTCTTCCGTGCTGCTACGAGTGATTGCTATCAGCTCCGCGCTGAACTCGGAGACCAACGAGAACGTTGCCATTAAGAAGATTGCCAATGCTTTCGATAACAAGATTGATGCTAAGAGGACTCTCCGAGAGATCAAGCTCCTTCGCCATATGGATCATGAAAACGTCAGTGAGTGAGAACTGTGGCCTCCCCTCTAGCTTTTGTGTGGTGATGTCGTTCATATAGCTTTAGACATTTCTTGATTTGATTCTTCATATCGTCAGCAGTTGAGCTGGTTAGTTTCAGTGAGAGTTTACTGGGTGTTTCTAGTGTTTAGGAAGAGTTGTTGATGACAGTGGAGCTCAATGGGGATGTGTTTGGCGTACAGAAACGTCTGGACACCGAATATGAGCATTTGCTAGAGATTGATGCTCCCATTGGAAGACGCTATGGAAGAGAGTTCCTGAAACTTAGCAAGAAGTGGCTATTAATAACTATATATATTTACCTTCTTCCGTTGGAATTGGAAGCATATAAAGGGGATGTGTGCAGTTTTTTGCCTGTGTAACTCCAAATCGTTTTTTGAGATGGCACGCAAAGATGATGATCAAAAGTTTAACATTGTTCTGTTATTACACCGACATATCTTTTGTTTAGTGAATGATGTTAGGAAGGTTAATGGGTTGCTAATTTTGCAAAGAAGATACTTAGTATCTGATTCATGCACATTTAGTTACCACTGAAGTCCAAGAGCACCTGTGGAAACAATTTGGTGATGCAGGTAGTTGCAATAAGGGACATAATTCCTCCACCTCGGAGAGAAGCTTTTAATGATGTATACATTGCATACGAACTGATGGATACAGACCTGCACCAAATCATCCGTTCCAATCAAGCGCTGTCTGAAGAGCACTGCCAGGTCTTATTCCTTTGCAAACCTCTTATATAACTATTTTAGTTCTTTGCCATTTCTAGTTTTACCCTTCCGGAGCATATTTCCTAAATTTAGTATGATTACCCGCTAGTTTCTCTTACTTTGGAGATGTTAAACAACATGACATGAGAAATATGAAGTCTGGAAGCTTTGGATTTGGTTCTTTGAACTTTGGTTTGTTACAGAAATAAAATTGCAGTTGTATCATAGGTGCTCCATCAGCGCCAATTATATGTTGTTATAGGAGCTGTTTTGAGATCCGATCTTTCTTCCAGTTTTCTTTCATGAGCATAGCAAGGACGATCTTGGAATCTATAATATTTTGCCTATGTGGATTTGTAGTTTGAGATGCTTTCTCATTTTGTTTGTTAATATGTTGCACGGGTCGCTCATAAGTAACTCCTCTTCTACTCTTGGTGCAGTATTTCCTGTACCAAATTTTACGAGGCTTGAAATACATACATTCAGCAAATGTTCTGCATAGGGACCTGAAGCCAAGCAATCTTCTCTTGAATGCGAACTGCGATCTCAAAATTTGTGATTTCGGGCTTGCCCGTGTGACATCAGAATCTGATTTCATGACGGAATATGTCGTCACTAGATGGTACCGTGCACCGGAGCTGTTACTCAACTCTTCAGATTACACGGCAGCGATTGACGTGTGGTCAGTGGGCTGCATTTTCATGGAATTGATGAATCGCCAGCCCCTATTTCCTGGAAGAGATCACGTGCAGCAATTACGTCTTTTGATGGAGGTAGTATTTTGTTCTTCTCTTGAATGGTGCATTCAGTAAGGAGTGCGTGGGTTTAGGAAAGCCAAAATAATGCAGTCCTGACTAGCTGGGTGTATGCAATGACTCATGGCTTGCTTCGAACCATCGTTGTCTGAAATCGTCAAGCTCATGGGTTAGATTTTCGTGTTTTAGAGTTGAAAAATTGTTGCTTAAAAATTCACTGCTGCTGATGTTATTATATCTGAGTCGCAGCTTATTGGTACCCCATCAGAAGCAGAGTTGGGTTTCCTCAATGAAAATGCGAAAAGATACATCCAACAGCTTCCAATGTACCACCGGCAGTCTTTCGTCGACAAGTTTCCTCATGTTCACCATGCCGCCATTGACCTCATGGAGAAGATGCTTACTTTTGATCCCAGGATTAGGATCACAGGTCCGTCTACTCATCCTTCTCTTTTGCTGATATCTATGATTTGGCATAATTATCGTTTTCCAACCACTTCCTCAGTCGAGGATGCACTTGCCCATCCATACTTGAACTCGCTACACGACATCAGTGACGAACCAACCTGCACGACTCCATTCAGCTTCGACTTCGAGCAGCATGCATTATCGGAAGAAGAGATGAAGCACCTGATCAATCAGGAAGCCCTTGCGTTCAACCCCGAGTATCAGTAGACCCTAGTGTACCCCTCATTACATCGGGTCAGCCTTGGACGTTTTGTTCTCTTTTGCTTCCTAGGATCATTTGGTTTATTCCATCTGTGAGTAATGTGACCAAACCTTTATATTGCTTCTATGACCTTGAAACCTATCCAAAATGGCTTAAAGCCGGCCCTTGTATTTGGATCTCCACCGTTTAGAGTCGTTTCTGCTTGTTTACAGCCAAACATCCGGTTTGTCTGACATTCAAGCCTGGTCTGAAAAGGGGTGTCATCAACACAAGGAGTACGAACGATAACTTACCCTAAAAAGTCTGTCTAAAGATCCTCTTACATGGGGTCACAATTTCTTTGCAAAACAATACACTGATTATTAGTACAGTAGGAGTTGTGTGACAAAGAAAAATAATGGTCAACTCTTAACGCTCTGAAAGAATCTAGACAAAGGCACGGGACCCGGATCATCATCCCCGCTATCGTCGCCCTTCTTCAACCTGTGCTTCTTTTTCCATTTGTTTCTTTTGGACCTGGACCTTCTCTCTTCCCTGTCGTTGTCTTCGCTGCTGGAAGACCCCGAAGAAGAGCTTGAAGAATCGGAGGATTCCCTTCTTGATCTCTGGGTGTTCATATTGTTAAAAGACAGATCCATCCAAATCAGTAGCTTGCTAAAGGCATTTTAAGCAAATGAAGTGTGAATAAGTACCACATCCAGAAAGACTGCTCAACTGCAATGATAGGCGAGCCAGGGTAAAAAAAGCAAGCAAAATCATATCACATCTACCGGCGAAGTAATTCTCAATTCTCATAAAATTTGATGATCGCACTAGGCTGATTATCCAGAAACCAGTCAAAACAAGTTCAGGGGATGATTACCATCTCTACCCAACAGCGGAAAGGTGCGCCATAGATCCGCAACTATACCGAACTACCCAAACCTCAATTCCCAACATAACCAGCCTAAATTTTATCAGGCTTTTAAGCAAAAGGCATCCATAGGTCAAGCCGTGTTTCCGTCATATTTCAGCAATCACAATCACCAATCCGCCACCTAATTCCTATATTTGGTCCATCAATGCATGCGTCTTCATAAGTTCGGTATCAAAAGCAAGCACAGGGCAAGATAAAAAAACAATAAGTTATGACCAGTGTAGACATGGTTGCTGATCACCCTAAGTCTCCCTCCCAATGTGTTTTAAAAAGTAATTGAACATTGCCTATGAAATGTAAGGTTAAATCTACATTTAGCCCAATGATTGTACTGCGAGCTAGTTGTAATTAGCAGAAAGCCTGATAATCTGAATAACATAACATGAAATGAGCACACAAAAGGTGGAGATAATAAAGGAAACGACAACGTATGGGCAGAGGCAGCCAAGTAGAACAATTCAGCGAAGTAATAATAGCTATCCGGATGCACATGAAACCAGTAGAAGCATCAATCGTAGAAGAAGGCACCTTTCTTTTGCTCCTACGTTTCGTAGAATCTTTCTCCCTCCGATCTACAACAATCCATTGATATCATAAATAAGTATTCAAAACGTCAACAGTATGAGGACCAAGCACCGGCGAGAAGGATAAAAGACTGACCCGGTTTAAGCTTCAATTTTTTGCTGGAATGATCGTGATTTCTTCCATGAGCAAGCTTATGAGCCCTCTCAGCATCTAACTGGGCTCTGTATTCTCTCATCATCTTATCTGTGTCTGCTTCCAGTTCCCCTTGTCTCAACTCATCTTCCTAGAACATCAAACAGGCATTTACAGAAGAGGAATTACCAACAAGGATGCAACCAAAGACAAAAGATTAACGGCCTAAAGATGCACAGACCATTGAATTGACCAGGCATTCTTCTTTAGCTGAAAGACCCCGACATGGAACGCTAGAAATGGGCATCGAAGCAGAAATTATCTCCCCCTCCCAATTGCATTTTGGGTTGACAATAGTTACAAAATCGCAAGCTTTGCTAGCCCGCAACAATTACCAGCAAAGCAAAGACGTAAACCATTCCACATGGAAACATACCACGACAAAGAATTGAGGAAACATTTTCAAATACCTTATTGAAAGAAGTTTGCCTGGACGAAACCAAGAAATAACACCTCACGAACTGGATCGAGAACGAGATGTGACGATTGAAATTACCTTCTGCTTCCGCTTGAACTCCTCCCAGGTGATGGTGTGAGAGGTGTTAAGGCTGGCAAGACGGGCAGCATGCCACTCTGGTGAATGAAATGAACCATCCACCTGCCACTCCCCTCATCAATATCGTCCCAAAGCCAAAAGGGCAAAACCCCAAAAATCCAACAATCCAAGAACCAACAAAAAAAATCGAAAATCAACCCCAAGGGAGGGAATCCAGAGGGGAGAGGGTTAAAAATGAAAACGGGCAGGAAGGGGGGGGGGGGGGGGGGACGAACCATGCCATCTTCGACTTGGTCGGGGACGGCGGAGGAGGCGCTGCCGAGCCTCGCCCTCTGCATAGCCTTGTACGCCTGATTCTTCCCCATCTTACTTTTGGTTCCCGGTCAGCTCACACCACTCCGTTTGGGACGCAGGATTTGGGTTTCCTCCCCCCCGGCGTTTCAGGTTCTCTGCAAAAACATCACGACATCTTCACAGCCGACGACAAACCGACAGCCGGATGAGGCCGACAAAGACAGGTAAGGAAGCATACGGGGTCGGAATAATGGGCTCCACGGGACGATACTTTAGGCCCAGAATACACCCTCACAGGCCCGACTTCGCGTTTCTTTTTTATAAAGTTCGGTGCCTCTTTCTGCTTCGAACCGTCTCCCTCAGCCCCGCGCCTTCTCTCGCCTTGGACGTCGCGGTCGCCGTGGGGTAAACTTCTTCTCGCTTGTTCCAATGTCAAGTGCGACATGGCATCGATTTTTCGTTTTATTGAACGGTTTTCATTGGATTTTTGCAAACATCTAGGGTTTGGTTATCGCTCGATGGTCGAGTAATTGAAGTTTGAATAATCTGTGTTTGTTTTTCCTTTTCTGTTGTTTGTGGGTGCGTTTGGGGGGGGGGGGGGGGGGCTGTAATTTGAAGGCTTGATCTTTAGTTTGAAACGGGTGAAAGGAGTTTTGTAAATTAATATGGCTTGGAGTTGATATTGGTTCAAAATTTAGGGTCTGGATCGGAAGATTGCTTTGCTGATCTTATTGTTTGTTGCATAGAGATCACAAGAGTCTGAGATTTATGCAAGTATGAGTACTGGTGGAGAGAAAGGCTCTAGCACGAAAACACCTGCTGATTTCTTGAAGTCTATTCGCGGTAGGCCGGTCGTCGTCAAGCTGAACTCTGGGGTCGATTATCGAGGTATCTCGTATTAATGAGTCGCCGTGAATGTGTTCTTCATTTGGATTTGCTGTGTTCTGTTCTATCCAAACTTAAATGTTATTTTTTATGTTGCTGATTATTTCATCCTCAGGTATATTAGCTTGTTTGGATGGGTACATGAATATCGCGATGGAGCAGACGGAAGAATACGTCAACGGACAACTGAAGAACAAATACGGCGATGCCTTCATCCGAGGAAACAACGGTGAGGATTCATACCACCCGTACAATGTCGTTGTTGACTCATGTTACCTTCTTGACAGAATTCTTTTGGTTGATTGCAGTCCTGTACATTAGTACAACAATGAGGACTTTGGCTGACGGAGCTTGACTATTTAATACAAGTCCGTTATGGTCTTTGGTCGTATGGGTAAGGGAAATTCCTGGTAATTTTCAGCTATCGTATCAATTAGGCAGCTTTTGAGATGGTTCGCGATTGGCAGTTTGGCCTGTATTGACAATGATGTCATTGTTGGAGTTTATTATTTTGGGCCCCTACTGTGCCTTACTTTACCCTGTTAGTAATTGTAGCAGGTGACCAATTGGAACTGATATTGCAGATTGCAGATTGTGGATGTGCGAACATTGGAGTATTATTTGTTTTGTATACATTTTCATTACTTCAGACACCCGTCTTTAGGTGATAGAAAGCAAGTAAGAATATGCATGCAAAAGGCTATATTCATAACACCTGCTCAAAACTTTTGCATCAGTAGTTTATACATGAAGGCTATATGTGTATGTGAAATATCAACAATATAGCCTTTTGGGGGGAATTCTTCAACATTATTATTATTGTTATTTTACAGAACCCTTTTCCTGGGAAATTATTCTGTAGTTTACCATTGATAAGACTAAAAACACTTTCAAGGTAAACTTGACCTTCGAGGACCCAGAGAGTTCCTGGCTGCAATTACTTTGTTGACCAACATTCTCCACTTCCCTTGGTCCTTCTTGCTTTGGCGCTTCATCTTCTCTTTAAATTGCCTGTCAAAAAGGTGAATCCCAATTTCAGCATAGTCTTAATGCATAATCAAGCATGGAACTCCTTAAAATCTTCATTAATTGAGGATAGGGTTTAGGCATTACCTACAAAGGGGGACCTTGCAGCTATCCGGTTCGTCACATATTCGAGAGTGCAGTTCAAAAAGCTGCCACATGCGTTTGCAATGTACACAACCTACAGGAACTCGTATCTTACAAGACGAGAAATGGCGGACTAAAGTCTCGAGCCCTTTGCAAGCTGGGAACTTGCAATCATCCTGGGAGGTGTTCAGGGATTTATCCCTGGGTCCAATTGTCTTGCACCCATCTTGGCAAATGTGAAGTAGCGCTTCCATCGCATCATTAAGTTGCAAGTAGACCTTCCTTTCTTCCATTCTCCTTAGCCTCTCTTCTTTCCTCTATACAGGCAAATCATATAATAAGATTCCCAGACACAATCCAACCTCGCAGAAATTGTTGAGATCTTTCTATATGAGATGAGCATTTTGTGGAAATTGTGTAAGAAATGCTGCCAGAACACACATGAAAGAAATAATATCAAGTTATCCAGAATGGATGACTTGCGTTAACATGAGGAACTATCCACTTCCAATCATTCAGTAAACAGTATGAAAGGTGAACAGTCCATCGTGGGCTATGTTGTGATTTTGTCCAATACAGTTTACAGTTGTCTTCCCAAATTTTCAAGAGTCGAAGTATTTTACAGTGGCAGGTGGAAAGGACTCACCGAGTCTGCTTCCACAACAGCCTCCAGAATTTCCTGTTCAATTGCGGGGCTTGCTCGCCTCATCACTTTCCATCCTTCTGTCATGGAGATGGCTTTGAAGTCTTTCAGAATCATGTGTATGCATACAAAGGTTAACCTCGGGGCGTCACAGTACTTAGCTAATTGGAGGATATCTATAACATTTTCTTTGGTCAGCCAGAAATGCTCCAGATAACTGGTACAGACTCTTTTCAGCTGTGGAACAGAGTAGGCATGAGAAAGAACCAGCAAATGGAGAACATACTTCTCCATCGCGTCTCTTTGATAGCTGCATTTAGCAATAACACCGGATTAACAGAGCTGACAAAGAGAAATGGAGAATTCTTATCGACATTATCATGCAGCTGTCTGACCAAGAAGAGTAAATAAAACGAATGAACGCAAAGACGGCATCATGAGGAATCCCAGTCATCTTGATGTGCCTCACGGCATTGCTTGCCTTCGAATATTGCATCAGAAAGCTAAACACTGGAGATGCAGCCCTCTGCGGAGCCCAAACCATACATAAGTCAGTTTATTCAGTCTCTACTGCAATTGGAATTATTTAAGCTGCGACTGGACTCACCAGCACACTGGAATGTGCCCAAACCATCGATCTTTCTGCTGTGACAATACCCACATCCGCACCAAATCCTTCCACGAAGAGACTATCCCATATATGCACTGTTTCTGAGGGAACTAAACTACAACCTTGAGGTTTCGCATGGCGCGTACTACTATGTGCTTTGGAAGGTGGGATAGGTGGCCTGGGCACCTTTTCATCTTGGGAAACAGGAGGAGGGACATCTTCCGTCACAGGAGAGATGTCCACTGAATATGCTCCCTCGATGTACAAGTTGAAGTATTGGCCGAATGTTTCACCACTGGAAATTGAATAGGGAGAATCGAGAAGAGTCGAAGCCATCAACCTCTGGACATTTGGGACACACAGAAACTTAACTGCAACTTTGCTGGATCATCTGCCAAAGAATTTTCAGATCCCGTTAACTTCTTTCACGAAGACATGCATAGAAAGGGGAGAGGAACATAATGAACCAACTCCTGACAAGAAAAGCACGAAAACCTTTCCTCCCACTGCCTCAAGAACCAGAGACCCACATTGTCCGGGTTCAAGAGCAGCAAAATCTCCCTAATATCTAGAGCTAAGGAGATCTCCCAGAAACGATTCACGAGGGAGAAAAGAAACGCGATCAATTCAACAGCGATCAATTCATTACAACGCAAGTCAGTCCAGGGCCAGCCACACACAACGAATAAGGGGGATAAACCCATCATAACTACTACAATTAACAAGAATACGACAACCCTAACCCCCCCCTCCTGTTGCACGGAGAAGGCGATCTCATCCCCAGGCGAAGCATGCGCCAACAAACGCAACAACTTCGAGTTCGAAGCTACCCTTACCTTCTCGGGACTTCTAGAGAGAGAAAGGGCTATCGATCGCACGCAGAGGGAGAAGGAAAAAAAAGGGTAGACGAGAGACGATCGGACGGACGAACGAACAAAGGCAAAGGAAAAGAAGGGAAAAGGGACGGGACGGACGGCGTTAAAAATAAACAGGGAGAAAATGAGAGAAGGGAAAGGCGACAGGAGGAAAGCTGAAAAGGAATGACTCAGCAACGACAATTGGTGGTGGGCGACTACTTTACGTCACCGCCTACGTCATCGTCACGCCCTCGAGCTTCTTCCCCCCGCCCCCGGGGCGCTCCTCCACCAACAAAACAAAAATAAATAAATAAAAAGGAGCGAAATACGTAATTTTAGCTTAAACTATCTATTTTATCTTGTATTTTACAAGATATCCAGTTTCGTATGGTTTAGAATGATTAGGAGACGACACTCCCCTCCCAACTATCCGTACAGAAGGTTGTTCGCATTTAATGATTATGACCAACAACGCGTTGGACTTCATCGAGTAAGTTTTAAACCACTCTCGTAAGGTTAAGTAAAACTGGTTTCTTCATTGATTTTTACGTAGTCTTTAGCCTAATGTTTGTAAATGCGGGGTGTTGCTCAATAACCTGTGCGAGAGAGCTTCAATAGTTTACATTGCTATTTGCTTAGCTAGGACAAAGCCAATCAATCATAGGCATGCTTGAAGATATTCCTACGATGGAAAGAATTTTTACCACAAGGCAACAATGAGGATTCTGTATGCCCCCCTTCCATTAGGCTTAAAATGGTGATAGCTTATGGGACTAAGTCACAGTGAACAATTTCAAGTCGTTAGAATCAAATGATAAATTTGTTGTCAAAGTTCTAGGAGACTTAAGACATCTTGTTGCTGAGGCGAACAGGGACTACCTTTACACAGCAGAAGACCACCTTGACCCCGACGACAGTGACCACTTTGCCCTCCCTGTCAGAACTGGGTTTTCTTTCTGTCGTTTTGCCGTCAGAAGAGGTCGAGTCGTCTGTACACCTCCCAAATTCTACCAATGATCAAGACGACATGTGTCGGTGATCATACCACGCACGTGGAACAACATTAATCCACACAATTTCTTTTTTCTTTTTGCTGGTTTTGTAATATACAAAAGGAATTTGGCCTTTTCTTTATCAATTTTTTGGTGTTACTTTGCTCCCACCCCCCACCCTTTCGGCAAATGTACACGACCCTTTGTTTGTGCACAACCTGCATTGCGGCCTTAGGGATGGGAATCTGGAAAACAGCGTCAGTTTCTCAGATCTCTCCACACCCCGCTGGGGATCGTCGCCGCCGGCTACTTCCTGCCCAAAGAGGAGGGAAAACAGACAAAGAGATCAATGGATTGCCGTAGATTCGGGTGATTATGACTCAGGGAAAGGTTGACAAAGTCCCTGGGAATACAGCTTCAGCTTACCAGGGGAGCTTAAAAGCATCCTTCCACCATCCCTGCTTCGAACAATTCGACACTATCTTGTCCAACCGCACAATGATTTCTGAGAAGGTTGGCCTCGCCACTGGCTCTGCGTCCCAGCATTCCTCAATCAACCTGGGGGATTTAACCACACAGTCAGCCCATTAAGCATTGAATAGACCATCTAATCGTGTAGTGACTGTTTCTTAGCGAGAGAGACAGACAAGCTCCCGCGAAATTTTCAGTCCCGGAAATATCAGAAAGTTGGAAACCCAAAGCATCATACTGTGGCATCTTACTCTCTAAGATCAGGAGGGTAACTTTTCAGTTTGATCTTGAAAGGTGGTCGCTGTCCTTCAAAGCAGATCATCCTCGCAGCTTCTTCGGGCGAACTTTGATAGAAAGGCTGAACCCCCTCTATCATCTGCCCCGCCAAGATCCAGAGCCGAGAAATGAGATTTACATTCCAAAGGACAGGCAGTCTCATTAATAAGGTCTTCCCGTACACGAGAACGCTGCTTGTTCAGAAACCAGTCAGGTGCATGAGATGTACCTCGTAAAGGATGAGTCCAAACGAAAACACATCTACACTCCGGCCAAATGTTTCATCTTTGCAGACTTCGGGCGCCATGTACAGGCCTACAAAACATGAAGGGTTCCATGTTGCGTCACTACCATTCAAATGAATTACATGGTTAGGACAAGTCAAGGCTACTTACGTAGTAGATCAGATCGAGCCTCGGGATCTGTTAGTCTTACTCTATTCAGCGACACTTTGGACAGTTTTACCATGCCGAATCCAGAAACCTTCAACTGACCCCCATGATCCAGCAAAATATTTCTGGCACCTTACCAATATTTCAGAATATTAAAGAGAAGCAGATCAAAGCACGATTACTCTACTCAATAGCAGGATTTATCATACTTAGGCTTCAAGTCGCAGTGGATGACCGGTTCAGGTTTGCACTCATGGAGATAATTCATCCCCCTGAACAACAATAAATCAGCATATATCACCGTAGCGGAATAAATCGGAATCACCTACGCTTCTTCCTCGATGAAATCATATGTTTTCCGCTGAACATCATAGTATTTCAAGATATGGGTATACCGAGCTATGTCAAGTGCAAATCTGAGGGCCTTGGATGGAGACAAACGTCCTTTCTTCTGAAGATAACTTCCAAGATCCCCCTGAAACAGTGGCCAATTTCTATTACCCATCTTTCTCCAGCATTTTTGGCTCAGAAAAAAGACATAATAATATCAGGGAGCCATAGATACTTGATCAATAAATCATTGATGTGCTACAGAAACGGTGAGTATTCATACTTAAGGGACAGAAGGACCTCTGATTCGAAGTAAACCAGATCTCTCCTTCTGAATCTATAGGCAATCAATAGTCATCTGTTACACAGGGGCAGTCTACTATAACTTTCTGTCGATTTCACGGAAAGGCATGCTACCAGATTGATACATTCCCCAGACTGTTTAAGTTTTCTGGCTAAGATAGAGAGAAAGAGAGGGATGCTCGTCCCTACCTTTGGGTGGTACTCCAAAACAATCATCATTGGCATGTTTTGAGTCACAGCACCGACAAACTGAACAACGTTGGGATGTCTCACTCTTTCCATTAGCTCGAGCTCGCTTTTAAAACCATTTCTGTTGCAGAGAAAGAAAAGATAAAACAAAAAGGAAGTATAGTAATACATGACATGGAAGAGGATGAAGATGAACAGTTTGATAAGAACTCACATGCTTTCGGGATCTGAATAACTTTCCTTATCAAGGATCTTCACGGAAACCTTTGTACCATTCCATTTAGCCACTTGATATGTTCCCTGCGAATGTGAAATTACATCACATCAGAATGATACAAACCACTTCCAAACAAGGGAAAATGCTATGCAGCCATCACTTGTATGAACTCCAGTTCATGCCTTTAAATTTGCGTCGGCCTTCCGAACTTGAAGCTCTAGCGGGTTAAGCTCGTACTCCGGGACTTCTCGAGGATTCGCTACTGTCATTGGCGTCCTTCTAGTTTTCTGCACAGGGAGAGACGAGATCCGAGTCATGGCTGTTTCTGGAAGTATAAAAGGTGGTAAATGTCGAAATTTATCATACAGGGACTTTAGCACCGCGAGCTTTCAGGACATTGTAGACTTCTAGATTTCCATAGTACTTCGCATCAGCAGCTGCCTGCGAAGATTAACGAGTCTTGGATCAAGAATCAAGAGACCAGTCCAGCAGTCATGGCAAAGGTTATCGGTTCCTTCAATTCGCCCCGAACCCCAATGATTCAATAGCTTCTGAAAAAGAGAAACCACTACACAGCAAAGGATGCGTCCATATTCGAAGGAAAATGACGATTACCGTGCTCCCCCACCGGTCACGGGCATCCATGTTAGCCCTACGGCTGAGCAATAACCTGACGACCTCGACGTGGCCCTCGCAAGCCGCGATATGCAGCGCAGTCCGACCGTCCAGATCAATGCTGTTGACGTCGATCCCTTCATTCAACAAGTCCTCGACCCCCTTGGCGTCACCCCTGCAGGCCATGAACAACAGCTGCATAGTGGAGTCGAGGTTCTCGGGGACGGCGAGGATGTCGTCGTCGTCGTCGTCGCCGCCAATGCTGCGTCGTATGGGGTCGAGGGAGGACTGCCTCCCAAAGCTGAACCTCATGTTGTTGCGACGGGGGTCGAGGGAGGACTGCCGCGTGAACTGACGGCTGAAGCTACGTTTCATGGACCCCGTGGACAACTGCCGGGATATCCCCCGTTTCAACTGCTCCGCCCTGTCCATCGTTTTCCCCTTTCCCCTCCCGCCTCTTCTCTTCTCACCTTCAAAGAGTTTAAAAAAAAAAAAACGAAAAAGAAAACGTCCGACCGTCGGTCACCGCATAAACGACGGGGGACGGACGGCGGTGGACGAAAAACGGAAAGCTTTCTCTCTCTCTCTCTCTCTGTGTGTTAGTAATGGCGGCGATTTCCTCCGATCAAAGGGGTGGACAGGGAAAAAGGAATTGGATCCGAGAGAGATGGATTGGGGGAGGAGGGAGGGGAAGGGAATTAAGATGCCGTCCTCTAACCACAAATCACAGCGATCGATGCGGGGAGAACATCAACACCAACAACTCCTCCAAACCACCATCATCTTCGTCTTCATCTTCATCTTCCTCCTCAACAAAACAAAAAAAAACATGCACTTTGTTACCGGATTCCTAACCAAAAACCACGCGTGAATCCGTTTTCAAATCGGGAATGCAGTCATTGTTACCACAATTGACCATTGCCCGAACTTACGGGTGGGTCACTCCTCAACCTAATTATGCATAATTTTATTCAAATGGAGATGCATACAATCAATCCATACATATTAATCTTACAGATAACAAAATATTATTACACAGCGAGGCAGATAGCATCATCGAACAAATATTAGTCTGTCACTCTCGGGAGACGACCACCACCTGCTTCCCGACATTGCGGCCGTGAAACAGCCCGATCAGGGCCACGGGACCGCTCTCCAGCCCCTCTGCGTAGTCCTCCACGTAAACTATCTTCCCTTCCTTGATATGGGGTATCACCGTCTCCAGAAACTTTGGGTACAAATCGTAGTAATCTGCCCACACGAAGCCTTCCATTCGGATCCTGCTCCTGACCAAGTACATCAGGTTGCAGATGCCTTCTGGGCGGTCGAGGATGTACTGTGATATCAACCCGCACACGGCGATCCGGCCCCGGAGGTTCATGTTGGGCAGCACGGCGTCTAGCATTCTGCCTCCCACGTTCTCAAAGTATATGTCGATCCCGTTTGGGAGGCATCTGTGGACGAATCGATCTTTTAGTTCTCTCTCAGAAGTAATGCATCCCCTTGAAAATAAGTTCGTGTAGATTACCTTTTGAGGGCCGCATCCAAGTCGGGCTCTTCCTTGTAGTTGAAGGCATCGTCGAAACCGAACTTCTCCTTCAAGAGGTCGACCTATTTTCACGTTTCGATTTTGATCAGTTGGATTCAAAGTTCGTTAGGTATTTTTCTTTTACTTGCGAAAGGCAGGGTTACCTTCTCTCTGCTACCGGCGCTACCGACGACGTAGCAACCGTGCAACTTGGCGAGCTGGCCAACGAGTTGACCCACTGCTCCAGATGCAGCAGAAATGTAGACAGTCTCTCCTTTCTTCGGGGACCCTACCTGGAAAAATCCCGCATATGCAGTCAATCCCGGCATTCCTGTGGAATGAAAAAACAGTAAACAGATCGTGTGTTAGGTTCGGCGATCAAGTTCTATTAAGAGACAACAGAAGCGGACCAAAGCTCACCCAGGAGGCCGGTGTAGAACGACAACGGCATGTCAACATGCTCGATCTTGATCAGGGACTGTGGGTCAGCAATCAAGCTGTACTCCTCCCATGAGGTCATTCCCCACACCAGGTCTCCCTTCTGGAAGCCCGGATGACTGGAACTCACCACTTTCCCCACCCCAAGTCCAGGCACAGCCTAAACACAAGCAACGCCAGGAAACATTTCCAAAATTCAGCATCCGGCCATTGTTAATACGCCGTCTACAACGATAATAACCAGCTAATCGACTTACCGAACCGGGGGTGGTCAGGAGGCTCAGTTGATAGGGATCGCAGGAGAGGTAGAGATTCTTCAGCAGGACGGCTCCGCTGCCCTCCCCGACCTCCAGCTTCGAGGAACCAACAACGATCTCGAAGTCGCTCTCTTTCAAGGGGCCGGACGGGGCGTTTCTGAGTACAACCCGCTTGTTCCGCACCTCAGCCATCTCCTTCTTCCTCGGTCGTCTTCTTTGGGTTTTGGTATCGGGACGTTAAGGGGGTGGTGTGCCCCGTTTTGATGAGTCTGACGTAAGTGAATGTGTCACCAGACTATCGCTCTGACCATTCCATTAATGTAATATTCAACCTCGCGATCCTTCTGTTGTACTTTTCAACTATCCTTCCTTATTCTTTGGCGTCCCTTTCCCCCTCATTTCTGTGATTCTACTATTCTCTTCCCTCAGTCGTATACGGCCTCTCCTCCGATCGGACTGACTACTCCCGAGAATGTTACAGCACCGGTGAAAGCCAGGTTTTCTCCGTCTCAGAGGAAAACGATGAATTGATCTGCTTGAGAGGCCGCGGTTCTTTTCGCCTTCCTCCCAAGGCTGAAACCTTCTTTCCGGTGTTTGGGTATGGGGGAGAAATGTGAGACTTGGATTCGGATTCACATATCCGGAGACCATGTAATTGACAGAGTAATATCCCATTCCATGACTACTGGCAGCACTCCTCGATCTCTCCTGCAAGTCGAGAATTATAAGCGGTGGTGGCCGCAGCTTCGGGACTTCCGGCTGGATGTTCTTGCGAATTCGTAGGCGGTTTATAATGATCCAATTAGACGCATGAAGAACGTCAGGTGGTGCAACCTAAAATTGTAAATCCATGATTTTTGTATAAGAGTAACGACATTTAACTTAACAACTAAGGTTTTAGGTCAAACATAAGATTTCTACGTGGTAATCTGGGTTCGCGCACGTAAAATCCCGATAAAAATGTCAAAAAGTCAAAAGAGTCCGCTTAACCTTGAACCAAGGGCCAAAGGCCAATGTTGGTCCGATTTATATTATATAGATTAACAATGAAATATCGGATGAGATATTATTCTGAATGAAAGCGAGGGGGAAACGATAAGACTAAGACAAGTTATTTTGAAGGCGGCAGTGGGCTACTCGCGGGAGATGACCACCACCTGCTTCCCTACATTGCGACCATGAAACAGTCCGACCAGGGCCGCAGGACCGTTCTCCAGCCCCTCGGCGAAGTCCTCCAGGTAATTTATCCTCCCTTCCTTGATGTGCGGTATCACCATATCCAGAAACTTGGGGTGAAGATGATAGTGATCCATTACCCTGAAGCCCTCCATGCGGATACTGGTCCGTATGAGGTATATCAGATTCTGGACCCCTTCATGGCCGCTGAGGTTGTACTGTGATATCATCCCGCACACGACGATTCTCCCCCCAGTCTTCATGTTGGGCAGTACGGCATCTAGCATCTTCCCTCCAACGTTCTCAAAGTATATGTCGATTCCGTCTGGCAAGTATCTGCATCCCAAGGAATTTTTTCTTTTAGTTTCCTTGTTCCCATCTTCACATAGAATTGTTTTGAAATTACCTTTTGATGGCTGCTTCGAGGTCGGGTTCTTCCTTGTAGTTGAAGGCGTCATCAAATCCGAATTTCTCTTTTAGGATGTCCACCTGTTTTTTCGCTTATTGATTTTGAAGGCTTAGGTCCAAGTAAATTTCATGTAATTGTATTACTTGCGAGAGGCACGTTTACCTTCTCTTTGCTGCCAGCGCTTCCGACGACGTAGCAACCGTGCAACTTGGCGAACTGGCCAACGAGTTGACCCACTGCTCCTGATGCAGCAGAAACATACACGGTCTCCCCTTTCTTCGGGGCTCCCTTCTTGAAAAATCCTATGTATGCGGTAAATCCCGGCATACCTGCAGAACAGGGAAAAAAAAAGATAACCGCTGAGTTCACCGATTGAGTTCCTTTACAAGGACAAGATGAAGTAAGAGAAGAGTGGCCGAAGCTCACCGAGCAGGCCGGTGTAGAACGAAAGGGGCATGTCAGCATGCTCAATCTTGAGCAGGATCTTTGGCTCAATGATCAAGCTGTACTCCTCCCAAGATGTCATTCCCCATACCAAGTCTCCCGGCTCGAATCCCGGGTGACTGGAACTCACTACTTTCCCCACCCCAAATCCAGGCACAGGCTATAAACACCAACCATATTAGCGGTTTGCATTGAGTACCTCGTCGTTTTAAATGACCACAGGCTGATGAACAGCCGAGTAACTTACAGAACCGGGGGTAGTCAGGAGGGATCGTTGGTAGGGATCACAGGAGAGGTACAGATTCTTCACCAGGACGGCATTACTGGCGTCCCCAACCCCAAGCTTAACGGAACCGACCATGATCTCGAAGTCGGTCTCTTTCATGAAGCCGGACAGCTGGTGCTTGAGAATCACTCGCTTGTTCTGCACCTCCACCATCTTCTCCCGCCCAAACTGATCAATGGGATGATGCTTCAATCTGGTTCTGGCGTTGAATCAAGTTCAAGTAGTTATACTTGTATATAAGATGTTGATCAGAGATGACATATAGTCTTGCGTCATGAGGAGATGGGAATTTTTCATTAGAGAATTTGAGAATTGTACAAAAAGGGAATCCATATAACGATTAATGAACATAAACTATCCTAAGGGCCTGCCTAATTGGGCTTTAGGCCCAACTGGATAAAAAATTAAATACTAATAACATCATCATCATAAGCAAGCGTTCGGCTGGATGGAGCCGCGAGGCAGTCCGGCCTCCGTTCATGCAATACGACTCGGCCGCTTCCTCCCCGTACATCAGCCTCACGTTCTTCATCCTTATGTTGCCGCGAACTTCACCGCCACCTTTGATGCCGAAGTCCCGTGTACGTTGCGGTACGTCACGTGTCTGACTCTCACAACCGAATCCTGCCCACGTTTCGACCGGGTGAGGTGGGCGAGTCTCATTACCTAGTCGAAGATGGAAAGGAACCGGCATGTTACATGATCTTCGTACCTGGCCTAGGCAGTTTCAGTTGTGCTGACAGTAGTTCTGATCGATCATGATTGGTTTGTGCACGTTGGACACGATCGCATCCTCGTTTAGGATGTCCTTGGCGAACCCAGTGCTCTGCCTCCCCTGTGGCTTGATAAAGAGCCCTTTCCGGGCTCCCTTCAGGTGGACGTTCCTGACAGCCACGCGGCTCACGCCTTCTTCGTTCGAGAATTTCCCGAGGGCTCCCGATGCTGATCCTGTGTCCGGAGCCACATCACATGCCGTGTGACAGGAGGTTACGAGTCCCTAGGCCAATGGAGGCACAGTTGACCCCTGTCTCAGCTCTGGAGTTTCTGACCGTCGCGTGAGATGCCTGGACGTAGATATATGGCCCAACTGGCTGTTCCTCGACGTGACTCGGGTTATCTGGACGTTCTTCGAGTGGGATATCTCCACTTGCTGCGGTAAACTATCCAAACAATTAAAAGAAACTACTCCACAAAAATAAAAAGAGTTGAAAAGTTTGTCACCAAAAAGACAAACCTAATTTCCTATTAAAAAGAAGGAAGAGTTCGGTTTAGTATATAAGCCTAAGTTTACTCCCTTTACAGTCAATTAGCTTTAGAGTATAATTGTTGGATTTGTATACTGAGTTTGGTATTGGGACGGTCCCATATTTTCTCACCCACGTTAACCCTTCCATGGAGTCAATGGTGATCGACTCCTCCCGTTGGTTCGTGGTTCGTGGCTGACAGAGAAACTCCCACGGGGGACGAACATGGTGGGTGGGAGGCACAAGAAAGATGGAGATGGACACTCTAAGACTTGTCGGAGTTCAACAGTCGAAGGTTGGTGGCCGAAGTTCGGCGTGGAGATGCTTGCAATCGACCGAAGACATTGAGAGACTTGCAATCAACCCAAGACGTGTTGTTAAGGATATGACAATCACTTGCATCTCAAATAGGCATTTTGGTTGTGTTCATTTGTTCTCATCTCCTACTTCATTTTTGCGTCTGGCGACCACAATCCTTTTCGTTCACAAAGAAGGGGAGTTTAGGCATATGTCTGTGGAGGAGGTGGGCGGTTGATCCAGAAAGAGATGGAGGTAACGGGTGTTCTCTGTTTCTGTGGATGAGCGAGTGAATGAGTGGTGTGATCTTTGGGCCGATTTTGATCTTCGCGTTGATGGATTCGGTCGACGGCTTCTCTGGATTAGGGTGACTCCTCTCCCTCGTCGGCAGTTTTAGAATGAAACCCGTTGAACTTACATGTTAAGAGAAAGGAGTCAGTTGGGATATTTAACATAACCAACCTCTGTGAAAAAGAAAGAGGCCCAGCCATGTGCCGAAATCAACTGTCAATTTTTTATTCAATTCGGTCATCGTGATTGTAAATTGTCTATGTTTAAGCAAATCCTTTGTGATCTTTCAATGGCAGAGCCTTGTTTTAGTCATAGGCAACTCTTGGGCACGACTATCCCGGAGGCTGTTCCTCCTGCGTGTTCGCAGTACGACGTTGTAGTCTGCCCCGGGCTAGTAAGGTCGATGTTCTTCAGTGATATGCCCCAGCATGGCCGCGTCGGGCTGCATATCAGGCTTACGGCCACCTGAGTGGCTGACGTCCCCCTTACGTGCTTATAAGACACCCTGCTGATCTGCACCCCGGAGTTCTGTTGAGAAGAGAATTTCGAGTTAATGCCCGGTTACATACGAGGTTCTGAATAGGCAAACGAAGGAGACGAAGGTACCTGATTTGGGCAATTGTTGTCCGGACAATACTTCTGGTCGATGATGATTGGGTTGTAGACGTTCTTCATGACGATGTTCCTGAAGGTGATGTCCCTCGCGAATCCCGTGCTTTGCCTCGCCCATGACTTTATCCTCACCCCGTTCTGTGTCCCGGTGAAAACCACCCCGGTCACCGTTATGTTCTGTACCCCGTCCTCTTGTGCTGTGTTCCCAAGGCTTCCTATGCTGTGAATCCACACTTGCCCATCATTAGGTGGATCGATTCGATTATTTTAATAGAGATAGGCCGTCGTTCGTGCTTCAAGTGATGTACCTTATTCCGTGTCCTGGCCCGCACGCGACCCTCTTAATGAAGACGTTCTTCGTGCCAGGGCCAAGTGAGATGCAATCGTCCCCTGTCGTGATCCTCGCGTTGAAGACTGACACCCCCGTGGAGGACTGTACATGGATGCCGTCGGTGTTGGGGCTCTGGGAGGGGGCATTGAGCCTCACGTTCTGAACCGCAATGTCAACACAATTGTCAATCCCGATGTGAAACTGCCTGCTGTTCAAGGAGGTCACGCCGCTCACATGGACGTCATTTGACCATTCGAACGCCAACGTCTGCGAGCAAAGAATCAAGTAAACCATCGAGGAACCAGGAAACGACGGGCGTCCGTATCCGCCACGCTCAAGTGAAACCATCACCAGCACTTACATTAGCCCCGCCGGTGCAGCTACTCCGAGAAGCCACGCAAGACCAGTAACTGGAGCCACGAGCGTCATAAACCCCACCGACGACACTGAGTCGGGTGACATTAATGAACATGATCCAGTAGTCAGAGTTCCCAAGGCCCCAGTACTCGGAAGGGGCCAAGAGGGTGGCTTCGCTCCGAAAAGTGACGCTGCTCCTGCAGGGACCGGCGAGGGCAAGGGAGCGGAGGAGGAACCTTCCAGGGGGGACGTAGAGGGTGGACGGGGAGGCAGAGGAACAGGCGGACGCCCAGGCCTTGAGGAAGGAGGAGGTGGCGTCGGAGGTGGCTCCGGATACGGCTCCAAAGCTCTGGACATTGTAAAGAAGGGAGGAGGAGGAGGGGGAAGGGAAACAGAGGAAAGAAAGTAACAACAGGAAGGAGGGAAAGAGGAATGTGGGCATTGGTAATCGTTGGAATCTGAGATGAATTAGGAAGGAAGATTTAGATTCAGACGACTGATTGATTGATTATATAACATGGGGTAGGGGGGGGGGGGGGGGGGGTTGTATTTATAAGAAGCAAAAGTCGTCGGGGGGTGATGAGCGAGTGTTTTAAGTTATTTAGAGTTCACTCTGCTTAAATAACACGGACACGGACCTGGACATGGACATGATTAATGCACATGACAGGGGACGATGTGTACGGCGGGTGTGATGCGATTCCCGTTTCTTGGATCTTACAATAATAATGATTAGGGCGATGCTTGGGATTATTTATTGACGTGTACGGCTCCCTCCCTTCCCTCCCTACCTCCCTCCCTCCCTCCCTCAATCACACCTTGACTTTTTTTTGTTTTATTTATACAAAATATGATCTAATTTTTTATTTTATTATTATTTTATTTTATTATATAATTTTGTTACCCATTTTTTCTTTCATATTGATTTTGTCGATTATAAATTTTTTTTAACGAAAACCAAACAATGCCGTAATATAGTCTAATCCGTGTCTTATAATAGTGGAGTTTCAATATCTTGTTCCTTTGCTTCATAATCCACTTTATCCTGACCTCTTAATAGAGCCATCATCCAACTTTTATCAATTTTGCGTATTTTTTTACAACATTAACAACTATTTTTCAACTTTGGTTTTCAACTTACTTATTTGACAATCGAAATTTTAAAATAAAATAATACACGAGAGATTTTAATTGATCAAAATCATAATAAAATAAAAGTTGATACGGAAAGTTGATTCGTCGTAAATCTATATTTTACGTTTTTATTTAACGGAGGGATCAGAATCCCCACCACATGACATCGTGACCGTACCAATTCGGACTTTGGGAAAGTTATTGGATTGACTTGATTGAATATACGATTAATTTTTGTTTTCAAAAAATATCGATTTTAATTTTTAAAATTATCTTATGACACACTTAATTCAATGTGAAGAAGTTGTGGTATAAAAGAGGGACACTTTAAAATTTCATCAAAGATGTGGTCAAGGACAAAGTCATTGTGACACTTGGAGAAAAGAAATTTATTACTCATTGTATTTCGGTTGTCGAAGTAGTCTCGTGGTCTAGAACAACGTCTTTACCATCACAGCCCACAATCGACATTGTACCAAGTATTGCAGTCTTAAACGGCAAACACTTTTACGATATCTCATCTCTAACAAAATTTTTCTCTAGGACGGTGCTTAACCGCAACATTGCTCGGAGTTGCCTCCAATAAATTTTTTCACTTTTAAGTACTCTAATGTCGCGATGGAAGGTTCGGGACGACGGGGATTCCATCGGATGGCCTGAGTAAAAACAGAGGAAGGCGAGAGCCCGAGAGGTTCCAGGGCGACCCCTCTTCCGTCCACGTGTTCTTCGTCCTCCTCACTTTTCTCCTCCCTGTCAAAACGCAAACAAGAAAAACTCCGCGGAATCCCTGTCGATCTTCCCTCCGGTCACCCAGATTGACGCACTCAATGCCAACCAACTCCCACCCCGTCATCCCGAATCATCTTCCTCTTCTCCGACTTTCGAGCCCTAAGCTGGCTCACCATCCGCATCCTCCTGCTCAAACTGCCAAAACAGAAGGGGGGCGGTCATCACCTTGCCACATCCTGTCGGTGTCGGCCGCTCCAGATCCCAAAGTCATCCACCCTTGGTCCTCTGCATCTTATCAACTATCTGCCCTACCCGACAATCACGCCGGAACCAGTGGAAAGTGCCAATGGTAGGAGAGACGAATCAAAGGCTCTGCATCTGGGTCTGATTCATAATGCTGAAGTCCGTTTCAAAAGAAGACAACGGCTGCTTCCCGCCATTCCACTTTTGATTTGGAAATATAAATACTCTAAAATTAAAAGCGGAAAGTTTTTCCCCTCTCTACTTCTACAGGAAGTAGCAAATAGGGCAAACGCCTACATTCAGAGCAGAATTTCTGACCTCGTAAGTTAAGCTTCACAACCCAATAACTTGTACTCGCCAGTTCAAAATTCATTTCATTCATATGTCCCACCTCTTCTTGACCCGGAACATCAGGACCGAGGAATTGACGTCATCCTGCGGCACTTGGAGCATCAACTGAACTTTCATCTTCATTGGTGCTGTTTTAGCCTTGCCATCCTCATCCCCGACCTAATGAAATTTTATCGAATCAGAACTATTGTTCCCAGGAAGCAACTAAAAACTTCTATTGCGTTGAGTTGGGGAAGCTACTTTGATCAAGGTTAACTCACCCAAAGCGAGGCCCAGCCAAGGCGAACCTCTGAATCGTATCCTGCTTTGAACTTTAAGTCTTTCCCATATGTCTGCTTGTACACTGCGCTCCAGTAATTGGAATCGAAATTGTACCAATAGCTACAAGAAAGGGTAGCGGCAAATCGAAATAATCGAATGTGTCAGTCACAAATCGTATTCATAGAACGCACTGCAGGAACTTAGTGATTTGAATGGAAGACTAATAGCAGCTTTGAATCGCCTAAAGTGTTCAAACCTTAAACATTTACTTCACTGAACATGGAAAAAGAGAACCAAGAAGAATCAACTCCAATGGCCGAATGCGCCATTAATTTTCACGACAGAATCAGGGTAAAAGCTGCATAATATACTATTGCTGGCCAAAATGCACTAACGGAACCTAATCATAACATCCATTCTCAGCACATTCAAAGAATGATGACGTTGAAGACAAGTCTCCAAGAAAAAGTAATGAGCACTATAGTTGCTCCTACTCCTAACAAAACAAGTAAATGTGGAAGCGTTATTACCTCAATTTGCTCGATGGAGAAAATCTACGCTTTAGTGCCACTGATAAAGCATTAGAAGGCAGGGAAATCCTCGGGATGAACGACAACATATCATCCTGAGAAGGAACAGAGTTTTAACATCAGGCCTACAAAACTTCTTTTACAGTCAGGTTTCAGAAAACCAAGTGACCAGAAACAGAAGCAAAGATAAGCTAAAAAAAGTGACCGACACAACCATATTACAGTGAGTTGAGGCCAGGAAGCATCTAAGGAAAAAATCTAACAAAATCAGACACACCTTATAATGATATCTCAAGTTCACTTCCTCGTCACTGTATTGAGCAGTGCACAGTCCATCCCATAGATGGGCTTTGAGAGCGCCAGTTACATTGAACTTTGTCTTTTCTTCCTCCTCTTCCTTCTCCTCCATAGAAACTTCACCATATGGGAATTTCAAAGTTGCTTTCGGCTGTACCAAAATACAGCAAGTGAAAAATGATAACAAGAATCACCAAGCGGCCAATGCTCGTAAAATGCAACAAAAAGAAAGGAGTGTACCATTACAAGTAAGCACTAACCAAGCCAACTATGGGAACTGGAGAAGCCACTTCAAGGGCATACCGAGGACCAGCAAGATCAGCAACAATTGATGCTTCTCCTTGGTTTGACTAGACAAGAAGAGAAGGCAAACCACATTATTGACAAGGAGGTGTAGCAACACAACTGATGAGATTTGAACCACAATCAAGAATTCCCCCTGAAATTCAAGTCCTAAACTGTTCACACCTCAACCGATTTCACAACAAAACAATCGCATCTTCACAAATCAGAAATTAACAAAGGCGCTTAATCCGCCTAATTGATGCATCAACACAGTGACTGGTAACAGCAAACAGGTAACAGCGCCAGCAGCCTGTTCAGTGCCCTAACAAGCAAGGCATCGGCCCATGACAACCGGAGCGAGCAGTACCTTGACATCGTGAGTGGTGGAGAAGTGGAGACCAGAGCCAAGGTCGAAAGAGCTCTTGACGAGGGTGTTCTGTTCCTCGACGTCGTAGTAGATGGAAAGGTGCTTGGAGACGAAGGACACCTGGGGCTCGGCGATTTCTCCCTTGGGGGAGTTGCGGAAGGTGAGCTTGAGCTTGGCGAGGGAGTCGAGGAGCTTGCAGGAGACCTTGTGGAAGAAGACAGAGGAGTCGCTATCGAACTCGGTGGTGACTCGGAGGGTGGGGCGCTTGGGGAAGGGGAAGAGCAAACGCGGCTGGGGCTGGGATTCGGGGACAGCGGACGGGGCTGTGGGATCGTACTGCAGGAGAAGCGGTTGCGACGACGACGGTGGCGGTGACGTCATCGTTGTCGTGTTAGGGTGAGATAATATGGACGGGGGAAGAGGAAATGGGGGAAGGGTATCTTTTAATTTGAAAAATAAAAGAACTTACTTTAATTCAATTTTCGTAAGTTGACCTGGCGGATTTGTCTTTATTGGGTTGGGACGCAGGAGGAGGATAGAAGAAAAGTCAGATAGTAAATAGTTAGTGCCCGGCAGCTACAGAACGATGAATATTCCATAATAATTTTACAATTTAGTATTTTATTTATGAGTTAAAAAATCGAGTTTTTTTAAATGAAACACCCCATGCATCTCGTTTAATAGTATCTAGAAATATGGAATTTATCTTTTTAAATGGGATTCGTTAATTCTCAAAATTTTTCTAAACTTGATGTTAGAAACATCAAATTATTTACAAGTTGAATTCTATTTTTCTAACCTAGGAACATTATTCGGTGAATTTTGAAACTTATTGTCCTAATTTATAAAATATTTTCTAGCCCGAATATATAGTTAACAAATCTCTGTGGAGAACTTGGCTTATATTTAAAATTGGGGTGATTCCTCACCAGTCATCAATTAGGTGAAGGAATCTTTGTCTGCGGATGCCATTATGATACGCTGAAACGATGGACGCATGTATCAATAATTATCTTCTCCAAGGTTGATCAGGAAGAAAAAACCACTACTCTAGAGAAGAGTACAAGGACATTTAGTTTGTGAGACCCCTTGTGATGCCAGTAGTGTGTGAACTCTGACGACGCCTTCCATGAAGGTCATAAGAGAAGGGTCGATAGCATCTAGATAGGTGTTGTTAAGGCGCCAAGACGCACTCGAGGCGCAAACCCTCCATATCGTCCGAGACACAAGGTGCAGTGCCTAAGGCGTGCCTTTGTGATTAAGGAGTACATGTAGAAAAATATGTAATATATATGATTTATAATTACATTAAATCAAAATTCAAGTTCAAATAATATTAAGGCTGTCACAAGTCTTGAACTAAACATCTTCCACACATAATTTAATTCTTGTACTTAACGGCTGAGAAGGTGAGGGCGGGGAGGAGGTGGACTGATCCAGCTGACGAGGAGGAAGGGGAGGGCGGGGACGAGGACGGGAGTCCCTTGCTGGCGAGGAGGAAGTGGAGGGCCGAGGAGGAGAAGGTGGACTGACTCAACTAGTGACGTGCGGGAGAGGAGGAGGAAGACGCCGGGCGGAAGAGGAGGAGGAGGACAGGCGGGAGGAATAGGGCAAGACTAAAACACCCGACCCCTTACAGTCTTAGGCTCTGTTTGGATCCATTGGAAAAGAAAAGAAAGGAAAAGATTTTGGAGGATTATGACACGTGGACGGCTGAGATCGTTTGACAGAAATCTCCACGAAATCTCAGTCGTCCACATGTCCCACTTTGGCAAAATATTTTCCTTTTTTTTCTTTTCCCATGGATCCAAACAGAGCGTTAAGGATTCAATAACACTGGCTAGAATGGTAGTTGGGTCGTGTAGGTAGACTCCTGAATTACACAAATAGTTAACTTTGCTTGTGTGTGAATGGTAACGGCTGAAGCTAGGTTGGTCTGAGAAATACCCTTCATGAAGTATTATGCATCCTTGTGGCAGGCAAAGTAAACGTCGAGAATCTTGGAGAGGTACTGGGCGAACTTCCCATTTGATTGCTCCAGCTTGGCCCAATCTAATTCTGCAGAACGTGAAAATACACATGACTAGTGCCGGCAAAGGGAAACAAATTTCTGCACATAGAACAACATCTGGTTAGGTGGGTTTCGGCACCACCCTTCACTTCCATAATCAAAAGCTGACATAAGCACCTTAAAAGATATGACTTCAACTGAGATCATATATCTTCTTTAGCAATAATTATTGACTTTTCCAAAGAGAGACATCTCCATCAGAATGAGTCCTGAAGCTTTCATTTCCAAAAGAGGCAGCTGTTGCGACACATTTCATAGACTTACATTTGCTTCTGCTGCAGGATTTACGTTGCCATTCACTAAAAAGGCACCACCGAGAAGAACGACCTGTCCAATCTTTCTGGCAAATGCGGGATCCACCTCGATGGCCTATATTAATGAGTATGAATCACAGTAGAAAAGAAGGCAATGCCGATACATATTACAAACAGACCAACAGACCAGGGCAACGTTTGTCAATGGACCTAGAGCTACCAGAGTAACTTCTCCAGGATACCCAATTTGCTTGCTCAATCATAAAAGCAGCAGCGGAGGGAAATTCTGATTGCCAAGCCCATCGGCACCATGAATGAAGCTCGCAATTCGAAGCTTAGTACCTTTCTTCAGAAGAAGTAGCAAATCAGCCAGCAATCCCACAAGGGATGAGCGTGGGGTAATGTTAAGAACTGAAAGATAAGCACGCACGGTGATTGTGACATGAGATCCTTCGGCCACCGGAATGTCGCTCCTTCCAGCTACCTCCAGCTACACCGGCAGATTCAAAAGATACCAGACAACCTTGAGATTGTAAAGTTTCATCCTTGACACAAGCCAGACAGCATTCAAACAAGCATATCGATTATGGGGTGTAAAGGGTTACATTACCAAATAATGCAACGCGTTTCTGGTGGCTAGCGAAGTATAGACGTTCCCATAAATAGTGGTAAGCCCAATAACCTTAACTTCCGGAGATTGCAACGCAAGAAACATAGCCATGGCATCATCTGCTCATTCGGAGGGAAAACAAAGAACCAAATTACGTGCTCAGAAACACTCGAACAATAACAATAAATAAAAGTTTTACGAATAATTCGATGACGTTCGTTAAGTCCACAATCACTGGTGATCCCATCCAATCGTCAATTCTTTGCTCAACGATTAAAAGCGAGAGGCGATGAACACCAAAGAGTCATCAATCGAGCAAACCGAAAACTCACGAACAACTGACTCGTTCCGAAAAGTGCTTCCTCTATTCCAAAATCAGATCAAAAGAGATCAAGGAACACCACCGATGAAAGGGGGATTACCGATGCCGGGGTTGGGGTCGATGATGATCTTCCTAACCAATTTTCGAGAGGTGGGGTCGGCGGGGATAATTAGAAGTAAGTGACGTCATCTTGTTCGATTGCTGACCTCATCCAATCATTTAAGTAGGTGAGGGTGAGTGTGGACGAGGACACGTTTGGTTAACATGTTTCTGGAGTGTTTGGTTTTGATTTTGAATGGTCCAACAAAGCAGACTGAATGATTATGTTATGCCGTCCCCAGCCCTACAATGAATGAAACTGAAAGCAGCCAGTTATTTAATTTCGATTGATCATGATCCATCACAACACCCGATTCCTTTACTTATCACCACCATCCAGGAAAAATGAAATGAGCTCCATGCCATCGGAGCTAGTTTTCAACATCCACATCCCATGGGCCAGAGTCCGACGGAAGTAACCAACTAAAGAAACCCAGCCGTGTTTCCTCCCTGTGCCTCTGAGACGAATACTCCACTAATAAGCTCCAAAGATCCCCAACTGTCCATCTGTGCTTCAGAATCCACTGGCTTACCTGTCCCATGGCAGGTTTAGGCGAAGCTCAGAAGTTGAACACTGGAGAGGAACATCAAATGACAAATAAAACAGTCCGTCGCACTGGAGACCTAAAGCCCGGAATTATTTATCGACTCAAGAACAATATGCACACAGACAACAAGACATAAAAAACTGGCAAATTGTGTTAACACAAAACGGAGATAAAATGTACCTTGCCAAGGTTCTGTATTGCCTCCACACCAAATGTGTAGTAAGAAACCAAAGGTCTGTATGCCTGGTGATACAACCATGTAAGTCTTAACTAGTATAAATAAAGAATGGCATGTGATTATGAGCGAGTCAGCACCAACAAGCACTTTTAAGCTCAATCCTACAGGGTATAAACATGAGTTGAGGAAAATAAATGTTTTGTGCCTGAATCTAGAAATTAAGTATTAGCAGTTGGACAAATTTCTTATCCTATTATCCGTGTTATTGAAAACCGAGATGTTCACAAGAGGCATAGCTGTGAAGAACAAGTTTACAACACTATCCGTTGGATTGGTGCCTATTAATAATACAAGTTATTGTAACAAAGACGACGATGAGGATTGAGGAAGGTACCTGGGAAGCAGCAAGCCACTGTATCATGGCCTTCAGTTGAGGGTCGCCTCCAAAAGCCCCACAACCCCAATTCCCAGTCACAATTCCAGTATTGCATTCATCATTGTCATTAATGGGAATTTGGCGATGACTCCGGAGATGATCTTCTTCTCTAGCTTCACCTTCGTCCTGAACAAGATTTGCCAAGGGTTCTAGGCACTATAATAGAGATCCATACTATAAACATTCCCCAGAATCACGGAACAAATTGAAAGGAAAGATGATAGTTGGTGTCAAAAGGTTAAAATGTCAAACCCACTGAAGCAAATTCATGACTTATGCCAGGGTTATCCACCAAGAAAGTCAAGCTTTTGCTCTCCGGTAAGAGCCCATAATTTATTGGACGCTCGGATTCACTACAGAACCCACAAAATGCCTTGTTGATCTCCCTACAATGTCAAAACAGAGAAAAAAAATCATACGAAGCCATCACTTGGTTTGGGATCATGGGCAAATATCCTATCCCGAGGAGTATAGAACCCTCAATTAAATCTAGGATTCTGAGCATAGACCTGTAATGAAGAGTCAAGGTTTCTAATTGACATCATCAAACTTGACGACTGCAAGGTAGTCGTCAAGCAATTTCGCAATAAACCAAAATGAAACTTCCGCTATACCATATTATTCCCTACATAGGGTGTAATTCATCAATTGTTGCCAAAGATAAAAAAAAAGTTTTTTGTCAGGTATTCCGTCTTCAATGTGATCTTGCCTGAGAAGGAACTTGGAATGGTACTGCCTGTAGCCTGGCCTACACAATGCATCTATGGCAACAATCCTGATCTTACGCCTTCCAATGTTGTCAACATCTCTGTTGTCCATAAAGTCACCAGAAAATCTGAATGAGGAGGCATACCTACACCCAACACAGTGTCCTCAATTAGAATAAAATCTCTCCAAGGAAGTCACCAGGATTCCTCGTATGGAGAAAAGAACCAGTTTTGGCCATCAAGTTTCTAAATATGTTTTCCAAATGCTTCCAATGTTTCTCAAAGTGTATGTTGGTTTGATTTTGAGAAGAAGCAGCTCATCTTATTAAAGGTTTCATTAAGAAATATGGATCTTTTCATATTAGCTTGGGAACATAACTCACCCAATATAGCTGGAAAATCTTTCTATGCCAGTGATCTCTACAGCTTCATTATCAGACATCGCAGGCAAGAAAAGCATACCAGCAATCAATTCCGGTTTGATCATAAATAGGATTTCTTCCTGCACAAAGTTCAAGGATATGTCACCCGTCGATGCCCAAAAAAGAAATAAGTTTCTCGTGCAGCTAAAATAAAACTATCGATCATGTATAAGGAGATAAGACTACTGAGGGAAGATTTTTTGATGTTTCAATAATGTTAAATTTAAATACTTCGACTGAATATGGAGTAAAGGTAAAAAACATCCAATAAATTCTGGTATCTTCTCAACCCTCAGCTATTGTTTAAACGCAAATAAAAGGCCCGAAAATATAAGAAGATTACTAGTTGACTATTCTGAGATTGAAAAAGAGAATAAACTTCGGCAGAACAAATAGTTAGAAGGCTTACAGATCCATCGGAACAGTGCCTTTAGCAAATGAAGCAGGAAAAATGGATCAAGCCAATAAGTGGCAGCATACCTGCACACACCCCATATGCAGAGCGCCGCCTCCAAGAAACTTGTTGGCGAAATCTACCAGAACAGCTTCACCAGCATGGTCTTCCATGAGGCCCGAATGATGCACCTGAAATTTAAGGCAGATATGGAACTGCAAGTCACTTTCTCCATAACGACATAGGAATTCATAGATGAAGAAGCTAATGGATAATACCTCAAGGAGACAAAGAGGAATGCTAGAGTTGCTCCACAAGTTCGAATCGGGGTAAGAAATACGTGAGGCCCCTTCTAAGGGAAGCACTTTCCTCTCAAATGAGACGAAGCCCACAGGCATTCTTAAACAAATCCGGGAGAAATAGTGAACGATGCACTTTATTTTGTTTTCTTGCATTTCACTGTAACACTCGTAGACACTCCTGGAGTTGCAAAATATTTTACCATTTCAGCATTTCATAAAACAATATAAAGCCCAAGGCTGGAGAACACAAGAGCAACCAATGAGCATGGGAAGATCAAGGAAAGGGATTGAACAAAAGCTTAGAGGGGAACAAAATTCAAGACAATTCACATACTTAAAATTAGTTTGCAAGCAAAAGAAAGTAACGTACGCAAATAGATTATCAAAGTTAATCATTGAAGGATGCTTGGAACTTCGGGTTCTTACAGGGAACAGGCAGAAGAGAGAGCAAGCCAGAAGAGCAGCAATCAGCTCCTGCAAGACAATCTTGCTTCCAGTGAAGTTGAATTCCGACAGAATTAACTCATCAAAAAGCACATAAAATCCGGCTACATAACAGTCCCTTTAGAGACCACATCAAATGATAAGGGAGATAGCAAACTAAAAAAACAACCAAGCTTCCAGAAGTATGTATATAAGCAAGTAAATGCAGTTACCTGGCTGAGAAGAACTACGCCAGCTTCCTGCTGGTCGAGCACACGAAGGCTAGTTCTCACCACACCTCTTTTCTCCGGCACAAAACTATCAGCATGCTGCCAGTGATCCTCCAACAGGGACGGCAAGCGCAACAACGAACTCGCAAGCGACGGAACAACATTCTGAAACCAGTCCTCGGAATCCTTGCGAGGAAACAGCTGCGACAATTCACCGCATCCATGCATCAACCCCCAGATCCCCCTCATCGATTACAACAGACTCAGCAGGAGAAGAGATAGGAGGAGAGCCATCGAGCTACCTCGTCGAAGAAGAGGGCGTAACCAAGAGTAGCGCTGGTAGCGAAATAATCGGTGGACGAAAGGGAAAGGGAGTCCCTGAGATGTGAGATAAACCTAGCCATGAACTCGCCGGAGTCAACGCGGCTGTGCTCGGGTCCCCTCGCCAACACTTGCAGCGCCTCCACCGCCGCCGAAGAGGGCCAGCAGAGACGCGAAGACCGCACCGACAGGGGAAGCAGGAGCAGCATCGACTTTACGTCGTCCCTCTCCTCCATTCTTCCAGATTCGACGATCGGACTTCCCTCCCCCACTAAAGAAAAAGCAAGAATGGAGGAAAGACCGCCAGGAAGGTGGAGCACGAGGGTCATCGGCTCGTTAAAATGGGCCTAGGCCCATGGACCGAATTAATACGAAGGGCGTGATTTTATTCGATCCTTTGGGAGGAAGGCGTAAAAATTCTTCTTACATGATAATTATTATATTTGGACTGAAATTCGTACGGACCATAACTGGTGATACCGTGATTGTATCCTCGTACGACAATGAAATTTCGATCCCTGACGTGGGGGGATACATCTCTCGCTTCATTTATTGGACCAAAAGTAATGACTTAGTTTAGGAAAAGGGGAGGGAGGCCAGGGGAGATGAATCAACCTTTTGGACAATTCCATTTCCTCCTCAAGTCACATATTCACTGAACCCGCCCCACCCTCCAAACCTACAATTTCCCCCCCACCATCACCACCGCCTCGCCTCCACTCCCTTCCCTTCCCTTCTTATTCTTCTTCTTCCGTGATTGTTGTTATTGTTGTTCGGATTCCGGCCAGATCGTCGGCACGAGACTCCCCGCCCTCTCGGACCTGTTCTGGTCCCTGGTTGTTGTTTGCTGCCGGCAGTTTTAGGCCTCGCTCTTTCCTGGGCCTTAGATTGGATTTGGTTCTGCGTATCTGCCAGATCGAGATTTACGATGAGTCTTCGCGTGTTGGGACCCAGCCAGGAGCTGGAGCCCACCGGCGTCGCTAATCTAGAGTTAGATTGTAGGCGACGAGGGCGAGGGCAGGGGCAGGGGATCGTGTCCATGGTCGCGAGCGGTAATGTGGCCACGGCCATGTCGTTGAGGACGAGGAAGGACGGGAGGAAGGTGGAGTACGAGAGGTCGGTGTCGTCGTGGAGGCTGTTCGCGGTTAGGTCGGGATACCTGGGGATGGAGTCGTTGTACCTGTTGATCGGGCTCACGGCGTCGTTGCTGATACTGCCGCTGTTACTACCGCCACTGCCTCCCCCTCCCTTGATGCTGCTTTTGCTTCCCATTTGCATCCTTGCTTGCCTCATGATCCTCGCCCTCATGCCTTCCAATTTTAAGGATTTGACTTACATGTAAAGATTCACCCTTTCAGGCTGCGCTTCTTCCGAAAATCCGAGAGTTCCTTCCTGATCAATATATATATCCCGATCGGCTTTGTCAATCCCCCCCTTGTGTATTGCAAATTTTGCCGGGGTTACACGGGCGGCCTTCATCTCAATCCTATGGGCATGGCCGCCGCCTGGCCGGTGCATGTATTTCTCTCTGTGGATGGCCATGGATTGTCCGGTTTTGTCGTTAGTACGGCATCTCCTGCGTCGGCAGAAGACGGCCGGTGTGCCGGTACCTGACCTAATTGTTTGGTCAGGACACGGAGGCTGCGAGAGTCCGAGTCAATTGAACACTTTTTGGTGGGGCGGCTTCGTCAAAGTAGAACGAGCATCCAATTGATCATCATAAGGTCATCTATCCTCCTCTTGCTAAGACACTTCAAAGGGAAGTTAAAGTTCAACTACTTAACTTGCTATCAAACCCAAAAAGCCCCCCACGGTTTTATTACGTATCTCTCCACAAAGGGATGAGTAATTATTAAGAACAGGCGTTCAAAACAATTAAAAATCATCCCATCATCTTTTGACTGGACACAAAAAATGGAGGCCGGTGCATGCATTTAGACGGGGGCACATCAATCCTCTGATGACTATTGATTCCTCGGCTGAGATTTGTGGCCGTCCTTCACATGCCCCATCAGTATGTAAGACTTTGAGGGACAGCTTTTCTTTTTACCTGTCCCAATTCCAGTTCCATGACCAACCACCACTTTGCTTTTCACAAGCCGCTTTTTTTTTTTTCAAGGCATTGCATCAACCAAACTGGGTCTACTTGCCATTCACCTTTCGATAAGTAATGTCCTTTACATGGTGGTATAGGGATGTAACCAGCACAGAAGAAGCTAAAAGATCTTAGGGCTTCCTCCCCCTCTGGGAAAAACTCACTTCGCGGCCAACTCTCTGTGTATCCACATCGCGAAGCACGTGATACGTTACCGTCTGATTAGAGATATTAGAGGAGCGATGAAGAGGGAAAGGGTCCGGAACCCGGAACTCCTGCTAGGTGGAACTGGGAGTAGAAGCGAGCGAAAATCGAGGAAGATGATGCTCCAACACGGCCAACAGCTCCCGGAAAGGAGACATCCCGTCTAGGTCCCTACGACTCCCTAGCCTGCTCATTGCGTCCACGAGCTGCCCCCTTAGCCTTTGAGATAACAAGCACCCACCCGCCTGAACACACTCTCTGTACAATGGCGAGTAGGCAATGGCAACCCTCAAGGGAGCTGGAATGTCGTCCATGGATATAGGCGACTCCCCCCACCTCAATATTCTCACGAAATTCAGATAATGTTCTCGTCCCTGCCTCAATCCATCTTCAAAGGCCGCCTCTGACCAATGTTCTCTGAGGAAATCCCTCAATGCAGGATCAACGGAATCATCCTCGGATTTAGCGATGCCATCTGCGACGGCATACGTTGAAGCAGGATCTCCAAGGAAATCTGAACGGAGGAGAAATTCTACACCATCCAAAGAACCATAGCTTCGCTCCCCAGCTGCCTTGAGAATTTCGACGCTGAGAGCAGTGAGGAGGTGGCGGGGAACATGGGGGAGAAGATACCCAGCCACTTCGACTCGGCTGCTGGCGGTGGCCGCGGTAAGGGCTAAGCACAGCTCCATCTCTCTACAACCCCTCCTTTCAAACCACTGGACCACCTCCAAGCAACCCCTCTCTGCAGCTCTCAACAATGGACCCAAGAAAGCCATCGCATTACCCTCTTCCACCAGACATTCCATCGTGCTGATCTTGCAGTAGTGAGCCGCAAATCCCAGAGCCAGGTCGACATCAACATCTAAACTGTTCCTATGGGCAATCTGAAAGATTTAAACGAGGTTATAATTTGTCTGTGATTAGAAGAAATTCACACCAAACAAACGGATATTCACAATTGGTGGCATTATATATTTTGATACTTTTCACTAGGCAAGCATTGATTTCTCACACAGGCCGAATTTGAGACTTGTCATTATGAGTTAGGATAGTCACCCTGTAATTTATTTCATCTGTTTGACTGCGACAAGGCAAATACTCTAGAACACATGTTGAATAACTCGGTCGCATTAAGGTGATTGGGGCAAGGCACATAACAGACAAAGTGATGTGAAGATATAAAGCAACAAAGGAAATCAATGGCAGGTGGTAGTTTTACTTTTCGACGGAAAAGAAGCCTTTACCTGCAGCAGGATACTGACAAGTTCTGTACTTCCAAACCTTGAAGCTTCAAGGAAACACTGGTTAACATTATCAGCACCGCCTTCAACCAGCAAACCCAGCAATCCCTGGATGGCGGTAGCAGAGATACCCAACGCCCAACCAGGATCGAACGAACTAGAGAAAAGAGTAAGAGGGAAACAAGCGGCATCAAAGGCTTCAGTGAAGTCCTTTCCTGTAAGATGATCTCCAGCAAGATCAAGGAATGTCTTGAATGCAGACAATTGGTGTTGAATCTCCACAGCAGAATGGTGGCTTATCCTATCCTTGTTTCCTTCACACCGTGAATGCAAGCTTATACATTTCAATGCCCATTCTGAGAACTTTTGGACCTTGGCACCAGCTTCGGCTTTCAAAACATCATCACCATTACATTCTTGAAGACGCTCATGCAACCTAAAAATCCTCAGCATAAAAAAAGTGATTGACGTGAGCTGCAAACTCAAATTTTTCAGTTTGGGTGCATCATAAACACAGGCAGTAGCCAAGTGCCTTAATTATTTGAGGGGGATTGTGCGTCTAAGGATAAGTCGCCCATGTTTTAGGATCTTGCATGACTGTAACATGTGATACAGTTCAGAGAGAACCATTTCAGCATCAGCAGACCAATGAAACAAATACTGTTTTAAAGCTTTCAGGTTTCCTTTGGTATACAAAACAATGTGCAGACGACTCCTAAACAGGGAATTCCAGTCACATGGTTTATTATTGAAAATTAAATCAGAATGACATGGTTCTCTCTCTGGAGAAAGACTTGACAAAAGGACCTGCCTCACATGATCTATTTTTTCTCCCATTAGACCAGATCAGAACATACAAAAGGTACAAAAGAGAGATCAATATTTGTTATTCCATCCCCTGGAGAGTAATAAATGACAAAAAGATGATGACAATCAATCAGAACATGCAAAAAAGCTTTCCATGATATAAACAGTTCAAAATACCAGTAGACAGCGTGCCCAAAACAATAGCAAGTAACCACCCATGATAAACTTTAGATAGTCAGTATGTATGTCAAGAGAAGTTGGAAAGTCAAGTCGCAGTCAGAAGGTTATAGAGCTTGCCTTTGGGCCATGACAGCGACTGTATCCGTTAGGCTCACGGTCCGACTTTGACAAGCCGAGACACAGGAGGCCAGGAATGAAGTCCTCAGCACAGCTCTTGTGAAGTCATAAGCTCCACTGGTGATGATCTTCCGAATCAAACCTGTGATGGCGTACAATTCTGAGCGCGAGCAAAGGAACCAGACTGAGTCCAGAGCAATGCACAATGCGTCGTTCAGTGTCTGTGGGTCTGCCAGTGGAACCAAACCATCTGCAAGTTCCCAGTTCTGGCAACTCATGGCGCCCTGAAACAGCCTGCACAACTCAATCCTGTTCTGCCTGCTCAGTTTCCTCTCTTCTCCGAATTCCTTGCTCGCCAGAAGCCCAGAATCCACAGGCAACTGGGACTTGAGTTTCTGGCAACCGTAATTGCAGCTGGGATACTTCATTGACTCCTCGCACACTCCTCCACACAAGACGTCGGCTCCAACACACTCCTTACCACCATCTTTAACATCCCCCGACTCAATATTACCAGCCTTTAAATCGCAGCATACCATTTCTTCTGCCCGAATACCATTCACGGACTCCAGATCACCTCCCTGGGCCTCAACACAATTCTCTTCTTCCATCTCAGGTTCCCCGAACACACTGTATCGAGCTTCACCACTTCATCAAAACCCCAAAACCCTTCGCCAAACCAAAACAAGCGGAACACTCACAAAGATCCGTCCCTGCTCAACAACAAACAGAATCTCACCGGACATCAATCCACTCCAATCGGGGCTCGAAATATCCCAAATCACCAAAATCAAGGAAAAACAAGCCTTCCAGATCCCATCCCTCAAACTGACGGCCAGCAAGCATCAAAACCCGACAGAATCTCCAGGATATTCATCGTCGCCAACTCCTCCTCCTAGTGCTTCCACCGTAACCCAAAAGGAAGAAAACCTCCTGCGCTCGGTCAGAAGCCAAAAGCCATAAACGCAACAAACCCACAACACAAAAATCAGTAACGAACCAACCCAGAAAAGAAAAAGGAAAAGGAGAATCCAACCAGCAACAAAAAGAAAAAATCTTTCGGATCGACAGACAGACGAATCGATAGTTGGGTGCGACAATTTCACCGAAACTTTTTGGAGACGGGTGACAAAAGGGATGGGGAAAAGGAAGGAAGAGGGATGACCTGACGGAATCCGACGATTTGGAGAGGATTCTGGCGAACCGCCGGACGAAGCGTTGAGCTCCTCCTCTGATTCCTTTGTTTTTGTTTTTGTTTTTTTTTTCCCCCTTCCCTTTCCTCTTTCTCTTTGTCCCTATTTATGTCTGGACGGTTTTAACGGGAGAAAATACTCTCTCAGTTCGATTACACATAATTACGCTTAATTTATCTACAATTAGAAGTATCACAACTCACCTCCTTCATTTCCTCCTCTGCGACATTTTCTCATAAATTTTATGTTACTTATCAGCAAATTCGAAAAGGGGTGTTATTAATATGAATTCGATGAAATGGATCTTAAATTTCGTGAACCAAATACACCGTACCATATTATATATCCAAGTTTGTTCAAGTATGTGGTCATGTAAATATTGTGAGGGTGAGTGAGGAGAGAGGGGAGTCACATTGTGTTTAGATAGTAAACGACATTTTGGGCCTTCAGTGATGGACTTTGGTGGACACTGAGATCGACAAAGGTATTCGCCAAGATAAAGATCGATGCTGGAACGGGCCGATGGAGTGCTGATCGACGGACAGCGTGATCGAAGATAGAGTTCCATCGACCGCCTTTAGTATCGACAAGGGACCTCAATGTCTGGGAGCCGGTGTATTCGAAGTATTGATAGTGGCGTCGTTGTAATAGTCAATCGATAGGTAGTTTTAGGGTAATCATCACGTGGTAAATGTGCGTCGGGGGACGGTTATTAGTTAGTGTCTTATAAATAAACCAGCCCCGATCTGTTGTAGGTACACGACAATCATTCCATGACCCCGAAGGGCTGCTTGATTGTCAATTTATCTGTTCGTAATCGTTTCAAGTGTTGTACAATGGCTGTAAGTCTTTCCTTTTACACTTAGTGAATCTTTGTTCGTTCTTCCTTTCATTTAATTTCATTAGCGACCACATTTACTTTCAACACTTTGAGTCGCCAATATATCGCGACGTGTTTTACTACGCAAACACGTTTTCGGCGACCACAGTGGGAGCCGGAGGCGAAGTTTTGTGTGTTAGCACGGTATGCCAACAACCAAAAGTGCGGCAAACAAAATGGTTGACACTCATGACGATTCAGAAGCCAATTCTGGGTAGGACCAGACTGCCAACAATGGCCGGAACCGTCGAAATAGGCAACAAACTGCCCAGAATATGGGGCAACAAAATGCTCAGAATTTTGGACAATAAAATGTTCAGACACAGGAGCGGGAGACTCCCCCTGTGCCGAACACTTTGCCGAACGCGCAAAAATAGTCGCTCTAGACATGTTTCTGCAGATTCAGGCCAAAAATCAAGAGAACTTTTTGGAGTTGCAGAAACAACTTCAGCAGTTGGCCGCCAGAATCGATACTAACTACTCTCCCGAAATTGCGGCGAGAAGGGTTGCTATTCGCGATGGAAAGCGCAGGGTAAGTTTCGATCATGGGACCACTCAAGATCCTCCCCCTGCAATACAGGATTATCGACGGGCTGAACTAATTAGGTCACGCTATGTCTCTGATGATCGAGGTGACTTTGTGACCCCTGATCGATTCAATCGTCATAGTGATTTCGTAGATCTTGATGATGACGCACAGGATCATTATCGACCGTGGGTATATGCACCTCCTCATCGTCGACGGGAAAGTCATTACACATGTTCTACTGTCGACAACCCTATTCATGAGCAGCAAGTAGAAACCCAACCCCCAAGGAGAAACCTTTTAAGTGACATTCCCAGGGAGGTTCCTACCTTCGATAGAGAGCCTGATAGAAATCATCTGGGAAGAGAAATCCCTAGAGTCCCTCTCATGCCTGTCGATCATGTTGGCTACAGGGACATCATTGCCCGAGTAGTCGAACAGATGGTCCCAGGTGCGGTGCGTAGGGAAGAGATCAACCTCAACAGGACGCCCTACTCTGAGTTCATCGATCAAGATTATCCATATCCGAGGGGCTTCAAGATCCCTGATTTCACTCGTTTCTTTAGCGAGGATGAGATGACGCTGATGGAGCACATAACTCGATTTACTCATCAGACCGGTGAAGCGTCGAACAACGATTATTGGAAGCTTCGACTCTTTCCTAATTCCCTCACTGGACCAGCATTTACCTAGTATATTCATCTTCCACCGAACTCAGTGCAGAACTAGCAGGACATGCAGACGCAGTTCATGCAGGCCTTCGCCACACTTGATTCGACCATCTCTCTAGTTGAATTGGCTAAGATGCGACAGCAGCCTGGAGAACTTGCAGCGACTGTCCAACAGCGATTCAGAAAGGCTCGACTCAGATGTAATACATCGATCTGCGAAGATGAGGTTGTCGGTGTAGCTCAGGAATTGGTCAAAATCGATTTCAATCAAAGTCGATACAAGGGAGTTCAGAGCTAATACCCGGCATCAGTGATTGCTCATATTTCCCGATGAGACCACTGAGGAAGTCGTCTTTTTCTATCAATGGCTCTGTCCCTTTCCTAGGAAAGTTAGCCTGTCTCAGTAACTTGTTGAAAACCTTCTTCCAGCACCAATCAACGGGCCGAGGGAGTGCTGATCGACGGACAACATGATCGAAGATAGAGTTCCATCCACCACCTTCAGTATCGACAAGGGACCTCAATGTCTGGAGCCGGTGTATTCGAAGCATCGATAGTGGCATCATTGTAGTAGTCAATCGATATGTAGTTTTAGGATAATCACCACGTATTAAATGTGCGTCGGGGCGACGGTTATTAGTTAGTGTCTTATAAATAAGCCAGTCCCGATCTGTTGTAGACACACGACAATCATTCCATGACCCCGAAGGACTATTTGATTGTCAACTTATGTGTTCGTAATCGTTTCAAGTGTTGTTCAATGGCAGTAAGTCTTTCCTTTTATACTTAGTGAATCTTTGTTCGTTCTTCCTTTCATTTACTTTCATTGGCGACCACATTTACTTTCAACACTTTGAGTCCCCGATATATTGCGACGTGTTTTGCTACGCGAACACATTGTTTTTGCCCGATTTGCTAAAATTCCATTCTCGGGCATTAGAGGTCGTTCCTCTCTTCCCGAGTACCACACACGATGGACATGACATGAGATCGAATTGTCTGAATTTTTTTTAAAGACGTTAATATTATTATTATATCGCTATATTTTTCGCATTTTTTATATATCTCTTGGGAAACATCGTAGACAAAATAACAAAAAAAGGTAGGGGACACGTCGCCCTCAACACCACGACCACATAAATATTTATGATGCCCCCCCCCCATATTTATGGTGGCCCTCATCTGACATAAATATTTTTGTGAGATGATCGATTCTTCTCAGGGGGCCGACTCCAGTTGCCCGGATCGATGAAGCTCTCCCTGCAGATCGGTAGGATTGTGGGCTCGGAGAGAAGGTAGTCGTGGGGTACTTGTGTCTCGTCTGCCGTGGAGCCAATATGGGTAGCCTTGATCAGGGGACCTACAGTCATATGTCCCTGCACCCTCTTCTTTTCATCGGCGAAGTCGTTTGTCTTTCTGACCAATTCCTGCGTCGACAGATTCCTGAACCTATCGAAATAAGTGTCGGTACCTTTCAACGGCGCATGATGATAGAACGATGGAGGGGCCATGAATAATAAAATTTTTGGCTAAAGGAGAAAGAAGGAGCAAGCGGCGCAATAAAAACAGAAGATATGAAAGGAAGCGGATGGGTGAAAGGCGAGGGTTATATAAAGAAGGCTGGAAGATGAAAGGACGCTTCGGAGGAAGGGAGGCCAAATGCTTACATAGTAAACGACATTTTGGGCCTCCAGCGATGGGCTTTGGTGGACATTGAGATCGACAAAGGTATTCGCCAGGATAAGGATCGATGTTGGAACAGGCTAAGGGAGTGCTGATCGACGGACAGCGTGATCGAAGATAGAGTTCCAACCATCGCCTTCAGTATCGACAAGGGACCTCAATATCTAGAGCCGATGTATTCGAAGCTTCAATAGTGACGCCGTAGTAGTAGTCAATCGATAGGAAGTTTTAGGATAATCACAACGTGGTAAATGTGCATCGGGGCGACGGTTATTAGTTAGTGTCTTATAAATAAACCAGCCCCGATCTATTGTAGACACACGACAATCATTCCATGACCCCGAAGGGCTGCTTGATTATCAACTTATCTGTTCGTAATCATTTCAAGTGTTGTACAATGGTTGTAAGTCTTTCCTTTTACACTTAGTGAATCTTTGATCGTTCGTCCTTTTATTTACTTTTATTGATGACCACATTTACTTTCAATACCCGGAGTCCCCGATATATAGTGTGTTTTGCCACACGTACACGTTGTTTTTGCCTGATTTGCTAAAATTCCAGTATCGGGCATTAGAGGTCGTTCCTTTCTCCCCGGGTACCACACACAGTGGACATGACGTGAGATCGAATTGTCTGAAATTTTTTTTAAAGATATTAATATTATTATATTTGACATTTTTTATATATCTCTCGGGAAAACATTGTAGACAAAATAACAAAAAAGGCAGGCGACACGTCGCCTTCAACACCTCGACCACATAAATATTTATGGCGGCCCTCACCCCCAACGCCCCCCCCCCCCAATCATTCACTCCACGACACTCTTTTATTTTATTAAATGTAATATTTTGTCATGTCATGTGGTTGCGTTCGTTTCCGGGGGTAACTATCGTTGTCATGGTCATTTTTTTTTTCTTTTTTCGTAAATATATTTCTCCTACGACTTGTTCTTCCATCTTTGTTTGTTTTTTTTTTGTCTATGTTTAAAATATATAATATTCCCACCCCCCAAAGCGACTTCTGGATCGTTCCACGGCCTTCTCGTCGTCACTCACTTATACTAAACCCACCGCTCGATCACATATTTGACTCGATACGGGATGAAAGTGAAACCAAGTGGACCAATTCTCCCCCCCCCCCCTTCTCTCGCTCGCTCTTTACATGGGCCTAATCTGTGGCCCAATAAAAATGGGCCTTCTCGTGGCCCATTAGTATTGCTTTGCCATTGACAGACTTTAAATACTGTGATTAACGTTGATACTTGTTTATTCTGTCGTTTGTCAAAGCATAGTTGGGATTGAAGTCATCCTATCTGCATGGGTATTTGTAAGGATGGATGGATGGATCTTCAGTATATTCCTGTTTAATGAACCGCTGATAGCCAAACTTTGGCCGTTCTTCATTTTATTAATCTTTTCAATAATTAAATGAAGAAGAAGTAGAAGGTAGAGTCACTCGATTGTTTGACTGTGGCTTATGGACATTGAGGCCATGTAATTTTTGTCTGGGTGTAGGGATGATCGATCAGACGTCTTCCTTTCTTCCCAAAATGGATGAATAACATTCCCTTGGGAATTGGACAAATGACGTGTCAAGACCGAGCATATTATTCCCTTGAATAACATTCCGTATCAAATGATGATACGGAAAGACCAAAACGCCCCCCCCCCCTCCCCAAAGGGGGAATTGGATTCGTTCCGTTATATTATTACCTTTCTTGGAATTTGCCGTCTCAGCAATCAAGGCATCATCGTCCCCCTCCCCTCATTTCTTTTTAAATATCCCAGCAATCATCTCGCTTCCCTCGGAGCTGCTGATCGTGTATATCTGAACCGGATTCTCGGAGTAGGATATGGACGAGGAGTACGACGTCGTTGTTCTCGGCACCGGACTCAAGGAATGCATCCTCAGCGGCCTCCTCTCCGTCGACGGCCTCAAGGTTTCTTGTAGTTTCTTTCTCTCTCTCGTCTCATTTCCGATTTCGTTCCCTCGCTTGCCTGCAAAAACGTAATTGTCTCATCTTCCATTTGCGTTTTGCCGAACCGATGGCCTACTTTTTTTTTTTTTGTGGCCGGTCGTGTGTTCAACTGGTTTTTGTGGCGATCGATCTGTGATTTGCCTCTCCTTCGAGGTTTCTGTATGTACTGAGCCGAAAGGAAAAGAAGTTTCTCTGTGTTTTGTTTAATGGAGTTGGGATTTAGCTGTAAATGGAGGTGCTGCCGCGGCAGATGTCGGTTAGAGGAGGCCGTTGGATGCTCGAGTTTGTTTTGTCTAGAGGTCGGGGGATGACTGTACAGTAGGAAATGTGTGGGTGACGTATGTGGAGGACATAGAGGCTTTTGCAGGAAATTATCCTATAATTGTTTCCTGAGAGTGGAAAATTATTCGGCTCACCTCACAGGAGATTGAGGATGTTTTTAGCATGGTGTCAACTCGGTTGACTAGGCGAATCTGAAAGGCTTTCATAGTTGTTAATAGTTCGACTTCAGTTTTGTGAAGTAGTGCTAATAGCTGGAAAGACTGGCGATAGTACTGGTGTCAATTGTGTTCAGTCTGCTCAGACTTTAGTAGCTGATAATTTTGATTCCAAAAAGTTAAATGTCGAAGATACTGTCATCTGCTTGCGTAAAAGAACAGAAAAGTCCTGCTTACTCGAATCGATACATGCAAAATCAGACAACTCATTGGCTGGTGATCGGTTGGACTAGTTTGAGGATCTTGTTCTTTAAGTGAATACATGATGACCTGGCGGCGTTTGTTAGTTTTCCGCGTGCTGCAGAATGCTCTCTCCGGATGCAATCGTATATATCCCCTTTATGCGGTGGCAGTTGCATTAAAGGTTTATTATCTATTTCTGTTCACGATAGATTGATTCGCCGTCAAAATTACGAACATGTTTGCTGAATGAGTGGTTAGGTTTGTTTGTTAGATACAGTTTTTTCCTTCTTAGCTTGAACAGGCTGCCACTTGCGGTAAACTGACTGATTATTGAAACTTCTTTGTCCTTTGTTTTGATAAGTTATGTAATTTTCAATCTCCTTTCGAAAAAACATTTGTCGACTTTGACTCACCCAAGATGTCATTTGAGCAGGTTTTGCACATGGATAGGAATGACTATTTTGGAGGCGAGTCAACATCGCTAAACTTGATTCAGGTGTTATTTATGTGAACGCTCATCTTTCAAGTTGCTGTGTTTATGTGATTCCTTCCTTTGCGTCTTTACGCTGCCAATTTCTCATTTGTGCTCCTTTATATCATTTCCAGCTGTGGAAGAAGTTTAGGAATAGTGATAAGCCTCCACCTCATTTGGGTGCCAGCAGGGATTACAATGTGGATATGGTCCCCAAGGTTCTGTTTGGCATCATTAGTAGCAGGCAATTGTTGCAAGTCTTTTGTACCACTCACTTCTGAAACGGTATCTTTCTATAATGACCAGTTTATGATGGCAAATGGCACCCTAGTGCGGGTCCTTATTCACACAGATGTCACAAAGTATCTTTACTTCAAGGCTGTGGATGGTAGCTATGTGTACAGTAAGGGAAAGGTGATGGATATTAACTGTTGTTCTGATGAGCTGATTCTCTGTAATTTCTCCACGTAGACTAATTATCAATTCTAATGTTAGGTTCACAAAGTGCCTTCTAATGATATCGAAGCTCTGAAATCTCCCTTGATGGGCATGTTTGAGAAGCGCCGTGCTCGCAAGTTCTTCATTTTTGTTCAAGATTATGATGAGAATGACCCAAAAACACATGAGGGGATGGACTTGACACGGATATCAACCGGAGAACTGATTTCGTATGCACCCGATGTTTATGTCTCTTGGCTATACCTACATTAAAGGTTTGACTTGTGAGGTGCATCAGTGAAGATCTTTATTGATTATGATTTACATTGTTTTGTGCAGAAAATATGGTCTTGGTGGCAATACTATGGACTTCATTGGCCATGCCATTGCTCTTCATAGAGACGATCATTACCTGGATGAACGTGCACTGGATACTGTTAGAAGAATGAAAGTATACTTCTTTGAAAGATTTTTTTATATGATTCTTTTAATTGTGTTTTCTATTCGATGGAATTGTTTATTTCTACTCCATTGTTGTCTCAATAGCTCTACTCAGAGTCTCTTGCTCGTTTTCAAGGAGGATCCCCATATATTTATCCCTTATATGGGTTCGGAGAGCTTCCTCAGGTATTCTTGTCAGTGGTTTTGAAGGTTGTTATCAAAGGTTTCCTCTGTGGCTTGTCGGGCGTCTAAAAAATTTTGTGTAATTCAGGCATTTGCACGGCTTAGTGCTGTATATGGGGGGACCTGTATGTTGAACAAACCGGATTGCAAGGTTAAGAGATCGTGAATGCCAGTCTGTTGTGCCCAGTTGGCTAGATAGGGGGTTATAAGAAGCTACAATGCTTGAATATGTGCTTTCAGGTGGAGTTTGATGATGAAGGCAAAGTTATTGGTGTTTCTTCTGAAGGAGAAACAGCTAGATGTAAAAAAGTTGTTTGCGACCCTTCATACTTGCCCAATAAGGTAACAACACCTTATCTAGAAGATCATAGCTTTTTATCCAGTGGCACAGTAACATCCAGTGTGATAGCCCTTTTTCCTTTATTTGTCTTTATCTTACTTAAGAATCAAGACCATCTATATATCATGGTCCATTGGGTGCTATTTCTTTCCCTAGGCAATTGACGAAAGCCTTCATAATTTCCTTGGCCTGTCTTGTTCTTAGCATGACACAGGAATTAAACCCCTTTCAACTTTCTTAGCCACTTCCTTTATCTGTTTCATGTGTTCAAAGTTCAATTGACCCTTATTCTGATACATGTTTTATCTTCTGCAGGTTAGAAAAATTGGGAAAGTTGCCAGAGCAATATGTATTATGAGCCACCCAATTCCAAAAACTAGCAATTCTCATTCAGTTCAGGTCATCCTACCCCAGAAGCAACTTGGTCGCAATTCAGACATGTGAGTTGGTTGAATTCAACTTCATGGTTCTTCCTGTTCTGATTTTATTACTAAAATAAAATGCTTCTGATTTCAATACATTGGGACAAGTCTGTATTTCTAAACTTATTTGTTTCGTAAGCCACCAGATTTCATTGGCACGACACTGTTTTATGGAAATCAACTAGTCTGAAATGAAGCAGAATTAGAATTGGAATATGTCATGGAATCCTCTGATTAACATGTTTCATTGTGATTCATACACGGGGAGTCCATGTGGGAATATTGGGAACATCATCCATCAGTGCTTATGCTTCAATAGTTATCCACTGATAAATCTCTTTCGTGTTTTCTCGTCCCTCAAGTTGCGGGTATGCTCCATGTTTGTTCTTACTAGTTTATCCAATGTATTGGGCAAAATTTGATTGGCTGATCTTGTTTCAGCTTTCACTTATTCTACAGAGACCAGCTTGGCTAAAGTAAAATTTGAGTATCCTCTGTCAAAATAGGACAATGGGTCACGTCCCTAGAGCCTTCTGATTATTCTTGTCTCTATCATCGAATGTTTTATGAGCACTGATTTTTTTAATCGACAAGGACACTTGATCCTCTGTTTAGTTCACTCATGGGCCCTATTCGTATCCCAAACAGGTATCTTTTCTGCTGTTCTTACCGTCACAATGTGGCCCCGAAAGGGAAGTTTATCGCATTTGTCTTAGCGGAGGCTGAAACTGATCAGCCTGAAATCGAACTGAAGCCTGGGGTTAATCTTTTGGGTCCTGTTGATGAGATATTTTATGACACATATGATAGATTCGAGCCAGTCAACGAACCTTTTCTTGACTACTGCTTCATATCAACTGTGAGTTGCTTCACCTTCTCTTCTCCCTGGTTCGTACTTCCTATATTCTACATACCAATGTCTGATCTTTATCCACAATGGCAGAGTTATGATGCCACCACGCACTTCGAGTCAACTGTCATGGATGTCCTTAGCATGTATACAATGATCACCGGAAAGGTATGCTTCCATCTCTTCTTAGCTCATCTTAGGTTTAGACATGTATGCTAAGTTTATTCACAATGGATTCAGAGGAAGAAAGGAAAAGGGTGGAAAACACAAATTCCAAGAAAAAGACGTCTCTTTGTTATTTGACCAATTTTCCCATCTGGTTTCCGTTTCCTACATTTTCTTCTGCATCCAAAGAGAGTGGTAGGGTTTTCAAGGTCTTCCTGAGAAGAACTTCCACGCGAGAGCAAAATTGACATGGCACCTGAACTTTCTTTGAATGGTATGCTGTTCATGGGTTATAACACATGAGCGTGTCTTTGAACAGGTTGTTGATCTTGGTGTGGATTTAAGTGCAGCCAGCGCCGCAGAAGAGTGAGGGAAGTCATGATCATCCTGTGCAGCTGCCTGGGTGAATATTTATTACAGTGACAAGCTTACTATCGTTGTCGTAGATAGTGTTTGTCTGTGTATTAGTAGTATCAACTCTGCTACTCTCAACCGGAAAAACAAAACTTCTTTTGCAATCTGTCTCCATAGATTTTGTTGTCCAAGGCCAAAAGCCATCTGCCGCATGTGTCGCCTCCCTCAGAGCGACCTCGTCTCATTGACAGGAGAACGAATAGGAACAGGACAAGCACCCCGTGATTCCACATCCTCTCTATCTCGGACTCCTTTGTGCAAGCATTTGACATCTCGAGGCTCGTTATGGATGACGACTCCCCGTGAGCACGAGCTGACACGGCGGATCCATCCATGCCTTTCCTCGCATTCTTATTCCTTCTTGCCTTTGGAGCCCAACCGACTAATCCCTCTCGAGTCTCGAACGACCCCATCTGCGTCATTATTTACATTAGAGTAAAACGCAAGTAAGAAATTTCGACAGTTGGAGAGACTTAGTTGCGTGACGATTGCGAATGCATAGGAACTGGACGAGAGAACTCCCGTCAGGCATTCGCGGGGCCAGCAGAAAAAAATGTCAGTCCAAGTAATCTCATTCAGGATGATGAGCAGATTGAGTAACAACTTGAGTAATCTCATACAGAAAAAAATGTCAGTTGAAGTAATCTCATTCAGAAAAATGGCAGCCCAGCCATACAAATTGAGTAACAACAGATGATGAGCCTCCGGGCTTCGCTTGCTTTTATGCTGACAAATGTCATTTTCCTTCAGGTCAAGCAAGCTTCAGGGTTAATAACATACAGTTTTATCGGTAGCCTGACGACTTCTGTATTTTTTTTTTTTTATTGGTGGAAGTTTGGTAGGTTTGGAATATTCAACCGTGTTGGGGGGGGTGGGTTGGTGTAGTATGGCCCCATCCAACAACCCCCCCGGGCTGATGGAACCCAATTAGATTAGACGTGAGGTTCTTTCGGTGTCGACCTGTTCAAATTGATTTGGTTCAAGAATTTAATTTGAATTGGGGAAATGGGTTGTTTATTTGGTAATTTCTAGGTAGAATTGATTTGAGAATGGGATGGGATCACCAACCAAGAATGGCATTGGGCCACAAAAAGAATTAAAGGGAAGGGAAGGGGGTGGGGGGAAGTTGGTGAAGTGCCATCCGTGCTTCTCTGTTTCAGTTCAGCCAAGCCAAGCCAAGCCAAACGTTCTCATCCCGTAGGTGTCAGGGAGTCGTTTTGTTCGCAAGTAAATATTGTCTGGAGTTTGGAGAGATGTTTTGTCTTGTGATCCTAAATATTCTGGGAATATATAAAAGGAGAGGATGCGGTTCACGTCAATAGTATAGTTGATCCGGATCACGTTCTGCAAGATACATGAACTGGCTGGCATTTTGCAAAATCACTTCTTGCCTTTTTATGTATTTCTTTTTCCGAGTGAGGGAGGGGGAAGCGGCTAACTTTACAAATTTATTAATTTTTTTAGTAACAGTTTAGAAAATTTTTTTGTAAAATTATGTAGAAATCAGTAAACATTTACGAAACTCGTACAACTTTACGAACAATTTTACTAACTCAAACATTGTTCTACTAAATATCACAGCAAAATTAGTAAATATTACTAAAACAATAAATAAATCCGATGAAAAAAATGAAAACTTTTACTAACAAAAATTAGTAATAATTAATAAACTTGAACAGTAAAATTTTAGTAAAATTTATTAAACATATTAAGAATTCTCCCATATTTTTAGTAAACAATACTAAAAAAATGTGGAAATTATTTAAAAAAAATGGGTAAAAATACTAAACGTAGATTTAGTAAAATTTACTAAAAATAAACAGTAACAAAATTAGTAAAATTTACAAATTTTTTTACTAATTACGTCATCCTTTTATTAAAAAATGTGATTTTTTAATAAAAAATAAGCAAATTTATTGCACGTATCTTCCTGGATAATTTCAATATTTTTTTAGTAATTATTTACTAAAAATACGGGAGAATTTTTAATATATTTAGTAAATTTGCTGTTCATAAAAAAATAAATAAATTTGTTACGTGCGGTTATCTTAGCCGCTTCCAAAAGGGGTTTTTTTTTTTTCTGCATTACGAGGTGTCACTTTCTTACACCAACCCCACCCCCTCAAAACTTTTAGATCTTCTTTTCCTTTCATAATGGGTTTTTTCTATATTTCCTAAAGTTTGGATGTTTTAAAAAGAAACATTTTACTTATGAGGCGAAAATGCTGTGTTAATTAAATTAAGCATTAGGACTGAGAATCCCCACGTGACGAGCGCCCGGAACACGGACGAAATTCTCTCGAACACAGCCGACGGAATATTGTCACATCGACGGCTTCTCCATAAAGCAATCAACACCGGCACTACAGACAGACGACGACGACGACGACGACGTCAACTGTACAGTACAGATCGAGATCTGAGGGACGGCCTCCCCGGTGGTTGGTGGTGTCCTCTCCTCTTTATCAATTTATAACAGACTCCCATTATCTCTGGTCCCTCCCTCCCTCCCTCCCTCCCCTTCCCCACTCCCCTCCATCTCCATCTCCTCCTCTTCCTTCCTCCCGGAACCGACCCCTCCCAACGGCTTGTAACTGACTCCCCGGATCCGATATGAAGGTTATCGACAAGATTCGTGCCACGGGTGCCGTGGCCAATGGCGGCGACCGTCACCATCACCAGCAGTCTGACAGGGTCGTGTTCTCGTTCGAGTTCTTCCCTCCGAAGACGGAGGACGGCGTCGACAACCTCTTCGAGAGGATGGACCGCATGGTTGCCCACAACCCTACCTTCTGCGATATCACCTGGGGTGCCGGAGGATCCACCGCCGACCTCACCCTCGACATCGCCAACAAGATGCAGAACATCATCTGCGTCGAGACCATGATGCACCTTACCTGCACCAACATGCCCGTCAACAAGATCGACCACGCCCTCGAGACTATCAAGTCCAACGGCATCCAGAATGTGCTCGCCCTCCGCGGTGACCCTCCCCATGGTCAGGACAAGTTTGTTCAGGTCCAGGGCGGGTTCGCCTGCGCCCTCGATCTGGTATTCCTCTTTTGTTCATTCGAACCTCAGATCCTCTGGTTGAGTGACGCTGCTCATTCGTTTTGCATTTCTGTCCTGGTAGGTGAAACACATTAGAGTCAAGTACGGCGACTACTTTGGAGTCACTGTGGCTGGATATCCAGGTTTCGAATTCGATTTGCACTGTTTTATTTTGGAGAAAGGAATACTGTGCGGATTCGGTTGTACTAATTCTTTGTGCTTTGACACTTTGATTGTTATCAGAGGGCCATCCGGATGTCATTGGAAGCGATGGCGTGGCTACCTTGGAAACTTACCAGAACGAACTGGCATACTTGAAGAAAAAGGTTTCCCACGCTGCTTTCTTCTGGTCTACATTGTTGTACGTGTGTTGGAGGGTTGCTTTAGTTGTAATTCGTTTATGAAAGTTACTTCGGTTTGTGTAGGTTGATGCTGGGGCTGACCTAATTGTCACCCAACTGTTCTATGACACGGACATTTTCCTCAAGTTCGTCAATGACTGCCGTCAAATTGGAATTAGCTGTCCTATTGTCCCTGGCATCATGCCCATCAACAATTACAAAGGCTTCATACGCATGACTGGGTTCTGCAAGACCAGGGTCGCCCCTTTTCCCGCAGCACTTTGTTAATTTCTCCCACATTGTTCTTCATTTTTGCATGTCATCCTCTTGGTTCTTTTCTTTCTGTTACTACTTCGAGTGGAGACAATATCTGTAGCTATTGTAAATTACATGGTGAAAGCAAAATGACAGGAATGACTCTGAACTTACCCGTTCTCTTCTTCATTTGAGAAAGAGACGTTCATTTCATTTGACAGTCGCTTCTCTTCATCTGGAGTGGTGATGGCCTGACGTCCTCTGGTTTTCATCTTACAGATCCCTGCTGACATCATGTCTGCTTTGGAGCCAATCAAGGACAATGAAGAAGCTGTTCGGAAATATGGAGTCCACCTGGGCACAGAAATGTGTAAGAAGATTTTGGCCTGTGGAATCAAGACACTTCATCTATACACACTCAACATGGAGAAGTCGGCCTTGGCTATATTAATGGTTGTTTTTCACGCCTCAGTTTGCTTTTATCTTAGATATTCACGGTTGTGGTTCCTTCTCGTTGACATGCTCTGTTTTGCATAAAACAGAATCTTGGTTTGATTGAGGAATCCAAGATCCCAAGGTCATTCCCTTGGAGGCGCCCTACTAATGTGAATCGTATCAAGGAAGATGTTCGACCGATATTTTGGTGAGAAGTGATTCCCAGGAAAAGAAACACGTTTCAGCAGCAATCCTGATCATTGACTTTGAGTTCCATTGCATTTCATGTCCATCTAACAGGGGTTGAATGTTTTCTTCATTGTTATCGCAGGGCTAACCGTCCTAAAAGTTATATGTCAAGGACCATGGGATGGGAGCAATATCCTCATGGAAGATGGGGAGATTCCTGCAATCCATCATACGGTGCTCTGTCGAACTACCAGGTTTCTGGTGCTATTTCCTTTCACACTTCTTTTAAGGAAAGAAAAGTTCATGATGCCAACTTTTGTGCATCGGGACACTTCCCTATGTACGAGAATGCTCATAATTGGATTAAATCTCATTCTACCTATGCTAGTGTTGTTTCCTTTTCTTAATTTGCCTGCAACAATTGGAGCTTGTGGAGGATTTTCAACTGTCCTTGGCTGCCTTTGACCATAAAGTGACCTGGAGTGCATCCAAGCTCAAAGATACTAGAATACTGCCTTGCTGATAAATCTGTGTTTGTTTTATAAAGACAATTAATAAATCTGGGTGAAGCTATGAAGGCGGCGGGCCACTTCAGTAAATTATTTGGCCATTAGAGGATGTTGCTTGTGTTGTGTGGTTAAATGGATCTATTATCTTCAGTGTTTATATAGCTTGTTTTTACCTGGGCATTGGATTTACTAATATGAATAATGGAATAGGATGTTGCTAGTTGTGTGCGTAATTTATATCTATAGCTGATTTTGGTGATTGTTGCGCTTCACAAATCCCTCGGTTGTTTTCATATTTCAGTTCATGCGACCACGTGCACGAGACAAGAAACTTCAAGAAGAATGGGTTGTCCCTTTGAATAGTATCACAGATATCAACGAGGTAACCTTTCAGTTTGCAACAAACTTCTATTTATCGTTGAATATGAGTTGACATGCATTTTCTCTTCCGATTAAACAGAAATTTAGTGGGCTCTGCCTTGGGAAGATTAGGACCAGCCCATGGTCCGAACTGGATGCCCTGCAGCCGGAGACTAGGATTATTAATGAACAATTGGGTAAAATAAATCTGAAAGGATTCCTCACCATTAATAGTCAGCCATCCGTCAATGCAGAAAGATCCGATTCTCCTTCAGTTGGTGAGTAAGAAAAGACTGAAGTGCTCTTTCTTTATGTCCGACAATTATGCCACAACCGTTTATCCCAATGTTCGCTGATGAGATGGTTTCTTTGGTTTCTCGTTTATGCTTTACTTTTTGTGATGACAGGATGGGGTGGTCCTGGAGGGTATGTCTACCAAAAGGCATATGTGGAATTCTTCTGCTCCCAGGACAAGTTGACCGCACTTGTCGAGAAGTGCAAGCAGTACCCCCTCTTAACTTACATGGCCGTTAATAAGGACGGCAGCAGTTGGATATCCAATGTTGGGAAGAATGATGTCAATGCGGTGACTTGGGGAGTTTTCCCGGCGAGGGAGATCATACAGCCCACTGTTGTGGATCCGGCAAGCTTCCTGATCTGGAAGGATGAGGCGTTCGAGATTTGGTCGAGAGGATGGGCTTCCTTGTACCGGGAGGGTGATCCTTCCAGGCAGCTGATTTCTCAGGTGCCGTACCATCCCGTTTCTCGTGCTGGTTCCGACTCTAGGATGGTGGGGCTCCATATCGAGCCCATGACCAAGCTTAAGTCTAATGGGTCGTCTGTCCGTCTTGCAGGTGCAGAGCAGTTATTTCCTGGTGAGCTTGGTGGACAATGACTACATCAAGGGCGACCTGTTTGCAGTATTCTCGGACATATGAGAGGCCAAATTTGGGGACTATCTGACAGTAAAGCATTATTAAAAAGCTTAATGGCCCGAGGCTTCGTGATGATGGGTCGTACAAAGCTTGCCTTGCCGGTAAACATTTGCATCCAAGCTTTGTCAAATTTTTTGTTGTTTTGTTGGGGATTTGTCGTAATATGTTCTTATTGTAATCGAATAATTGATGGATGCCTGGTTGTTATTCGAATGAAAGTTTATTCCCACGAACATCGTGGACATTGAATTTGAAATGGAAATGAGAGCCCTCGGCAACTGCAATCACTCCTTTCATTTAACAGTGCAAAGTGGTTGTTATACCAAAAACACTGTAATAACCCATCAAATAAGAGTCACATTTGACAATGAGATTCGACTATCTCAATCCACGGGACAATCCTCTGCTGTGAGTATGCAAATATAAGTTTATATATCGACAAACAAAACTTCACAAGTAATGAGAAAAGATTCTTAGTGCTTCCGGAATGACCGTCCATCAGGGCTTCCAAGGAGGTGGAGGCGGAGAACTGACTGGATACAGCGGCGGCACTGCGGAGAAGATTGTGTTCTTGTCCACTCCTACCCCTCCGCTATTCGTCAGAGACACGAGTGCCGCCACCAGTCCTGCGTTCCCTGCCAGGGTCGGTTCTGTGTAGCTGTAGTTCCGCCGCACGTCCTTGAACTGGTCAAACTTGTCGGGCCCCGCGACCATGGCCCCCGTGATCGTGTTTGGGTTGGCCCCACGGTTATCGAGCCACTTGAACCCTTGCTGACATCCGTACTTCTTGCCGTCGTGCGGAGTGGACGCAGCCCTGTGGTGGACGTACTTCGGGTATCTCGTGCCGTAACCCACCACGTAGCTCATTTTCGCGGGGTTATTGCCTAAGATGTACTCCACCTGAAGAGAAACGATGGTGAATATGAAAAATCCCGAGATGAAATCGAGGATGTGATTGGGAGGAGGAAAAGGTTGACCTGCGAAGTTGCAAACTGTCGTAGTGTTTCGGAGGATATGAACGTGGGTCCGCAGTTCCAACCAGGGACTCCAGTGGCGTTCATATAGTCCACGTAGAGCGACGCCAGGAAAGCTGCATTCGCCACGTACTGCAGTGGCTGTGGCTTCCCGAGATTGAGCTCAATCATGTCTCCTGCAAGACTCCCAGCATTCAGTTCAGTCAAGTCGAGGAAACTTCTGAAGTAACTCGGAGATTCGTTTGACTACGGCGCCGCTTCCTACCAAACCTTTAGTAAAGTTAAAGACGTGAAATTGCTGAAGGTACGAGCACATGTTGAGGCCGGTCACGTTGTGATACATCCTCAACATGTCCTCATATGGGTACCCCGGATTCAGGAAGATGCGCAACCTCGTCAATAGGAGCATCACAGCAGGCAACTTATTGTCCCAACTCAGTGCACTCAACTCGGGAATCATGTAAAACGCTTTAGCGTGTCCGGAGAAACCAGGGTTGGTCGCCAGGGAGATGTAAGTGGAGTTCCCGGTCGCGTAGTACAGCCAGGCGGCTCCCCACATGTACTCGTCGTAGTATCCCGTTGAATTATAGTAGGGTTCAATGTATGGGTTCCCACGAGAGTAGGGAGTTCGCCGGCCTCCGTCCCTCGCGAAGTCAAACAAGGTTTCGGCACCTTTGACCAGCTTCTTTGAGTAGCTGGCATCGTCTCGAAAGACAATGGATGCTGCTGCCAGGGCTGCTGCCATTTCTCCTGCTAGATCAGGCCCAGAGTTGGTTATCTGGGTTGGCCGAGGGTAGTCCATATCCTCTGGTCGCTCCCAGCAGTTATGATCGTCCGGTGTTGTCGAACCATTCTTTGATCCCCCGACCTTGGTGCACAGCCAAATCTCGGGTCAATTCAATTGTTTCCACGACGTTGGAATCGAACAGGAGGACTACGGCTACGGGAATTACCTGGCTGTAGATCTTGTCAATCTTGGATGAGGAAGAATTGAAGGTGAGGAGGAGGTAATCCGTGCCCCATCTAATGATGTCTCGGACATGGTCGTACTCGCCGATCGCCTTATACTTGTAATTGTACTCGATCACGCTCCAACTCAGCATCGTCATCGCGAACGACATAGGGAAATGGAATTTGGTATTGTCTCCGGCATCGTAATAGCCTCCGACCAGCAGGACTCCGCCATCCGAATTCACGACGTCGCTGCCGTCCTGCAACCCGGAGTTCCCTCTCCAGGATATCCCATTGCTTTTGGGCAATTTACCCGCTGCGAATAGTCCACAACAAGTCAATGAAATCGGATCCAATAAGGAAATGAACGCCTTTAAATAACACGGTCACAACAAGGGGCATACATTTCTGGGCGTTGAAGAAGAGGAGGGCCTTGTGGACAGCAACAGTGTAGTTATCTGGCGGGGGAGGCCTCGGCTTGTGTCGGGGAATGGTCTTGGCGATGATGATGGGAAGGGCGATGAGGAAGAAAGCGGCAGCAAACCCGTAGAGGGTCCACTTGAGGGCCTTGCGGCTGCAGACAACGCAGCCGAGGTCAACGTATTTCTTCTTCTTACGCTCCTCGACGGAGTGGGCTAGAAGCCAGCTCTGCTGGGTCTCGCTGAGGTGGTCAAATTGGTGCTGGTGAGCCAGGGAGGCCCTGTCCCAGTCCTGGAGGCGGCGATCGTCGTCGTCATCGGGGCCATGCTCGCCGTTGATCTCCAGGGAGCCGCCCCAGTGGTTACGTGCGTCCATCGCGGGGCAGGGGTGGCGAGGGGGTTGGATCGGGGGGGGCGGGGGGGGGGGGGGGGGGGGGGACTGACTACTGCTGCATCAATCAAAATGCCAAGGGTTGACGAGATTTTGATATTATGAAGTGATGGAATGAATTGCCCCGGGGGGGAGGGGGAACGTGCAAACTTATTCCTGTGAGGTAGAATTTTTTTAATTCTATTTTGATTATTTAAAATGTATTAAATTATTTAGGAATTGGGAAAAAAGATAAGATGGAAATCGAGTGGAGAAGTTAAATTTGTCAAACAATGGCAGAGCGTATTATTATGAAGAGTCAAAAAGGAAGATGGGGAGATGTGAAAATGGCAAAATCTTAGCTGTGGACAATCAATCACTGGGATACCGTGTTTTGCCAGATTGACCATCCATTAATATTCTTTGTCTTGATCGTGACATAATAACACCCCCTTTTACGCCCAAATTAAATATTTTTAACACCAGTTCAAATTCCCTCGATGAAAATCGTTTATCCTAATTTTTTTATTAGGTGAAGTCGATAATTATAACACCGAATACTCCTAAAAATATCGAATTTCTAATATTAAATTAATGACATTATTTTACGCGTAGGAAATTTCAATAGTCGGTGGGAGAAGCAGCCGGTACGGTAGAAGAGGAACTGTTCCCCGTTGGTTTTACTTTTAATTATATTAATATCATGGAAGGAACATGTGAAGGTGTGAATGTTTTTGTTGGGCGTTGATATGTCTGTCGCTACTCCTCCTCTGAGATAGATAGATAGATGGATGGATACCCGGTAACAAACAATTTTCTTCCCTTCCCTTACCTTCCTTCTTCCCAAGTCAACCCCTCTTTTTTCTGGTTTATTAATAATAATAATAATAAAGTCAGTGGCTTGGTGGCGGACCTGAAGGTGTCTCTGGGGAGGCCGCATTATGCGGTGGTGAGGATATACATCGTGTCACCGCTACAAGGGCCGGGCTCGGGGAAGCCCCAAGTACAGCGGGCCTGCCCGCGGCTGCCATGGACCAGTCCGGCAGAGAGCTAAAAGTGGCCCTAGGGCCATTGTAATGACCCTAACTCTTATTAATTTCCTACATGAGGTAATATTATATTATACGTGCGGGCGTCTTGGATAAGAAATGACAGGCGAAGACGGCATGAGATGGAATCGTTGAAAAGGGAAACGAAACGGGATGAAAATGGTTAGGAGTTTAAAAGAAAACGATTAAGGACGACTTCCACATTAGAAGGGAGGAACTCGGATGACGCAAGATGGAAGGGAAAGAAAAAACTACAAAATATACATTTAAATTTTTTTTATTATATAAAAATGTACCCAACTTGCTGTCGTACTTTTTTATATTCATTTTACTTTTACGTAACAACTTACGTGGTGTGTGAGGTGACAATGTTATACGTGGAATAATAATCACCGCGACAAAAATTTCCACGTACGAGAGTATGACTGGGATGCTGACAGGAGGACGGCTAAGTGCGATGATTTCTGGGTCTGCCCACAGGTTCGGGCCTGCCTTCACCGGCAACCCCAACCCAGCAGTCTATGAGCCGAACGATTTCCTGTCGGAGAGGAAGTCGTCGAGGTTTTCTCTCCTCAGGCTTCTTCTTAGGAAAGGATCCGCCGTAGTCTCCAACCGGGGAATATCGCCGGCCGGAGGAGTATCTGACGAGGACGAAGATCTATCCCCCGTCCAACAGAGGATACTCCTCAGAGGATTGTCCGCACTCGTGAAAGAGGACGCGTCAGCCGCCTTTGTGAAGCCAAGGAGAGTGACGACGACGCCGCACCACCTGAGGAGCCAGTAAGGGTTCGCGTTCTGCCTGAGCCCCCTCGTGAGGACTAACCCGAGAGGGAATTGGAAGAACAAGGGGGAATGCCACAGAGGGAGACGGGTATTCCGGGAGCCTGGCGGATGCGGCGCCGTTGTGCAACACAACCTCCGTCTACCCCTGTCTTATATACACAGTAAAACAGAACAGCTGCAGGAGGACAGGACGTGCATGGTTGTTACACCAGGTCGTTACAATAGATCGTATTAAACAACTGCGCTGCTTTGAGCTTTAGACCTTCTTCTGCTCGAGCTAAACCTTGTCTGCTGGACTGCTGGGTTTTGGGCTTGGTCTTGTAATAATATATCGGCCCGCTTTTCATTTCAACACTTTCCCGCAAGACAAACTCCCTAACACTCCTCTGCCTGCAGCTTTCCTCTTGTCCAACATTCTGCTGTACTGCTAACTCCCCTGTTTCGTTCACCACCGCAATTCACTTCAACCAAACCAGTGCCGTCTTCATTTTGTTCTTCTGTTACCTCTTGAATGCGCTCTTCAGCATTCTTCCCAGGACATGGTTTGTGTGATACTGTTAGTTTGCTTCTAATAGACACAAATTTCTGTGGTGGTATCACCTTAGTCAATGGATCAGCGACCTGATCTTCAGAAACTACATGAAGCACCTGAATCTTCCCTGCCATTACCTTCTCTCTGATAAAATGAAAATCGATCTCAACATGCTTTGTACGAGCATGGAGAATTGGATTTGCTGCCAAGTAGATAGAGCTGAGATTATCACAACACAGAACAGGAACATCAGCCATTGAAACATTCAACTCTTTCAGCAGACTTTGTAACCACATCACCTCTGCAACACCATCTGCAAGGCTTCTGAATTCAGCTTCTGTGCTTGATCTCGACACAACATTTTGTTTATGAGAAGCCTAGGACACCAAATTAGGAGCAAGATAGGTACAATAGCCACTCGTACTTCGTCTGTCATCAGGGCAGCTTGCCCAATCTACATCAATGAAGCGGGAGATATCAAGAGACTGACCTGCTGTAAATGTAATGCCAAAAGCCTTCGTGCTCTTTAGATATCTTAATATTCTCTTCATTGCCTGCAAATGAGCTGTGGTAGGCTGCTGCAGGAATTGGCATGCCTTGTTGACAGAGTAACTGATGTCGGGTCTAGTGTTAGTACAGTATTAAAGGGCCCCAACTAGACTCCGATAGACAGCAGGATCCAGTAACACCTCCCCTTCATATCTGGATAAGGCCCTTGTTGTTGCCATATGAGTCGCTATCCCCTTACAATTATCCATGTCTGACTTCTTCAGTAGGTTAGCAATATATTTTTCTTGACACAAATGTAACAGTCCATCCTGCCTTGTCACCTGGAATCCCAGAAAATAAGACAAGTTTCCCAAATCCTTCAAAGCGAATTGATGAAGTAACTGCGGCAGGAGATTGGAGATTCCAGTCCTATTGGACCCTGTAACAATGATATCATCAACATAGATGAGTACAACGATTAGCCCAGCATTAGAGTGTTGAAGAAACATGGAAGCGTCAGCTTTAGAATTGAGAAAACCCCACTGCAGCAGACATGTACTAAGTTTGAAAAACCATGCCCTTGGACTTTGCTTCAGTCCATACAAAGCCTTCTGAAGTTTACAGACATAAGAGGGAGCATTTGGATATTCAAAACCTGGCGGTTGCTGCATATACATAGTTTCTGTCAAGTCACCATTAAGGAATGCATTATGGACATCTAATTGGCGTAAAGGCCAATCATATGTGACTGCCAAAGAAAGTATAAATCATATGGTTTGTAGTTTAACCACTGGACTAAAAGTTTCTGTAAAATCCACCCCAGGAGTTTGATGAAATCCTTTTGCCACTACTAGCCTGGCTTTGCATCTTTCAAGGGTGCCATCTGACTTTACCTTTACTGTATACACCCACTTGCAACCTATCACTTTCTGTGCCTGAGAGCGAGGAACAAGAGTCCGGGTTTTGTTGAGCCTCAAAGCCTGCAGTTCAGCATTCATGGCTTCTCTCCACACCTGGACCTAAAGAGCCTCTACTAAAGAAGATGGTTCATGTGGTATGGGGTCTGTTGTCAAGGACAAGGAATAGTCTTTTGTATGTGTGTTTGTATGTGTAGTAGGGGAGGCAAAGTATAGTTTCAGTTTAAACATACCAGCCTTGGACCGGGTAATCATTGGATGAGTATTCCCATCTCTTTGGACCTCTGTGGTAGGTGCAGAATCTGTTACAGTGGGACTAACAGGGAAGTTCAAAACTGGTGAGGATGATTGAATGATAGGAGAAGAGGAGATAGGAGGGATAGGAACTGAATGTAGCAACGAACCAGTGGAGTGTTTGGAAACTTTAGGTGTTGTGCTCTTAATAGGCAGAGGACTGATGGGGTACAGAACACAGGGGCTAAAAGTTGTCAATTTTGGAATTGAGGCTGAGCTTGATGAGCTTGACTGAAATGGGAAGATTGTTTCATGGAATAAAAATCCCTAGAGATATAAACACGACCAGTTTTATGATTTAAGCATATATAGCCCTTGTGATAGGCACTTCTGCCCAGGTAAACACAGGGAGCATAATGTGGTTCCAGCTTATGACAATTATATGGTCGCAGGTAAGGAAAACACAGACAGCCGAATACTCGAAGTGATGCATAATCAGGAGGATACCCAGTTAGGAGGGCAGAGGGAGTTTGAAACTGTAAGATTCTGGATGGAAGCATATTAATGATCGATACAGCTTCATGAAAAGCATAAACCCAGAATTGACATGGGAGATATGCATGAAGAAGCAAAGCCATACCAACCTCCACAACATGCCTATTTTTCCTCTCTACTCTCCCATTTTGTTGAGGGGTATGAGGACAAGACAATTGATGTATGATGCCATGTTGTAAAAGATAGGACTGAAGAGGTCTAGATTCTTCTCCCCAATCCGACCTTACTGCACCAATAGAAGTGTGAAACTGGTTTAAGACCATCTTGTGAAAATGTTGGAATGCAGTCAGGGCTTGGGATTTGCTATGAAGAAAATAGATCCAAGTAAACCGTGTAGCATCATCTATAATTAACAAAAAGAACCGATCACCAGTGACTGAGGAAACTGGTGATGGCCCCCAGACATCAATATGAAGTAGTTGAAAAGGCTTTGCAGCATGAGAAACAGACTCAATAAAAGGTAACCTGTGATGTTTGCTCAGTGCACAAGATTGACAAAAGGGAAGCTGGGTCGAGCCATTTAAGAGATTACATGATTTCAAAACAGTATTTAAGACATCTAGACTAGGATGGCCTAATCTAGAGTGCCATGTTTCTCTATCAGCAGGTGAGTTTCTTGAAGTAGCGTATGCATAGGGTGAGGAGTGGAGTTGGCCAGATGGAGGGAAGGGACTACTGAGGTGTGGAAGTAGTTGAGATGGAAGTTTGTATAGCCCGTTCTCCATCTGTCCCTTTAGGAGTATTTGTTTGCTGGTGGAGTCCTTAACAAAAAAGGAATTGGAAGTGAATTCGACCGTAACATGATTATCTTGACATAATCTGGAAATACTAACAAGTTTCCTCTGTAAAGTAGGAGTATGAAGGACACTATGCAGGTAAAGTGGACCAAACAAGGTAGGTATGGTGGCATAGCCTGTGTGGAGGATAGTAGCAGAGTTTCCAGTTCCCACCATAATAGAAGACGTACCTTGATACACAGATAGGTGTTGGAGGTCCTCAGAGATGGGAGTGACATGATGTGTTGCCCCAGAGTCCATAAGCCAAGTATCTGAGGTAGATGACGAGATATAGTGTCCTGCTAGTTCTGGTGAGGGATGATGAGGGAGGTGTGCAGTAGGCAGCTGAGTTTGTTGTATTGGACAGAATTGATGCTGTGGATACTGTGAAGGTAAGGTAGAAAAAGGCGGTGTGTAGGGAGGAGGAGAATAATAGGTGGGATTGGAGGGAGGATAGTAGGCTGGGTTAAGAGGAGGATATGGGGAGGTAGACTATACTTGTGGTGCAGTTTGAAAAAAGGTATTGAGTCTGTGAAAACAATTCATGGCAGTATGCCCAAGCTTTTGGCAAATCTGACATCTGGGCTTTGGTTTGCCAAAGCTTCTAGGATAGGCATTAGGTCGAAAGGTTTGGACATTGGCACTATATGATCTAGAAGGTGGTCGGCCAAGTAAACCAGATTGAGGGGGGGCAGGATTAGGTCTATGAGAGTTGGCTGGAAAGGTTGGCTGAAGCTGAGGAGACTGGGGGTGAGTTTTTGGGATATAGGTAGATGCCTGTCATTACTAGAGTGAAGAGCAGAGAGCTGTACCTAAGGAATGAAGCTGTCCAACCCCTGTCTCCGTTCCAATCGCATCTCGAAGCTCAACAGCAGATTTTGTACCTCATCCACACTGGGCTGATCAGCTCTGCTATAGACAGTAGTAACCACAGAATCGTACTCAGCAGGAAGTCCCTCCAGCATATACCAAATATAGTCTCTGTATTTAATTGTCTCCCCCAACGGCACTTAGTTGATTAGAGAGGGCCTTCAAGCTACTGAGATACTGCTGCATAGTTCGGCCGTCCTTTCGAAGCTGCTGCATTTGGTTTCTCAGATTATTGATGCGGGTTGTAGAGGTAGACTCATAACGATTCCTTAGTGCTTCCCATACTTCACCCGACGTCTTGCAGTATATCACTAGGCTTAAAGGGTCAGTAGTAAGTGCAGAAAAGAGAAGGCTCATCACCATTTTGTCATTGCGCTGCCAAATTTTATATTCTGGGTTGAGAATCATGCAGGAATCATTGAGAAACAGAGGCAGTGGCAGAGACTTGCCAAAAATGAAATCCTCTAGTCCTCACGCTATCACAGTTGCTAGAACTTTCCCTTTCCATAAGGGATCGTTATTATCGTCCAATTTTACTATTGAAGAAAAGATACTTGGAGGAATTTGCATCTGGGCTATGTTCCCAGCAAGACTCTGCTCAGAAATACTTGAACCCGGAGTTTGCTGTTGCCCGGAGCTAAAAGGAGGAACTGTCTGCATTGGAGTTTGACTCTCATCTTATCGCAGCCGGATTCACGTGGTTCAACCCTCAATGGGCTCTGATACCATGTAGAACGAGAAAGCAGAGAAGACGAAGGGATGACGAAGAGGAGGAAGAGAAGAGGAAGGAGAAGAAGAAGACAAAGAAGAAGAAGAAGAAGAAGAAGGAAGCAGACGATAGAGACGAGGAGAGAATTCTCTTAGATTAGCATAACAACTTCCGTCTACCCCTCTGTCTTATATACACAGTAAAACAGAAAAACAGAACAACAGCTGTAGGAGGACAAGACGTGCATGGATGTTACACCAGGTCGTTACAACAGATAGTGTTAAACAACTGGACCACTTGAACTTTGGACCTTCTTCTGCTCGGGCTGAACCTTGTCAACCTTGTCTGCTGGACTGCTGGGTTTTGGGCTTGGTCTTGTAATAATATATCGGCCCTCTTTTCATTTCAACACAAAATGACTATAAAAAAAAGTAAAACATGAAATTGAGGACGTTTTCATACAGAAAAAAAATATAAACACAAAATAAAATTTAACCATATTTAAGACTATAAACATATATTTCAAAATAACTTAATCGAAAAGTTATGATCCAATCTGGTTAAAGTAAAGGGAAGCCCACACGAATAAGTTGCCCAAACTCGTAATTACAATAATGCCATCGACTAATAGGATAAGAGGAGGTCCTTTTGTGATGGAAGAATCATTCCCACCGGACGTTTTCTTACACCAAGCTTGGGAAAACTAGGAGGGAACAGGGGAAAAAGGGGTCACGCAAGAGAAGAAGAAGGGAAAACTGGGAAGAGCCGACCCCAAACCTCGATCAAGGTGTAGCGTCTTGAGGAGAAAACGCGGGGTAAGGCGAGGATCCGCGAAGAAGGAGCTCAAGGGGAGTTATTGCGGGGCGAGAAGACTCGAAGAAGAAAAGAACTCATCTTGTTTTGTTATGGATCGTTGAAAAGGTACGAATTTTACCCCGTTCTAGTACTTGCTAACATTAAAAACGGTCTTATTCATGTTGTTTGTTGTTGTTGAGTATACTATACGGTTTGGATCATATGTGATTGACGCGTGTCACGTATAAGGGTTAATAAGGAGGGTCGGATCTGTGGGAAAACGGGCGAATGACCCACCGAATGTTGTGTGTGTGAGCGTGTGAGCATGAAACTAGAGGACGCTTTGGAGATGAGTGCGTGATTGTTATGTAAGCATGTCAGATGTGGAACGAAACAAAGAAAGGTGACGCCTTTAGGGGTTTTCTGTGCTTGAAAGTGTGTTAGGAGTACTTGTAGGGGACCGGTAAAACACTTGCCTTGTGGTTTACGTGTTGATGATGTTGAGGGTGAGAAAAGTAAGTGACTTCATGAATGTGCGTGAGTGCTTGATGACGAGGAGAAAGAAAGTAGGCGACTTTACGCATATACGTATGTTGATCATATTGATTGATAAGAAAGGAGGCGACCTTATGAAGGTATGCGTCATATACGTGTGTCAATCGTGTTTATTGTTAAGAAAGGTGGTAACATTCTAAGTTCAACGAGTAAGAGTGACATGAAAATATATAAAAGGGATTAGAACCGCGAGACATGCGTCTCGGAACCGCGATACATGAGTATCGGAACTACAAGACCTGCATCTCGGAACCGCGATACACGAATATCGGTACCGCGAGACATTTGTCTTGAAAATCGACGCGGCAGTTGGGCTGGAAATACTGAAATGGAGGCCTAAAGGGCTTTTCTCATTTGCTAAAGGGAATCACGCAAGCTATGCTCGGGGGTGGTTGGAATGTGAGACTGAAATTGTCAAGGTGTCGATGGAAACACCCAAGTATGGGCTGCCATGCGAGTCACTTGATGAATGGCATGAAGGAAGGATTTCCGCCCCAAGGATTAGTCAAATAGTCGGCGTTAAAGTGAGGAAACGAGACATGACGTGTGAGTTGAGCAAACTAGCGATCGTACGAAGTGCGATGAGTGAGTGTGTCATGCCGTATTCAGTTCTTAGCTAACGAGTTTGCGTACTCTTGATAGGGTCCTAGGGAATCTTGAATGTTCATGATTTCCCCTTCCCTTTCCATGCGGACATTAGAGTGGAGACATGTCAAAAACTCGTTTTGTAAACGACTTCCAAATCGCTTATGTTATAAATAAAATACGAGCTTGTTTTTCTTAAATATAGAGTGAGAGATCCTTTCAGCCACCCCATCTAAAAGTCTATGCGGTCGCCACTGCTAGTAGGGGCGGGCATGTCTAGGAGGTTCTATCTCCCGCCCGCTGCTTCTGATCGTGAGAATAGAGCAGTGCGTTCTGCTCTGGCTTCCTCTAACTCGTCCTCTAGGGCAGCGAGTTCTTTCTTTTTCTCGAGCACTTTCTCCTCGAGCTTTGATATCCTCCCGTCCGCTATAAGGAGGGCAGAATCCAGTCCACTCTTCACCTTCACCTTCACGGGTAAACCAGCAGGGTGGAAGAAGACATGCACGAGGTTAGTGAACCAATCTAGTTGTACAATTTGTATTAAAAACATCTTTGGCTAGGCTCAACACACTTACACAGGGAACCACACACTCGATATGGGCAAAGAACCCGCCTTTGCCCTTGCATTCTTCTTCGCACACATAAACTCCATTAACTGGATTCCTAAGCTGCTCACAGACATCACAGTAGTATTCACCGGTATCGTCCTCGAGGTATGTTTCATGAAGTGTCAATTGATGCCAGTGCGAACTGTGCTTTACTGTCGGAGGCAGCTTCGAGCAGTCTAGATGAAGTTTGAAGTTGCAGGGGACACAACGGAATATAGCAGAACCATTATCACTACCACAGCGGTAGCATGGGGAAAATACCTTACTAGCCTCCAAGTATGCGAGCTTGTGCTCGTGAAGCTCGTGTTTTGTGGTCGGAAAAATGGAAGAGCACTTCATGTCCAGGTAAAAGGGGCACTTTTTGCAATAGAAGTGGGAATCCCAGATCCTTTCATTACAAGAACCACAGTAACGAAGTTCTCTGAATGGTGCTTCCTGAACACGATATAGCCGATGATTTGGGTGAAGGGGGTGATCAATTTCTGGGGCTTGCACGAGACAAGACTTATGGATGAAAAAGAGACACTCCTTGCACGAGTAACAGGGCTCCATGATGATATGATTGCAAGCCCTGCACATATCAGCAGCTTCTTGGCACAGATATACTGGGTGATCGTGCCACGGCAATTTGATTTCCAGGTCTGCCTCTTCCTCATGGTTAGCCAGACTCTGACGACCGCATTTAGTATGAACAGAGAAGCCACATATGCAGCGATACACGAGCTGTTTCTCCAAGGATAGGGAACAAGATGAACAATCACTATCAGCGACCGTACCTATATAAAGCGTCATAGGAGGATGATGGGGATGGAGAGAATTCTGAAGTTGTTCAGGTGGAGTAACACAACCTCGATGGACATACAGACCACAATCAGTGCAGCCGAGAGACACCCCCAGTATCGCCGAAAGACAAATTTGGCAATTGATCGAGCCCTCCGCTTTTGCACAGAAGCTTAGGAGTTCATCCTGGTGAAGGTCGCACCGAACCCTCCCGTCATGTCTACTTTCTTTCCTCGTGATGACAGGGTCCAGATTAACAGCGCAACCCAAATCTATGTAGAATTCACACTCCGAACAGCCATAGGCCATCTGGAAAGGCTCTCGAGGACCGCAGATGCCACAACTAACGAAATCAGCGGTGGACAGCGAGAGAGAGTGCTGACGGTGCAGGGGGTGCTTGATTTCAGGTGGCCAATCCAAGCATTTTCGGTGGAGAAGGAACTTGCAGCCGATGCAGCAGCAAGCGTCCCCTTCGATCCCCACCTTGCATACCCTGCAAGGAACCGGGAGCTGCCGTTTCACGTTGAAGGACGTCAACGGGTGGTCGTGGAGAGGATGTCGAACCACGGAGAGTTCCTCGTCCTCCTCCTTTGGAGCCAAAGACAGAGCACAGTCAAGAACGAGGCCGAACTCGCAATCCTCCCACTCGATGCAGGGGCGCGCGGGGTCAACTTGGACGGAGCAGACTCCTCCACACACAAACTCCCCGGAAGCACGAGGAGCACGCGGGAAAGGGTGCTGCGGTTGCAAAGGGTGACGTTGGATCCGTGAAGCTCCGGAGAAGTTGTCGTCAGAGTCCATGGACCGACCACGAAGGCAACAATCGGAGAGAGCCCCGGGATCAGGGAGGAGGCTGAAGAGATGATTGGGGGGGGGGGGGGGGGGGGCAAAAGGCGAGGGGGGTGGAGTCTCTGCGGTCGATCCAAAGGGAAAGACAATACTTTATTTCACTTGTCTGAGTCATAAAATTTCAGTTTTTAATATGCCACTAGGAGCATTAAATTAAGGGGAAGCCAGCCAGGTGACAACAAGAAGGCGGTAGGTAGTTCAATTAACGTTTGTTTATTGTTTTGTTTTCCCTTTAAAAATATAACATCTTGATATTGTATGTAGTATATTCACTCATTTTGCTAAAGAAAGCAATTTTTTCAATTATATACAATATAATTTTTTCCCTTTAAAAAAAATAAAAAGAACAATACAAAAAAGAAAAGAAATGCAATATTTTCCCCAAAGAACAATACAACCTAGACCTACTTGTGGAGATCATTGGGTTGAGTTGGGCGGGCCTGCGTGTCATTTGATATACGATAAACATGTTAGGTAATATTGAATCGATCTAAATATTGAACCTAATATATAAGTTCGATAAATTTTTAATTTAAAATTAATTTACTATAAATAGTGTAGTGCGCTTAAACTTACATGTACATCGTCTTCATATTAGGCGGACCTTTCAACAGATAATTAGCAAAAAATGGCTAATTCATTTGGTGACCGGGACAAGGACGACCTCGCATTGGCGGCCGGATGTTGGTCACATCGTGTGTATAACCCGCCAAATGTCCAAACCGCTTTCATTCGTCCCTTTTTCCACCAATGCTTTCGCCTTGTGCTCCGTGGCCGGCGGAGGGATTGTCTTTTTAATACTACTTCTCTCCCTCGATTCTTCCAAACGACACCGGAGATTAGAGTTTGAGCGAGGCCATGGAAAGGAAGTCTCGGAAGCCTCCTCAGAAGACCGGCAGCAACAAGGACAAGGACGACGATCTCCTCCTCTTCAGGGAGCTCCGTCGACGAGCCAAGGACAGGCCCGTTAGTCTCCTCCAGCCCGTCTCCGATGAGTTTGAGCCGAACGGGGTCACGGGTACGTCAACTCCTCTCGCCACTTTTTTGTTTGCGGATTTAAGTACTCGGCCTTGGATGACTCCAGTGTTTGGGTCGTGGAATTGTAGGGAACTATCCTCTGTACAGGATCGCTCCCACGAAGAAGGGATCCGGGAGCGAATTCCTTGCTGAGAATGACAAGAACGACTATGACTGGTATATCTTCTCGGTCGTCCTTGCGGAAAGTCAGTCTGTGTGATCATGTGGAGTTTTTATGTCTTAAAATTACTCTGTGCCATGTCGATCAGGTTGAAGACACCGCCTGCGACTCCCTTGTTTCCATCCTTGGAGATGGAAACAAATGCGGAGGAATATGTCGTCCAGCGCGAAATCCCAATCATGCAACCTCTATCGAGGGTATAAACACTTCCCCTCTCTCGACATTCATCTTTTCGAAAGGGCTGCAAATTATATACTAGAGCCTGGATCCGGCATAAAAATATGATACAGATTATCAGAATTAGTTGAGCGAATGTCGAAAGCTGCAATGAATTTGTTTTCTACCTCAACGGCAATGGATTGTCTTGGGTTTTGCTGTTATGTTTAGTTTGCAGGACAATCTATGAGTAGTGACACAACAGGCAGTCGAACCAAGCATCCCATTATCAAGCCGAATGCTCCTCCTCATCCTCTGAGGCTCGAGAAAAAAGACAACATCTCAACTGCATTCCTTTTAAACCAAAAGATAGCTCAGGAGATGGGAAAGCTACGGATTGGGAATGCAACTTCGACTTCAAAATTGGCAAAGCAGCAGAAGCCGCCATCATCAAACACTCTGCCTGCCGTGCTGAACTCGAGTAACCTCCCCAAGAGCATGGGAGTGGGTGTTACCAAAACGAAGCTGAGGAGCAGAGGCGTATCCCCAATGACGAGGCCATCCATGCTGGCTCCACCTACGAATGATCCAATTGATCGTGCTGTATCCGCCGTGCGAGGTCGACCGATGACCACCAGCCTCAATGGAGTGAAACTGACAGCACCACCGCAGGGCACCGCGGCCGAATCCAACCCGAAGTCGAGGAGGCAATCATGCTCGCCTCGAAGGATGAGAAGTCACCAACAGGCAGAAACTGCAAGACAAGGGAGCGAGGCCGGTTCATCCAGTGACAGGGGCAGGAGCCAATCGAGGATCAGGTCTCAGGTGCTCGGAAGCATGATGGTGGATCGAGTTATGAACGCACGAAGGTCTGCAAATTGACAGCAATTTTGAACCCAATTCGATTATTTGAGTTGTATTTCAAACATCGCTGTCGTACATCATTGATCTTCAATCAGTAACACAGTAATTGATGTCCAGGATCCATGTGGATTCATATAGATGAGCTATCATCCTTGCATCTAACAGAGAATATCGCAAACTCCACAGAATGCGTTGGTTATCCAATTAACTGAAGATTTCTGGAAGCTGAGTAAATAGCTTAACGCAAAAGCATTAATGGAAACATCATAGGTGCAAGACCAGGTAGGTTAGGAGCTTCGGAGAATGGTAGGCACGTCGGACTGTCTGGTGGGATAGATGTTCGGGTTCAAAGTGCCGGATGAATGGAGCAAGCCATTGAGTACAAGCAGGTCGGCCCATATCAATTGCCCTCTGGCCGAGACGGACATGGAACTCAGGATCAGGACAGGTTGCAGCACAATTCCGAAATGATCAGGTATGGTCCTCCTGAGGCAGAGGGCATCGAAAATGTAAATGTCAGCACCATCCGGGGCCAGTTGGAGCAAGAGTTGTAAAGTCAAAGTCCAGTTGACTTCATTGCGCGCTTGGGAGATAGTATGCTGCTGTTCAGGGAGGTATTATGAATTGGTTCGCTTTACTATTATTGTTTTGGTTTGGGATCCTCTTGTTTGTTAGAATAATGTCCTAGGAAGTTAGGAGGAAAGAATTTAGCATATTTGGAAAGGATTGTAGGGATATGTTATTCAATGAATACTCAGCCTGCCGATTACTTCTTTTCTAAAGAGAAGTAGTAGAGATCGAAATGATCCACGTTGTTGGATTTCCCGGCGATTCGTCCGTCGACCCGATTCTTAAGCGAAGGCTTTCCCGCTTGTTGGATCTTCCGGTGAATCCTACGTGGCAGCCTTGCCAGTGAAATGTTTTGGTTGAGATGGAATTTGTTGGGCCTAATTGGGCTTCCCATCGTGGTCCAGGCCCATAATCCGTGACCCCTTGCTCTTTTGGGTTTTACTCGGCAAACGGGGAACGTGGAAGCGGCGGAAGAGAAATGGCCGGGGCTGCAGCGAGGGCAACCGTGTTGAAGTACCTGAGGCTGGAGGTCGCCGGTTGCGGTACAATTCAAGGAGGAAGGAAGGGCCTGCAGTGGTTGTTCGCCGATTCCGTTCGCCGATTCTCGGAGGAGGTGAGGGGATCCTTCCTCGATAAGTCGGAGGTCACCGATCGCGTTGTCTCCGTCGTCAAGAACTTCCAGAAAGTTGATCCTTCTAAGGTAGTGCGTCTTTTATCTACTCTTATCTTCCCCTATTACTTTACAGTGTTTGAGGACTGGCGTTTCTTTGTCTTTCTTACTTCCATCGACCATGGTAATTTGGAATTCTGATGAAGACATATGTGGTACATTTTGCAGTAACTACTAGTTACCTGACGTTGTCTATTGTCGACAAGGAGTGATATCTTTCGGTTCGTTTTCTGAAAATGTTTACATCAGTCGCTTGGGTTGGGAGGAATACTGTTGTGTTTATATCTTTGTGTGTATTCTCTTCACTTTCATACGAACAATAGGTGAATCTAAACAGGCCCAAGTACTTTTTTTTTGGTAAGTTGTTGTGATTTGTGACAATGGATCTGCCTGTCTAGTGTATGCATATTCCATCCCAGCAAAGATATGTGAAGTACTACTACTGAAATGTTCTATCCTCGGGTGGACATGTTTTATGTGTCCAATATATCTGCTTGATTATAACGATGCATTTTCCGGATGGAAGGAGATATTCAAGGTTTTCTGGATGTGGATGATTGCACCACTATCAGGGCTACTTAATGTCAGCTTATAGCTACTGTGGTATCTAGCTGCTAGTTGATTTTATTCTATTATGTTTTTTCGGAGTGGTTCAACCACTTAAAAGTAGCAGCCTTCACTTGTTGTTTAATTGGTTGCATTGCAAGGGCTGAATTTCAATCCTCATCACCTCATGCTTTACATATTAAGTATCAAAACCCCGTGGTTACATCTGTAGAGAGGATATGGGCATTAAACCACCCTGATGACGTCCACTCTGTATAAATAGGTTAAATTGTAGTTTTACTTGCAAAATAAGAGATTCCCGGATGGCCTGTTCCAGACAAGAATGGGTTTGATTTTTTGCTATGTCTGTGGATGTAGCTATTTTGCCAGCAGTTGTAACTTGTATGTTATCGAAAGCAGTCTATGGCAGATTCTCCTACGCCTTGTTTAACTTCTGGTTTTTCCTTTCCTGTAGAAGAAGTGGTTGCATCTCTACTTTTCATACTAGTTCCATTGCTTGTTCTCTATCCCTGCTTTCTTCTGCTCTGCTGTCTTTTCTCTTACGTAGCAGTCACCGCGTCTTGGATTGGTGATTATATTTTCCAGGACCGAGTCTAAGAAATGTCTGATGTTATTTCCATGGGGAGTCAAATATTACTCTAGCCGGGCTTCAGCCATGATGGATTTGAACTGTTGGAGGACTAACCTTTTATTTGTGGTTTGTCAAGGTTACCCCAGAAGCACATTTTCAGAATGATCTGGGACTAGATAGCTTGGATACGGTGGAGGTAGTCATGGCTCTCGAGGAGGAGTTTGGGTTCGAGATTCCAGATAACGAAGCAGATAAGATAACCAACATCAAGATGGCCGTCGATTTCATTGCTTCACATCCTCAGGCGAAATGAGGCGATGATGCTTTCATCGCGACATTTTGTGATTTTCCGCGTTCTTCTCAAGAGAGCATGCAATTGACCAGATGTTTTGGGATAAGTAGCGAGGCATTGTCCTGAGTACGTGCTCTTTGACTTGTGTTGGGTGGTTGCTGAACTCAACTGAAGCCCAACATATCACAATCGAACGACCTGATTTTTCTGTGAAACTCGTGTACTTTGAAGAAAATAATGTTGTGGGGACATCATTCATTTGATTCACTCGTCGGATTATAAACGTTTTCATTACATTAAGTGTGTGGTGGGTGGGCTCCATGTTTTAAGTGACATGACATTATGAACTTTAAGACATTATCATTGGGTCTCCGTTTGAAAGGGCCCCACTATGATTAACACATTCTTCTGGTCCCAATGCATATTCGTTTAATTAGTTACTGTCTGACCAATAGCCATCAAATGGCGGAAGATCGACCTGCCCTGTTGCTGTCATCCCTTCCGGTCGGACGAACTCAAAGGCGTCCCACACCACGACCGATGGACATGGACAGTGCCTCCACCACCTTTGATAGCTACTGCCATGGCTAGGGGCGGCTAGGAGGAGATACTCGGATTATAAGACCTGCTCGAACACGCATTTGATAACCCCGGTTCCTCCCTGGCGGCTTCGCCTCGAGATATCATTGCCTCCGATTCGCTGTCGGCCGGGGCGTCTGTCCAGGGACAATTCAGAAGAGCATTTCGCCTTACACGCATTATGTTTGCCGCCAGCAAAATGGTCATTTGTCTTGCTCGCAAAGTCTTCGAGAACAGCGAGAGCCGGGTCCAAAGTAAAGTACCACGACATGTGCGGAGAGGCCAGAGTCGTGAAGCCGCCGTAACGTTCATTCCGGGCGAAGTACGCCCAAATGTTGTGGTGGTTATCGCCTCGTTTTTGTTTCCTTGGTAGAAGCCAGATTACCTTCCGACAAGTGTACTAAAACCTGTTATGACGTCGACGACGAGAGGGTGATGACGTTGATCCCACCACCACATGCCGAAGATGACGAAGATCTGGAAGGGCAATGCCGACTGGCGATGACGTGGAGAAACGAATAAAAGCGGGGGGGGGGGGGGGGGGGGGGGGGGGGGGGGTTATTGGAGCCGACCTACTAGTTCGACCCAATCTTCCCCGAAAAGGGAGGGAAGACCAATTCGGACACTTTTCACGCCCTTGGCTGGCTTTGTAAGGTGTAATAAAAACACCCCCCGTCCATCGGCTGTTCGGCCTCCATGCCCGATTCTTAAACACTCTGCCACATTCACGTGATTCGGAGCCTTTCCCCCACTCTTTCGCTTTTTTTTTTATGATGTTTCCCGGAGGATTTTCTTTTGGGTGTTCTTTCCGGAGAACTTCGCTTATGGATCTGAAGCGGGTGTTCGCTGCCGCCGCGCTGGCGGTTTTGTTGGTTCTGGGAATTGGCGTGGAGGGGAACTTGGTGTTCAGAGTCAGGCACAAGTTCGGGGGCAGGGACGGGGCACTGGCCGCGTTGAGGGCCCACGATGCTCGTCGTCACCGCCGGTTCCTAACCGCGGTCGACCTGCCGCTGGGCGGGAACGGGCATCCTTCTGGGACAGGGTTCGTCTCGTGTGGTGATCAGTCTCTTGCCTCCAAAATTTTATGAGTTCAAGTCGGTTTGCTTGCGTAGTTGGTCTAGTCTGCCTCTTTTGCCTGCTTGATCGAACAGGGTTGGTATGTGGAATTTTGCGCTTCTGTTTGATCAGAGCGAGTCCGGGTTGTTTCAATTGGCTTAGAATGATACAGAGCCCGAGTTGTTTCAATTGGCTTAGATTAAGTAGTTGCTTGGTACCGCCAGGATATCGACTTCATTCATTAACTGAGATGGGATGATGTTTACCTATAGGCTAATGCTAATCTCATCTATAGTGCGTCCATAACTGATCTTAAGAATGTAGGTGGGACGATAGGCTGTCTGTAATAGGGTAATTCTGTGTTTCGGACGTGCTTTCTAATAACATTTTGTTGGGTTTTCATGCAGCCTTTACTTTACTAAGATTGGTATAGGGACTCCGGTGAAATATTATTATGTTCAGGTTGACACCGGGAGTGATCTCTTATGGGTAAATTGTATTGACTGCAGCAAGTGTCCGGCCAAAAGCGACATCGGTGTATGTTCCTTCTCCTTTATCGTTTAACCCATCCTATATGATGAATCATCAATTGATGTGTTGAAACGGATAAGACATCTTCTCTAATTAATGTGTTGAAACAGATAAAACTTTCGCTCTACGATCCGAAGAGCTCTTCGACTGCAAACTTGGTGACATGCGATGAGGGGTTCTGTACAGATACATATAACGGCCCTCTTCCTGGATGTAGACCCGAGTTGCTTTGCCAGTACAATGTAGTTTATGGAGATGGAAGCTCAACCGCTGGATACTTTGTCGAGGATATTTTGCAGTATGTTGCTGCAACAGGCGATCTTCAGACATCATCAGCTAATGGAACCGTTGTATTTGGGTATGTTATACTCTCATTCTGAGGTGTTGACATTAGAATTGTATATTTTGATTTATCTTTCTATGCATGATATGCTGTTAGAATTTTGTGACCTGGCTGGCTGTGTGATTTAGAAAGCTATCGACATAGTCAGAGGGCTCGTTATTTTTAACAGTGTGCTAGCATTAAAACTCTCAAAGAATCCTTTGTATCTTCATTTCTACTGTTTGATTGAAACTGACACAAAATGTGCCTACCATCTTCAGTCAATCTTGTTAGCCTGTCTATTGTTGTTTTTTGTTGGTGGTACTAGATGTTGGGTTTTCTAGGTTGCTGAAAGTTGCTCGGAAATAGGTGTGGAAGCAAACAAACCGGGGACCTTGGCTCTTCCAGTGAAGCAGTTGATGGTATACTTGGTTTTGGACAAGCAAATTCGTCATTGCTTTCCCAGCTTGCTTCATCCGGAAAGGTTAAAAGGATATTTTCACACTGCTTGGATGGTGACAACGGAGGAGGAATTTTTGCTATCGGAGAAGTCATCGAGCCAAAAGTAAATACAACACCATTGGTACCTAATCAGTATGTGATGGAACTTCTCTTTTTCTAATTCGTAAGACTTATTGCATGTTCCCTCAATTGCACCATTGTTAAAATATAATGAAATGATACCAACCAATTCCATTCTTTCTTAGAGTTCTGAACGTGCTCTACATTGTGAGGTTTTTCGTTCTAATTTCTATTACAACACTTTGGGATTTTTTCTAGGCTTCACTATAATGTCAAGTTGAAGTATGTTGCAGTAGACGGTAATGTCCTGCAGCTGCCTTCAGGTACATTTGATACAGGAAGTGGTCAAGGAACAATAATCGACAGCGGAACGACTCTGGCCTATCTTCCGGAGGTGGTTTATAAGGAATTGATGAGTGAGGTATGTGGTGCTACTTTTTAAGATTTATTGTTTCCACCTTTGATGCAATTCGCATTAACTAGTTCATGTGACCAGATCATGGCATACCAGGCCCAACTGAAGTTATACTCCGTTGAGGAGCAATATACTTGCTTCCACTTTGTTGGAAGGTTGCTTCTGACTACTCATTCTGGCTGCTGTGTGGAGAATCCTATTGATTACGTGTTTGTGAAACATTTTTTATTCATATGTTTCTTTCTTTCAGTGTTGATGATGGATTTCCAGTCGTTGATCTCCACTTTGACGGAACGCTTAAGTTGACTGTACATCCTCACGAGTACTTATTCCAGATAAGTGTAAGTTGGCATGATATTACCCTTTTTATTGGCAGTCACGGTATAGCTGGATTAATTTATGATGTCAAAACTCATTCTTTGATGATGCTTCGTCCTGAAATAGTTGGCAAAACAAGTGAATAGAGTGCTCCCCTTTTTTCATTTCCCTGCCTTCCCCAATGTATGCCAATATTAACTCGTTTCGCAACAATGACACAGGATGATGAATGGTGCATTGGTTGGCAGAACAGTGGGGTTCAATCAAAGGATGGAAAGGATATGACCCTTCTAGGAGGTACAGCTTCTTTTGATTATCTATGCTGCTGCTTTTCATATTCTACTACTAATTGATCAAATCTACCCTGCCTAAGTCGTTGGTTTGAGTTTGAAGGGGACTTTTGCCTTGGACATGTGTCTAACACTCCCTGGTGCTAGGAATTGTCAAGTGATGAAACTTTTGGTTTTTCCTGCAGATCTTGTCCTTCTTAATAAGCTTGTTGTGTACGATCTGGAGAATCGAACAATCGGATGGACTGAGTACAACTGTAAGTACCAACCAACTCCCTATATTACCATCACATATCCTCATTCTTTCCTAATAGAAGAACTGACTATGGTCTGATTCTTGCTATTCCAATGTCTGTTTACTCTTGCACTTTTCTGAATAAACCATCTATTGCGATTTCTGGATTGAGAAATCCTCATTAGCTCTTTCCTTGCAAATTTTAGGCTCTTCAAGCGTTAAGGTTAAGGACGAGAAAACTGGAGCCGTGTATTCCATAGGTGCCCCTGATCTGGGCTCGACCGCAGCTCTTGACCCCGGAAGAATACCACAACTAGTGTTACTTATTATGTTATTCTGTACATTGTTGTGAACTAGACTCAGATTTCATTGTTTAGAGGACTCCAAAAGTCCGAGCCAAATACCCAAAGGGCATTCTCATCCAGTTCTCTCCCTGATACATGTTTTGTTGTAGTTCAGCCTCAATCAGCAGCAGAAATTTAAAGTCTGCATGCACGATCCATCATGCCAATATCTATTGGTGATCGTTAATCCTACGAGCATGATGAAACCAATTGCTCGGCAAGGTCAGTGTCACCCAAGCCCTAACCACCACGGTGTCTCTCGATGAATTTGACATCCCTTCATTTAATCGACCATAGTGGTTCGGGAAGATGCAGAGAGGCATGAATAAATATAATGCAGCAGTTAATAGAGAAGTTCCTGCAGACCATACTAATAAGAACAGTGGTGTTTCCCTTCCAGTGTTAATACATACGACAAAATCAACATGGACTTTGAACATAACTCAAATCTCATTCTTCTTATCGCTGTTGCAGAAGTAGAGTCAGAGAGGCCGACAAGCGATGCAGGAAGTACTATTCATTACCGCATTAAATTTACATCCAAGGGACATAGGGAACTCATCTATTGGTAAAAAAATGACTTGATCATAGCACTATGTCTAGCATAAGCTTTTGCAGTGGAGACCATAACATTGATGCACCTTACATGGATTCTAACCTCAATACAGCAAGAGTTTGATTCCACAGAATAAAAAGTATATAAAAGATGCAAATGACAATTAATTGAGAAATGAAAGCGAACTCAATCTACCAGACAAACTTTTATTTCATACATGAAACTGGGAAGACATAATTTGACATAGTCAGCACTGGACGAATATGAACCAACCAAAACTCCCAATTTGAATTTTACCAATTTAAAGAGGACTAACCAGGCATTCTAATATAGCCTGGACTCCTGCTCTATATATGTGACCACCCCACTATAACTGTGACAGAACAATCCAAAAGGCAACGAAAGAAACGGAACCTTAATCCAATCATTTACAGGTCTTGGCCCCGAAGGCAGTGTATTGTTCCTCCTTTGCCAGGACAAACATGGGCGGATTCAGGAGTGCAGTTACCCATGACCATCCTTCAAAGGCAGAACAATGCCTTAAGGAATAAAAAGGGTCTGTCCATCCAATCAAGTACTCTCATCTTGGAGATTTGAGGAATAAACCTCTTTCTCTTTGATTATGTCAGCTTGATGGACCAAAGAAAATTCTTCACTGGATGTCATATTTGATGCAAATGATGTGATGTTGAGGTTTAGAAAGAGGCAGACCACAGCACAGTCATCGACTTTTGAAGTTGGATATCTATGTTTCCATGCAAAAACTGCTGATTCAACGAGGGCTTTGGCAGCAACGGAATGTGAAGGGGCTGAGTAAATGATATCAATGGCCTCCCTATTAGACAGCACATCCCAAACCTGGAAGAGATGATATAAAGTAGGAATAAGTTAAGCGTCGATCCATGAGCAGGGTCCCAGAGCCTCTAACTCATACTACACATACCCCATCAGTGGCCAAGATAATAAATTCATCCTTCTCAGTGAGTTTTCTGATGGAAATGTCAGGGACAGAGATAAGACCAAAATCTTTAAGGCAGAAGTCGCCAAAAGCACGTGCCATAGCAAGCCCTGGTGTGTCATTGTTTGGCATCCAGACACGAGCAACTTCTGGTTCATTACGAAGAGCAAAAACACGTCCCTTGCACTTGCGGATTCTCGCAGCCTCGGCTGTAAGGAACAAGGATTGAACATGAGGTAGCAAATAAGCATTAGAAACATGGAAAAATAAAAAGAAAGAAAAGGATTCTGCCAAACTTAAAGAATCAATGGACCATGAATATTCCAAAAGAATGCATTTATAATTATATGTCAATTCCCCCCAAATTTGAACAAGGTAAGCAACATCCCTCCCCTAAATTGAACGAGTTAAGGAGCACTCTATGCATTGGGAACACCCTTCAACAACCACATCGTTAGCTCAAGTATCGACTACTAATATCGTATTAGCAACGACTACCTAGAATCCAGTTAGTAGCAAGCAAATACCCAATCGGATCCTTAATGGTGGTTACCATCCTCATCTTATGAGGTTTATCCATTAATATGACAAAGAGCACTTTTATTTTGATGAGCAAATTGTTTTCTTTGATCACATGCACATGTTAATACTTTCAAAATGCAGCACAGAGTTGTCTCTTGAAATTCACATATCTCAGACCAAGAAAATGAATAGCAGCAACTAAGCATTCAAAAACTTAAACATGGAAAACAATAAGATACCTGGAAGATTGGGTTTCAGATCTATTGTTAACTGAACGGCAGTGAGAGCATTTTCTTCATCTCTTGTTCCTAGTACAGCTCTCGAATCACCAAGATTACCAATGATGAGATAGTTTCCCTACCACAAAACAAGCAAAAGAAACACTCATTATAGGGATGAACAACAATACATGGTCCATAGGTTCACATGATAAAGAAGAAGCTTACCTGCTTCACCAAAGTCACAGCTGTGGTGCCACTGCAGAAGCAATTTATACTTGCCTGCAATCGGAGCTCTCGGTCCATGCCTCTAAAAGCCTTCAGAAATGATAGCTTGAATGACTGAAAGATTTCCTTTAGCTTATCTGTTCCTCCTAACTCATTTGCTGCTTGTGAGTTTACTGTTGTTGTACTTCCAGAACCCAAACTGGTAGCAGAATCCTTATCCACGACGCCTTCCAGAAGAGCACTCAATTTCAGAGGGAGCAAATCCCTGACTCTCTTCGCAACCGCATGACCAAATGGACCATGCCCATCGAAGACAGCACAGAAAGCCATATCCTTTCTCGAACAGAAATTCTGGCATATAAATTTACAGTGATAAGAAGACGGTGGATTTCAACAGGAAATACTTTGCAGACTTATACAAGAAAAACAGGATCATCAGATACCTCCAACACAATCATCGCGTCTTGATTGATCCCTTTCTTGCCCTGCTGGCAAAATAACGAGGCAAACTCACTGGATCCATTCATAAAGTGTCTCCCAGGAATGTTATGGATTGGATCCTCCCGCCGATACTCAAAGGAAGAACCCCGTGACCCGGCCCTTTTCCTAGAGATTTTCTTCTTTCTGATCCCAAGGGCTTGAGACATAGGGGAACCAGGGAGCGGGCTCCTGCTTTCAGTGGATAAGCAGGACCCCATCCTGAGGGCCCTGATTATGTCAAGTAAGCATTCCAGACTGGCCATACAATGGCAACCATCAACCCCGCTCTCGGAAGGAGGCTCCGTCACCGAACAATGGCAGATTCCGCCGAGCTCCAAATTTGCAGCTTTCAGAGGGGGTAACTGCGCCAATTCGCCTTCACTTCGCGGGTAGGCAATGACACTCACCTGAACAAGGACTATCAGCGGAAGCTAACGTATTGATCCCAATTCCTCCACACACAAAAAGAAACCCCCACACTAATCAAACCGAATGATATCCAAAAACGATCGGTCCGCAAATTCATCAAAAAGTGACGAGACTTCATCCGATGAAAGACTCGATTCTCGTGCCAAACCAGTCGCTAATTTAGCAAAACCCGAATCTAGTATTTTCAGCCACTTTATCCAGAACCATATAAAGCAAGAATCCCAATAAAACCCAAGGTCAGAACTACCGCGAACCGGTAAAAAAAAACGAACCTCTACCTGCAACATAGCCTTCAAAACGGTAAGACATCCGGAGGAGAATGGTGGGGGGTCGGTTGCGGATCAGGAAAAGCTTCCAACTTTAACCGCGGAATCAGTTGGGAAGGCGAAGGGACGAACCGGGTCGGGGCGGACGCGCAATTTCCATGTGGGCTACCGAAAGGGGGAGAGAGAGAGAGAGAGAGAGAGGACGGCTTCCTTCTTTCCTTTGTGACTCGTAGACAAAGACCGACGAGGATGTAATAATTAAATAAGCTCCAATAATTCTGGTAATGGGAAGAGAGAGGCTCTGCCTCTGACCTACGTATGACTCTCTCCTGTGTTGCAATTGCATCATCGTCTTCCACCTTTCTTTGCACGCACGCGTCAAACCATACCATTACCATGTTCTTCCTTAATTGACTCCAACTGAATAAAGATTATCTGATATACAGATATTACAAATCAGCGCAAATATACCTACCTAATCATTGTCCCCCCACCGTATAAGATGGGCGCATGTGTGCCCATAAAGGCCACATGACTGTTTCTGCGGATAGGGCTGACACCGCAGGAGTGAATTATGTTTTTGAGGGAGGAAACAAACTTCCATGTCTCCTCTATCTGGGATATAAAATCCAATCCCAGTAATCCTTTTTTGTACAAAAACAGCGCCCCAGTGATGTAGTGGTGGTAAAAGTAATGGGGAGGAAGACAGGGATGGGGTCGCCAAGTGGGACTGGGACTGGTTGCAAGAGCTCAATATCAGATGCAATGAATATGACAGATATGTTACATGGAGGTGATGAGAGTTTTAACCTAAACATGGGGGATTTTTTTCTTTCCACTTTTAGTTGATCTTTTGTGAAAAACAAGATGACAATGCTATGGTGGTAGGGATTCCTGATTCCGACGTTTGTCCAAACAAAATAATCCGATTGCGATTGGAATTGAAATTACACATGAGAGTTCCAAATTCCCCTGCCAGTCCCCTTCAAACTTCCACCCCTTCTTCCTCTTTTTGTTTCTTTATTATTAGGAACAGGCTGCCCTTTATTATCTGGAAAAGGCTGCCCTATTTTGATCCAGTGCGAGTTGTTAACAAAATAAGGGTTAAACAACATCGATTCCTACTGGAATCAACAGAGGAGAACCATCCACTTCAAACAACTGGCATGCTGGACCAGATATTAGGACAAGCGGGATCATGAACGGAACTAAGGCACAAAGAAGAACACGGTTCAATTATTGCCGAATCAGTTTCGAGTTTCCATGTCTTGAGTGATTTATCGTCATCAACAAGCAAGCACACAAGGTACCAGAGTCGTGTGGGAAGAAAAAAAAAACAAGGGCTTCCGGAAAGTGACATAGATGTAGATAGTGGGGGTGATAATGATATGGTAGATGTGTGGTGATTCCAAGCCTACTCTTCCTCCTCTGCCTCTTCCAGCCAATTCACAAAGGGCTCCAGTGCCTTCACAAATATTTGCCTGAGAAACAACATGGAAGAAACGGTACTTAGAAGCATATTCGACCACGACAAGGGCTACCTGACCTGAAATCTGCGAAAATAACGCCTGCTCCGATGTACCTGCCCTTGGGATTTGTCCCTTTGCGGAACCAGTGGAGTATGGTGTCTTCAGCGAGCACGTCCTGCTCGTAAAGGGACCTCATGATTTCAGGGAACAACTTCATCAGCTTAGCATCCTCGTAGCACTGGATCTGGACCTTGTATATGAGCTCCAACTCAAGTTTCCCACTTGTGCAGAATGTATTCAAGAGCTCCGCCCACATTTTCACCTTCAACAAGACAGGTTTATCAGTCACGTCAGTCGTTGAATACAAGGGACAAGCCAAATTAAGAACACCAGTTAGAAGATGGACGCTAAGATACCTGACGCAGAGCTGCATTAGCATTCTGCTGCTGATTCTTCCCAGACCACTGAACGGCATCCATTATGACATCCCACAGCATCCGCACAACTTCCACATCTGAAAACTTCGCATCCTTAACGCGCTGCTTCACATTCTCAATTACTTCGGATATATCAGTTTCCTCAGTAATCTGTGTGGTCAGTGCAGATTTCATTTCCTTCAGCTTCACCTCAAATATCTTCTTCTCATTGTACTCCACGAGGGACAACAGACCTTCTTTGCTGAAGCCAACGATAAGCAGGAACAACGAAACAGACTTTAATAGTAGTCAAATGATTACAGGTTTCACAATCTTCACTGAGCAGGGATCAACTATGTCAAGGGAAAAGGCAAGCAGATAAACCTACACAAAGTAAACCTTTTCAATTAAGTAATTTTACTTGGGATAGGGATAAGTCTTACGTGAAGTGTTCGGAGAAACCATCAGCAGAGCGCTTAGCTGACGGGAAAAATATTAGAAGATCATCTTCCACCTTTCCCCTTTTCATAATGGATATCAAATCATCGAGGCTATTGTCAACCAGATACACCTTGAAAAAATCAGTTATGAATGACAGAACTAGCCCTTTTGCCACCAGATTATCCTTGAGTAGGGGCTGGAACACAGTTTCCGGCGGAAGCCCAGATAGTTTCTGTGAGAATGCAAGTGCTGTGAAAATGGCAAGCTTCTTCCTTTCATTGTCCTCGAAAAGCTCCAAAGACTGCAAGAATCTTTGCATGACATTTTCAAGATTCTTGATGAGGAATGGCCTCCTCCGTAAAATCTTCTGTAAGTAAATTACAGATGGCAGGATCACTTCACGCTTAGGCTCACAGTCTATAATAGAGTAAGGATGACGTTCCCCCTCATCAGGTTTGACAGTACCAGGTTGGGTCCGCCCTCCTATAAAAACAACCTGGATCCGATCAAAATCAAGGAAGCAAGAAAAGTCAGTCTGATATACTGAGACAATGGCGATTCAGGATCAGTTATTCGTAACACCCAAGTATGTTTAACCTACTTGCAATCGATAGTTAACTCCACAATCGCCAATTTTCTTTTAAGTGATACTTAAGGCTACGACCTATTAAGATGAAACAAAATGATATTCCAGTACAAAAGGCTGCAATTTGAAAAGGGCATTCTGATATTTTAATCAAAGACAAGGAGATCTCTGATACGTGTAGACGTAGATATAACAGTGAAATGTCAAACCAATCAGCAATAAAACTACTCAACAAAGCAGTTCCAACGCTAAAAGGACACCAAGCGTTCCGCATTTCTACAGAAGCTTACCTCGAAAAACGTGTCTCCGTATCTCGAGAAGTTGAGATCTGAAGATTCAAGGCTCTTTGCAACAAGTTCCTGGGGATAAAAGACAAAAGATTACAATTATGATTAGACAACATCATTCAATGACATGTGAAGCATGACATACTTTGAAGCAAATTCTCTTTCCTCAATGCTGATAAACACTAGAACATTACAATAGAGATCAAACTCACAAGATCACCAGCATTATCCAAATAAATCTGGACCACTGCATCAGCAAATGCTGCAGGGTCAAGGGGAGCTGCAATATTCCGTTTGCGGGTCTTAATCCGCGTGCCGCTGGAAAATACCCCAAACAGTTCAAAAAAGTTATTTGATGGAGTAAAAAAGTAAAAGGAAACTGATGAGCATGTAAACAGCATGTAAATAACCTTTAACAAAATTCACTTTTTCAATGAGGCCATACCTCAGGTGAAAACTAGAAAGACGCCATAGATAAAGTAACAAGAAAGACGCGGGAGTATATAGTCAAGAAAAAAACATACCCGAGAGTGGGTCTCTCCTTCGAGCTGCATAAGGATTTCACGAAAGAGATAGTGTGTCAGAATTCAAATACAGATACGTCATGCCAATAATCACAATAAATATTCTTGCAAAGGGGAAAACACAGAAGATTGATCCAATTCATACACACTATCGCCAGGAACACGAGGAGCCACACACAGGCATCCCTAATGACAACCATTTCCATGAACTTAACCCAGAGACCTGAGCATCCGGACGCAACAGAAATCTTGTTAAAAAACAATTTACCCCCAAATATGCAACAATCGGATAGTAGAAACAGATCAATAAGAGGAGGATCGACAAAACCGAAGCTAATCACCACCACCAACGACACCGCCCCCAAAAGATAAGTAATCTAACAATCCCAAGATCAGCGTCAACACAAGAAGGTATTTCCCCACATCGACAACAACCGATCTACCCACAAGATCTGATCACCCCCCTCCCCCCCCCAAAAAAAAAAACATCCAATGGAACCCTAGAAACGAGCGACAACGCAGCAGCAACCCGAGACAAAAGATCCGATCTTGGAGGTGGTATTAAGGTATCGGGAGATGGGGTAACCTCATAAACCAGGCTGATTCGGTGATCGGAGGGAGCGTGATTCTTTCCCGGGAAGAGAATTTGGGTTACAGAGACAAAAGGGCGGAGAAAGGGAGAAATCGTGGGAATGAATGGAACGGAATGGGGTTTTGGAGATAATTAATATATAAGAAAATTTTAATTAAATATATCATCTAACCCATGGGGATTGGGCTCAATCAGAAGCCCATTTAAAGGCCCATATGTAAGCCCATTAAAGGGCCCAATTTTTTTGCCAGAAGAGTTCACGCAGAGTAAAAGGAGCAACAATCTCAGAGATCCACGGATAATTCACTAATTGAGTAGAAATTCCTGGCTCGACATTATAATTAGCCTTATGGAAGCAACCTCACCTCCATTGCCCTAAAGAGAAACCTAAAACATTCAGAATGCTCCATGTTTGATCGATCCCGACTTTTGTCCCACCAGTCCAACATCCGCCCACTTTATTACAGGTCATCACAATGAGCAGGAATGTGTTGTATCTAATGAAAATCGAAGCAGGATATGCAATTAAGATAAACAATTGAAGCACCTTCTAATATGCGGTTAAGGCAGCAAATTACGTGTAAACCATAATCAGTAGAAGTAATTTAGCTAATAGCCAGAATCATCAACTCAGATAATCCCCTCTCTTCTGTAGAATGTCTAAAAGACAAACACTAAAGCAGATCCAATGAATCTTTGCTCAGAGGAGACAAACACCAGCCGGCAACCCATGAGAATTTGGTATGAAACGACCAACGAGGGATTCATCAGAGGACGACAAACGATCAGCTTGAATGATTTGTTTCCGATCCATAGGACAAAATTTGATTTGACACTAATAATCACAGAAACCATAGTCCAACACACGAGCCATGGGCACCCCGCGGCAGCTACATGGTATCCATACAATACAAACTCCACAGACATCAACGGTCAATCAAAATCACTTCTTGAAGCTACCCCTAACGCCAGGTCGGGCCTTGGAGGACTCTACGGCAACCGTGGCGTGGAGGTTGATGACCTTGGACTCCTCGAAGGGGATCTTAGGGTGACGGGCTTCGTGGTGAATCTGCATAGACTTGACGTCGGGTGCGGTCGTCTTGCAGTGGGGGCACTCGAACTTGGCGTGGCCTCCCTTCTCCTGTCCCGACCTGTCTGCCAGGCCGGCCTTCCCCCCTCCCCTGTTGGTGGTGGCGGCGTCGACCTTCGCCGCGATTTCCTTCGCGGTGTGCTTCTTCGGCTTCGCCTTCCCCGTCATGGCTCCTCACCCTAGCCTCCCTCGCGGTGCCCGATCGATCGACTCAATTGGATGGGATGGACCGAGGGCGATCCGAAAACCCTAGCTGGACGAATCCAACTATAGGCATGTTGAGGAGGGTTTTATCGTCCCAAGAGCTAATCAGGTGCGTTCGAGTGTACGATTATATTTTGTGGGGTTTCTAAGATCCTCGTTTTCTTGGCCGTCGGATTAATCTGACAGGATGTGATTATATATGTTTAGTTTCATTTTGGGGACTGTGATAGATAAAAAGGAAATTATATGGACACCACCTGATTGAGTTTACGCGAAATAATTACGCTAATGTCATTCTTTGAAGAATAATTAGGGAGGAAAGACTTGGTGTAAATCTAAGAGAGAGTTTGTAATTCATGGCTTGCCAGCGTTAGGGGAAGCTTAGACAACGGACTTCCGAAGACGTCGGTCATGGCTGCGCACCCGTCCCAGCCGATGTGGGTCACGTGCTTCACGTCCGTCGGAGCTCCGATCTCTATCTGGGAATCATCGTCTTCGTCCTCGTCCGCGTCTTCCTTGTACGCTGTTATAAAAGAAAGCAGGAAGAAGCAAATACTTGATGTTGTATCGTCCTCTTGAATGTCGCACTTTCATGTGCAAAGCTATTCTTACCAAACAACTGAGATAAGCTCTTCAGCCCTTTGTATAGCCTGTGAATGCTGGCCGAGATGTTTGGCTTCGGTACAGGGACGAAACCGAAGGAACTCTTTGCGCTTTCATCCAACGAGTACTCCTCTCTCTCTCTGTCATCTCGCTTCAGCGTCACTCGTCCCATCATCGTAAGTTGTCCCAGGTCATCCTTCGATCTGGGTTCATTCTGGTTCGGGGAAGCGACGGCCACGCTCGACTCGGACATGCACCCGATGGCGAACGGGAGAAGGACGAGTTTCTCCATCTTCTCTCTCATTTGTTTGCTTGCTACTGAATCTTCTGCAGAAACAGGACAACGATCCCCCAAGAACCAGGACTCCGGTTATATTGTAAACAGAAAAGGATTATCTTATCTTGGATTGTGGGATTTTGATGACTTTCTTCACAAGATATGATGATGTAATAATGGAAAAGAGTCCCCAAGTCCCAACCTACAAGAACACACGCACACACAAAATACTTTGTAGTCTTTTCCGTTTGGTGGGATGGGGATTTGGGTTGCATTGTAAGACAAACTTGCATCTTCGCTTCTGCTTTAAGCCAAGGGAGAGAGGGGCCACTATTTATCAATCTACTGTCTCCTCCATTCAATCTTATGGTCGTGATTATGTTATCTTCATCTTCCCTTACACCAAACTCTTACCGATCTTAGGTTTGTAGTTCACAAGCCAACACTACTTGTTGGGAACTCTTTGATGACGAATGATCCAATGATTGATTCTCATAATATCCGTGTAGACCGCCGAACTCCTTGTCTACCAACCGAATCACCATTTGCTGACCAGAGAACATTCCATCCACCAGGAACAGTGCTCGTGAAAGGTGCTTACTACTTACCTGCCTTATGGTAAGTGCTGCTGTCTAACTAGTCGCTTTCCTTAACAAAAAGAGACAAGAATAGGAACTGGGAGCACATTTCTATTCTATGGCATTTCATGAGAACGAATAACTTGAAGGAACATACGTTATGGTATCATTCATTAGCTAGTCTTGCTGTTTTCTACACATGGGGAGGAAGAAAAACTGATCACCCTTATAAATGCCTGCACATTCCCAGGCATGCTACAGTCCACAGAATCATCACTTACAGAGGAGGGTAGAAGTAAGACGACAGAGAAAATCCCAAAAAGAGCAAGCCTCCGACCATGGCTACAGTCCGCTGGGAGATCTTCGATGCTAGCATGCTTCCTCCGACAACTGCTAGTGATGTGCATATGGTGTGTCCTATTGTTGCTCCTACAGCAACTCCAACAGCATTCTTGTGTGTTGCCAGCTGCACGAAAAAGGTGATGAGGCCAATTGTACGTATATACCAGGAAAGAATTTCGCAACAAAACTAACTTATTCTAATTTACAGGAGGGAGCATTTTGCAGAACTTAGATTTCAGAAAATTCATTTGTGTCCTATAATAGGGTATCTATGGTTATCAATATGTAAAAATAGTGTAAACCGGAGGCTTTTTCCCAAAAAGTTATTTTTAGTAGCCTGCAAATGAATAAAACAATCCTATGCTTTAGTCCTGCAAGAAGACCGGTACAACGCAAATGCTAAAACCAACATATAAGAGAAGTGTCTTACAGCAATGGTTGCTATCTGACTGCGATCACCCCATTCTGCCAGAAAGGTCAAAATGAACGACTGCGGGATCAACAAACAAATGAGGAATGTTGAAGATAAAAATAACATCACATATGGAAAAATTAAGGAAACTATCCCAGAAGATGCACCTCTAAAAAGATGGGTGTCAAAAATCGTACGAAGAAGCGTCTTAAGGTGCTTTTTCCCTGACCTGACTCAAGTTTTTCTTCTACCTACATGTACAAGGTCAAATGAAGGGGTCAATGTGAGTGGCTCATAAATTCATCTCCACTTCCATGCAAAGTATGAATGTTAAAAAAATGTGACACAGATTATGTAAGAGGAAAGATTATGTTCATGCATCATATGCATCTACCTAAGCAACAGTAACAAAGCCTTATATCGACAACAGGAGTTTTGCGTATTCCACAGGCATGCACAGGTTATATACTAACAGACAGTGGCAGATACTAGCACAGAAGCAGATCGTACTGTCTGATAATAAGCATTATGGTTGTTAATACACTAATCCGATCTCCTGTCACTCCTCTCAAAATCTGACAAAACATATACAGGGGCTCTGTTATCAGTGTGTGAAGTAGTCGAAAACATACCTCCTCCATTTCCTTCTTCTGGGACGACTTTGGATCTGATCTCCAAGCAATGTAGAGTAATCGCATCCCAAAAAATGCATATAGCACTGCACAATCCAATTGCACAGATCATATGGCGATGGACAGAAATATTGGTTATTTTCCATCTTCATTACACTAGAGCGGCTGTGAGCCTTAAGTCCACCAGTGATTGAAATACATAACATAATTAAGAGGGCCCAATAATTATTTCTCGTAGAATGAAAGGGGAGCAGGTCCATTTAACGGATTATGATGAAAACTGGTTGACCACATCTATTCCCAGACACGAACTAGACCACTTGATTAAGTCCTATCACTAATTTTATATTATGAAATTAGGAACTTTGCTAAGTCAGCGCTCAGATTCTACTTCATAGAAAATCACACACCTCATGGATAAAAAAAATCACAGTTCTAAAAGTAATTAAAGTGACTTTTGATGGCTCAAGGTGGCTGAATCTTTCCGAACAGCTGTTTACGAACAAAGCCACTTTGAAGAAGCATTCTTTTTTGATTAAGTAAAAATGTGCGGTTGATTTGTGAAGAAGCATATTTACAGGAATGGAAACAACCAAATCCAGAAAATGGATTAATCGACCAATTGGAAAGATATGTACCTGTCGCAGCGCTGTTTGTATGCTTCCTTGATATCAAATTCGGCACAATCCTACCGAGACCAGTGGACAAAACCTGACATGAAAATCAAAACTCGTTCAATCAAGTTTTGTAAAAGATATTACAACCACCAAGCCTGGTTATATTATTCTTCCAAATCCAAACCAATTGTAAAGAAATGGATATCAACTAACCGATGCAGAGAAACTCGGGCTAAATTCTTACCGTCATCACAACCAGCGCAGAGAGAGCGCCAGATAAAACAATTGACTTTGGATGACGCATTGCCATAAGAGCTGCTATTATGAAGGTCTCATCACCGATCTGTCTCAAGCAATAAATAGTGAGGAGACTGTTTGGAACGCTACTAGATTTCAGATACAGGAAAGATAGAATTTGACAAAAAATGGCCTTATCAAGGCAATCTGAATCAGACAACATTAAGCAACCGATATAGTCAAACTAAAACTGAGGGGCGATCATGACAATCTGAAGAAATTTTCTGGCCTCAGGCAACTTCAACCACATTCCCAGATGAATCTGTCCCATGGATAAACAAACATTTCACAGTTTGTAGTACTAACCTCGCTAACCATGATCATCGACAAGCTGGCAAAGAATGCGTCAAACACTCCAAGACCGGATTCTACTACAAGACCGTTGGATGTAGCATCCTTTCCAAGCTTGTTCAGAATAACCTGCACCCAATGCACACATCTTTAGCCTCCTCTACCCTTAGAGATTCCATTCCGCAAACCCCGACCATTTATTTCTTCTAAAACCAAGATGCTAACACGACCAACAACATCACACTGATGCTCGACCCCCCCTAACAACTGCTTCATTACTAGTGACACGGACCTTGCTTTTCCGACCCAGATCCTTGATGAGAGATTCGCTCTCATCATTCCCCTCCGCAGCTTCCTAAGCAAACAATCCAACAAAACCATCAGCTCCCCCAAACCAATTTCCACTAAACACCCCAGATTAGCATCAAGATCACGCACCCGAGCACGAGCAGGAGCTGCAACCAGCCCCAAGACCGCGGTAATCAACAAAAGGCGAATTGCCAAGTCCCGGAAATCGTGGGGTTTCAACTTCGACCCGGAGATCAAACGCGAACCCATCACGCACCCAAATCGATCGAGGGCGTGGCCGTCTACTTTTCGTCCGGATCCGAATCGAGAATCAAGAAGCGGAACCCGGGGCTGTATTTCAGATCCGCATTTGCTTGAGGAAAGGACAGGCTGGGAGGAATCCTTCAAGGAAGATCCACCACAAAAAGGCGATCTTGGTGAGTACCGCGGAACTGGGTTCCGTTCGATCTGGCGTGAGTGTCAATATCGGAGGCGAAAGATCGAAGCTTTCTCCGAATTACTGCGAAATTTTTAACGTTAATTAACAATTTAAGGCAGTCGAGTATACCCCCACCTGTCGGTAATTCCCATTTCTGGATATAAATAAATGGTAACATGTTTCACGTTACTTTTCTTACCAATGATTTTTTTCCCTTTGTCTTTCTTTTTGTTTAGGCCAAATTGACAAATATATCCTGTACTATTTCAAAATTGACAGATCTATCCTATCGTCTAAGTCGTGCAACACCGAACACAAATGTACTAGATCGTTGAAAAATCGTCAGGCTAGTGTTGATTGGTTGGCTCGTGAGTTCATTAAGAATAATCGGCCTATTGAAACAGTGACAGCGAGTGACATCATTGTGGATTTGATGGAAAAATATTCCATTCAGGTAGACAAATGGCAAGTGTACCGTGCCAAGTGGCATGCTCAGAAGCTATTGCATGGGACACTTGAGGTGCATTACAAGAAATTAAGGAGTTATGTGGCATACCTCAGTAAGATGTCCCCGAACAGTACATTCAAGCTTGAGACAGAATTTACGCCAAGTGCGGGATTATTTAATACTTTCAAGCGTCTGTATGTAGGGTTTGATGAAATTAGGAAGGGGTTCAGAGAAGGATGCAGGAACGTGGTTGGGTTTGATGGGACCTTTCTCAAGCATCTTGCAGGAGGTATTCTTTTGTGTGCTGTGGGTCGTGACGGTAACAATCATATGTTCCCAATAGCATGGGCAGTGGTTGAAGGAGAGAATACTTTATCTTGGATGTGGTTTTTGTCAATTCTATTTGCTGATCTAGGAGTGAATGATGGTAATGGGTGGACTTTTATCAGTGACAAGCAGAAGGTTTGCTCTAAACTTTATTTCCATTTGCTTCATTCAGTTTACTTAAATATTCAGTTTTGTAACGTAAGGCTGTCATTTTAGGGATTGATGCATGCTGTTACGGAGTTGGCCCCTCTTGCCGAACACCGGAATTGCGCAAGGCACATCTATGCCAACTGGAAATCCACCCATCGTGGTCAGTTCCTGAAGAAGAGTTTTTGGGCTTGTGTTAAGGCAACGCACGAGGCAGCATACCAAAAGGCTCTCTTGAACATGAGACAGTTCTCCGAAGCAGCGACAGAAGATTTTCTGAAGCAAGGTCCGGAGCATTTTTGCAAGGTAATTACTTTCTACTGTCATTTTTTTGTCATTTTAGGTAATGTGGTCTCTTTTCATTTTACGCATCTGATTTCATTCAACTTTTCAATCACTGCTACATTGTGGTAATTTTTTGTCAGATTATGAGCTTTATTAGTTTAATTGTTCATTGCAGGTGTATTTTAACACTAATGTCAAATGTGATGCAACGGATAATAACATATGCGAGACGTTTAATAGTTACATTGCATTGCCTAGGAGTAGACCTATTGTTGACATGCTAGATGAAATTAGGTCAGCTCTTATGCAAAGGATGTATACTAAGAGTAGAATGTTTGATGAGAGGACTGATATCCTATGTCCTGAAATTAGATCCAAGGTTGAAAAAATCAAGATAGATGCAGGAAAATGGGTCCCCAAACCATGCGTTGGTCAACTGTTTGAGGTTGTTTATAGGACAGAGAAGTTTGTGGTGAACTTGCTTAGGTCATCTTGTACATGTAGAGCGTGGGACTTGAATGGAATTCCTTGTTCTCATGGAGTTGCATGCATTAACTTCATGAAACATGATATTGAGGCCTATGTGAGTCACTGGTTCAAGAAGGACACTTACCTGAGAGCATACAAGTACCCGCTGAAGCCGTTGGAGGGAGAAGTCGCTTGGCCAGCTCCTGAAGGGGAGCCCATCTTACCTCCACCTTTTAAGGTAAGACCAGGACGACCCAAAAAGGCCAGGAAGAAGGGTCCAGATGAGGAACCGAAGAACCTCAACAAGCTACCAAGGACAGGACTCCAAATGCAATGCAGAAGATGTATGGGATATGGCCACAACAAAAGGTCCTGCAAAGCACGACCTGCAGCCTCCACTTCTGACCAGTCTGTTCGATCGGAGCAACAAGAAAATGCTCTTATATTTGTGGTAAGACAGGGGTAACATAATATGTCATTCAGGCCATGTTCACATATTTTGGTCATTTATGCTTGTTTATTCATTTACAGGAATATGGAACCACCACTGACACAACAAACAGAGGGAGAGGCAGGGGCAGGAGCAGTGGCAGTGCAGGCAGGAGCAGGGGCAGGGGCAGTGCAGGCAGGAGCAGGGGCAGGAGAAGAATGGACAGCAATTTCGAGCCGCCGCAAAGTAGCAACAATATGGAGCCGCCGCAGAGTAGCTACAATCTGGGGACGAGTGCAACCCAAGAATCTGCAATAGCTGGACCAAGTTTCACTTCTGGAAATGCTATCAATGCAGGAAGCATGTGATGAAGTTGGTCTACTGTTGGTGGTCTGCTGTTGGTCTGCATTTGTCTTTTGAAGCGTTGAAGAATTATGTTTTGTTATCAAACCATTGCAAATGTGCTGCTTTTCTGTAGTTGTTTATGTTTAGTCACTGTTGATGCCTTTAAACCATGGGTTCAGTTATCCAAATCAATTTGAAATTGATTTTCCTATTGTTATCCAGTTATCCAATTCTCCAAATCAGCTGTTTAAAGAACCAAAGAGGTACCCCATCAAATAATGCAAAATGATCCAAATACTTACAACTTCCTCACTGATGCTAAAACATCCAAACAGGTACATCATCCCATAACACTAATTTCACTTAACAACAATTACAAAGGCTAAAATGCATACTATTGAAAATAAACAACAACACATCCAAATATATCTGTTCTCCCCATTCTTCAGCATTTCGATTTTTGCTTTGGCTTTGATTAGTTCAACCTCCGTCTTCCTCAATTTAGCCTCAATATCAGCAATCTTCTCAATCTCCGACGCACCTCCAGAACTACCATCTCCACCACCTACGGGATCAATCCATTGAAAAAATCCACACCCACCATCTGATTCCTTGTAACGAGGACAACCATAGTATCTCCGACCATAATTCTTTGCATTTGAAGCTGTTTTCAAATTACATTCTACACCACATTGACAAAAAACATGTCGACCACTCAATACGGTATTGTTGGACCTTCTACACGAAGAACTTCTGGAAAAACCCATTACACTTCTACTGAAAATCACAACACAAAGGGGGCACACTATACTGCTTATTCACTGAAAAAAATTAAAACGAGGTGGAACAATAACTGTGAGACGAAACACCTAACGGGCTGACGAGGAACAATAACTGAAAATCACCACCAGGGAGCTGACGAGGAACGAAGGGGACAGACGAGGGCCTAGCACGAAGGGAGGACGGGGAAGTGTAGGCCACTCGTTCGGGACGGCCGATGGGAGGACTGGGGTACAAAGGGGAACAGAGGGGACCGGTTAGGGTATGAAAAGGGGGGAAATCGATTCTGGGAATAGACCTCGCGGATGAAGGGGGTGATAATCGATTCTGCTAGTGCGTGGGTATGGGGGGTATTATCGGTTTTTCAGTGAACAGCGTGGGTAATTTGGAAAATTCACCACTATAACGGCAACGAATCAACGGCGTTACTCCACGTGTGAATCCACGTAGGATTCCGTTAGTTAGTCCGATAACGGAGGATGGATTTGCAATAACGGCGTCAGATGGGGTTGTGGGAGGTGTAATTTTAGACGATAGGATAGATCTGTCAATTTTGAAATAGTACAGGATATATTTGTCAATTTGGCCTTTTGTTTAAGTGTGATAATAAGGGAAGAGAACAAAAATGATAACAAAAATGAATCAATACAAGTCTGACTTAATATTTTTGATAAAATATACGTTTATGTCCCTAAGTATTGACGAACTTTTTTTTCTGTCAACTTCTTTTTTTCATATACAAAAATGTCACTAACTATGTCATTAACCTTTTTTCTGGCAAATCTTGAATTTTTTATAGTGAAAGCCAAACAAGACCTTAAAAGACAATTTTTATTTTTGACTAAAAAGGAAAAAAAAAAGTAAAAAAAATGAAAAATAATATTGAAACTTTTAATGTGTTTTTAATTTTAAAATTTTGATGAGCAAATCAAGTGAATTAAAATCCGAAATTAACCACAGTTACTGATACTGTCAAAAAATATTCAAAATTGACGAAGGTCGGATGATATCCTGTTATAGGACTGCTACTATGGATAAGGTGGATTATGAGACGAATTAATGAGAGGTTGAAAATCCATTGTTGTAGTAAGAGATTTAGACTATAGTAAGGTCGTGTTTGGTTTTCGGTGCAAGAAATTCAAGATTTGCTAGAAAAAAGGTTGATGACATAGTTCGTGACATTTTTGTATATGAAAAAAAGAAGTTGACAGAGAAGAAAGTTCGTCAATACTTAGGGACATAAACATATATTTTGCCAATATTTTTTGATATAATCTTATGCTCGTTTTAAGCAAATTCTTACAGCCTTTTTGCTTTGAACTCCAATCAGTTCTTACAAGCCCGGTTGGACGGCCTGAGCCTTGTGAAAGTGAAGACTTATAACTGGAGCTGTCCTTTAAACAGATAATGTTTTCTTTAGTAGGACCAAACCCCAATTATTCTTCTCCATTCTTAGGCCCGTTCCTTGTGCTGTTTCATCTAAAATTCAATGTGAGGTCCAGTCCTTTTTGCCACCCAAACCCCGAACAAGACAATGGTTCATGGTCTTGGGTTGACTCGCATGTCCCCTCCCTCTTGGTCAAAGGATGTTCGGTCCGAGAGCACTAGGCATTGTCGTGAGGATATAGGCAGGCAGAGGCAGGCAGGCGTTGGCTGACCAATCAGTAGGGATCGCCCGACCCGATCATTCGACCTTCTCCGACGGCTCCCCTTTCTCACCATACAACGCCGTCCCACCCGATTATTTCCTCAACCCCTATACCAAATAATGAGCTGAGGCTTTCTTTACTACAAGGACAAGACCGAACCGAACCACTTCACTTGTGCTGTCTGAACGCGAAATAACGAAACTCTCATTTCCTCCCGTCACTCCGTCACTGCCACTCAGCCCCCCATAATCCTTTCACACAACCCAATTCAACCACCCCACGGCCCCTCTTCTCCTGTCTAAGGTCCAGTTCTAGAAATCTGCTGCTTTCTCGTCTCTGCAGCTACTGAGCCATAACCCACCAGCGAGGAAGTTTGGGAAAGAATCTCGCCAGAGGAAGGGAGACATGCTGAGAAGTCCCTGGACAACATTCTCGCTCATTGTCCTCGTATGCTTGTCGCAAGCAGCTGCAGAATCCAATGTGAGTTACTTCCCTCTTCCGCCGTAGATCCCATTGCTTTTCCTGGTCCTAAAGTTGCAAGCTTTACGTGGACGGTGCGACGAACGTGCTGATTCGCGAACTGGGTCTTGATTATTGGAGGTAAAGGAGGCCGATTCCGGGGACGGCAAGGCGGGGGACCTTGTTCCGCTGATGGAAGACGGGAGGAAGATGAAGATGATACCGTTTTTCAACGAGACGAGGAGGAGGCTGGGGAGCTTCCAGATATGCGCGGTGTGCACGTGTTGTGGCGGGGCGAGGGGCGTCTGCCTTCCCTCACCGTGTTGCTACGCCATCAATTGCAACATCCCGAATCGCCCCTTTGGATTCTGTGCTTTTACTCCCAAGACCTGTAATTGCTTCGGATGCCATCTGTGAGCACAGTCTGCCTGCTTCCACTCACATTACTATATCAATTTGTTTTGTCCTAGAGTGGGTTTTAGGCCTGGGTTTTCTGGGTGGGGGTTAATACTAAAAGATTCCCAGAGGGGAGTGTGGAAGTAGGAAGGAATGTGATATTGATCCCTAATTGTTTATGCTCAAAATGGGGATGCTTAAAATTAATCACATATGAGTTTTTAAAATCATATAGTTTGCAGCTGGTTTGTCCCAGGTAGAAGTTCTTTATTATTATTATTTTACTTCCCCCCAACAACTCTGTGGGTGAATTTGGCTTGTAGTATTACCCTTGCAAGGTTTTCATTGTTGAGTATCTCCCCTGGTTCAATCACTTGGATCAGATTGATTTTACCCTATCCTCTATGAGTATTTTAATCAGAACTATACTTTATTTTTCTCTTTAATCCTAGGGGAGGTATGTCTGTTCTTGGGCAGTCACAAGTCATGTTTTTTCTTTTCTTTATCCGGAGCATCTGTTTCCAGGATATTTCCTTTCGTCGAGACATGTTTTCTTTTCTGATGCTACTTGGGTCTGCTTATGGTTCATAGGCTGCTGTAATAACATCTTTCATTCGGTTTGCGATACCGCAGTTGATCTGCCCATGACTATGATTAGATGCTGATGAAATCTTACTATCAAAGCGTGGTTAGGAAGGGAGAAGAGGAGGGATTGTTCTTTCCTGATGTTTCTGGCTACCGTCCCTTTTGATGAAATGGGAGTGGGGTGGCGTAAATACATGGAGGAGGAATAAATGAACAAACAGATGATATTAGGAGTTTCCAATTGTGGGGCAGATAGACAAGATAGGAATGGTATTAATGTATGTAGGTGAGAGGCAGCTAAATAATGGAATAAGGTTTGGTGGGAGTTGGGTGGGGGGAGGCAATTTAACTCGCTCCTTTGGATAATGGGGAGGGGGCCAATTTCTCATTTGCCTTGAATAGGATATGTTCTCTTGTTGACCCCATGTGATTTGAAGCTTGTGGGTGGGTCTGTATCTCTCTCTCTCTCTCTCACTCACACAGTCACACACACACACACATTCTCTCTCTCTGTCCTCTCTTTTCCGGGCATTGACTTGAGGAGGACAATAAGTCACTGATGAAAAGCCAACCCTAACACTTCCAAGCATTGTGAATGGTGGGGTGTGGCAGGGGAAGAGGCATGAATCCATCCATTTGTGCCCATTCTAATTTCATTACTCGATGGGATGGACATGTGTGACTAATTTTCAAACTCTAATGTCTGAAGTTGTGCCTTGAGAATTGTGCAGCATTGGAATTTTGGGACCCTCCCTTTTTCCCACTTTGGTGCTTTTCTTTTCAAAGGCAAACCAAAGCAGCCCCAGCTCATGTTGCCCTTTTCTTTTATTATAAGGTCATCATTAGCTTTGACCACCCCCACCCAACAAAACCTACAAACAAGGGATTAAAATATTCCACGTGTCGCTCATCTAATGATAAAAAGAACAAACAATTGACTAATCAGTTCAATTTAAGCTCGCCTTTCCTTTTTGCATGATTTGGATTCAAATATTATCAACTTTTCAACCCCCCCCCCCCAACTCCTTTGTTTGGATCGGCTTATTTAAATTTCTTTGATCAAGCCTGTCTCAGTGAATTTGATGTGGCCGGCCCAATCCAAGATGGTCTGCGGGCTTCGAAAGCCGAGACAATAAATAGGCCCATTTAGATTTGGGCCTGTGTTGACAATGGGCCTTCATGAAGATCCACTTCGGGCGAAATTCAAATTTTTTCTTAAAAATTTTCCTTCACTGTTGTTTATGTTGGTGGGACTGTAACGGCCTGTTTGGTTTTAAGTAGAATAGAAACGGAATGAATAAAATAGAAAATAAAATAGAACTGAATGTAACTTCGACGCAATTTAGTGTAACTAAACTTCTTGAATCGAGTACATTCCATTCCGACCCGATTTCAGAAATCAAACACGCTATAAATGTCTTTTTCTTATACTTTTTTTTATTATACGTTCGAAATACATGTTTTAAAACAATATGACAAGGTAGTTAAATAGCGACAAATACATTAATTTCGTGACATTTTCTTTTACGAGACATTATCACACAAAACTGGGTTTTGGTCGGAGATATAAATAAAATATATGGGAATAATTCCCTTTGGCATGATCCGAGGAAGAAGGGTCAACCTCTTCTTTGAGTCTTAAAAGTCAAGACTTCAATATCATCCCGTAAGTTCTGGTCAAGAAAATACCTCCTCGTTAAATAAAAATTAAAAAGAAAAGTAGATTCACGAGAATGAATGCAGTAAGTTTGTAGGAAAGGAATTAAAGATGGATGTACCAAATTCGTTTGATTGTCTTTTTCTCTCTTTTTCTCCAATGCATTTGTGGTAATTACTCCCAGCAGATTGATTCCCCCCCCCCCCCCCCCCCCACTCCCTTCCATTAATAACGATGCCAATCTCTTAATATTAATGAGGGAACTTTCATTTCCCCATATTCCTTCATCAATTGGAAAGGAGGCAGCAACTCACGTGGTTCATCATCCATCGTCATCCCTCCCCCAATGGCATGTTGTTGGTCAAGTTTGATATTTAGATGTCTATTCGGTAAGCACCCATATTCAATCCTCCCCCGATTTCGAACGTGATGTGTGCGCGTTCGTGCGATGTCTTGATAACCTTCCCCTTCTGTCCCTCCCCCCCTTCCCCTTCCTTACACTAACTTGAAAGGGCATTGCCCCGCGCAGACCGAAGGGAGGAACCGATCACACATCGCCTCTTGGTGGACGATGACTGGTTCTTTGTCCTCCTTCGGTGGAGTCAGGATCTCCGCCTTGTTGGCGACCTCGGCTTTTTGCCTGTTCCTCGTCGCCTGCCTCCTCTCCGGTCCTGCTGACCGTTTCAGCCGTGACCACCCCTCCAGGTTCCGTGCCCGTTTCTTCTTTCCCCGTCGTCGGGCATATAGGGAAGTTCTCGAGTCGAACAGAGCGGTAAGTATATACGCGATAGTATCCGCATCGCCAGGGTAGCGGTATTGTCCGCGTTACGGAAAGGATTGATCATCGGGGTGTTTTGGCAGGAGGGCGGGTTGCGTAGGATCGAGGGGGACTTGGCGGAAGCGCGGTCGATGATCCTGGATGCAATCCGGGGACGGAACTACACGTCGGAGAGGGAGGAGGGTTTCGTCCCCAGGGGTAGTGTATACAGGAATCCCTACGCTTTTCACCAGTTAAGCCCCTACCCAACTCGTGATCAGTATGCTTCTGTTAGTTGAGGTCTCGTTGGCATGGAATTGAGTTGTTGATCCATTGATTGGTCCTCGGTCTTGGTAAAGGGTGGCGGTCTATTCCCGATGTTATTCCCTGGACTTGAATTTTGCCTCCCTTGGTTGACATCACTGTTGGTTTGGTCAATCATGGCAAAATATTGGCACGCCGGTGGGATATGAATGTTTTTTTGAGGAAATCCTTGCGATTGGGGTTGGAATGAGTGCATTTCGCCCTTATCGATCTCTGGAGTGCTTCGATCGAAAAGGGAAACGTGCTGTTCAATCAATCCGGGGGTTCACTTGAGTGATATTTGACGTAGTACTACTTGGTGTCTTGATGCATGGTTGCTAGCTTAATCCGTTCGGAAGCGCGGTGAACTAAAAATTATAAAAAGGAAGTGTCTTCCAATGCCTCATTCTTAGTTTTTGGTGTATTGATACCGGAATCCTATCATTCAATGCATGCATTGCCCAAGCCCTACAAGAGACTTAGAGAAGCCGCCCTCAGGCCATACCAACAATAAATTTGTTCCACTTAAAGACACTCCGGTCCGTCCTGTCGTACGTTTTATGTGTCGGCATTCCAGTTTGGTCGACAGTCTCTGTGATCCACGTTGCTTATTTATTCATTATGATTTATGTTGAGAAATTATTCAGGAGCCATATCGAGATGATGAAGAGGTTCAAGATATGGACCTACAGGGAAGGTGACCGCCCTTTATCACATAAGGGGCCGATGAAGCACATCTACGGGATCGAGGGCCAGTTCATCGACGAGATCGAGAGCCCCGACAGCCCGTTTGCTGCTCGCACCCCCGACGAGGCCCATGCCTTCTTCATCCCCATCAGTGTTGCCGAGATAGTTCAGTATGTTTACATGCCCATCGTTACCTATGACCGGAAATGGATCAGGAGCACGTTCACCGACTACGTCGATGTCATTGCCGATAAGCACCCGTATTGGCGTAGGAGTGAAGGCGCGGACCATTTTATGGTGTCGTGCCACGATTGGGTATGTTTATGTGATCCTGTTCTGTTTACCCTGCGTCGATTTCTGACCTAATGTTGACGTTTAGGCACCGTCAATCTCCGAAAAGGATCCGGACAAGTTCAAGAACTTTGTAAGGGTCCTCTGCAATGCCAACATGTCCGAAGGGTTCGACCCCAGGAGGGACGTATCGCTCCCTGAGTTTAATGTTCCTCCAACCACCCTCGATATCCCTAGCACCGGCAGGCCACCTGATCAGCGTGATATCCTCGCATTCTTCGCTGGGGGTGCCCATGGGGATATTCGGAAACCACTACTTCACCACTGGAAGGACAGGGACCCTGATGTTCAGGTCCACGAGTACCTGCCACCCGGCAGTGAGGATTACATGCAACTCATCGGCAGGACTAAGTTCTGCCTATGCCCCAGCGGATACGAGGTGGCGAGCCCCAGGATCGTCGAGGCGATCCATGTGGGGTGTGTTCCAGTGATCATATCGGATGGATACGCTTTGCCATTTGAGGATGTCCTCGACTGGACAGAGTTCTCAGTACGGATCCCTGTGGATAGGATCACCGACATCAAGACCATACTGGAAGGGATATCACTGGAGAAGTACCTGAGTTTGCAGGGAGGAGTGACGAAGGTGAAGAGGCATTTCGAGCTTAACCGGCCGGCGAAGCCGTTTGACGCACTACACATGGTGCTCCATTCAGTATGGCTCAGGAGACTTAACGTTGGGTTGGCTTGACTGAAGCCAATTTTCCCACTCAGGATCTAATGGACGAGCAAATACTAGGGATATTTATTGAATACCTACGTGAGACAACTGATGAACGATGAGAATGAACTAGACTGCGACATATCGTTCGCCCTAAATATCAACAGAGTGGCACCGTGATGCAGACTCCAGACTCCAGCCTCTCTTGACCGATCTGCCTACTTAGGCGCACGCCATTCAGAGGAAATCACCCCGCCTCCCTGACAGTTCTCAACCAGTGCGAGCCGGAATAAGGGATCTACGGACATGACCTCACTTGCTCCACTCAAGGTCGTCATCGTGTCACCTTAATTCTCAGTCTTGGTGTAAGGAAGATAAGGAATCTTTTGCTACTTGATGAATGGATGACTGCATAGAGACCAGCTTTTCCCTCAACAGCACGTTGTAGTTGTACAATCTCATCAGAGATTTTTGCACGTCGGCCATAGTCATGTCTGAAGAGCTCTTCAGTTCTGCCAAACGGACAAAGTAATTGAACTGGACGGAAATAAAAAGTTGGACGAGGGAAATGCACGAGAGAAAACATTGATTTTACCTAGAGATGGAGGTGGTGGGATAAGGATGTTGTCTGTGAAAGAGGATGGATGAACTGGCGAGGAGATATGATCACTACAGGTTGAAGGATGGAGCTGTCCTCTAGACTGTGAACAGCACAATTAACCAACAACATACAATCAGAGAAACGGATAGATTAATCTGAAAGACAGCTGAAAAACTGGAATAAGAAGAACGAGTGATGAATGACCAACCTGAAGGTTTGTCACAGGGCATGCCGCGTGATTCTTCACACCTTGCATCTGGACAAATGGGGCAGTCGTATTCTGCCAACAATTTGGGATATCATCAGCTAGAATGGCCTCAACAGACAAATGGGGTAAACGGACGCCAAATTTTCTGGGTTGATACATTACCTCGAGGCTAGGGACGCTCAGTTTTTGACTTAGACTGATCAAATCTTTTCTAATTGGTTTCTTCCGCAAGGATCCGCCGGCACTATGGGACCCAGTCCTCCGGGTGTGCATCATGCAACCCCCGAATTCGGTGTCATTCTTCGTCCAATTAAAGCTATCATCCATCTTAGGGCATCCCCATGTGTACATGACATACTTCCTCAACTGCTCACCATGACCACCAAAACAAAGAAAAGAAGTTACGGGAGAGGATTAAACGAGATGAGAGGAACCAAATCTTTCAGAAGCGACAGGCATTAACTGAAAGAGATAGTCAGCTAAAGAGAGGGGAAGTAGTACTTTGTCCCAATGGGCTTGAGCTTTCATTCGACTTCGAACTCTTCTCAGGACAAGATCTTCATTGCGTAGCTTCTTGACTCTATATTCAAACTGCAAGAGAAGGGTGCAATCATGACGTCTGAATGCAGTGGGCATTCAATCAGAATAGTTTCGAGATACCTACTTGCACCATCAAGTAGTAGAAGATGCCAATGCTGATGCAATAGAGGCCACCTAGATCCGCCAGGAAACTGACTGCATCAAGGCGAAACGAATCCAGGACATTATCAAGATGAGGCAATAGTTTCAGAGAGGGAGATAACGGGGTCAATTGCTATCATGAAGAGGACACTCACCAGGGCCTAAAATATTTTGCTTGTTGATCTCGACAATGTATGCAGACAGAAAGTTGATGTACAATGTGGTATTGATGAGTCCGTTGGAGCTTTCTAAAGAGGCTTGGAGTTGAGTTGCATCTCGGATATATGAGCCCGGGAGGAACTCGTGAAACAGCGGCTGGATGAGCCTCAGATCATCCAGATTGTGATACAGGTTTGGAATCAGATTGAACTTCAGAATATTGGGATCAGTTCCTCTGAAGGTCACCGGGCTATCATCCGCGATACTTGTATTTCTCACGGTTCCACCGAGCGAAGTCACATACTTCTTCCTATTGTGATTGCTTGCAGAAAACTCAAAGCGAAAGCCAACCGCCACTGCGGGACTGTTCGGGAGATCGACAAATTGCCAAGAAATGTAGAAGATATCTTGGGTCAGCTGACAGTTGTTACACTTGAATGTTATGGTTGGCCCTTCACTGGTGTTCTGGCACGAGAAATTCGCGAAATTGGAAAGAGAAGCAGCCCTATAGTCGAGGAACCCTGGAGTCCCGGTAACTATACTGTTAGGGGAAAGCAGGTTTGAGCAGCTCATGCTGGAGATCGTCGTAATGTTGAACTCCATGTCATTGTTAAAAGTGACAAGTTCGGGAGCATTGGCTGCCTTCACATTATGGACCTCGATGGTTCGTCTTGTGATTACTTGGTAGAGCAACCTGAGAAAAACTGAAAGGCCGAGTAATCATACATGTCATGACTTGAAGTTAACAGGCCTAATGAGCAATGTAGTTGCTTCCAAATACTTACGCAGAAAACAATCCAGTGAAGAGAATCCAACAAGCAATCGAAAGTGCACCACCTAGCTCCGTTTTCCGCTTCCTCACTACTCTCTGGTCATCCTACAAAGATTATCGGACGAATGAGCGCTTTCTCTAAATTTTCAACCTTATCCAAATGAAGGCCCGAGAAATTGCATCGGTTGGTGCCACAGCTACTGTGACCTTTAAAATTTAGTAGCAGCTAAAGCTTCCGACGTTGCATCAAGGCAGTTCAATTCAAACAGGCTTCTATGAACACATCAATTGGGAATTCACAACAAATATAACATCAAAACTAATCGCCAAGTTGCCATCACGAACACCAGGATGACCAACTTCAGTAAGCAAGACTTACTCCATCCTAACCAAGAGCTGCAGACTCATCTCAAAGAAAACAAATCAAGTACAGGACAGTTTCGATTAAGCAGAATCAACGGGGAATAATACAGTCAATCATGCGGAAGAAGGTGTCATTTCTTTACCAGCCAGTGCCGGGTAGAGAAGCAGACGTCCAACCTGCTAATCCACCACCTAATCTGGAACCACACATTCCTCCCATCTCCAACCTTCTTAAACCTCAGAAACAAACAGAAAACCATCCACGAAAGCAACAACACTGCAGTCGCCTCCAAGAACACTGCCTGGGACTGCGTGAACCTCCGGATCGAATCGAACGAGAAGAACGACAGGGGGAAGCTCGTCGTGTAGTCGTCGACCCCGCTATTGGCGGAGATGGTGGTGTTAGCCCCGAAAAGGACACAACCCCCGGCGGTCGCATTTGCAAAGTACCCAGGCCGGCAAGCACATAGCGTCGAGTTATATCGAACGGAGTTCGGAGGGCATGTCATCTTCCCCAATTCCTCCAAAACATAGAAAAACCCACGCTTGGACAAGAAAGCGACCAGAAGGACGCGAAGTTCCAACACAAGGCCGGGAAAAGATAGAAACTTGATGAATGAGGTGAAGTGTTGCAGGGATCGAGGACCTGGGTTTTGTTTCCGGACAAGAAAGGAATCTTGGGTTGTTTTGGGTTACCCAAGGAAGATGAGCTGGATCGATGGGATTGAAGAGATCGCAAGCTTCGGAAGCAGCCAAGAATCCTTGTAAGCAGAACAATTAAATTTGCAGCCGAAGAAGAGGGGCGTGGGGTGGGGGGGAGGGGGGTGAACACAGTCGCCAACTGATTGAAAGCAAGCAACTTCCCGGCGGAGCTGTCACGGTGAGTTTTTTTTATTACACGACTCTAGAAAAACAAAGGGGGGGGGGGGGGGGGGTGTCGGATGGAGAGTCCAAGGAAGAAAGAAAAAGAGAGAAAGAGGGGAAAGAAGATCGTTGCCACGTGGCATCATGTCAGCTCTTTTCCTCTTAAGAGTTAGAACGTCCACCAAGTCAAGCTTGAATGTCGTGACTTTAGATACACGATCCGCCTTAAGAAAGACAAAAAAAACTCCATGAACGATCTGATGATAATATTACTTTCTTGTTTTAACTCATCGGGCGACGTATGATTCCTATGAATTCTTAGTCGGCAAGGCTTTTGGTCTGCCGAGACTTGACCTGTGTCTATAAAGCGTGGACATATAGCCAATTGTAGCTTGCCCTTTTCCATTTCAAAAGTAAATTCAACTTCTCCTCCTAGCTATCTCAACGTATAGAATAGAAAGATAATAGAAACAAAATCCTTTACGCAATCCACTCACTTCTGGGAGGCGGAATTTTCTCTCTCCCAGTCTCTCTCTGTCTCTCTCTGTGCAATGCAATTGTCACAGGGTTCCCAACTCCCCAGACTAAATAACGAACAAAACCAAACTCTTTTTGAAAGATCTCGCGTCTGGTAGTTCCATCTGCCAAGACTTCTCAGATTTGATAAAAAAAAAATTTATCATAATAATACTTTTGTTTCTTGGCACGTCCATTCCTCAGGCAGCCCTGGGGGAAAGCCCAATGGGCTTCTCCCTCGAGAACAGGTGGAAGGGGAAAGAGTGCAGAGGAGGATGTGCCACTGCATGGGGCATGCAAAGTGTCGGTGTCCCCGATGCAACGCGTGTTGTGCTGGAGAGGGTGTGTTTTTGTGTTTGTGTTTGCGTTTCTTCGTTGACGTCTGTCTCTGCAACCCTCCGTTTTAGGGTTTCTTTAGGGCCTCCCTGTATCCGACCTTCGTTCCTAATCGGCTAAAAAGGGTTGGGTTTTTTTTTTTGAAAGAAAAAAGGGTTGGGTTTTCAATCCTAGAAATGGAGCTGTTACTGTTGCTATGGAGGCGTGAGGTGAAACAAGCCGGTTTGTGATTCCCTCTCCCGGGTGAGTGTGGCTCTATGCATGCAATGCGATCTGCCGCCGTGGTGGGGACCTCCTTCTCCGGCCTTTTGAGCAGGTTAGATGGGTTTTGTTTGCCTAAATGGCAGGGGATATTGCTCTTATAGCTTCTTTAGGGTGATTGGAGGAGGTTAGATAGTGTCCAGTTCTTGTGCTTGATGTGGCGAACTGGGCTAATCAGTGTCGTCGAAATTATTGCGTGCTGTTGGATCTTTTAAGTGGCGATTTTGATCCTTGTTGCAGGATGGGGGTGCTGAATTCTACTCAGGAAATGGATGAGTTTCCTAGAGAAGAAAATAAGGAAAGGGGCTGGATGGATTGGATCTTACGCAGGGCGTTGGCAATGTGTAAGAAAATGCTGGTTGCAGGGATCGTGATCTCGTCTGCTCCCATTGTCCTGCCTCCTCTGGTGGTCGCCTCTGCACTTGGCTTCATCGTTTCTTTACCGTATGGGATGATCCTGGCAAGTTATACCTGGTCTGAGAAGCTTCTGAATAAGCTACTACCTGGGACTTCTCGTGATTTGCTGAAAGAGGACGGTTATGAATTGGTGTACAGGGAAGCGGAAGAGGATTATGAGTTCGGGGGAGTACTTGGTATGGATGAGGTGCAAGAAATGAAATCTGATGAAACAAAAGAAGATATTGAAGCGCGAAACATTCCGAGTGAGGAGCCTCGAGATGAAGTCATCCAGGGGCTCATTCTGACAGTTGAAGCAAATGAGGGCTGCCTTTGCGACTCTGGGGAAGTGGATGCATCCTTCAAAATGACTCATGTTGTCAATGGGGAGGATTTGGCGTCAACGAATGATAAGATGTTGGATAATGGAGTATCAGGCGAGATGTTTGCAGAGACCGATATGAAAAGTAATGGGAGAAAAGGCAAAAAGAAAGGCAGGAAAAAGGAGAGAGCCAGTGATAAGAAGCTTCCAAAAGCTGGGGATGACAGTAAGGAGATCAAAAGCCGCCATGTGAAAAGCGCAGCTGCTGGAGCTGATGCTAAAGAAGACCATCCTTATTACCCGAAAGACGGTTAAATTTCTGCAACCTGTTGTTTGTAGATCTTTACATGTAAAATTGTAAAACAGTGTTAACATTTGGTCAATGTGGATGCAGAGGAGAAGATCAAAACAAGTGTAAGCCTCCCAGTTCATTCATTGGCAGGAGTAAAGGCACCGAAAGTCGAGACAAATTTGGACCAGAAAGTGATCTTACCATCTCCAGATAAGGTCTCGACTATAAGAATCCTTGACTATATAAATGAAGAATCGTAACCCAGTTCCGATCTTGTTGTTAACCATGTTCATGGGTCCAGGAGTTCTTGATTTGTTCCATTGACTTACCTGGTAGTCCAGGATTCCATTCTGTGCCATTAATAGGAGTTTCCGGTGCAGGATATATACACCGAGGAGGGGATATGGCAGAAAATCGACGCGATGAGACGGGTCGTGGGTTACAAGGCCGCACGCCAGGCGTCATGTATGGAGGAGCTGAGGGCTCTGTACCTCTTCACGGGGGTTGAACCACCGGCATCATTCAAGGACGCCTCAGACCTCAAGGAAGTGAAAGAAAAGCTCCATTTCCTGCTATCAGTGGTCGGAGTCGAGTAGCAACGCTTTTTATGAGAATCTCGAGCTTGTTCAACACAGATATTAAGACTGTTCGGCTATCTGATGTCCCGGTGTGTCTTATGCTGTCTACTTCCGTCTTGTTTAGCCAACTCTGATGTTAGGGGAGAATCTGACAAAAACTGATATCCGGTCCTGTGTTGCAATTGGAAATGTAAGGGCGCAAAGGGTTGCCGGACACCAGATATCTTCACCTAGAAAGAGTGCCCACTTAAAAAAATTTCCGAATTTTTCGCTTCTTACACGGGGGGATGTAATATTCGGCAATCTTTGGTAAGAGTTCTAACCCAATCTCCTACAATACTTGGTCCTAACTACCCCCACTAGGAACCATTTCCTGGCAGCTGGTCAGGGGAAACCCTCCTTTTTCCCGCCACAGTTGCTTCGGGCTACCTCTTTATATTTCGGGATCACGAGATAGTCTTCGCTGTTTGCTCGCTACTCCAATGGAAGAGCCCTGGTTCCATCAGCTTCCTCGATTGCCTGCCGGCCCCAGGACCCCTGAGGTAATTAATTCATCTAGTTCATCCTCGTGTTTGTCTGCTCCACACGCATGTCTGCAGACGACTCCAAAATCAACCCTGGGGCTACCCCCAGATGCGGCAAAAGGAGTCTCTAGTCTTGGTGAGCACCCGTCAGATGGCGACAGTTTCGGGACCAATAGCTTGAGCAAATGGACCGAACCTCTATACCAACTAACCTGAGGAAGGATATGGGGTGATCTCTCTGATTGAATTCTTTTGTAGGCAAACCACAGGCCAACTACACAGCAGGCACGGCCGTGTCGGAAAGACAGGAGTGTTAGTGCATGCACTTATGTGCCAAGACACTTATTATATTTGTGGATAAATAATTAATAAATGCGAGTATTTGTCATTGATTATTTTACTTTTCTACCGGTAAAATTATTAATGATAAAGTCCCACTGATTAATGAGTATATTAATCTGAAATAGTCCGTGATCAGATAGATGTTTAGAGGGGACATGGACATCTAGATCATCACTGAGTATAACTGAGGTCAAAATAGACCGATGGATGATATATCTAAGTTGTACTTAGGGGTACCCCGAGATTAGGGATACTGGACACGACCCGTTTAAGAGGAAACCACGTATTGAACATCATTGGTCAATCCTCTTTATGGACGAGTGTAATTGATCTTTTAACTTGAGACATTCATTTATTCTATGCGTGGAGTTTGTGCACTTTGACGTCGTTAAAAGCAGTCTTTAACTGGATTGTGAGTAATACGATTGTTGGGTGTGTGACAAAGCTTAGAGAGAATAATGTTGAGTCAATATATGATTCATCACTCTTTTGTATTTGAGAGTTGGCATCTAGGCCACTTGATAGATATATTAGTGACTCTAAAATTCATGGCCATGGGAGGAATGTTTTACATTCAAATGAGTCTATTATATCTTGGTAATCAAGTAAAACAATTAATTTGGTGACGATGTATTTTACGCCTAATTGGAATGTCATTTAGATGAAAAAAATTGAATTACATAGTAATCGGTTCATAGTGGTATATGATTTATTATCATTATCCTAACACGTTGAGTTACTAAAAATTGTTGCTAGACGGTTACCTTAGTTTATGTGTGGATATACACTACCTTCGTGTATAGGACCTAGAGGGTCGCACGCATAACACGTGGACACGAACATTGTATTATTGATTATTTCAGTGGATACTAAATTAATCATTTTATCATTTCAAAATTAAAATTAATTAGATTATTAATTTTTTCTGAAATATCAAAAGCAAATAAATTATAGACCAAAATCAAATATGAATTTATTCGGATCGATTTATAAAGGGTTATTAAATTATTTTAATGCATGTGCCGTTGTCTTTAACCGGTTAGAAGACTTCTTTTTGCATTAAATTAATTTATTATTTTATCCATGTGCATCACTTACGGTTAAATATATTATCTGTTTTATTTTTATTTTTTTAGACGGAACGAATCAAAATGAATTGATTTTTTTTTTCCATTAGTTTTAGTCAATTAATTTTTTCCGTTGAAAGGTTTTCAAAATAAAGTAATCATGGAATTGATCGTGAGATTTGTTTTTCCGAGAGGGTCGTTAGGGGGCAGGGGTCTGTAAATCAAGAAATTCCCAATCCAAAAAATGTGAGTTTGCTTTTCGAAATTTTTTGTTAATCCAAAATGTTAACGTTCGTGGGCTCGTAGAGACGCTTGTTGTGATAGTGTGCGCATGAATATCACTAAAGTTATCACAATCCCTTATTTTGATATTATTTTAACGATGATTTTAAAGTAAAATTGTCGAATAAAATTATTTTATTTTTATCGTACCTATTATGAAATTTATTATTTTAAATATAAAAGTTAATATAATTTTTATTCTTGCTGCAACCCTGTATCTGACGGAGAGGGCAAAGCTGACAGTGCAGGACCCGTGTGGGCGGGGGGGCGAGACTGTGGTTGAGAAGGCAGAGGACGCCAAGGAGTCCCATCAGGAGGAAATCTGTACCAACTGAGTTATTCCGTAAAAAAATTCGTGTTTATGTTTTCAAAATTATCAAAATCAACCCATCCTTTAAGTCAAAACACTTTGTCGAAAAGGAGGGTGGATGATAAAAATACGCCTACCATGTTTTTTAATATAAGAAATGGATGAATTTTTAAAATTCATATTTTAGGCCATTTTTTAAATTAGTTCATGTTAAAAATTGAAAGTCAGAACATTATTTATATTAAAAACGGCGAGTTATTAAAAATAATTTAAGGACGAATTTTTAAAATTTGTCTTTTTTATTAAATTAAAGATAAATTTTAATAAAACATAGATAATATTTCACAAATCATTTTAAAAGCTAACATTATATTCGTACAACCCTACAAAAGTTACAGCGCCGCCAACGTCGATTGCTGCATAAACTCCAAGAACTGATACGCTCATTCGTCACCCATTTCCCTTCATCATAAGCAGATTTTGTTATTACAAACGATGCTCGTTTTTGTCAATTTTTATTTGCTAATGAAGCCTAAAATGCTCTGTCTCGTCCCCGAAGAAACAAACGAAACCACCAATGACAATGAATCGCAAGCGCCGGCAGCCGCCAGACTCCGCCATGGAAATCACTGGAGTTTATTAGTGCCCGACTCGGGATGAGTTCTAAGCAAGTCATTAGTTTTTTTCGGCTGGGCCTGTTGATATTTTTCGGTGTAGGCCTTTCATATTAGGCTAAATATAGAACAACTGATTTGATGAAATTCAACAAAGATGCGTTACGGAATTTCCTCCCTTACTCTCAAAAGGCGAAGTTATTCGTGCATGAGTAACACAAACTCGTGTAACTTGCGTTTTTCCCTTCCCAATTTGGTAGGTGGGATCTCTTTTGTTGATATTATGCATTACATGCGTGTTTGGTTTCAGTCATGGGATATTTATCTTCTTTTTTGATTGTATGAGCTACGGATCCAAATCTCAGTGCGGCCGGAATTCTTCACGGAAATAGGATGAAGGTGAAGAAGCATTGTCTGCCGCAGCCGAGGGGCCACCAGCCACACTGTAGTCTTCCTCGTCAGATGCGCAAAATGAGCCTTGTTCTCATTCTCTTCAGGGTGTGTCCACATACACTGTTCAACAACACAACCACAATTTCCTGGAACCGCATTAGCCCGTGGAGCTCTGGATGGAAACCAGAGGAAGTTCATGTTTCTAAACATGGGAGAAGCTCCATGGATTATTAATCTCACCTTTTTTTCCCCTTGGCTGGTGCCAAACTCTTGAAACTCAGTTTTGGGTTTAGGGTTGTCTTGCCTGCTATTTGTCATATTTGAAGGAAACTTAGTTTTTCATTCTAGAAAATCAAACTTGTTATTGCATGAAATTTTTAGCCGAGACATAATCAGGCAAAGCAATGTTGCCTTTGCTACTCATGGCACGAATATCAGGCATAGCATGTTGCAGCCGATTGAAGATTCTCAGTAGATGACTGAGATCATTGTCAATGCTCTGGAAACAACCGGACAACGGGGAATAATCAGCAAGGGCTGGGGTGGCCTTGGGGAGTGTAAGTTCTGATTCTTTACTCTCCTAATGTGCAGTTATTAAGGCAACCATCAATGAGTCTCGAAGCCCTTTTGCTTGAACTACAGTAGCAGAGCCTAAGGAATACTTGTACCTACTTGACAGCTGCCCACGACTGGTTATTCCCACGATGGAGTGCCGTGGTATAGTCCTTTCTCGGTTTACATGCTTTTCCGAACAGAAAGGCGTGTTCTTATGCTTATGGTTTTTTCTGCATTCCTTTCCAGGTACATCATGGGCATTTGCTGAGGAATATTGCCTGCCATAATGGTCCAGTGTTTCAGAGATTCTGGTGAAACAGTGTCCGACGACCATTGTGCAGTTCTTTGGAGACCAAATGTTCTGGGGCGAGCAAGTTGCAGCCAAGGGAGTTGGATCTGCCCCTATCCCAGTCAGTGATTTCTCCCTGGAGAAACTGGTCAATGCAATACTCTTCAGGCAGGATCCCAAGGTCTGTATATTTCTGATGATTGAGCAATGATCGTGTTATAGTAGCCGATTCATCTAAACGTCATTTGGCCATTTCTTGTCCTGACAGGTTAAGGAACAGGCAGTGCAACTGGCTGACACAATGGGAAAAGAAGACGGAGTAAATAAGGCTGTGAAAGTCTTCTACAAGCATTTTTCTCATAGAATGTCCGACTCATAATGCCAGTCGATAAATATTCATTCCAGTTTGCTTTCAATAGGGTGATGCTTTGGGTGTTTGTAAATGGACAGGCATCCCACCCTTTTCTCACTGTGAATATGATTGATTGGTCTTTGTCATTCATACAAGTTTGTTGGCTGCACAATTTCTGCATCCAAACGACATCAAACAGAGGCGGATCTCACGGATGAGTCGACGAAACTTCGCCCTTTGGAGGGAGCGCTTTGCCCTGATGGGAACTGCTTCCCGAAGGATCCACCCTGAGAACCGGTTCTAAGGTTGGAAAGATTGGAGGCTTGATTCTCCTAGTAACAGACATTTTCAACCCTTCAGTTGTGTGTATTGTGGCACCAGTCGTCATCTTTACCTGCACATTGGATTCCAGGGTAACTGACAAAAATGTTTAACCTTTCTAACTTCGTAACTTTCGAGATTCTTGCAAAGATGCTGCTTACTTCTGGGGCTCCAAGAGCCATCTCGAAGTTAAATCGCTGAACAAGCATCGCAACTGCTACTATGGTCTGGAAGAAACCGAATCATTAAAACAGCGAATTGGCAATTCCAGCAGTCTTTTGAGCAATGTTAAGAATGTGACCTCAAATGTAGCAAACACATCCCCCACGCACTTCCTCGGTCCACCACCGAATGGCAAGTAACTACAATGGAAGATTGTGCATCAGTAATAACTATCAAAATGTCCGATGATATCCTGGCCAAACCATAAAACGGTTGAGTGATGGAGGCATTTCTATCTCCTATTCAGGAAAGTCATTATCAAGGAATAGCTGCCATATGTAGAAATGAAATCAAGGAACCAATATCACTGGCTCCAATTCTTAAATATTTTAACTGAGAATTTGACAGATAGGGCAAGTCATTCTGATAATGAGACATCGAGTGTGAACTGACTGCGATAGCTTTGGAACTGGTAAAGAATAAGGGATCGTGTACCGAAAGTTTTGATTTGTCTCGTTGGGATTTGGTCCATCTAGTGGCCACCTCTCCGGTTTGAACTTTTCGGCATCATCCCAGAGATGTGGACTTCTATGCAGGTTCCAAACGGAAATGAAGATATCTTCACCCCTGTCAATAACAATTTCGATAACCTTCTAAAAATTAATCTGACTTAATTTATTTCACTTTGTAGATAGCAGAACAACAGCACGTGAATACCCAAAGTGAAGGTAGACGATTTTCGCTGCCTGTACCTTTTTATGGGGTACTTTCCAAGAGTATCGTTTTCAAGAGACCGTCGAATTAGAACAGGTGGTTGAGGATACAATCTCAGAGACTTGGAGAGAAAGAAAGGTAACGAATTATATCTGATATTAATAATCAAACAAAGAATACATGGAGGCATGAACTCACTTCATTGATGACACGGGTTGTGTACTTCAACCTTTTCATGTCTTCGATGGTAGGAAAGCGGTCCCCTAAGACCAAATCAACCTGAAAAATCTCATCAGAAATTGATGAACTATTTTCAACTATTTTGTTTAGCATGTGTGCTCGAAAATCATGCAAGAAGCTTCTTCCGATTTTAAAACTATATGTTAACACCCAAAACGTTTCACTTAAACACAAAATTTAGCTGAGAGATTGTCTGAATTGCACCGTTCAATTACCTCCTGCTGAAGCTTTGACATCGCTGCAGGTTCCTGTTAGTAAACAAACATGAATGTCAACGTCACTTATCATGTTAATCTTATTTATTCTTCCAATCCTTAGGCAAAAACGCTAGAGCTACCTTGGACAGGAGATAAAATGTCCATGTCAATACAGCAGCAGATGTTTCATGTCCAGCAATAAGCATTGTCATCAAGTCATCTCGAAGTTGTTTACTTGAAACCTGCATGACAAATTAATATGTGAATTTTCAGAGATGAACTTTAAGAAAAAAAGAAGAAGAAGAGAGAACAGATCGTGCTATACATCGTCTCCTGATGCTAACAGAAAGTGTAGAATGCTTGGATCCTGTTCATTCATATATTCCTCATGAAACTGCAAATCTTCCTCATCTACCATTCTCTGCATGCAGAAAATCAGACAAACATTAAAACAAGTTGTTCAAATGATCACACTTCGAGTCCCTGGCCCACTTTTATTCACAAATGAAGAAATTCTGAATTCGATTATCAAGTCCTGTTACCTTGCATATTGATATCAGATTGTCTAATGCGTCATTGACCAATTTTAGAGCTTCGTTGACCTTCTTCTGCTTCGGAGAGATATCCTTCCATATAGGAATTTCCCAGAAAGGGATTGGGGAAACACTTCTGTCTTCTGCTTCACGTAAGACAGTATAGACGGCCTAAAGGTAGCATGAGGATATTGCTTAGTTATCCCCTCATTGTATATCAGTACTAGGTCATCCAATAGGATAAATTAATTGGCAGATTGTGCATAGCTTTTTACCTCAACTATTCCAGTGTCATATGTCAATGAATCGAAGTCGTAATTGAAAACTGCTTTCCCAATGACATCCAGAGTCAAGCGGGAGAAAAGTGACTCCATCTCAACATCTTCGCCATTAGAAGCAGCAGCATCAAGCTTCTGGCTGAGTCTATCTGTGGCTTGTCCAAATAAGTTGATCATTGCTGCTACATACTGTAAGTGAAATGAGGCATCTTCATTGGGACATATTAAAAGGTTTAGCATAAATATGCTGCTTTTGTTTCAAATTGATTGGGATTACCTTTTGATGTAAAGCAGGCACTATAGCACGTCTACGAACACGCCAGACTTCACCGTCAGCTGGTATAAGCCCCTTCCCCATCACGAAATCTAAAATTTCTGCCAAAACACCCTAATCATGGCAAAAAATAAAAACTCGAGGTGTAGCAGACAAACTGCCAAACTTTGCAAGTAAGCAATGGAAGAAATGAAGGGAAATAAACTACTAATGGCATACCTTTGAATAACCTTTAGAATTTTCTTTTAGTATATGCTTTGCAATAGCGGGGTCAGAGACAATCAAGAAATTCTGCAGAAGAAAATGAAACAATTCACAATCTAGCAATCATCAGTCCTAAGAATCATCGATATAATATTCTTACGACCAAGAGTAGCGAACCTTGGGACCAAAGGTCAACCTGAAAATTCCGCCATATGTGAGATACAATTCGTGCAGGGGTACAAAGAATGCCTCGTTTCGAAGTGCACTTAATGAACCCCTTGCCTCTGGGATTTTCAGATGGTCGCCCCCATCATCAACCCAGTTAAATAGAATATCCAAAACCTCGGCTGGAAAGCCAAGTTTCGACAACCCACTTCTCAACTGAGACAAAAAACTTAAGCCAGATATGAAGTAAAGGTAAGAACATGAAACAAATGACAGTCGAATAACATCCTACTCAATCAGACAAACATGTAGAGAGCGCATAACATCCGGATGTCAAATCTAAGACCAGAAACCAACTGATGATGCAAAGACAACCCAGGCACCAAACAAACTGTAATTCTATAGTAACTTATGAATGCAGATAAAAAACACGCCCATATACCCCGTTCGATTGACAGTGAAGGCCCCAGAAGCAATCCGAGCGGACAACTCCGCACGCCTCTTCTCTTCTGCCGGCTCAGGAACTCTCCCATTCGATGACGAGCAACTAATCCGTGAAGCCACCCAAAAACCATTCCCTACATGATCAAGAAAACATCAAATCCTACAACAGAAAGCACAACAACTCAAGACCCTTCTTTTCCTCTTACTACGGTGCCCGGATATCAAGCTCGGAGCTATACCCGCCACTCTGCGGAGTTGGGGCTGGGAAGACATGGTGGAGGGGAGGTGAAGGTGGCCTAAGCTGACGGCCATGATCGCGAGTTAAACTGGGAGTTGAACGTGATGGCAATGGCGAAATTTGGGTTTTATTGCCGCTAAACGACGGAGGAAGAGAGGGAATCGTTTTCTCCGACATAAACGTCCGATCCCTCGAGAAGTACGGACATTTTTTGTCCATGTGCAGTTATGGAATCTCATTTTCTCACCAATCGCATTGGGAAATGATTCCTCGATTGCGAAATACACATTAAACAACCTGTGGAATAAACAAACTTAAGGTAACTATTTTCGACGAAGACTTTCCTAAACTTTTAGAAGGACGTGAAGAAATTCAGAAATTTTAGAAAAATCTGGGTATAGAAAATTATAATATCTCAAACGTTTATAAAATCAAAGTTTTTAAGAATTGAAGATTACACGTGATTACAAAAGTTTTTAAGAATTGAAGGAGTTTTTAGGAATGGAAGCTTATAGATCATTATCGAATTTTTTAAGAATGTAAGGTTATAGATTATTACAGGAGTTTTTAAGAATTGAATGTTATAGATGATTCATGCTAGCAGGGGTAAATTTGTGTTCATTTTCTTTCGAGTTTAAGAATTCGTTCATGAAGAAATTAAACAACAAAATACGAGACATTATTGTTCGAAATAAAACACTTGAATGAGTATAATTATTGTGACGGTATAAGCAACAAAGATATTAGCAAAATATTTATCTTTGAAGCTTGTTAAGTTATAATAATATTGGACGATTACTATTTTTTTCTAAATATGACGGTCGTATATATACCAAAAGGGTGACATGAAGACAAGAGAGCCATAAGTTGTGGGTCATGCCGTGGGCTGTGACGAGACCGGAGATAAGTATTGGATTATCCGAAACTCATGGGGAAGTCATGAGGAAAAAGATGATATTTCAAGATAAAGCGAGTCATTAAGTTGTTGGGTGTATAATCGGACGTAGGGTTTCTAATACCACCCCATGAATTCAACGACAACTATAATGGAATATCTTTTCCTTCTTATGGGCATGCGGTGTAGAAGGATGTTGTATATCATCTTTGAAAGCAAGGTGAGTTTTTTTCATAATGAAAGATAACCTTTTTATTGATATTATCCGGGATTCTTATTGAATGTCAACTCGAATTGCTTCTAGGGCCACAGTCAATCGAACTGGGAATATGTGCGGAATTTTTAGGAGGTTGACCTTCGATCCCAAGGTTCGCTACTCTTGATAAATACGTTTGTTTCTCTTTCTACCACTTTCCTTGGTCGTAAAAGTATTATATCGATGATTCTTGGGACTGATGATAGCTAGATTGTGAATTGTTTTATTTTCTTCTACATAATTTCTTGATTGTTTTAGCCTCCAAAACATATACTAAAGTAAAATTCTAAAGTTTATTTAAAGGTATTCCATTAATAGCTTATTTCCATTCATTTCTTCCATAACGAGTATAATAATTGTGACGGCATAAGTCACAGAGATATTAGCAAAATATTTATGTTTGAAGCTTGCTAACTTATAATAATTCCGGACAACTCTGATACCACTATTTTTTTTGTGATATATAACAGTCGTCATATATACCAATGGAGGAAGAGCTTTTGTATCCTCCTATCCGTGCCGCAGGAGGAAAATCGTACATTTGACAATGGCCCTTTATACCACGGTAAGTGTAATTGGCATCGGATGAAATTCCATGATACATGATGTGCTTGTATCATTCCTCCCAATGCGAACCTCACTCATTCACATAACTTTGTACATAGTCTACGAGCTCTTGCACCAATAACCTTGTGAATGTTCCGGTTGTTAACTTCATCAGTGCCTCAATGGTTTCCACTGCCACGTGAGCCCAACAAGTGTCTACCATATATCAAAGGATGTGATTAGCGATATGTTAAGCCCTTTAAAAGAAAAAAATAGAGATTCGATATGCGTATTATATGTGCCCTGATTTCGTATAGGAGTGAGAACATCCTTTGTCCTCCAATCATATTGGATACAAAAGAGTGGTTTCATCATACTGGATAGTTTTTTAAGATATGACAGTCATCATATATACAAGAGGGGTGACGTAAAGACGGGGGAGCGATATGTTGGGGGTCGTGCAGTTACATTGGTAGGCCATGGCGAGACTGAAAGAGGAGTTAAGTATTAGATTATCCAAAATTCATGGGGCAATGACAAGTTAATTATTGTGACGCTGTAAGCAACAGAAATATTAACAAAATATTTATCTTTGAAGCATGCTAAGTTATAATAATACCGGACGACTCTGATACCACTATTTTTTTCTCGAGACATGACGGTCGTCATATATATCAAAAGGGTGACATAAAGACAGGAGAGCCATATCTTGTGGGTCATGTCGTGGACTATGACGAGACCGAAAGAGGAGATAAGTATTGGATTATTTGAAACTCGTGGGGAAGTCAAGGGAAAAAAGAGGCTATTTCAAGATAGAGCGAGTCATTAAGGTGTAGAATCGGACGTAGGGTTTCCAGTACCACCCCATGAATTCAACGACAACTACAACGGAATATCTCTTCCTTCTTATGAACATACGGTGTAAGGATGTTGTATATCATCTTTGAAAGAAATGTGAGTTTTTTTTCAAATAACTTTTTTATTGATATTATCCGGGATTCTTATTGAATGTTAACTTGGATTGCTTCTAGGGCCACGGTCAATCGAACCGGGAATATGTGCGGAATTTTTAGGAGGTTGACCTTTGATCCCAATGTTCGCTACTCTTGATAAATACGTTTGTTTCTCTTTCTACCACTTTCCTTGGTCGTAAAATTATTATATCGATGATTCTTGGGACTGATGATAGCTAGATTGTGAATTGTTTTATTTTCTCCTGCATAATTTCTTTATTGTCTTAGACCCCACTATAGCAAAACTTATACTAAAGTAAAATTCTAAAGTTTATGTAAAGATATTCCATTAGTATATTTTCATTCATTTCTTCCATAACGAGTATAATAATTGTGACGGTGTAAGCCACAGAGATATTAGAAAAATATTTATGTTTGAAGCTTGGTAAGTTATAATAATTCCGAACGATTCTGATATCACTATTTTTTTTTGTAAATAGTGAGTCCACTATAATAAGTTAGTAAACCCTTGGACTGGTCCTTGCGAGGACACCCAAGTGGCGTAAGGTGGGTGGTGGGTGTTTGGAACCTTGTCATGATCCCTGGTTCGAACCCCATCATGCACACTCCACTTGGAAAATTAAGGTTGATCTCCTGGGTGATGGCTAATAAAGCCCAGGAGCCGCCCACCTGCTGGGCCTTTGGGCCTCAACTGAAATTGGACCGACAGGGGAGTAGGCCTCAAGTCGGGCCCAGAGGGGATGTAGTGGGGCCGGGCCTGAGGTTCGCAGGCTTGTAAAAGAGCCTCCGAACTTCGTGAGAGGGCTCGCAAAAAGTAAGTCCACCACGAACCCCGTTGATATATATATATAAAAAAAAAAGAAACCGGATTGATCTAATAAGCAATGTCCTACTTGGCATCGTCAGTGGCGAGGCGTGTGAAGAATCCGATGGTGGGCGTGATATCTCGAAGAGTGTCAGCGACAGAGGCATAGTGGCGAGGTCTGGGGAAGCGGTGAGGGAGGCATCAAGGTCTGAGGCAATGGGGAGGCATGCGACTCGGAGGATTGGCTCTGCTGGAGGTATTTCCTAGATTTTCCTTGCTTCGAGCATCCCGTGGGCTCATCCTTATTATGTCTGAAATTTAAATCTGGCTGATTTTCCAGTCCTGGCTTGGTGATGGATATGTTCGTGGATAGTGTTGATTTATATGCTCTTCCAAGTCTGTCTAAAGACTTCTGTTGGCCTGGCGATAAACCTTCAACTTACTTTTTCTCTTGTCCGCTAATGTTTTGGATAGTAGACGAAATGGAATTGCCTTCTAGTCGACATTCATGCCTAAATGTTCGCCTGAGTCTAATTGTCTCCTTCCGTCACCGGGATTAGTTGCCTCATGCTTTTTTCTTTAGCCTTGGGCAGACTAACTTATTTATCCTGCCGTGATGAATCACCTCTTGCACTTGGGTTAGCTGCCCCCAGGCAGGGCCTGAGACTTTTAAAGGGAACTACATATCGTGGTGTTTGACAAAGCTGCCTAGCCTTGGCTGTTTAACAACTTTCATCCTTTTCTTCATCTTCTAGATTTGGCTATGTACAAGGAATTCGAAGAGTGGATGATTCGTCATGAAAAGTTTTACCACAGTGAGGCCGAGAAGCAGAGACGGTTCCAGATTTTCAAGAATGTAGTAAAAGAGACTGAATACCTGAACGAGAGAAATGATGGGTGTGGTTATGCACTCAATCAGTTTTCTGATATGACTGCTGAGGAGTTTGGGAAAACATTTTGTGGCGACATTCCACGTACAGAAGGTAACTCAGTCATCTCTCAAGTGACCTGTTGCTTACTATTACTATTAATAGTTACATTGGATTAAGCACACGTACAATTTCCGCCTCTTGCAGGAGAATAGAAGGCTGCTGCAAAGAGACATTGTCCAGGTTTCGTGGACTGTGGTGATTTATATTTTACTTGGACACGTGCGATTGATGTGTTCTTAAGCCTGTGTTCTAATTGCTTCATTGCTTGATTGTCTTCTTCCGTCGCCAGGGTTTAGTTGCCTTGAGCCTTTTTCTCTAACCATGCTTCTTTTCTACTATTCCTTAGCACTTGGGTTAGCTGCCCCTAGACAGAACCTGGGACTTTCAAAGCGAAGTACTTATAGTGTTGTTTGATAAAGCTGACTGAGTTTGGAAGATATATTCCGTTGTAGTTGTCATTGAATTCATGAGATGTATTGGAAACGCACATATGATTCTATACCCAACAAGTCGATGTCTTGCTCTATCTTGAAATAGCCACTTTCTCCCCATGATTTGCCCCACTTTCTCGCTCTATCTTGAGTGATCGAGTTTTGTCTGCCTTGGTGTATTACTGTAGAATTGCAGTTTGTTTGGTGCCTGGGTTGTGTCTTTGCAGCATCAGTTGGTTTCTGGTCATATATTTGGCATCTTTTCAGCCTTGATCGGATGTTGTGCGTTCTCCACATGTTTGTCTGATTCTTTCCTATAGGATGCCAATCCTAGAGGCAAGGGGTTCATTAGATGCTCTTTGAAACAAGGCGTTCTTTGTTGTACCATGCACGCACACCTTCGGTCCCAAGGTTCGTTACTCTTGATAAATAGATTTGTTTCTCTTTCTACCAATCTACCAATTAATTTATCCTATTGGATGACAGAGTACTGGTATACAATGAGGGGATAACTAAGCATTATCCTCATGCTACCTTTAGGCCGTCTCTACTGTCTTTCGTGAAGCAGACGACAAAAGTGTTTCCCTAATCCCTTTCTGGGAAATTCCTATATGGAAGGATATCTCTCCCAAGCAGAAGAAGGTCAACGAAGCTCTAAAATTGGTCAACGACACACTCGACAATCTGATATCAATATGCAAGGTAACAGGACTTGATAATCGAATTCAGAATTTCTTCATTTATGCTTAAAAGTGGGCTAGGGACTCAAAGTGTGATAATTTGCACAGCTTGTTTTAATGTTTGTTTGATTTTCTACATGCAGCGAATGGTAGATGAGGAAGATTTGCAGTTTCATGAGGAATGTATGAATGAACAGGATCCAAGCATTCTACACTTTCTGCTAGCGTCAGGAGACTATGTGCAGCACGATCTGTTTCTTCTTTTTTGTATTAGTACATTTTTTTTTCTTAAATTTCATCTCTGAAAATTCACGTATTCATTTGTCATGCAGGTTTCAAGTAAACAACTTAGAGATGACTTGATGACAATGCTTATTGCCGGACATGAAACATTTGTTGCTGTATTGACATGGACATTTTATCTCCTGTCCAAGGGATCTCTAGCATTTTTGCCTAAGGATTGGAAGAATAAATAAGATTAACATGATAAGTGATGTTGACATTCATGTTTATTTACTAACAGGAACTTGCAGCTATGTCAAAGCTTCAGCAGGAGGTAATTGAACGGTGCATTGTAGACAAACTCTCAGCTAAATTTTGTGTTTAGGTGAAACTTTTTGTGCGTTAACATATAGTTGTAAAATCGGAAAAGAAGCTTCTTGCATGATTTGGTAACTCGAGCACACATGCTCAACAAAATAATTATCATTCGTCTCTTTCTCATGAGATTTTTCTGGTTGATTTGGTATTAGGGGACTGCTTTCCGACCATCGAAGACATGAAAGGCTGAAGTACACAACCCATGTCATCAATGAAGTGAGTTCATGCCTGCACATATTCTTCGTTCGATTATTATAATCTCAGATATGATAATTTGTTACCTTTCTTTCTCTCCAAGTCTCTGAGATTGTATCCTCAACCACCTGTTCTAATTCGACGGTCTCTTGAAAACGATACTCTTGGAAAGTACCCCATAAAAAGGTACAGGCAGCGAAAATCGTCTACCTTCACTTGTGGTTCTGCTAGCTACAAAGTGAAATAAATTAAGTCAAATTAATTTTTAGAAGGTTATCGAAATTGTTATTGACAGGGTGAAGATATCTTCATTTCCGTTTGGAACCTGCATAGAAGTCCACATCTCTGGGATGATGCCAAGAAGTTCGAACCGGAGAGGTGGCCACTAGATGGACCAAATCCCAACTAGACAAATCAAAACTTTCGGTACACGATCCCTTATTCTTTATCAGTTCCAAAGCTATCGCAGTCAGTTCACACTCGATGTCTCATTATCAGAATGACTTGCCCTATCTATCAAATTCTCAGTTAAAATATCTGAGAATTGGAGCCAGTGATATTGGTTCCTTGATTTCATTTCTACATATGGCAGCTATTCCTTGATAATGACTTTCCTGAATAGGAGATAGAAATGCCTCCATCACTCAACCGTTTTATGGTTTGGCCAGGATATCATTGGACATTTTGATAGTTATTACTGATGCACGATCTTCCATTGTAGTTACTTGCCATTCGGTGGTGGACCGAGGAAGTGCATCGGGGATATGTTTGCTACATTTGAGGTCACATTCTTAACATTGCTCAAAAGACTGCCTGAATTGCCAATTCGCTATTTTAATGATTCGGTTTCTTCCGGACCATAGTAGCAGTTGCGATTTAACTTCGAGATGGCTCTTGGAGCCCCAGAAGTAAGCATCATCTCTGCACGAATCTCGAAAGTTACAAAGTGAGAAAGGTTAACATTTTTGTCAGTTACCCTTGAATCCAATGTGCAGGTAAAGATGACGACTGGTGTCACAATACACACAACTGAAGGGATGAAAATGACTGTTACTAGGAGAATCAAGCCTCCAATCTTTCCAACCTTAGAACCAGTTCTCAGGGTGGATGCTTCGGGAATCAGTTCTGTTGGGACGGTTTTGATGATGAACCGGACCCTCTGTACTACAGAAGGTCGAACATTCTATTCTACAGAAGCTTCTCTTGTTAAGGACTTCTTGTAAGAATTATTTTTGTAATTAAATGATTAGTTATCAATTATTTAATTACGAAATACACATTCTCTGATTATGATAATTATCTGATCAGATTACAATGATTTAGTTTCCAAATAATCATATTGGAGATATTATTTCTCATAGAAGGAAATGTATCTTCTATATATGGAAAGGTTCTGTTGACTGATCTGTAGGCTTCTGTAAGCCATACGATCTCTACATGACCATTATTTGGATACCTATCACTACCACCTGTCCAGATACACTCTCACGTGTGTTTTTATCAAAATGGAATTGACTTCAAGTCATTTGGAAACAAATCAACGATTGTTTCCATCTGTAGAAGGTTATCAAGCAGAACCTTCTGCGATACCTTCTATGGTGCACTATTCATGGAAAATATATCATAATCTTATTCTGATTTATTTTCTGAATGCTTGCACGTGTATATCATTCTGTTTATTATGTAAACTAACTTTTAATTTCTTATTTTGCAGATTACGTTTTTATATTTTCCCTTTTGTATTTTACTCTTTGAACCGTGTATATAAATAGCCATGCCCTCTCTCCCATTGTAACCATCAAACAATTCATTTTCTCTTCTCCCATTCTATCCAGAGAGAGCGTGTGCTTGAGCTTTAGTTCTTTCATTTGTTCGAGTTAGTCACACGAGGAGCACTACCGGCGGAAGTTGCATCGTTGGTGAAGCCTTTTGGGAGAGTGACTCGGGGCCTCGAGGGACTCGACTGGAAGCTGCAGGATACGTTGGCTGGAGGCACGGCTGGAGGTCGTGTGATCAACGTGCAGCGGGTCGGAGAGAAGGGCTGAACCTCGGGAGCACAGAAGGTGAAGGACTAACCAGCTTCTGTTGTGTAGAGCTCTGTGTGCAGGAACCTCAGGACAAGAGGAAGGTTGTCACCTCAGGACACGAGGAAGGTTGTCACCTCAGGACAAGAGGAAGGTTGTCACATCAGGCCAAGAGGAAGGTTGTCACCTCAGGACAAGAGGAAGGCTGTCACCCCAGAACAGAGGGAACGCTGTTCAACCTCAGGACAGGAGGAAGGCTGTCACCTCAGGACAGGAGGAAGGCTGTCACCCCAGGACAGAGGGCACGCTGTTTATCCTAGGACAAAGGATACGTTGTCCACCCTAAGACAAAGGGAACGTTGTCTACTTGCGTAGGGTTCGCTACGTACTCGCGTGGGGTACGCCACGAAGTCGTTATCCTTGAGGGATTGCGCACTTACCTTGTTAGTCACGTTAACGCGTGCAACCTCCTGTAGTGCAGAATCTTCGGATTTGTACAACTCTCTGTAGTACAGAACCCTACGGGTCTGTGCATACATTTTCCTTGTCACTTTTGCTACAGAACCTCACGGTCTGTTCAGTAGAAGGTCGATTACCCTTGGTACAGAATCTTTAAAATCTGTGCTTCTCAACTAAGTCATTTTCCTATACAGAACCTTCTGTTGTGGATTGACATACTCGGTACAGAACCTTAGGGTCTGTGCTATACCTTCTGTGATACATAATCCTTGGATCTGTTCTGTAGAAGGTTGACGTCTCTAGTACAGAATCACTTGATCTGTGCTATAGAAGGTTAACATATTCGACACAGAACCTTCTGGTCTGTGTTGTGCCTACCTTCTTCGACACAGAACCCTCTGGTCTGTGTTGTGCCTACCTTCTTCGACACAGAACCCTCTGGTCTGTGTTGTGCCTCATTCTCTTCGACACAGAACCTTCTGGTCTGTGTTGTGCCTTACCCTCTACGATACAGAACCTTCTGGTCTGTATTGAGCCTAAGTTACTATAGTACAGAACCTTCGGGTTTGTGCTACATAACGAGCCTCTACGGCACAGAAACTTCTGGTCTGTGTTCTGCCACTCAAGCCTCTATTGAACAGAACCTTTGGATCTGATTTCAGTTGCAATCATTTGTGTAATTTGTACAGAGATACATTTGAGTGGAAACCATCCAAATATCTGGGTGAAGAGTGGACGTAAGCAATTTGCCGAACCACTATAAAAATACTTGTGTCCAATCAAACATTTTGCGAACACAATCAAACGTTCTATTGTACAAAAACCTATCTAAGGTTCTGTGTAACAGAAACTTCCTTCCGCTGCGGGTTAAATCGAAAAAGCGTTAAAATCCGAAGTTGGAGATTAACACTAATTCACGCCCTCCCTCTTAGTGTAACAATTGGTATCAGAGCGGGTGTCAACAGAGGCTTAACAGCTTGTTGTAGATCCTTGAAAAGCTCTTACCAGCTACACGTTCTTCTCCACAGAAGCTTTAAGCTCTGTGAATATCTACATAGTTCTATTCTGTAGAAGCTTACGCTCTATCCGAATTGAACTCCTGTTCCACAGAAGCATCTTGTTCTGTGAGAAACGATTTGTTGCTATTCTGTAGAAGCCTACCAGAATCAACCCGCTACTCCACAGAAGCTTTAAGCTATGTGAATATCTACATAGTTCTGTAGAAGCTTACGCTCTATCAGAAGCTACTTTCTATTCAACAGAAGCTTGCGCTCTGTTTGAAAACAACGTCTGGAATAAGTGTTCTACTCAACAGAGACTGAACTAAACTTTTCCATCCTCCAGAAGCTTCAAGCTCTGTGAGTAGTAAATTGCAATATTCTGTAGAACTCTGCATTCTATCAGAATCTATTCAACAGAAGCGTACGCTCTGTGAATATCACATTTGGCATTTTGTTTCTGTTCTGCAGAAGCTTGCTGCTCTGCGAGAATCCAACAACTGCCACCTGAAAGCAAATTCTCAGTTCTGTCATATTGACACTCGTGCTCTGTTTAACAGAGGCCTGATTGTTAACTTGACGACTGACTTCTACCCAACAGAAGCTTGCTTCTTTGTTGAGGTTCTATTCGTCAACGTTCTATTCTATAGAAGCATAATACTCTATACGAATCGAATACATGGCTGAAAACTATAATGTGCCTAAACCACAGGTTGGGAATCCTCCCATTTTCGATGGTAAGAATTTTGCCTATTGGAAAATTCGAATGAGCGCATTTGTTGATGCTATTGACAAAGACTTATGGTCTTATATAGAAGATGGTCCACCTTCTATACCAGAGAACCAACAAGTTGATCGAGAAGGTCATCCTACACGGGAATACCGTAAGATCAGACGACTCACTAAAACGGCAAAGTATTTGATGTTCAATGCTATGTCAGAAGGTGAATTCGTCAAAGTTTCAACTTGCACTTCGGGCAAGGAAATCTGGGATAAACTTGTCACCATGTATATTGGGACAGACCAGATAAGAGAAACTAAGGTGAATTTCTTAATTCACCAATATGAAAATTTCACTATGAAGGCTGATGAATCTGTAGAACAGATGTTCCAGAGACTTAACCTTCTAGTTGATGCCCTAACTCATCTGGGCAAATCCTATCAAAATTCTGAAGTTCGAATGGTTCTGCATACTCTACCCAAATCATGGGAAGCCAAGAAAACGGCTATAGAGGAAGCTAAAGACCTATCTACTCTTCGACTAGATCAATTGATGAGCTCCTTAATCTCGTATGAGATGGAAAGATCCATTGAACCTGATATAAAGAGAGCACCTGTAGCTTTCAGAGCATCAGAAGAACCTACAGAAGGTTCAGATGATGAAGCAGAAGCTGATTCGGACGATGAACTCGCAATGATAGCTAAACGCCTTTTGCGGCTCGCCTCCAAAAAGCGCTTTAATAAGAAAAGCCAAAATCACATGGACCCAAAATCGGTCACATGTTATAAATGCAAAAAGAAAGGGCATTACAGTATAGAATGTCCTTTACTTAAAGAAAAGGAGAAACCTTCTCCTAAACATAAGTTCAAGAAAGCAATAGCTTCTTGGGCAGAACTTGATGATTCTGATGATGAGGAAGCACAAATGTGCCTCACAACTCACACAGAAACTCAAAATGAACTTAATACCTGCTTTCAAATAGAAACTGTTGAAAGTGAATGGTATCTGGATAGTGGATGCTCAAGGCACATGACCGGAGACCCATCCAAATTCTCTCAACTGACTCTACAATGTGGAGGGTCGGTTAAATTCGGTAACAATAGCAAAGGCTCTGTCATTGGCAAAGGTACCATTGGAAGTTCTGACTCCATGGTCATCGATGAGGTTCTGTTGGTTACAGAACTCAAACATAATTTGCTGAGCATTAGCCAGCTTTGTGACAAAGGTTATAAAATAACTTTTGATCAAGACAAGTGTTCCGGAATCCTGAACAATGAAGTTCGCTTCATTGGGACTCGTAAGAGGAACATCTATACCTTGACTCGGAATAGCTTCTGTACTACAGAAAACTGCCTTCTGACAGTCAAAGATGAAAGCCTACTATGGCATAGAAGGTTGGGACACTCCAACTTCAAATTGTTATCCAAGCTTGTGAAAAAGGATTTGGTTAAGGGATTACCCAATATCCGTTTTGAGCATGACAGCTTCTGTGAAACATGTTCACTTGGAAAACAAACTAAATCTTCATTCAAATCCAAGAATGAAGTTTCTACTTCTCAACCTCTTGAACTTCTACATATGGATCTATTCGGACCTACTAGAGTTCAGAGTGTCGGCGGTAGAAGGTACTGTCTAGTTGTAGTTGATGATTACTCTAGATACTCGTGGGTTAAATTTCTAACTCACAAAAGCGATGCTTTTGAAACTTTCATTAAGCTAGCTAAGAAACTACATAATGAAATTGGATCTTCTGTAAAAGCTATAAGAACGGATCATGGTACTGAGTTTGAAAACCATGACTTCGCTACTTTCTGTGACGAACATGGTATCGATCACAATTTTTCTGCTCCTTATACTCCTCAACAGAATGGAGTAGCAGAACGGAAAAATAGAACTCTAATAGACATGGCTAGAACCATGATGTGTGAGAGCTCTGCTCCACAGAACCTATGGGCAGAAGCTGTTAATACAGCATGCTACATATCAAATAGGGTTCTACTCAGACCCATACTTGAGAAAACTCCCTATCAACTATACAGGGGGAGAAAACCGAACATCTCCTATTTCTACTCCTTTGGAAGTCCTTGTTTTATCCTAAGACCTTCTAAGGACAATTTAGGAAAGTTCGAAGCTAAGACAGATGAGGGCATCTTTCTTGGATTCTCTTTGTCTAGCAAAGCTTACAGAGTTCTAAACAAAAGAACTTCTACTATAGAGGAGTCTATTAATGTAAAAATTAATGACCTTCCTACTATCAATACAAGAGATGTTATATCTCTAGAACCTACAGAAGATTCTGTAGAAACTCCACCCTCTACGAAAGAGAAAGGTGAACCTTCTGTTCAAGAGTCAAAAAATAACCTTGAACAAACGAATGATAATTCTGAAGTACATTCTCAGAATGATCAGCAAAATGATATTAGAGCACCTGCTCTTTATCAAAGACGGCATCCTATAGACCAAGTCATAGGAGATCTTAACAGAGGCATACAGACAAGACGTTCTGTAAACGCCTTCTATGAACACTCGGCTTTTCTATCACAGAAAGAGCCAGAGAATATTGATGAAGCCCTAAAAGATCCAGATTGGATACTTGCTATGCAAGAGGAGCTTGATCAATTCGAAAGGAACAAAGTGTGGTCACTTGTTCCTAAACCTGACAATCGTTCCATCATTGGAACTAAATGGATCTTCAGGAACAAACTAAATGAGTCCGACATTATTGTGAGGAACAAGGCCCGACTCGTTGCTAAGGGATACTCTCAACAAGAGGGTATCGACTTTGATGAAACATTTGCTCCTGTAGCTCGACTCGAGGCAATACGATTGTTATTAGCCTATGCATGTTTTAACAACTTTAAGTTGTACCAAATGGACGTAAAAAGTGCATTCCTCAATGGAGAAATCAAGGAAGAAGTCTATGTAAGTCAACCTCCTGGTTTCGAGGATCTGCAACACAGAAACTACGTCTATAAACTCTCAAGAGCTCTATATGGTCTTAAACAGGCTCCTAGAGCATGGTATGAGAGACTTAGCACCTTCCTTGTCGAAAAGGGCTACAATAGAGGAAGAGTAGATATGACTCTCTTTCTCAAACACAGAAGCAATCATCTCATTGTTGTCCAGATCTATGTCGATGACATTATCTTTGGATCAACTGATGAAACGCTCTGTGATGAATTCTCCAAGCTCATGACAAGTGAGTTTGAGATGAGCATGATGGGAGAACTTACGTTCTTCCTTGGTTTACAAATTCAGCAATCTGCAGAAGGTACATTCTTACATCAAGAAAAGTACACTAAGCAGCTTCTGAAGAAATTCGGCCTAGAAGGCACGAAACCTTTGTCTGCTCCAATGGGCACAAATACTCAATTGGACAAAGACGAAAACGGTAAAGAAGTGGATAGTAAGCTCTACAGAAGCATGATAGGTTCTCTTCTGTACCTTACAGCTTCTAGACCTGACATACTGTTTAGTGTGTGTCTCTGTGCTAGATTTCAATCAGCACCTAAAGAATCTCACATGACTGCGGTCAAGAGGATCTTTAGATATCTACAGGGTTCTGTAAACCTTGGCATCTGGTATTCAAAGAAATCAAACTTTGATCTCACCGGATATTCGGATGCAGACTTCGCAGGAAGTAAGGTAGACAGAAAAAGTACAAATGGTACTTGTCAGCTCATGGGAAACATGTTGATTTCATGGTTTTCTAAGAAGCAGACTTCTGTTGCCCTCTCCACTGCAGAAGCTGAATATATAGCAGCTGCAAGCTGCTGTGCACAACTCCTGTGGATGAAACAACAACTTGAGGACTACGGTCTCTCATTTACAAAAATTCCGATCAAATGTGATAATACTAGTGCTATTAGCCTAGCTAAAAATCCAGTATATCACTCTCGATCGAAGCATATCGAACTCAGACATCACTTTCTGAGAGATAATGTACAACATGGTTCTGTTAGTGTGGAATACATTAACACTGAACACCAATTGGCTGATATCTTTCCTAAACCTCTGGACAATGAAAAATTTTTCTTTTTCAGAAGTGAATTAGGAATCTGCCATTCTCTTTAATGTCTTTCAGAAGACAATAAGTTAAGTAAGAACTTCAAAAGCTTACTACAGAAGGTACACTTTCGTACACTTCATCATAGAAGGTAGAATCATCTACACTCTGCCTATAGAAGGTACATTTATTTGTGCACTTCATTACAGAAGGTATAATCTTCTGTTTCTACTCTACAGAAGGTACATGCTTGTACTCTTCACTATAGAAGGTAGAATTTTTAGCCTTCTACACAATAGAGGCTTGAATTTCACCATCTATCTTATAGAAGGTATAATGTTATGTATACCTTAAATCTAACTTTGGTAATTTCCAATTAATTGGAAGTTTACATCTGGAGATATCAATTATCATTCAATAAAATATTTAGATATAATCAGAATCAAATAAAATATTTGTTCTGATCAATATCGTTTCTATTAGGAAATTAATAATCCTAATAATATATTTTGGATATGATATCCATAATATTTGACTCTTCTACACTGAAGAAGCTTGCAACAGAAGGTTATGAAACCACCTTCTGCGTTGCAGAACCGTCAGATTTCCTATTATAATAAGGAAACAAATATTCCCCATATATTCTGATGCATGTCATTCATGAAATGACAGTTTTTCATCTTGAAAAATCAAAATCATGAGTATTTTGGGCGGGAGAATATTTTCTTCCCAAAATGAAGGCATTCGGAGGCTGGTTAAAATCATTAACCGTGACTCTCCTTCTTCACACTTCATCTACAACCCTGAAACTTCCTTGTTCTTGCCCTAACCTCGAAACTTTCGATTTCTCTGTGTCCATGGCACCCAAAGTGAAATCCCTGAGGAAAAAGGCTAAGGCCGGAAGAAAGAAGGCTCGCGCCTCTGGATCGGAGAACCCTGCATCATCTGCGAGCAGGACTCCACCCCCTTCCTCGCCGGAGAAACCATCTCTCCTGCGAAGGACCAGACCATTGCTGCCGTTGAGACTCTCGATGGCATGCCTCACATCTCCACCGACGAAGGGCCCTCAAAAGTCCAAGTCTCCGTGGAAGATACAACCCAGAAGGAACCTCCGATCGTCATGACGGTGGAACCCTCTGTCTCCGAGCCTTCTGTGGCTGAGTGCTCTGTTCCTAAGGCCTCTGTCAAAGGTTCTACTACGACAAGTGATACACTCCCTGTCGCCCCTACTGCTGAGATTGCCGCGTCTGATGAGGTGGTGGAGATCCCCCCTGCTAATGATGTGCCTGGTGAGGCTGACACGGAAGTTCCTACTCCGGTCGTCACTGTGTCTCCTGATCTCAAACTGAAAGGAGTAGCTTCTGAGCTTCAGAAGGCTTCGCAGAAGCCTGCGGCCACTCCTACCAAAAAGCTTCTCCATGATGCCATGAAACCCGGAGGAGTCTCCTCTAGGACCAGGCTGAAACGGAAAGAGCCCGAGACGGTCAGCACCTCTATCATTGATATGGCTGCCAAAAAGACCAAGTCCCCAGAGAAACTTGTTCCTTAGGACACCTTCGCAGAGGACCTGGATTCGTATATCTTTCCGGTAAATCCTCTTGTCTCTAAGAAGGAGATTGAAACTGTTTTGGCCGATGATAAACTGCCTAAATGTGATGCTGCGGGTAGGCAGATTGCCACCTTTAAGCGGATCGATTTTAACTGGTTTGCGGCTAATGGACTTGATATTGCCCCTCTGTTGGATAGAATCGGTTTGAGAACCTTTTGTGAGACCTATGCAGAGCTGCCTGTCTCTCGTTTGAGAGAGTTCTATGCGAACATCACGTTCCATGAACAGGGCCCGCATGCCAAGTTCATAAAGACAGTCATTGAAGGGGTCACACTGGTATTCTCTGCCCATGATGTGAATCAATTGTTCTGCTGTGAGGAATATGATCCTCTGATGGACATGAGAAAAGGAGAATCCTATAGCATCATCTTGGGACAGAAGGTCCAAGCGACCAAATACCTTGAGTCCACCAAGCTGGATCTCAAAACTCGTATTCTGCATCGAGTGGTTCTGTTCTGCCTTCTACCAAGAACTGGAAGCATCGACACCATCACCTCCAATGATGCGACGTTGATGGCTCATATCCTGAAAGGCACTCCCTTTAATCTTGGTTTGCTGGTGTTCTCCCACATGAAAAGATGCTGCAATACGGCTGGGAAAGCTCTCCCTTATGGCCAGGTAATCGCCGGCCTTCTGAAATTAGCTCGTGTCTCTACTGATGCTTCTACTTTTCAAGAAAAGTGGAAAGTTGGCACTTTTGGACAACAAATTATAGCCAGCATGCATTATGTGAGGAAGGGCTCTACCTGGACCCTGAAAGGGAAGTCACAGGATTCTGCGCGTGATGATGATGATAAGCTTCTAGAGGCCAAGAAGAATGCTGAAGCATCTTCTGCTCGACCCTCTGCTGCTAAGCCCGCTGGTCGGAGACGTCCTTCATCATCTGCTGAAGCTCAAGTCCCTGTGGATAACACTGCTCTCCTCAATCTTGGGGAAGACATCCGCGTCCTTCAGCGAATGGTCACTGACCTGTTTCGCTTAGTGGAACGCCAGGACAAGCTTCTGCGCAAACGTCTGGAAAAGGATTCTGCTGAGTCTGAGGAGTGATCTCCTTAGTTGCTGCTTCTTTTTCTTTTATGCATTTCTAGCTAGACCAAAAACTGATTTCTGTGGTCTTCTAGATTGTAATAAGTGCCAATTTGTTGGACACAACTCCTTTTCATGAATGGTATTTGAAGTTTCTGTCATACCTTCTGCATCATATTCTGCATGATGGTTTTGAACTCTCTGTTCTACCCTCTGCAAGAATTGAAACTACCCTCTGCACGTTGGTTATGAACGTAATGTCATACCTTCTGCATGAGTCTTCCTCTTATCAACCTGCATTCAACTTCTTTTTGATATGACAAAAAGGGGGAGAAATTGTGTTGAGGGGGAGTACCTAGCTTTATATTAGTTATAGAAAAATTCTTGATTTTCTATAACTATAATGGGTCGTAGAAGGCTATACCGTCTACGGTGTAGAAGCTTATGAGACTGATACAGCTCATAATCGCAACCTTCTGCAGGGAATGCAATTCGTGATCTTTTTAAAGTCACTATTGCTGGGAGTGCAGAAATGAAATACCATCATTTTTGTCGGGCTAAATACAGAAGCTCCACGCTCTGTATGAATCACAGAAGCCTTTGTGCTCTGAAAATAACCTTAACAGAAGCTTCTATGCACTGTTTCACAGAAACCTTATCTGTAAAAACGCGAAACTCATACTCTCACCTATTAAGGGGGAGTTAGGGGGAGTTTTTGCGAAAACATTTCCCTCAACGATGAATGTTTTGTCATCATCAAAAAGGGGGAGATTGTTGGGACGGTTTTGATGATGAACCGGACCCTCTGTACTACAGAAGGTCGAACATTCTATTCTGCAGAAGCTTCTCTTGTTAAGGACTTCTTGTAAGAATTATTTTTGTAATTAAATGATTAGTTATCAATTATTTAATTACGAAATACACATTCTCTGATTATGATAATTATCTGATCAGATTACAATGATTTAGTTTCCAAATAATCATATTGGAGATATTATTTCTCATAGATGGAAATGTATCTTCTATATATGGAAAGGTTCTGTTGACTGATCTGTAGGCTTCTGTAAGCCATACGATCTCTACATGACCATTATTTGGATACCTATCACTACCACCTGTCCAGATACACTCTCACGTGTGTTTTTATCAGGATGGAATTGACTTCAAGTCATTTGGAAATAAATCAACGATTGTTTCCATCTGTAGAAGGTTATCAAGCAGAACCTTCTGCGATACCTTCTATGGTGCACTATTCATGGAAAATATATCATAATCTTATTCTGATTTATTTTCTGAATGCTTGCACGTGTATATCATTCTGTTTATTATGTAAACTAACTTTTAATTTCTTATTTTGCAGATTACGTTTTTATATTTTCCCTTTTGTATTTTACTCTTTGAACCGTGTATATAAATAGCCATGCTCTCTCCCCCATTGTAACCATCAAACAATTCATTTTCTCTTCTCCCATTCTGTCCAGAGAGAGCGTGTGCTTGAGCTTTAGTTCTTTCATTCGTTGGAGTTAGTCACACGAGGAGCACTACCGGCGGAAGTTGCATCGTTGGTGAAGCCTTTTGGGAGAGTGACTCGGGGGCTCGAGAGACTCGACTGGAAGCTGCAGGATACGTTGGCTGGAGGCACGGCTGGAGGTCGTGTGATCAACGTGCAGCGGGTCGGAGAGAAGGGCTGAACCTCGGGAGCACAGAAGGTGAGGGACTAACCAGCTTCTGTTGTGTAGAGCTCTGTGTGCATGAACCTCAGGACAAGAGGAAGGTTGTCACCTCAGGATAGGGGGAACGCTGTTCAACCTCAGGACAAGAGGAAGGTTGTCACCTCAGGACAAGAGGAAGGTTGTCACCTCAGGACAGGAGGAAGGCTGTCACCCCAAAACAGAGGGAATGCTGTTCAACCTTAGGACAGGAGGAAGGCTGTCACCTCAGGACAGGAGGAAGGCTGTAACCCCAGGACAGAGGGCACGCTGTTCATCCTAGGACAAAGGATACGTTGTCCACCCTAAGACAAAGGGAACGTTGTCTACTTGCGTAGGGTTCGCTACGTACTCGCGTGGGGTGCGCCACGAAGTCGTTATCCTTGAGGGATTGCGCACTTGCTACCTTGTTAGTCACGTTAACACGTGCAACCTCCTGTAGTGCAGAATCTTCGGATCTGTACAACTCTCTGTAGTACAGAACCCTACGGGTCTGTGCATACATTTTCCTTGTCACTTTTGCTACAGAACCTCACGGTCTGTTCAGTAGAAGGTCGACTACCCTTGGTACAGAATCTTTTAGATCTGTGCTTCTCAACTAAGTCATTTTCCTATATAGAACCTTCTGTTGTGGATTGACATACTCGGTACAGAACCTTACGGTCTGTGCTATACCTTCTGTGATACAGAATCCTTGGATTTGTTCTGTGGAAGGTTGACGTCTCTAGTACAGAATCACTTGATCTGTGCTATAGAAGGTTAACATATTCGACACAGAACCTTCTGGTCTGTGTTGTGCCTACCTTCTTCGACACAGAACCCTCTGGTCTGTGTTGTGCCTACCTTCTTCGACACAGAACCCTCTGGTCTGTGTTGTGCCTCATTCTCTTCGACACAGAACCTTCTGGTCTGTGTTGTGCCTTACCATCTACGATACAGAACCTTCTGGTCTGTATTGAGCCTAAGTTACTATAGTACAGAACCTTCGGGTTTGTGCTACATAACGAGCCTCTAAGGCACAGAACCTTCTGGTCTGTGTTCTGCCACTCAAGCCTCTATTGAACAGAACCTTTGGATCTGATTTCAGTTGCAATCATTTGTGTAATTTGTACAGAGATACATTTGAGTGGAAACCATCCAAATATCTGGGTGAAGAGTGGACGTAAGCAATTTGCCGAACCACTATAAAAATACTTGTGTCCAATCAAACATTTTGCGAACACAATCAAACGTTCTGTTGTACAGAAACCTATCTAAGGTTCTGTGTTACAGAAACTTCCTTCCGCTGCGGGGTAAAACGAAAAAGCGTTAAAATCCGAATTTGGAGATTAACACTAATTCACTCCCCCCCTCTTAGTGTAACAAGTTCCCATTAGGGCAATGCACTCCCTCCAAAAGACGAAGTTTCGTCGGGCCATCCATAAGATCCACCTCTGTTTGATGTCGTTTGGATGCACAAATTGTGCTGCCATCAAACTTGTATGAATGACAAGACCAATCAATCATATTCACAGTGAGAAAAGGGTGGGATGCCTGTCCATTTACAAACACCCAAAGCATCGCCTTATTGAAAGCAAACTGGAATGAACACTTATCGACTCGCGTTGTGAGTCAGATATTGTACGTGAAAAATGCTTGTAGAAGACTTTCACAGCCTTATCTACTCCGTCTTCGTTTCCCATCGCTTCAGCCAGTTGCACTGCCTGCTCCTTAACCTGTCAGGACAAAAAAATGGCCAAACGACGTTTAGATGAATCGGCCACTATAACACGATCATTGCTTAATCATCAGAAATATACAGACCTTTGGATCCTGCATGAAGAGTATTGCATTGACCAGTTTCTCCAGGGAGAAATCACTGACCGGGATAGGGGCAGGCCCAACTCCCTTGGCTGCAACTTGCTCGCCCCAGAACATTTGGTCTCCAAAGAACGGCACGATGGTCGTCGGACACTGGTTCACCAGAAACCCTTAAACACTGGACCATTATGACAGGCAATATTCCATAGAAAATGCAAGCCCATATACTTTACCGCGGCTCTTAGACCGGCAGCCGTTGTGCCAGCACCTCCATGATGTACCTGGAAGAGGATTCAGAAAAAAATCACAAGCATAAGAACACACCTTTCCGTTTGAAAAGGCATGTAAACCGAGAAAGGACTATACCACAGCACTGCATCGCGGGAATAACCAGTCATGAGGACAACTGTCAAGTAGGTACAAGTGTTCCTTCGGTTCTGCTACTGTAGTTCAAGCAAAAGGGCTTCGAGACTCATTGATGGTTGCTTAATAACTGCCCATTAGGAGAGTAGAGAATCAGAACTTACACTCCCCTAAACCACCCCAGCCCTTGCTGATTATTCCCCTTTGTCCGGTTGTTTCCAGAGCTTTGACAATGATCTCGGTCATCTTCTGTGGTTCTTCAATCGGCTGCCCTCAACAGAACAGTCAAGTTGAACTAGAGATGCAAGCTAAAATCAATTTGTCAAAAAAAAAATCAATTTGTCAGGACAAAAGTTACTCACAAGGCTACCGAAACCAATGTAGATGGGCTTTTGTCCTTCATCCAGCCATTTCACCAGCGGTTCCGGAGGATTGTAACCTGAAGCGAGGTCAAGGAAGCAAAATCCCACGACATCAATCTCCGGTCCCCAATCTGCAAAAAGCTGGCTAACTGCAGTTAAAAATGACATATAGAGAAGGCTTTCTTCCATACCGTATTCCGCTCCAGTATAACAGTATACTACCTCTGGGTTTAGGAACAAGGTGAGGACTCCATATATAACTAAATGGCGCTTGCGGCGTAGCTAAGTTAGCCCCATGTAAATATGTCACTGGGCGGAGTCTTAACTTTTTCTTTCTGAAGTTGTTGATCAGGTCTCGTATTGCCAGCCACATTAACGTGTCAATGATTTGGTATGAAATCTGCGAATATATCAGTGGAGAATAGGCTATTAGGATAAATATAGCAATCAGGAATGAAGTAAATCGGCCTAAGGGATCTGGGACTGACTCGGTATCCGGCCTGATGCTTGACCCGGGATAGCGGATGAGGATATTCATTAGTAGGCCTGGAACAGTGCAATAGCTCGTAACTAAGTCTGATAACCTCATAGTTCTATTGCAAGTAACGAAGATCAGAAGATTGCAATAAAGGAAGAATAACTCACGTCCAAGGCATCGTGAAGAACACGTGAATCGGCACTTTCAGTGCCTCAGCTACGTGCATATGTCCTATGGAATTTTGGTTCCACGGGTTAGATCAAAACAAGGCCTTTCATTTCAGTTCAATTTTGCAGCCAAGCATGAAGCCTATTACACAATATCAGTTCATGTACCACATGCCGGCGGGTTAGCGATTATAGCATCCACTTTGAATGGTATGCCGGTATCTGGGTCTGGCTCTGTACATGCAGAGAGCAGAGAGAATATGACATCCTTCAGTTCCTTTCGCTGCACTTGGACTTCTGAAGGTTCCGAAGGTAAGATTCCCTTATTCTTCACCATGTCTGCACATCATACTGTCAATTAGCATGCGGCAGACCATTTGATCACTGCCCAGGAGAATAACCCGTTGGACTTACACCAAGCAAGAACTTTTGGGTCACCGCCTAAAGGGTAGAACTCCAAGCCGGCCTCCAGGACAAAATCCTTGAAATTGGCATGAGTTGCCAACCTTACCCTATGTCCATGCTCCTGAGCAGAAATGGGCTGCTTGTCAGGAAAGCACCAACCAAAAGGCAATGGAGCAGAACCAGGTTGATAACCTTCAAGTGTTTTCCGATTGCAACGAATGGCTGTACATCCCCTCTTGTGCCCACAATAAGGATCACTACGTGTAAGGGAAGCAAATGCTGGATTTCATCGTTGTTGGAATCTTCTTCTGTTGCTGTATTATATCCACCTGCTCCATCGATGTCGAGCACCTTTGGCCTGATATTTACAGGAACATTGAGCTGTACAGTTCCATCTTGATTAACATTTGCCACTCGATTTAGCCATTGCAACTGAAATAAGCTAAGAAAACTTCCAGTCGGACCCAACATCGATTCTTTTCCTCTGGGGCAGAACGACGGGTATTACACGGGAGGAAACAGAACCTGTTTAGCCATGTACTCGTCAAACAAGTTGGCGGCGAAGAAACAGAGGGGCTTTCCTCGATTGGACTCGTTCCTTCTAATAATCCAGCAAGAGGAGTCCTGTTCTGATTGATCTGAACTAGTAGTTTCCTCGGCTATCATCTCCAGCGACCTTGATATCCTCTTATAAATCCCTGAAACGACCGAAACACCTCGGCAACTCGTATATCGACGATGAACAGGGGAATTCTTCCATCAAGAGAACTAAAGCGAAGGGGAGAGACAACCAACCAACTGCATCACAGTTGATGACGACCTCCCCGTTGCGTGAAGAAGGGCCCTCCACGGAAGGGAAAGGGGTGACCCCGGCTTCCATTCTTTGGTCGTTTGCTTTTTCTGGTTGAAATCGGCGAGGATCAGACAGCACCCTTGTAATCCTAAAGGAATATCTTATTTCCTGAGGAAAGCACAGACAGCAGACGGCAGACAGAAGAAGATGGTTTTGGTCTCATGGGGCATGACAAAAATAAAACACCCGAGAACAGAAGACAGGAAAAGGATTGGTGGGGTTTGCTTGGTTGGTGGGAGAGGGGGGTGAAGAAAATCTGGCACCTACTCCACTTGCAGAGATATTCAAACCTGACTAAGAAATCATCATAATAACGAGACAAGAAAAGGGGAAGGATCCTAAGTGGCAAATTCTACAGCAGGAGGAGGAGGAGGAAGCAGAGTCACAGGAAGACTGAACCGACTTCAATCATTGAGTATTGTGCTTCCGTCAGCTTTCTTTCTTGTCCATTTGGGGATCCAAGACCAACACCAAATGGGGGCATCTTTGTTCGATGACGCGGCAGTTTCTGATTCCGCCACGTGTGGATGGGGAGCAGTTGGAATGTAGGCCTCCGGAAGAGAGTGGAATTTTTCCGACCCGTGACTAGATTTTTTGTGTTTCTTTAATATAACTCGTAATTCTTCTAAATCGATTGTGTTTTCAAAATACGTAATTAATTTATTATCTCTATCCACAATCACGTGTTTTTATTAAATTGAATTCGGGGTATTTGTTTTATTTTAATGTTAGTAGTAAAAAATAGTGTATACAATTTTGATATCCGATAAATAATGCTTTAAAATCTAATTTTATAAATTATACTTTAGTTATAAATTTTGACTTCCAAAAAGTCTTTCAGGTGTGGAACTTAAGTTCGAGTTCAAAATAAAATTAAAAATTAAGAGGACTTTTTAAAAGTCAAAATTTATAATTAAAGTTGAAGTTATAAAATTTGAATTCGAAACATTTTTTTTTTTTTAATTTTAAAACTGTTTAGCCGGTTATTTTTTTTTCCGACTAACACTATATTCTGTAAAAAGACGATTTCTCATTTTTTGACATCGGGATGGGGCGCATTGTTACGAGTAATATTTATTTTTGACATCCAAGTGATTTCCCTTTGCTCTCTGATCATCGAACAATTGTACAATCGTGTTACGTCTTGTAGTGATGGTTGTAATAATATTGCTTGATCAAGATGCCACGGAAAAAAGTCATTGAAAAAGTCTTGGAGTTGATCCTCATACGAGGTTTGAGCAAACGATGGTCAGGGACAGACAGGGTAAGGAAGGAATCAGGGTTCCAATTCATCGGGCATCCTTTGGACAGCGTCGCAGGTGTCCTTAAGCAGCTTCGACCAATCCCTACAATCAAACGGAACCTACATTCAACTCCGCAACGACGAGTTGCAAAATCAGGGGGAGATGATGAGGATACCGACCCTGCCTGCATTGGTAGGCGGCCAGTTTGATCTGGCCAGGCGTGAGGGTCCTGCAACCCAAGAAGGAACGGAGGTCGTCCGAAACCCAGGTAGCTGTGCAGCAAGCCGGCGATGTTTCTCTTCGTTTCGATGCCCCGATGACTGATGAACACATCGCATGGCGGCTTGAGGATTTGTGGCGTCATGCACAACGTGGACTTGCAGACCAAGACCAACTGCTAACCAATTATGGTCATAAAAAAAAACTTAACAAACCAATAGATTCGAAGATCTCGGTTTATCCGTAATAGTTTTATCCTCATCCTTTTTGTTTTTTTTTTCCTCATTACCGAATTTAGTAAATGAAGGAAGTCCCAGGTTGTCCGAAATTTGACCATCATTCGTTGTCGCCAACTAACACCCTATATCCTCAATCCCCCTCCTTCCCCCCCTCACCATGATTTTTTCTTCCCATCTTCATCGTCCATATTCTCCTCTCTCGGATCATTGCCTCCGCCATCCCCCTCTCGTCCGTCTTCTAGGTAAACAAACCGTCCGATCGGTCGGTTATTGTCCTCCGTACGCTGTCCGCTCCCTTTACGCGATCACGGTACCTTTTGTTTCTGTTGTCAGGGTCGTGTGGTGGATGCGCTTGGGGCGGCGATACTTCCTCCAATGATGGTCGACCTGAATTCCGACATGAGGTGCTTCTCTTGCAACTGTTTATCATCCCACGAGACGAGGGAACGCATGCTCTCCTCCAGAGGGAATGCTTCCATGCCTTTTCAAGGTACGGTAACGCCCAGTTTTCTTCTGGATTCCGTGATCTCGATGACATGGGGATTCGGTTCGGTTTAAGCTTCCGCGATGATTATGATGGCTGTGGTGCAGAGAACAAGAAGAAAAGGTTTGGGATTCGTTCGAAGAGCTGCGCTAAAGGACTCGGCAGCGACAAGATCTCGGCCGAGAGCTTCACTTTTCGCGAGCTGGCTTGTGCGACGAGTAACTTCCGCCCAGATAATCTCCTCGGAGAGGGAGGATTCAGCAGGGTGTACAAGGGCACCCTTCATAGGACTGGAGAGGTAGGGATGGCGAATGATGCAGTCCGTCGCGTGATTCACTTCTTTCCCTGCATTTCGCAATGTGAACTTACTTTTTTGAGGTAGAGCAGGTTGTGGCGATAAAGCAGATGGACAAGAACGGAATAAGTGGAAACAAGGAATTTCTCCAGGAAGTCACGACGCTGAGCCGCCTACGTCACGAGAATCTCATGGATTTCGTTGGATATTGCTTCGATGGGGATCAGAGGCTCTTGGTGTTTCGCTACTTGTGTGGTGGCACCCTGGCCGATCGAATGTTCGGTATGAATTTCCAGGAACGTTCTAAACTTTTTGTTTAATTCTGGCCATCTTAGCGAGCTAATTACCACGTTCTCAAACATTTATGCAGGGATCAGACCAGATCAGGAGCCTTTGGACTGGATCACGAGGATGAAGATAGCATATGCCGCCGCAAAAGGTCTGGAGTACTTGCATGATGGGACACGGCCTCCCATCATACACGGCTATCTCAAGTCGTCGAGCATTTTGTTAGACGAAAATTTGAATCCTAAACTGTCGGATTTTGGGGTCTCTGAATTCGGGGGTGGCCAGGAGAAGATGCTTGTCTCTGCAAGAGTGATGAAAACGTATGGTTACTGCGCCCCTGAGTACACGAGAACTGGGCAGCTGACTCTGAAATCCGACGTGTACAGCTTAGGAGTGGTTCTGCTTGAGCTGATCACTGGACGGAAAGTAATCGACACCACCCGGCCGAATGACGAGCAAAATCTTGTTAACTGGGTAAGTCTTCTTTGTCTACCGGAGTTTCATCTCCCTTCATACGAGGTAAATTAAACGTGATCGATTTATCAGGCAAATCCCAGGTTTAAGGATCCCAAACAGTTCCCTGAAATGGTCGATCCGCTGCTGGAGGGAAAGTTCCCAGAGAAAGACCTGAACCAGGCTGTAGCCATTGCAGCCATGTGCTTGCAATACGAGGCATCAGCTCGCCCTCTCGTAAGTGATGTTGTGACAGCTCTGAGTTTCCTCTCGGGAGTATCAGTCGAGTCTTCGCCTGAGACGAGCGGTTATTCGAGGCCGCAGTCCTCAGAAGAGAGTTGGTTCGACAGCGAGAGTCCTGGGGATAACGATGGACCAGATTCTGAACGGGAAACAACTGGGCAATAAGGATGCCAATAAGAGCCTCAAGAGATGCGTCAGGTTGGCGATAGGAGGCTAATCGCCAGTCTAATGGAATCTGTCACGATAGACGTGGCAAATCGTTTTCACAAAACTGAACTGAAGTAAGCGTCTGCATGGGAGGGTCGGCCACAAAGGAAGGTGAAGTTGCTACTTTGGAAAGTTAAATTAGATTCCGATGACCCTGGCTTAGGTTGGTCTAGCGATAGCAGATCAGCTGGGGAATCATTGCGACAAAGCATTCGCCAGTCGTAGATTGAATTTGTTCGTTCTCTCTCCAGGAAATATTTTCTTGATGCCACGACGATTGTATCTCGGGCTATTTCTTCAGAGCATTACCTTCAACCGCAGAGTTAGGCTGCAACCCGATTTCTCTGTTCACAAAAAGCGAAACCTTCTCCTGCATTTTTGCAGCGTTCTCTGTTTTATGGGAACTAAAATGCTTTTCTGAGCACAAAAACTGATTAACGAACTCACCTCTGCAACCGACGAGTAGGATTTGGGTTGTCCTTTTGGTTTACCGTGATCTTCCATTTATTCTGATCACAACAAGGAGGTCCCGCCGCTGGAAGAACCTGTGCAGGTTACAAGTCATTCTCAAATTGGTGATAGGACATGATGCCAAAGGAAGTCTTGTAATGCTAGGAGACAATCAATCTTCCTTAAACTCGAACACTTCAACTCTAATGTTGTTGTAATCCTCACCCAGAAGGGTGAACTTGACCCTGGGAGTCGCTGGCAGTCGGTTCCTAGTTTTCCGCTGGCATTATCTCATTGAAAATAAAATTAATTTAATACAATTTATGTTCGCGTTTTAATATTGAATTTAAGATGTTTTTAATTAGGTAGATTAAATGATTGTTATTGTGTGATTTGGTAACGTAAATTTATTTTAATTTAGGTAGATGAATAGATTGTTTTCCGGTGAGTTCGTCGATTTTTTCGGCGAATTGCAGTAAGCACCCGTCAACGTTTTCAACAAAGTGGTATCAGAGTGAGGATGTCATTAAGCTTCAAGTATCCGCGTCTTACGAAGGACAACTACGATAGTTGGTCCATCCGAGTGAAGGCGATACTCGGTTCCCAAGGATGCGGAGTTGGTCCTTATTCAAATGTTCGAGAAGGACGAAAAGAAGGACCAGCATGCTCTATCAATCAACCACTAGTATTTAGATGATGTCGCTTTTGAGAAAGTAGCAAATGCCTCAATTTCGAAAGAGGTGTGGGGAATTCTCGAAAATTCTCACAAAGGAGTCAATAAGGTAAAGAAGGTGCGGCTTCGGATCTTACAGGGATAATTTGAAGCTCTTCATCAGGAAGTGTCGAAGTCTATTTCAGACTATTTCACGCGGGTCTTGTCCATCGTCAACCAAATGAAAAGAAACGGTGAAAGTATAGAAGACGTTCGAGTGATCGAGAAAATTTTACACTCTCTACATTAGAGATTTGATCATGTTGTTGTTGCAATCGAGGAGAACATAGATTTGGAGAATATGTCTATTGATTAATTAAATGGATAGCTACGGGTGCACGAGGAACGGATGAACAAGCACAAGAAAGAGCCATTGGAGCAGGCCCTTCAAGTCAAGCTTTCGTTTGGCGAAAAGGGGATCGTGGTTCACCGAGGTCGAGGTCGAGGTCGCGGTTATTCTCGTGGTGGCGGTCGAGGTCGCGGCAGAAATCAAGAAGTCGAAAAAGCGAACGATGGAAAGCCTCGAGAAAATCCGAGAGGTCGTGGTAGAGGAAGAGAACGCGGACGAGGATGAGGAAGAGGTAGAGACGGATACGAGAGGGGGTACGACAAATCACGGGTTGAGTGTTATAATTGTCACAAAATGGGTCATTATGCCCGAAATTGCTGGTATGCCTAGGACGCAAAAGAAGAAGTCAATCTGGTCGAGGAGAAAGGAACGGAAGAATCGACGTTGTTGTTGGAACTCAACCAAGAAGCTGATGGAGAAAGAAGCAAATGGTATCTCGACAACGATGCGAGTAATCACATGTGTTGCGACAAATCGAAATTTGTGGAGCTTGAAGAAAAGCCGACTGGGAGTGTCACGTTTGGAGATGCTTCGAAAATTCAGATTGATGGCAAATGTATCATTTTGATTCGGTTGAAGGATGCTATTCACAAGTTTATTTCCGATGTGTATTATGTCCCTAGATTGAAGAGCAATATTTTGAGTTTGGGGCAACTTATTAAAAGGGGCTATGAGATTTTGATGAAGGATCGTAATATTTGGCTACGGGATGAGAGCACCAACTTAATTGCGAAGGTGACGATGTCAAATATTAGGATGTTTTCGCTCCCAATACAAATCGAAGAGCCGAATTGCTTACAAGTATGTGTGAAGGATTCAACGTGGTATTGGCATATGAGGATGTGACATCTCAATTTTAGTGGCTTGAAAATGATGACCGAAAAGAAGATGGTGAAGGGGATGCCTTTAATCGATCATCTGAATCAACTTTGTGAAGCGTGTCTTCTCGGCAAACACACAAGGAAAAGCTTTCCTAAAGAAGCAACGTCAAGAGCGACGAAGCCACTCAAATTAATTCATGTCGATGTTTGTGGACCGATCAAGCCGTCGTTTTATGGTAAAAGTAATTATTTTTTACTTTTCATCGATGATTTTTGCCGGAAGACTTGGGTTTATTTCTTGAAGGAAAAATCTGAGTGTTTTGATGTTTTTAAGAATTTTAAGACTTTGATCGAAAGGGAGAGTGGTTATGTTATTCAAGCATTGAGAACCGATAGAGGGGGAGAGTTTATTTCTAGTGCTTTTAACCGCTTTTGTGAAGAACATGGTATTAGGCGCTTCCTCACGGTTCCAAGATCACCACAACAAAACGGAATGGCTGAAAGAAAAAATCGGACCATCATCAACATGGCGCAGAACATCATGAAAAATAAGAAGATGCCTAAGGAATTTTGGGCGGAAGCAGTGGCTTGTGCTGTGTATCTCATAAATCGTTGTCCGACCAAAAGCATGAAAGATCAAACACCCATTGAAGCATGGAGCGGAAAGGAGCCGGATGTATATCACTTAAGGATCTTTGGGAGTATTGCTTACAAGCATGTGCCGGATCAAGAGAGAACGAAGCTTGACAATAAAAGTGAGAAATTTGTGTTCATCGGCTATGACGGAAATTCAAAGGGGTACAAGCTTTATAATCCAATCAACGGGAAGATTGTTGTGAGAAGTGATGTGGAGTTTGATGAAGATGCTTCTTGGAATTGAGAAGCACAAGAAGTTGTCGTTGACGAATTTTTTCCATTCTTCGATGAGGAAATTCAAGGAGAAGAAACATGTCAAAAATCAATTGGAGTGAAATGGATATTCAAGGAGAAAAAGAATGCCGAAGGTGTCGTAGAAAAATATAAACCGAGACTTGTCGTGAAGGGGTACGCACAACGACATGGAGTGGACTATGAGGAGGTATTTGCTCCGGTTGCACGTTTAGAAACAATCAGATTTTTTATTTCTTTTGCGGCACAAAGAAACTAGAAAATTTTTCAATTGGACGTGAAGTCGGCATTGAGAAGGACAAGAAGTTGTCGTTGACGAATTTTTTCCATTCTTCGATGAGGAAATTCAAGGAGAAGAAACATGTCAAAAATCAATTGGAGTGAAGTGGATATTCAAGGAGAAAAAGAATGCCGAAGGTGTAGTAGAAAAATATAAACCGAGACTTGTCGTCAAGGGGTACGCACAACGACATGGAGTGGACTATGAGGAGGTATTTGCTCCGGTTGCTCGTTTAGAAACAATCAGATTTTTTATTTCTTTTGCGGCACAAAGAAACTAGAAAATTTTTCAATTGGACGTGAAGTCGGCATTTCTTAACAGTTTTCTTGAGGAAGATGTCTTTGTAGATCAACCAAAAAGCTATGTGGTGAAAGGACAAGAAGAAAAGGTTTTGAAGTTGAAAAGGGCTTTGTACGGTCTCAAGCAAGCGCCTAGAGCATGGTATAGTCGGAGTGATGCCTATTTTCGGGAGAAAGGTTTTGCGAGATGTCCTCATAAGTATACACTTTATGTGAAGATGGATAAAAATGGAGATTATTTGTTCGTATGCCTCTACGTGGATGATCTTATTTTTACAGAAAATAATCCGAGTCTCCTTGAAGATTTCAAGAATGATATGGCCCGAGAATTCGAGATGACAGATATTGGCATAATGTCATTTTACCTTGGATTAGAAGGGCATCAATCGGATAATGGAATTTTTGTTTGTCAAATAGCATATGTGAAGGAGGCCCTTGACAGATTCAATATGTCGAATAGCAAACCAGTGTCTACCCCAATGGAGGTCGGAGCTAAATTGTGCAAAATTGACGAGGGAGAAAAGGTGGATCCGACACTGTTCAAAAATCTTGTGGGATGTCGAAGGTACTTGGCATGTACTCGGTCGAATATTCTTTTTAGTGTGAGGATTGTTAGTCGATTCATGGAAGTACCCACGACGAAACACATGAAGGCGGCGAAGAGGATTTTGAGGTACTCGAAAGGTACCATTGATTTTGGACTGTTTTATTCGTCGTCCAAGGAATTTCAACTTGTTGTATATTGCGACAGTGATTTACCGGAGACTTAGATGATCGGAAAAGTACAACTGGATTTGTGTTTTTTATAGGGTCTAATGCGATTTCGTGGAGTTCGAAGAAACAGGCGATCGTCACGCTATCTTCCTGCGAGGCTAAAAATGTCGCGATTACGGCATGCGTTTGTCACGCAATTTGGCTAAGGAGAATGTTGAAGGAGATAGGCTTGACAGATAATGAAACAACCACGATCTTTGTCGATAACAAATCTGCTCAAGCATTGGTGATGAATCTTATTTTTCATGATCGAAGTAAACACATCAATACGCACTATCATTTCATCCAAGAGAGTGTTACGAAGAAGGAGATCAAGCTTGAATATGTAAAATCTGCCGATCAAGTTGCGGATATTTTTACGAAGCCTCTTGGAGTGGATGTTTTCAGCAAGATGAGGAATATGCTTAGAGTCATGAAGAAAATCAATTTTAAGGGGGAGTGTTGAAAATAAAATTAATTTAATACAAATTATGTTGGGTTTTAATCTTGAATTTAAGATGTTTTTAATGGAGTAGATTAAATGATTGTTATTGTGGGGTTTGGTAACGTAGATTTATTTTAATTTAGGCATATTAATAGCCTGGTGATTTGTCCTTTAAATTTCTTTATATGAGTTTTCCCCCAGAAATTATCAAATTGTTTTCCGGTGAGTTCGCCGATTTTTCCGGCAAATTGTAGCGAGCGCCAGCCAACGTTTCCAACATATCTCGCCTTTGAGTCTTTTTCCACGTACCCGCCATCCTTGTTTAGCACGTTTTCTCTGCCTTTTATCATAGCCAGACTTGGTGCTTGATATTTCAGGTCCATCATATCCAACTTCAGTTTCAGGAGGTTGTCAGGATCAATCTGTGAGACTGAGTCGGAGATGCAATCGGTCGATGATTATTGTCTTACCTCAATAGCTTCAGATAAACGATTTATGTAGTGGCAAGAGTTCGGAGATTGCTGATTCATGTGGCACTGGGCTCTGACCGTAGAAAATGCGGCATGGGAGGAACATCACCCTCGGTTCTCTACGGAACATTGAATGTGAAAGATGTATCTTTTAAAGGATTTCATCGGGATACTTGCATTCCCACCTTTAAAATAAAATATAGGCGGTCCATGTCACAATTTGTCATATTTTCTGAGTTGAACCAAATCCAACGGAATTACATTCTAAAACTAATTCGATGTATAGAGAGTAGCCCGCTTAGGCTTATATATCAAACCAAACTCTTTTCTGTTTCTAACGTGGGACTTGAGTTTGCCCGATTTTAACGGCAACCCATTCAACAATGCAGTAGCACCACGTATCGTCGGGAGAAGTTTGGTCGCTTTGTGGAAGATTTGCTTCCCGGTTACAAATCCGCTGTTCTGTTTTATGACTGTCTGGGCTGGTTTGGCCGATATGAAGTGGGCCTAAATGGGCTTTGAAAAGGGCGCATGTTCTTTTGCATTCGGACACATCAAGATCAGATCAGACAGACATCGTTTGGAATTTACAAATGACGGGGTGATCCAATTCCACGTGCATTTCGCGTGATCTCCAGAAAGAATACTTCCCCCGTCGTTGGGGGTTTCAGCAGTTTGAAGCTCAGGAAAGACGAGAAATAAAAGAAGAAACTTTCCCTTTCTTCTTTTTCCGCCCTTCCTTCATCGTCCGCTCATCTCTCTCCCTCTCATTCTCGAACTTAATCGATTCCCGCTATTCCCCATTTGATCGGAGCCCTGTAGGGATCTGTACCCACGATCCCAATCTCGTTGGAGATGATGGTGGGTGCTAGTTTCCTCACTCCCAAAGTTCCATTCTCGTGTCTCCTGTCGTTTTCCTTTCACTTCGATTTGGACGGCGGCGGGTTTGCCGATCGCGTGTCCCCGTCGCTCTCAGTGGCTTTTCTTTTTTTTTTCTTTCTCTTTATGTAGTAATGCTTAACACCCAGAAAGAAGAAAAGTTTGCTTCGCTAGTAGAAGCAGTAAAGTTTCCAACTTTTAAGTTGTATTTTCTTGCTGTTGATATACCGGAGTCAAAATCTGGATTCCTCATTTTTTCCTTTTTTGGGTAAAATAATTGCTTTGCGGCACTCAGTGGGATTCTCCTCGTTAGAAAGTTGATACCCTTTTAGAATTAAGATCGGATGTCTTTGGTTTGCTTGCAAGAGAAATGATGATATTCTGATGGTCGTTTGTTTCTTTTGAGTTGTTCCGTTGTCTAGGACCTGATAAGTTTACCCTTCATTCTCTTTGCAAATTCCAGTTTTGATTTAAGAAGCTTGTGCGCTTGTGCATGGTTTTGCGGAGGTGACAAGAAAGTGGATTGCCTTGCTGCATTTGAAGGTTGCGATGGTGGATCTGATGCCCATCTTCGTGAATATCATAGCGTTCATATGCACTGCTGGGGCAATTACACTGGCACTTTCCCACATTTATATGCACCTGATGAACTATACTGAGCCCACTTACCAGAGATTCATAGTCCGCATTATTTTCATGGTTCCCGTGAGTTTTCCATTCTATATTGTCACTGGGTCTGTTTTAGTACTGTAGTTTGAGACCATTATATACACCCTGTGGTCCGGCAGGTGGAGTTTTTCCTTGGTTCTGCAAGAAGTTCTAGGCTATTGTGGCCACACTGCCATGAATGCAACATAACCATGTTTCTTTGTTTTGGATTAGAACTTGTAATTTGGAACAGGCTATCAATTATTTAAGGCTTCCATCTTGAGTGCTTCTTTGTTTACTTGTTGTCTAAGAAAGACTTAACTTTGAGTTTTCATACTGAGAAAATATGTAAATTTTGCAGTTCTTTTTTTGGAAATATAATGTCATCTTACTATTCATCAATCTTCTTGACAGGTGTATGCATTGACATCCTTTTTGTCTCTCTTATTCCATCAGAGTTCTATTTATTTCAACTCCATTCGTGAAGTGTAAGTGCCCTGACTCTGAAACCTTGCTTTTACTTTTGGAGCCGGAAATCTTTTTAATCGTAGTAGTTATAAGGGGAAAATAACTCTTCTGCTGCAGTCTCCAACTATGTAGGAAGTAATGGTTTAAAATCAAAAGAATCATTGAGAATGTCTTGTTATCATCCTTCTCAAGTGGAAAACTTGGATTGATTTAATGTTGTGTAGACGAAGTACCACTTATCCACTCATACATGACCAACTGAGATAGATTGAGCCAGTGCGTATTTATTTGTTTCTATCTATTACGTTTGTGCACTGGATTTCTTTTTTCTTCTATGGCTTGTCTTTATATCTGGATCATTATGTTGCCACTAGGATATGGAGATTATTTTAGACTTCGTATCTTGTAGTGGTCCTTCCAATTACATGGGATCAATTGCATCAGATCTTTGGTTTAAATTGGGACCCCATTGTTACTCAATGAACCGTAGGTCGTATCTCTTTGGGTAAATCTAGGAAGCAGTAAACATAGGCCACATGCTATTTCTATAGTTGGATTCTTGATTTTGACTTGAAGATTTTGTGACAAACCTTTTAATTTATGAATTTGAAAGTGTTAACTTTTTCATTGTTGCAATATCTACAGATATGAAGCATGGGTCATATACAATTTCTTATCTCTCTGCCTCGCATGGGTTGGTGGCCCAGGAGCTGTTGTATTGAGTTTGACTGGCCGAGTTCTAAAGCCGTCATGGTACTTGATGACCTGCTGCTTACCGCCAATGCCGTTGGATGGGTGAGTACTTACTCTCGTACGTTGAACCTGTTTTTGTTGTAAAACTTCTGTATTGCTAAAATGTTCTTTTGACAATAACTCTTTGACACATGATGGAAGTAATGGGTATGGCATGACTGAATTTTAATATGAATTTACCCATTGAAATGTCTTTGTATAGAAATTGTATTTTACAGGAAATAATTGTTCTACATGCTGGAAGTTGCTTGCAGACGTTTCATACGAAGGTGCAAACAAGGGTGCCTACAGTTTGTGATCTTGAAGCCCATTCTAGTTGTTGTGACCCTGATCCTTTATGGCAAGGGAAAATACCATGATGGAAACTTCAGTCCAGATCAGTCGTACTTATACCTGACCTTCATCTACACTATATCCTACTCCCTGGCGTTGTATGCACTGGTATTGTTCTATGTTGCCTGTAAGGAGCTGCTGAAGCCATTCAATCCTGTTCCCAAGTTTGTTATCATCAAATCCGTGGTCTTCCTCACATATTGGCAGGTGGAATTTTTGTTTTCTTGTGGCATTTTTCATCCCACATTTCTTCACAAAACTTTCCAGAAACTGTTCGTGATTACCAAGGAAATCCAATTCCCATTTTTCTCCGTAGTTTGACTGAGTAGATGTTGAAGTATCGAATGAAGTTTGGGTGATAATAATTCAACTTTCTTTTCACCATCTCCTGGAATTATTTGCGCTGTTTTTATGCAGTTTGAAGAATCCACGATGGGTAATTTATGCTTTCATGTGTGCATTCATTGTAGGGGGTCTTGGTTTTTCTTGCTGCAAAGTCCAAATTAATAAAAGATGCTGACGAAGCCGCTCGCTTCCAAGATTTCATCATATGTGTTGAGATGCTCATTGCTGCTATTGGTCATCAATATGCATTCCCGTATAAAGAGTATGCTGGGGCGAATGTCGGCGGCTCTCGTGGTTTTACTGCAAGTCTGGCTCACGCGCTCATGTTAAACGACTTTTACCATGATACAGTCCATCAGGTATTTGTTTGAATTGCCATGTGTCTATCCTTTGATCAGATTTGGCCTCACAATTGTGTCCATAAGTATGACTACTCCAATCTTCTGCAGTTTGCGCCGACTTATCACGACTATGTTCTCTATAACCACAACGATGGCGAGGATGGGGTTCGGAAGTACAGGTCGCGCACTTTCGTGCCCACCGGACCGGAGATGGATGCCATCAGAAAAAACAAGAACTGGCTCGGCGGAGGAGGAAGCAAACCTGATGATCTGCAGATGCACAGCCTTCCTTCCAGTGATACCAGTAGTCCCAAGGATAGCGGCGTCTCTCCCAGCTCGGATAACATGAAGTCGTCCTTGCTGGTGGACACTTCGAATTCCATGTCTGTGCCTTATGACATGTCCCTTATCGACATCGACTTATCAAACAGCCCCAGGGCAGCACCCTCCGCAAACCAACCCGGAAAGAGATGATCCACTGTGACAATACAGTAGAGGATTACATAGTCTTTGCTTGTCAGCTACATATGTGCCCTTTGTGAATATTATACACAACTGCTTTGCATACTTCGTTTTGTCCGTGTCAAAGGAGAACAAAGATTTGCAGTCAGTCATCAAGTATTGTTTTACTTCTGCCGTGAATCATCTGGACGGCCGACGGTGAGGATGGGGACATCATTCCATGATGGCCTGCATGATTTGGACTTGCGAGAGAGAGTGAGCTGAGCCCAAAATCTAGAAGCACCAGGAGAAGGCCATGTGGCTGACCATCCTCTATTCTCTGCTTTACCCTGACGGCCCATATTTTGCCAAGTGATTCTACTATTTATATAAGCTAAGCAAGCAAACAAAGGGTTCACATTCCAATTTATTAGGCTTTATGACGAGACAAAACCCGGAGTCCTGATGATAGAGAAGAGGCAGACGTTCCTGATGAGTTACCAGTTCAGTCGGAAGAGAAGGTCGTTCGCTAAGGCCAACAGGGTGATTGTCGAGGTTGAGGCAGTGTTCTTTTATTAAACTAGCGAACCAACACTCACCTCGCACCGCTCGGTTTCCCACCTTCCTAGATATGTACAGTAGAAAACTTAGGATAACTAATGATTGGAGTGACGCCGAGGCTGAACCTTTAATTATCCATCCCATCCCCCCTTTTATATATATACGTTAAAACAAAGGTCACTATTTATTGGGATCTTAGTCATAGTCAGGCATTGTCCACGTGGCACCCCGACAGTTAACTTCCTTCCTCCCGTCCTTCCCCCCCAACCCCCCCAATCAGCCATTTCCTTCGAACCAACCCAAATGCCTCGGATTGGGATTGATTTTTGTCGCCCCCCTCCCCTCCTCTTTACCTCGGGGACTTCAATCGGGATTATTCCCCAAAAGTTGATTGATGCGGGTTCGTTGTCAGATGAATAATCCGCCATTCGATTCTTGGCGTTTCCTTAGCGAAAGTTCTCACCTTTCATGTCCCTACCAGGGCAATCCTCATCCTCCCCGGTTGCCGGCCAAATCGTCGTCGTCAAGGATCGTTTTGTCGAGGAAGATGGTCATGTTTGGAGGGGAAGCACTGGGTGCTTTTCAAAATCCGGCCTTTCTAGGGTCCGAATGGTCATCGCGAGATCCTCTGCCAAAGCTAGGAGGAAGCTCCTAGGTGGAAGGAGTAGGAGGAGGGATGACGGGACGACGAGGGAAGGTGGCGATGGCGGCGGGGTTGATCGTTTTAGGCGCGTTTCCTGTGTCGGGAGGCCTATGACGTTGGATTCATCGGTCGAGTCGGTTACGAGCGATCCCAATGACCCGGAGTTTAGTTACGAGATGCTGAGGGATTTGTTGCAGAGGAATGAGTTCTTCCATGCGGAATGCAATACTAATTTGGATGGTGCTTATTATATGTGCGAGCATGGAAAGTAGAGGAGTTTTTGTTCTCGCATTGGCCGGCTGATTGATCATTTGGAGGGTTCAGGTGCAGGATGGAGTTCAGTATTGCTGTTGTTTTGGATTAGGAGATTGATTGGAGGGGTGCATCATCTTTAAAGATTAATCCCATGTGAAAACAACCCTTGAATTTTTCAGAGAATTGTTCTTCCGGTGAAGATTGGGGAATGGGAACCAGGCTATCCTATTTTCTGTCCCTGGATAAATTGGTGACCTGGAAGCTTGTGTGATAGACTGTCAGACCTCTACAGGAAATCCAATTTTTTCGGGTCCTCTGGATTCAATTGTGGCCTTGAGCTGTGATTGTGCAACTTGAGATTGATTTTAGCAGCTGTGACCAGATATGGAAATTTTGAAGGCAAACAAATAGGCGCCGGCGAGTGTTAGAGGTTGTTCAATTCGTTGTATTCTTTTGAAATTGTAAATCTCATACCTTTTGGTTGCAATATATACATTCTTTCTCGTTATTGCAAGGGAAAGGATATGGAAGTTGTGTTTGTTATGCTTTTATAGAATACTATTATAGAAAACGCTAATATACATATTGGGAAGCCATCTGTGATGTCATTGTCAGTGATTGCATGCATCTTTTCTTCCTGCCTTGTAAAGTTGTTCCAGATTGATCCTCCTTATGTTACCACCAGTTCACTGACGTTTGATTATCACTTTTTATTGTGTTGTTCTTCAGTTGCTTCTTTCAATCTCTACATTTCCCATTTTTGTAGTGATCCTTTTACCAGTGTGTCTGAAGTGCAGCATGTAAGTTGTGGGCTGCCGCTGTGCTGCATGTCCCGTGAGGTTAGTTTGTTGGTTAACTCATGTTAGAGGTGAAGGCAAAGGTCTTTTGAACTGAGGATAGGCATCTTTGACGAGGAAGTAAGTGGGGGTTGCTGCAAGGGGCCTTGCATTTCTTATTTGGACTATTGTTGAATAGACTCGTGTCTATCCGAAGATATGGAGAGAACCCTGTGGCGCGAAGATGCTTAGATGCTCCAGATCCTTTTCGTCTGCCCCGCGTGTTTATTGATCGCAAGACAGTTTCAAAAGGAAAAGGATCACACCATTTTGGAGTGATGAGCCTGGTGAAGAACCCAGCCAACCCAATGTTATTTAGGTATCATTTGAGAGACGGCTGCAGATGTTTTTGAGCTGGAGAAGTTCAACAGTCAGTCAGACCCAGATAGGGCAGCTACCATCAACTATTGAACTCGCGAGGCTATCCAGTCCCAAGGTCGGGTGGCAGAAGTTGGATTCGGCCGACAACCTTTCCAGCAGCCGAGGCAGAATACCGATGGCATAGCAGTCCCCGTGATTAGGTTCCGCATGCTTGGAATGCATTCAGAGTGCGAACTTTGGATGGCTGCGGACCGTGCACCGGCTAACGCACATAAATCTACAAAATCCTCCTTAGACACCAAACAATGGAACATATCAATAACCTCATATGACGTTGGCCCTTTTTAAGTAGCGTGGATTCTCAGACCAATCAAACAGCGAAAGAGGGACAAAAGGACTTCTTTTTACCACCAACGGTGTTCCGAAGGACAGTAAGAAAAAGCAGCGGCTGCTTCCCGTCTTATTAGTCCTAAAACCCTATTGACGTCTGCTCTCTAATCGATAACCAAATCTTTATCCCGCCATCCTATTCAATCCCTTTCCCGGCGACCCTTGTCGGGATTTTCCCCCCTTTGAGGTTTTGGTGTTTCGTTCTGAGATGGAGATAAAGGTGTTGTTTTGCCCCGCCGACTCTCCTCCGCTCCCCGTCATCGTCGCCGCCAAGATCGCCGGTCTCCCTCTCCAGCTCGACCTTTCCCTCCCTTCCGGATCCGTCCCGTATTTCATCCTCTCCCACCACGGGTAAAGCAAGGAAATAACTTGGAGGAAACCTAGATTTGATTGCGTGTTTTCCCGATGGTTTAGCTCTTATGCCCTGCTTCCTTTCCGTGTTTGATGTAGGCGGAAATTGCACGGGACTTATGTTCTTCTTCGACACGTCGCTCGAGTTGCAGCTTCTCGGGGTTTATATGGATTGACGGCTCTCGATTCTAGTGAGGTAATGGGAAAGGAATGGGTTTTTGTAAATCGTCCGGGTGCATTGCTTCGCCTGTGCTCACTTCTGTTTTTCCACTCCATGTTGTAGATTGATCAGTGGTTAGAGTATGCTCCTATTCTGTCCTCTGGTTCTGAATTTGAATCGGCGTGCAAATATGTGGATGAGTACTTGGAGAAGTGCACTTTCTTGGTGGGGCATCGTTTGTCCATTGCAGACATTGCTATTTGGTCTGGTCTTCTAGGTAAAACGTCTCTCTTAGTAAGTGATGAGATGATGGTATGCGGTTTGCCTGACGAGAACTTTTTCGTATGCATGACTATTGTGAAAATGAAGTTGCTAACATCAGGATGGAAGTCATTTCGTAAAAAAATCAGGGGAAGCTAGTGACGTTCCAGGGCCTAGAAGTGAATGCTTAATGTGTCTTTATACCTGAAATGTGAATTTACACCTTTTGCGGTCTTCTTTATGTCAGTTCACATGTTTGACTAGCAGAAGATGTGTTTGGATGAATGCTTGCCGATCTTTTTCCAGTTGCCTGATACTCTTGTTCTATTCTGGAATCTGCTTTGTGCAGGAAGTGGGCACCGTTGGGAAAGTTTGAGGAAGTCTAAGAAGTATCAAAATCTGGTGAGGTGGTTTAACTCGATAGCTTCAGAATATGGGGATGTACTGGGAGATGTCATGGCTAGTGTTGGGAAAAAGGGTTCAGGAAATGCAATCTCTGCCAAACAGAGTGGAAGTCAACAAGAGAAAAGTATCAATGATGAAAGGTCCGATAAGGCAAAAGTGAGCAAGTCTTCAACAGAAATCGAGTTACCAGATGCTGAAATCGGGAAGGTTTGCCTGCGGTTTGCTCCAGAACCTAGTGGATATCTGCATATTGGCCATTCAAAAGCAGCTCTGTTGAATCAGCACTTTGCGCAAAGGTACCAAGGGAAAGTTATTGTTCGGTTCGATGATACCAATCCTGCCAAAGAGAGCAATGAATTTGTTGAGAATATTCTGAAAGATATCGAGACTTTGGGTATCAAATTTGAAAGAATTACATACACGACAGATTATTTCCCACAGCTGATGGAAATGGCAGGGAAATTGATCAGGCAGGGTATGGCATATGTTGATGATACTCCGAGAGAGAAAATGCAGAAAGAGAGAATGGATGGCATTGAATCAGTTCATAGGAATAATAGTGTGGACGAGAACTTGAAACTATGGAAGGAAATGATGGAGGGAACTGAAAGAGGGATGCAATGCTGTCTTCGCGGAAAGTTGGACATGCAGGACCTGAACAAATCTCTTCGGGACCCTGTATATTATCGTTGTAATCCGATGTCCCACCATCGCATTGGTTCCAAGTATAAGCTATATCCAACATATGATTTTGCATGTCCATTTGTGGATGCTTATGAAGGGATCACGCATGCACTCCGATCCAGCGAATACCATGACCGCAATGCTCAGTACCACCGTATTCAAGAGGATATGGGCGTGCAGAAAGTTCATATATATGAATTCAGCCGACTGAATATGGTTTATACCGTTCTCAGCAAGAGGAAGCTCTTATGGTTTGTTCAGAATGGGAAAGTTGATGGATGGGATGATCCCCGCTTTCCAACCGTCCAGGGAATCGTGCGTAGAGGTCTGAAGATTGAAGCATTGATTCAGTTTATTCTCGAGCAGGTCGGTTTAGATTGGCTAATTTCCGACGCGTATTCTTTGCTAATATTAACTTCCACACAGCTTCTCTGTTTTATTGCTGTTGTGTTTAATCCCTGTTCTAACTGGTTACATCATTTTGACTTGGGTGCAATAATTGTTATTTTATATCGCTCACTATGAGTAGACCCAACCTTTCAGAGTTCTTCTGCATATATTTTCAGGGCGCTTCGAAAAATCTAAATCTCATGGAATGGGACAAGTTGTGGAATATCAATAAGAAGATCATCGATCCGGTTTGTCCGAGGCACACAGCTGTGATTGAAGAGCGACGTGTACCGCTGCATCTCTCTGATGGGCCTGATAAGCCTTTTGTACGCATTATTCCAAAGCATAAGAAGTACGAAGGTGCAGGGGAGAAGGCTACTACGTATACCAAGAATATTTGGATAGATTATGCAGATGCCGAGTGCATCTCGGTGGAGGAAGAGATCACTTTGATGGACTGGGGAAATGCCATCGTGAAAGACATCCAGAAAAACCAGGATGGGGTTATCACCAAGCTGAGTGGTGTTTTGAACCTTCAGGGTTCTGTCAAGACTACGAAATTGAAGCTCACGTGGCTACCTGAAACCGATGAACTCGTTAATCTCTCCCTGGTTGAGTTCGACTATCTCATCACCAAGAAGAAGGTATAACACTTCTGTTGCTTGTTATTTGAGAACAACTCCTCCATTCGACATATTTCATTGTTTTCTTGTGCAATTTCAGCTGGAGGAGGGTGAAGATTTCCTTGACGTGCTAAACCCTTGCACGAAGAAGGTAACTTCCGCCATCGGCGATTCTAACATGAGAAATCTCAACCGCGGAGATGTCTTGCAGCTGGAGAGGAAAGGCTATTTCAGATGCGACGTCCCATTTGTCAGGCCGTTGAAGCCCATAGTTCTTTTTGCAATCCCGGATGGGAGGCAGGCGACAGTTCAGAAGTGAGTGGGCTTATGGCGATGTTTCTATTGGCCAGGTTCCGGGGAGTCCTTAGGCAAAGCTGTTCTGGAGTTTTGAGTCATTGCTAGACTAGGATTACTCTGATGGCACAAGTGACTCTTATTAATGGATGGACACGATATTTCCAGAAGACCAATGTCTTTGGTTCTTGGTGATAATTCTACTGATTTGGACCTGCTTGGAATCAAACACCAAAAGATATTCCTTCTTTAGCTTATGACCGACCATACTTGTATCTAAAAAGGGTGAAAACCATACATTTTAAGTCAGTGAGGTGTCATGTCATCCAGCCCAATTTTCCCTCTCTCTTCGCCAACTTGCAAACTGTGGCTGGAGGTATGAATGAAGTAAATGTAAGTTGGAGCAAAGACCAGAGACCAAGTCAGCTGATGAATCTTCAGCTGCAATTTCCCCTCTCCTGTCCTTATCCATGATTATGGTAAGAAGATTAGGTTGTTCCATCTTCTCATGAGATGCAGCTGGCCGCCATTTTATAGTAATAATGGTTGTTATTATAGTTACTTGATAGCTAATACTAATTAGAGTAGTCATGATCCACACCCCACATTATTGGCCCCCAACTCATGTCTCCTCTGGTTTTCTGCTGGGTTGTAATTCAATGTCCTTAAAGTCTTACCAACTATAACCATTCTTATTGCACTCGGGTCATTGGATTTCAATCGGTCGGAGCTCCCTCCCCCTGGTGAAATCCCAGATTTCGTTACATCCAACATGCCCCAAATCCGAATTGTGTAATAAAAACAACAGCGGCAACATCAGCTAACTACTACATGTGAAAGAAAGGAGAGATTCAGTTTGAGTCAGGTGTTTTGTTTTTTCAACTCACTTCTTTGGAGCAAGCCTGGACTTGATCTTCTCAACCTCTTTGGTGCCAATCTGGAAGGCCTTGGTCAGAACGTTGTCCGGCACCGCGGGAGTGCACGCGAACAGGGTCGCGGGTATCGACTGAGTCCCGGGAAGCTGGCTGTTGAACGCTGCAATGATGGCCGCGGGGACGTTCCCGTTGTTCTTCTGGAAGTGAACCAGCCCCCTCGGGAACACGAACACCTCCCCTTGCTTGATGGTCTTGGAAACCAGCACATTCGCGGTGGAGATGAACCCGACTTCCAGCTCCCCCTCGAGGATGAACACGATCTCGGTCGCACGGGGGTGGGTGTGCGGGGGGTTGAGGCCGCCGGGGGCGTAGTCGATGCGGGAAAGGGACACGCCGAGGGTGTTGAGGCCGGGGACCTTGAGGACGTTGGCGGCCGTGACAAGCGATCCCATGGTGTTGTTCGTGGGGCCGGGCTTGGCGATGACGTCGGTGGAGAAGTCGGAGGCGTTGAAGGCCACCTTGCAGGGGAAACCATTAACCTTCACCGCTGCATAGCGAGCGCGCAGACTAATTAAATGAACAACGTGTTGATTTGAACAATAGTTTAATGATTTTTTTTCTTCTTAATCCAAGGACCAGATGCAAGTCAACCCATTAGAAATAGAAAGCAGAGTTACCTGAGGAGAGATCAGCAACACAGACATCCTGAAGCATGTCGGGATCAGCCGCCACGTGTCCCAGGAAGAGTCCCAGAGCCAGAAATGGCAGCAACTCCGGAACCCTCCACATCATCATCGTGTCCGGTAAGAAGAGGGAAGATTGGGTTTTTTGGTCCGAAGAAAACTTATGGGATGTCTTGAACGGTGGGAAGGGGTCTTTATTTATACCATTGGTGAGCGAGTTTCGGAGTAGTAGTAGTAATAATAATAATAATAATAATAATAACAATTATAAGGTATAAAACCTATCTCGTAAATAAAAAAATCACTTTGTTTAACTTTAAATCACCGGAGTTCAAGCATATAAGAAGATTAGATCAATTGTCAGTTTATATAAGCAGCTTGAAGTAGTTTAGATGAGAAAGTTGAAAATTTTTGTGTAAAAAAAATGAAATCCTATTATTGATAAAAGTGTCAAATGCTATAAAAATTACGGCGAATTTAACATCGATATTAATTATATTATGTTAGGCGACCTGATTTCGAGATGAATACCTGAAATCGTAATTGTACTTGATACAACCTATTCTAAAAAATTTAGAACCGATTATGTCTTAATACCGACACCACCGATTCCATATTTCACGTAAACTCGTTGCTCAACCCTACTTTTATCATATTCCACAAAAAAAAGATAAAGTAAAAAAGGAAAAGGGAAGAGGGGAAAAAAAGACTAAAAAGAGCTGGGTGTGGGTCGTTTTTAACTTATTGAGCCAGGTTTCGATTAGGGAGGACAAAACGTAAAGGAATTGGTTTGATCCCACACAACGCCATCTCTTCCCCTCCCCCCTCCAAAGAAAAAGAAAGAAAAAAAGGGAGGGATATCAAAAGCAATCGATGATGTAATAATTGCTGTGATTAGAGGAATTAAAAAATATGGATTTTGGATTAAACGTGAAGCCCAAACTATGATGGGCTTCCACGTCATGAATGGGCCTTGTATATGGGCCGAGTCTACGAGACGTTATTATCATCCGCAATAAGCAAAGTGGGGGAATCGGGCCCCAACTCTGGCAATAATGGATTACTTGGTGGTGGTGTGGGGATTATCCTCGGAAAATGAAATCCCACCCAAGGAACGCTCACTCTCCATCTCTCTCTCTCTTTTGGATGCCATTTTACAAATGCCGGGGCGATTGTGGGGTGGGGGCCAATTTACACCGTTTGTATCGAATATTATATTATATTATATTTTTTCTTCCGAGTTCCGACCACGCGTTTCACTTTCTTTTGTACCCTTTTTCTATTCAAAATTGAATTCGGTTCCGCTCGTGAACCCATCGGACTCAGCCCCCCCTCCCCAAGCTGTCGGCAAACGCATGCACTTTTTATTTAATATTTTAGGACGACAAAGAGAAAAGGGGGGGAAGTCTACTCGGCAGCCCCCCGCGACACGACAACATCGGTAATTGTGAGTCAATTAATCCTCGGATTGTTTGTCACGGTCGGATCCACCCCCAATGATACGGGTACGGTCCTTTTTCATTTGCAAGAAGAGTCACTCACACGTGACGTCCGAAGAGGAACCAGTACTACTCAAACGGATTCTTGTTTATCTCACGTTACTCATTTTCGAAATTTCAATAACAATATTTCGAAATTTATGCGCTTTTAAAAGCATCTCCCAAGAATCAATCCCCCAAAGGCCCGCCCCTTCATCCATCCCATGTTCGGACCGAATTAATTGTCCGCCGTCCACAACTTCCTCCTCTTCAAAATCTATTCCTTAGCTTAACGAACTAATTGTCAGAGTGAAAGCACCCCTGTTTTTTGCTCTTTTCGCCTCCCTCCCCGGGGCCATGGACCTTCCTGGGTTCTGGGTTTTGTGCATTGCAGGCCTTCTCGCCTCCGGATTCGTTTCCGGGTATGATTTCGTTGGCCTTCCCGGCCTCAACGACACGGCGCTGTCGCTCGTCGGGACCTCGGCTGCCCTCTCCAAACCCCTCATGGTGGGTTTAACTGTAGTTCAAGGCGCCGGTGCTAAAGGAGCAGGTGCTGCTCTCTACTCCTCGGACGAACGTCGTTGTTTTGGGCGGGACTTGGATCCCGGGAAATTGTTTCCGGGTCTCGGTTGATTTAGTTGAAATGCAGCGGAGCTGGTAGATTACTTTCCCTCGGGTTTGTGAATTTCTTACCCATTTTACTTTTGACTTGCTTTGTTGCAGTTTGTCTGGATGGGACTCTTCCGGGTTACCACTTGCACCGTGGATATGGATCAGGGGCAAACAGTTGGCTCATCCAGCTTGAGGTACCGACTGATGTCTCCTCGTATGTGTCGTCGGTTGATCAGTACCCTTGGGAAGTAGGAAACTGATGCTCCTCAGATGGAGGTTTTTGTGGCTCTTCATGCCGAAATTAGTTTATTAGAACTTGGTCTGAGTAGTGTGTGATGTTAAGAGAGGGATGCGAATTCAAGGTGTCCTAATGGTCTCAGGGAGGTGGATGGTGTAATACCGTTCGATCCTGCGTGTTCCGCAAGAAAACACGGCGAGGGTCGTCTGCCTACATGGAAAAGCAGCTTCCTTTCACCGGGATCTTGAGCAATAGGGCAGAGGAAAATCCAGGTTATCCCAACTTCATGATTGAACTGTCCCTTTGTACGTATCTTCTGCTCTCCAGGATCTGATGTTACTGAACGAATGTTCTGCTGGCCAGATTTTTTCAACTGGAACAGAGTGAAGCTGCGTTATTGTGATGGTGCCTCGTTTGCTGGCGACAGCGAGGATAAGGTTAGATGCCCCCTCGACACTCATTTCTCGATTTCGGATGGCGAAGTCACCAGGACATTAGGAAAGCATGACGGAACTAACTACAGGCGTCATCTTCTTTGCAAAGTCCGATTGTTCCCACGCTCACCGACTACAGTTATTCCCTTCAGGTAGCACAACTACATTTCAGAGGACAGCGCATATGGTCAGCTGCTATCGAAGACTTGATGTCCAAGGGGATGCGAAATGCCAAGCAGGTGTCCTCTTGGAACAATTTCGTAAAGTTTAGAAAATTCGAATATATTCACCACGGATGAGCACTCCTCGAATATATTTCCCTGCTTCTATTGATTTCGAAATCGTCAGGCTCTACTTTCCGGCTGCTCAGCAGGGGGTTTGGCTGTCATACTGCATTGCGATGAGTTCAGGGATATGTTCCCCAGAACAGCAAGAGTGAAGTGCTTGAGCGATGCGGGGATGTTCCTTGATTCGTAAGTCGCTTCAATCTTTTACTAGGGAGACTTGGAAGACGAAAAGATATGAAGGGGATTTTTCTTTGCTTGTGAGTGCAGGGTCGATGTCTCCGGGGGGCGTACCATGCAAAATTTGTTCAGTGGAGTGGTCGATTTGCAGGTTGCTCTCGCTTGAATGTAGTCTGCTTATCTGGGATGGATAGTGATATTTTAGTCACCTAACTTCTGGTCCCCCGGTGAATTATAGGGAGTCAGACCGAATCTTCCGAGGACATGTGCAAATCACCGTAATCCGACCTCGGTACACATCATCTGCATGTTATTCCATTTCAAGTGGCGCCTGATAACCGAATAAGCTTGTTGAGTCCTGAACATGTTTCTCTGTGCATGGTTTCAGTGCTTCTTCCCAGAGAATCTGATCGCTGGCATCAGAACGCCCCTCTTTCTTCTCAATGCAGCATACGATGCCTGGCAGGTAAGATGTTGACTTCATAATGTTATGCTTGTTATAACTGATGTTTGTGGTACAGATCGAGTTCTGTTTCTGTGTTAACCAGTTGCAAGCGAGCTTGGCTCCACGATCGGCGGACCCGCAAGGCCATTGGAGGCTATGCACTTTGGACCATGCGAAATGTTCCGGGCAACAAATTCAGTTTCTCCAAGGTAAAATCATCACCTTCGAGTTCTCGCTGTTCCATGTCAAGGCATGAGGATTGCTTTCTTTCCTGCAGGATTTAGGAATCAGATGCTGAATGCCATCCGGGGCTTTACGAAGTCCAAGCAGAATGGAGCATTCATTAATTCTTGTTTTGCTCACTGTCAATCAGAGAGGCAGGATACCTGGTTTGCCGATGACTCCCCCGTCATTGGAGGCAAGGTAAGAAAATGTCCCTCTTGTTGTTAGTTTTTGCTTCGTCACCCATACTAACATCATTTCCTAAGAGAATCGTGGCTGTGCCCTTTTCCAGGCAATAGCCTTAGCCATTGGAGACTGGTTCTTCAATCGGGCTGCCGTTAAGGCGATCGACTGCGCCTACCCCTGTGATCATACCTGCCACAATTTGGTCTTCCATGATTGATCCGTTTTTTCTTATACCCCTTGCTCTAAGACGCATTAGCCATTTCCAATCATTAAGGCAAATTCAAAGATGTATCGAAGAGGATGCATTAGCCATCAACAAGAAACCATAGAAGCATCTATTCACATTACTGCTACTACTTACAACATTCCTACAACCTGGAAAAACCTTAGAGTTCCTCTATTGAGTTATGCGATATTGCAGTCAAGAAAGGGCTAACTGAACGGTTGATGTAGATGGCGGCTACTGCGACTTCAATCATTTTCTGCAGGTAAATGATGTACTACATCAGGAATTATGTTAATGAGAACAGGAAACGTATGTTTATTTCATTGCTGTGATTGTTTACGTACCTATAACTAGCCATGGATGCTACTCCCAAGCCCATCATGTTTGTGTCCGAGGTTTCTAGAGCGCTTCTCAGTGCACCGGACTTGTGCTCCGACATCAATGACAAGGCAAAGTTCAGTAACCGTGTTTAGTTGAGGGACTCAGTATTTCCCTACCTGTGTTGGGGGCTGATCCCTCGGGCAAACGGGGTTGGGTTTGGTTGGCGTGAAAAATCCCAGCACCGTCTCCATTGAGCTCGACCCAGTTGTGGCTGGCGCCGCCCCATGTCTGCTCACAGCTGATGCCACCAAAGAAGTCGCCGATGTAGGTTGCAAGGATTTTTTAGGCATCGACATAGGGATTCCTTGCCCAGGATTACTGAACGCCCTCTGCAACGTCCCGTGATGCATGGCAGGGAACTGAGCTCCGTGCACTGGTGGAGTGATGTGAATGGCAGGACGACGTGCGACCGAGTTGCTGGCGTTTAGATCCATTCCACCATAGCCGATAACCCGTCCCACCCCGATCCCCGTGTGCGGGAAAGGCGGCATGTAAAGCCCAGCTCCCATTGTCATCATCTGTCAACAACGAACGGGACAGTAGAAATATAAATGAAAGAATGAGATTCCAACCCAGGAAATATCCCGACGCGTAAGGACTGTCACCTGGACTTGAAGCTGAAGCATCTTGAGATACTTGATCGCCTCATCAAGCAGGGAAGCTTTGTCAGCCTGGCGGAGTGTTATCAACAAAAAATTAGGCAAACACTAATGAGATCGATTATGGATCAACGATATGACCCTGATTGACCTTACTGCAGTTCGGGATGAGGTCCTGCAGGGTACGCATCTTCTCGTTGATCCGGTCCCTCCTCCTCTGTTACATCGATGCCCAAACACATTACAGTTACATTTACACGACACTCTTTTGGGTGACAAGAAAGCGATAAGTAAAATGGTTGCGATATATCTCACCCTTTCAGACAAGTTATGAACTTCCGCTGCCCTACTTCTCTTCAAGGCAGTGCCTCGTGGATGTGAAGAAACTCGCGTCTTCTCAATAGCCGGTTCTCCATCGAGATCCTGCAATTGTTCACCACGACCACTTCCAGTTGATGGAAATCGTACATCAACATAATCAAACTACCAAGGGAAGTGATATCGATGGCAAACAAGATTGGAATGAAATCCACGGGCACCTCGCTTGGACCATCAGACTCGTTGTCGTCACGCGATTTCCTCTTCGAGCAGTGTTTTGGATAGCACGTGCCTCTCTCGACAGTGTTTGCAGAACAGACAGAGGAAGTCCCATTGTCCACGATCTTCTCTTCTTCTGCCATAATTCCTCCATCTTCGGTTGCAACACAACCTGTCTGGCCGTTTTCTGCTTCGTTCCAACACACCCTCCCCTGGTCTTCAGCTGCCATCGCCTTAACATTTCCTGCATCCTCCAGGATGCTCGACCTGTATGACAAGAAGGGCAACCACAACTGCTGCTGCTGCTGCTGCTGCTGCAGCGCCGATGAATCAGGACTGAGATTGCCAGGCTGTACAGGTCCGGCCTCAGCAACGGCAACCTCACCTCCAACCGAATTTTCGAAAAGCCTGATAGAGTCCGAAGTATTACAACCAAGATGTTGTCTGCAGTCTGTGACACCAGCAATCCCGGGCAACTCCGGCAAGAGATCGTTGCAAAAGTCATCACAATGCAGGGATCCATTAAACGGATAGCTCAACCAGGGCACCGCGTTGCCCTCCTTGCCCAGCCCGATCTCGCCCTGACCAAATTCAAGACCCCTGATGTTCCCAGCCTTCTGCCCGGACTCGGCTTCTGAGCAGTTTCTCGGTTGCACAAGACCCGTATTAGAACTGGTCATCCACGGTCGGTTCAGTTGGGACTGACCCTGCGCCAGAATCTGTCCATCCTCCCACACTAGCTCCACGAAATCTCTCCCGGGCCTGAAAACAAAAACAACTCCCGGAGAAGAATCAATGACTCGAGCAAGAGAATCAAGAAGAGGCAAGGGAAACATGGACTCACGTTGGAGACGGGTCGGCGGGGGTGGAGGAAGGCGCGGGGTTTGTCTCGGGTTTCGACCTCATCGTCCTGAGGAGCTCGAATAGCGGCATGATGATTGCAGCAGAGCAGCTACTTTTGCTTCTGAAGACTCCTGCGAGCCATAGAAGAGAAAGCCTATGAGCCCATACTTATTGTGTGGGGAGATGAGATTGTTGGGGCGGGGGGGTTTGAGTTTAAACTAAACTCAAACTGACTTCATTATCAACATTAAGACAACAAGAATGTCATAAATCTCGAAGTATTGACGCAGTGGTTTCATCAGAATACTACTAAATATGGCAATTCGCCGGGGTTGTCCAGTCCAAGTCCAAGGAACTGGACTTGTCCGACAACGATCGCTGTCGGATTAAATTTTGTTTTGGGATGGCATCGACGAGGACAAAATGAGTTTTGCTGGTCTGATTTTTTAATGTCTAGAGGAGTTTCAGGTCAATCCTTATCTATCGCCCGGATGCCGACGAAGACGTTTGTTTTCATTTGATTTAATCAAACCCCAGAGGAACAGGGAGATGGAGATGCTCTCGTTCCGAGTACCGAAGATAATCGAAAGAGTTCCCCAAAACTTGGGGGGTGGGGGGGGGAAGGACACGCGTCGCTTCGTGGTACTTACTGGACGAGGTCTGCATGTCTCCGTGGCAGTAACTGGAGAGTCTCTGTTTGGTCATCACGGGACCCTTGAAAACAGAAGCCCATGCTTCACTATATTCCACTCCATGACCCATCATCATACCCAACCACAACCCATCAATTTGACTGTGCTATCGTCACGTGCCCGGGATGTCCGATGCTCCAACACAATGCCGCTTCGTTATAGTTTTAACGTACGAAAAAAAGGAGAAAATAAGTAATTTTAAAATTTCGAAAATTTTATAAAAAAAAGTCATATTTATAAAGTCCGACTTAAAATATATAGGACGTCGAGTTTACTTTTATTTTTTTTAAAGTTGTACTTATTTTTTGAAAAGCAGATTTTATAAATTCTACATCTTTCGGATTTTATAAATACAAATTCGGGATATTAATTCCGATTTTTTTTGCAGCAGTTATCCCGCACAATGGCCTCTAAAACTTCCTGAAAATTTATTATTATTACTATTATTATACAGATGTTTAGGGTACACAAATATATAGACTGGAGACGGATACATTTGATCGATGGGCTAAGTGAATGGTTATATGTACCGAGCAATTACCACAGGGCAGATGCATTCAGACCGCAATGGGAGGGTCGCGGCTCGCGTGAAACTTCTCGATGAAGGCAGAAGCTTTCCTGTTGATCCCTGGGTCGGCCACGTACGTGCCTTGGTCCTAATCGCTTGGCCACACCTTCAGCTTCCATGTGGTCACGGCTTCCGTGTCCCGTGCGTTGTCCTTCTGTACCCTCCGCGGCCTTAGGAATCCAAACAGGGAGGGTGAAGAGGCCCGAGTAGACGAAGAAGGATCGGAAGTCTTCTTCTGCTTGATATTGCCTATCCATTTCTTTATTGGTAGCAGGATTGCTCGGGAAGCACAAGAAAACACAAGGTCTCGTGATTTGAAAGGAGATGTGTGGAGTATTTTATATGGGGAAGAGCCCCAACACTCGAGGAGGAAGAGAATCTCCTAAAAACCCTCGATCAAAGTAAGTTCCATTGGAGGGGAAAGATCTTCGGATGGTGGAAATGCAAAGACATGGTGGAATCGGATCTGTCTTGTCGGGTATCATTTGACAGCTTTTTCTACATGACCCTGGCCGCGAACTAGCCCAAAATGAGCGAGCAGCACATTAGTTGGTGTCCTCTGCTTTTCGTTTCATGGTCATGCAACGGTGGAGATTGTTTCATGGACCGACGAGCTTAGGCTACCCTTTTATGAATGCGATAGTCATAGCTAGAGTTTCGTGGGGGGTTTGTTCGACGGAACATTCTTTGCATCCAAGTTTCCTTCGCTCATAGGTAGTTTTGTCGGCTGCGTTCTGTTCCTTGATGGTGATTGTTGATCGATTCTATGTTTTTGAGACAGTAGCTTCTTACCAAAACCAATAACTTTTACTAAACCAAGATGATGCCGATGCATTTATGACCCGATTCCATTCCTCCCCGCCTTTTCCCTTCACGCTGGTGATTGCAAGCTGTTGGTTCGGTTGTCTTTGTCTTCAAAGCAACTTCGGCATATTATTCCCCCAAGAAATTATTCTCCCCGAAGACAGTGTCCTGTAGAAGTTTACTCACAGGCTACGCGAGATCGTATGGGATGTACTCCTGCTTGGCACAATGATCGTAGATAAAACTAGGAGAGCGAGTTTATATCATTACAAAGACAAGACGAAATGCTTCCGACAAACGTCCCACAGCTCCAGAAACACCAGGAAACAGCACGAAACAAGGAAGCAAAGAGCGCAAGATGCCGAAGCTTCTTCCAACTTCACGAAGCAAGAAGACTTCAGTATTTTGCAGCTTCATCTTCTCTGGTTCAGCAAGTACATATTAATCCACATCCTCTCGTTGCTTGTTCGTCGGTAATCAGCTGCCGTAACATGCCATAATCGGAAGATGGTTAAGTGTTGATCATAATCTGATTTTAATAAACTTCCACTAGATACATATCCTCCGTCCTCATCACGTGCTCGTGGTAGGAATCCGGCATTCCAAAACTCAAAGACAGAAAGCTAGGAGCATCCATATCCGAAAAAGCTGTCCCTTCGCCTTCTCTGGATGCCCATATAAGAATTTCTGTCTTTCAGATTGTCTCCACTTGAGATGGCTCAGTCACTGGGAAACAATCCTGACATTGTTTCGGCAACAATCAGATTGGCGACAATCCGAGCAAAAGAGAGGACAAGTTCTTTAAAATGCACAAGTGGACGACTTTTTTCCATCAGAGCATGGTGCGCCCCTCCCCTCACCACTCTGATAAACTAGTCAACATAATCTGTCTTCTTGACTCTATTACGGCACAGCAGATCCAACTTTCGCAGCAGGTTTCCAGCAATCAAAGTCCCTTCCACGCAGGCTTATCTATCTATTCCTGCATGACGTTCTTGCAAGAGTAATACCTAAGATGCACAGACTCCAGACACGAGAGGAAGAACAGCGTACAGTCAACCAAAAACACTAAATATTGCATACACAGCTTTAAATAGGTATACTGATGGTATGTATATTAGGCGGCTCGGAGAGAGGTTGTAGGAGGTGGTTCTTAGCTCCCTAAGGCCACTCCACACCTTCTTCCTAACCGTGATCAGTTCCCACTTTTACCGCCATTGCTGGCGGTGGCACCAGAAGTTGCCTCTGCAAGACTAATTTTGAGCGGTTGCCATCCCGATTGAGGGAGAATCATCCATTTCTTTACCGTCACCATTATGTTTAGGATCCGTAGTATATCGCCAAGAACATACTCCTTAAGGCACATTTGTTTTATAATGGTGGCTGCTTCATACCTGCAAAATAGAATTTGAAATGCATTCCAACTCGATAATTGTTTCTAGAAATCAAAGTATAGAATCCGTTATGAGAACCCACCTGCACTGTGAAGCCAGAATTGCAGGACGTCCTGGATTCGTCGCGAGGAAATTTACCATTTGAGTCCAGAGGGGTTTAGGATAGGACTTTGCATCACCATCTAGAGGGTTTATGCAATTCCACAGCTTCTCGTTCTTTCCAATAAATAACTGTACTTTTCCGATCTTCTGCTTCACAATCATTTGCTGCTTTAAAGCATTCTGCAAGCCCAATTTCACATCTGCATTGCGAGAGTTAGCAGGACCAAATCTGACACAGTTGACGATATTTGCCTGGGTCGGCATAATCTTTTCACTCTTTAGAATGTCCAGGACAAGTAAGATAACTCCTATCTGTCCTTTAATATACTGGAGGTTATATGCATTGTATGGATAAGAATTTGCAATATTCTCCGATCCTGGAGGTCGAACAGGGGCAGTGGAACAGTTTGAACCATCGGAAGCAGACTTCTTCCGGTTCACCTTTCCTTTTTGTTTACAGTCAGAACCCTTCCCAGCAGCGGAAGCACTCGGGTTCTCAAACCGAGGGCTGTCCGGAGGGCTAGATGAAGAGGCCTGACTCGTGTCCGAGGACAAAACACTTTCATATTTCCCGAGTTGCTCGAAACTCGACAAAGGAGGACCTCCGACTACCAGAGTAGTCCATAGCCAAACAGTCTTCGCCGCAGCCAACAATGGCGCGGATGCATTCCGGGGTTGTGCCAGGAGAACGTTATATCTTCTCATCTGGAGGTGGTGCAGGGCATTAGAGAAATCCCTGTCGCCAGAAATCAGTAAATAATTCGCAGGTGCAGGGTTGTCCACCGCCCAAAACAACATATCCACCAGAATCTTTTTATCGCTGGCATCTTTGACACCTGCATTAAAACACGGAGCCAGCATCAAACCACACCTTGCGTGATCGTAACGGTACAGAGATGGCCTCGAACATGTGAAAGAAATTGCAAATTCAACACTGCGGGAAGTGCGAGGGCTTCCAGATCAGTTCATTGCGAAAACAGTGAATCGGTCAGATCCACTTTTTCCATAGATCGTGAACGCTGACAGTAGCCAATTCATCAAAACTACGCGAGCGACCGAAAGGCATCCCGTGACGCAGAAAAAAGGTAGCAAGAAGGGGAGAGAAAAAGCTGAGATTATACCAGCTGGGACGTGGTTCAAGCTGATACCGGTGCTGGAGAGGGCCAGCTGCACGGCGTGGGGGATCTTGGTGGTGTCGCCGTAGGAGGAGATCGAGACGGAGCCGCAGTAGTTGAGCTTCGCGAGGGCGGAACTGATGTTACGAGCTATGGTGTGGGGATCGCAGCCCTTGGGGACACAGCAATTCTCGATGTCCCACCACACAGACGTCTTCGCCTTCACATACTGCGCATCCGCCTGACCACCACCACCTCCCCCTCCGCCGTCCATGGAATGTCGTACAAGGAAGAGGAGTCAAAAGGAGCACGCGGAGGGAGAGAGAGAGAGAGAGACTTTTGGAGTGGAAAGATTCGGACTGACCACATCGCCCCAAAGTATTCCGCGCATTTAATCCAGAAATTACGGTTCGATCTTGTTAGTCTAAGTCGCATGTACTCACACTACACTTATTGCTATACTTTAAGGATGTATTATAATCATCGCCTTATGAATTTCTCTTTTTCATTTTTCTTAAATTGTATTTCAAAACTGATAACGTATTTTTCCTACACTCCTTAGACATGTTTTATAAAATACAACTTTATGTCATAAGAAACATTCCTCAGCTCAAATCGAGTTTTTTTTTTTTTTTGCCTTTGATATAATATTCTCATCTTTCAGGATCGGCAAACAAACCGAGTGACTAGATAATACAAAGATATCAGATTTCCGGAGACATACTACTTCCTTAGCTATTAAGCGAAGAGTTCCCCGTTGTCTAAAATGAGCTTTATCTGTCCACTCCCGGAGGCTTTTCCTCAAACCATGTGGTTGGCAAATTCTAAATAATGAAAATATGATTAGCTTGATATAAGTAAGTTGTACCCGTCTGATAATGTATTGACCATATTTTATTATTTATGTCAAGTATGTCACTGTGGGGCACGTTGACGTGGACTTAATGATTTAGTCGGTCCTCGTCACTCCCCAGTCAGTTCCCGCGTGGGGCTGCCAGACCTCTTCCCTGCCTGATCAGTGTGTTTGGTTCTCTGGATTGGATGTTGCCGCGCTGGGGAGCCCAACTGGCGCCGACCTCAACTACCAGTTCCGGTTACAGCTCCAGTTCCAGACATCCTCGGACTTCTGTCCGTATTCATGTTTTCTCTGTAAAAACCGGAGGCTCGGATATTCCTCCCCCACTCCAAACCTGACACCGAACCTAACAAAACCCTCAGAGTCCGACAACTCGTTCCCATTTCACGATATGGGCAAAAAGGCAGGGAGTAATGCTTTGTGGCTGTTAGCCGCACACCGTTTCTACTGGAAAGATCCTTCCTTTACCAGGTTTCGTGCTTGCATCGCACACCGTTTCCCAACGACCATCCCTATGACTTCCCAGTCCTTGAGGCCAAAAAATTGGGAGTCTCTCTACATGCATCGCATTGAATGGAACAACAGGATTGACTGGGATCGGCACCCGACATGGACATAATGGACACATGCTACCAGGTTAAGCTTAGAAGTGCTCGATGTACTAACAGGTTTGTCTATATTTGCGGAGGCGAATTGTGCTTTAGTACAACGAAGAAGAGAAACGCTAGGGTTGCGAATAACAGGCACAATGACGACAGTATGGCAGTGTCTGTGCCTCTCCTGTCGTAGCTCAGGCTTCTTACCGCAGACAATCTCTCCCAGACGTAGCTCCCATCTGTCAGCCTCGGGCATCTGTTATCTGCCTTGCTTGAGTCGCAGTAGAAGCTGATCGACGTCATCAGTGACAAGGCATACTGGAAGGGGTTGCTCCAATACATCCACTTGTAGAACCTGATGTCTGACAGCAGGACCACTACGCCAGAAGCCGACACCCAGAACGATGTCAGGATTGAAACCGCGAATGCGGCTAATGTAGGCACGGGTGCTAGGAAAGTGATCATCATCCCAAAGTAGGTGACACAGAGCGTGAAGACGAAGAGCACCATCCAGTACGTTAGGAACTCGTGAGCGGACCCCGTTCCAATCCCTGCCATCCCGTTTCCGATCCCGACGACTGCAAGAGTCGCCATGAATAAGTATGGGATCTCGCCGACTGCCCATGATATTGGGTAAAAGATTGGCAGGTACATTCCCGCTCTCTTCTCTCTAAAGTAGACCAGCCTATCGGTGCCAAGCTGCGGAATGATGTTGTTTGCGGATATCACTCCAACCAAGATCACTTGCATGTATATGTAGAGAGACCTTGAAGTCAGGCCGTATACGTCAGTGAACTCGATCTTGTAGTAAAGCGAGCCCATCAGGAGACCGATCATGATGCACCCTGTCAATCGGCCATACGTGTACTGGACATTCCTCCAGAGGAGCCTTTGAGTTCTCATTAGCACCACGGAAGCCTGGAGTGAGTATGAAGCAGAATAAATGGAAGACGACCCAGCAGATCTCCTATCCGAGTGCAGGACCTTTATCCTCGATATTTCTCTGCTGTTTGCTTCTTGCAGAGTGCTCCCATTGTATATTTCCGGGAAATTGTGCGTTGGAATTGCCCTCTTCTTCACGCCTAATCCGAGAGTTGCCAGAACGAAACTGACAGGACCTGCTCGTTTGGAATAACGAGGAGCTTTAGGAATAGACAGGAAGTAGTCCAAGATCTCGTTGCAGTCTGGACCAACTGAGCCAAAGTAAGCTTGTCGACCATCATGCGTCAAGATGAGGGCCAGGTCGAAGGATTCCAGCACTCGTGTGTTGGGATATTCTAGGGATGCGATGACGACTCTCCCTGATTCAGAAACTCTTGATAAAATGCTGAGGATTTCTTGGGTTCCTCTGCTGTCAAGTCCTGCCAGAGGTTCTTCGAGGAGGAGGACGCTGGGATTGGAGGCAAGCTCGACTGCTATGGTGATCTTCTTGGCTATTTCATATGTCTTCCCTGTGGCGTCACGAAGGGATCCAACAAGCTGGTTGGAGTACGGAAGGAGGTCTAGCTGGTCAAGAACAAGCTCCACGTGGATATGACGGCTCTCTGCCGTGATCGACTGGTCTAGACGGAGCGCCGCACTGAACTGAAGTGTCTCACGTATTGTGAGATATGGTTGGTGTGCATCAAGCCTTTCGACGTAGCCTATTCTCCTGGCATATCCAGTACCAACCTTAGCACCATTTGCTAGGAGGTTTCCCTCGAGGGTACCTGCTAGAGGTTCCCTTCCAGCAAGGCATTTTAAGAGTGTCGACTTGATTGTTTTGGCTCCTCCAAGCAGCGCAAGCTTGTCTTTCGGTCTGGCATACCCCGTAATGTCTCTGAATTCTGGTGCATTTTCCTCAGCATCCTTCGTATGTCTGAATGAATCGGTAAGTTAATACCTTCTAATCACACTTTGAATTGGCATACCAGATGCTTAGCATACAAGATTCATGAGAAAGTTTACCTTCTGAATGATAAATCCTCGAACACAATACTCAACGGCTTCACTGGGATTCCCAGTTCGTTTTTCTCCAGCTCGACCCGAAATTCCTGTATCCATCTTTCCACTCCGCTGGTGTCCTTAATCATTCCACAACTTCGTTGCCCGGTATAGGGAGTAATCCTGAGATGTCGGGCATGGTCACTGAGGCTTTGGAACGAATTATACTCGCTCTCCGTGTCTTCCCTGTACTTACTGATTATTGGGGATGCTGTACTAGACGGTAACGACTGGTTTACTCCTGCAAACTGTATCATTTTCAGTCCCAACAACGCCAACGAGTTTGCGAGCAGGATCCATGCAGAAATAATCACATAAGGCATCCAGGGCCTTTCGGTATCTTTGGATAGCTCGAAGAAAGTAACGTAAGCTTTTCCTACTGTCATGTGAGGGTACCGACTGCAGAAGGGTAGTTCACTCTCGTACTTGGAGCATGGATCTAGGTAATTCTCGAACTGGATTTTGCAAAAGGAGACGTTAGCCCAGTGGATGGGATTCACGTACACGAGCCATTTCAAGGCAGTTGGAACATTTGACGGATAAATGACGAAGCCGCTGAACAGCAGGAAGATTGAGACCAAAAGCCCTGCAAGGAGGAACACGAAAATCACCAAACCTGCCATGTACGCTCAATGCAGTCGATTTGATTCTCCAGATACCAGAGAACTATACCTGCCAAAGCATTCCCAACCTCCGGGATAGATGAAACTGTGCTGAGGAAAAAGAACGCCGATGATCCAAAATATGCCACCATGAATAACAGAAGCAGGTACTTGAAAAATGGCATTCCGTTTCCTGCCAATGATAAGCCCGCCAGAAAGTACACACTGATTGTGTACGCAAATGCCTGCAACAAAAAGGATGGTTTTTCTTATATCATACTCATTTCGATCTTTTGCTCATTACGTTCGACAAAAGGGATATAGGGGTGTAGTTACCTCTGCAAGGGTCTGCGGAACATTTACTATGCAATGAGCGACTAAATAGGAAGAAGGCCTGAAGAATTTCTGTGCCCTGTGCTTGTAGAAGATAGGTCTCTGAAGCATGTAGAGAGGGAGCTGTACCAAGTTTATGAGCATAATGCTCATTGTCGAAACAAATCCTAAAGCCCTCACAGAGTTCATCTTCTGTTGGTCGTACTTTCCTCCGAGCATGTAGAACAGTGTTCCTCCGAATAATCCGAGTATCATAGCCTGCATAAAACCACTCAAGATGATCCTGATGCTTTAAACAAACTTTCCCGATCAATTAGAGCTTTGAAAAGGCAATTGTCATTTAAGAACCTGGAAAAGCCTTAGTTTGATAAGAGCTTGAAGCCTCTTGGTGACCTTGATCTGTCTTTTGATCAGGGTCCGGGTGGATTCGAACCACGACTGTACGAACGGCCTCTGAAATTGCTTCCACTGAATTTGGTTTTCATCTTCCTCCTCTTCCTTGACGCACTCCACTTGCAGACGACTGTGGCCTCTTGCTTGCTTCAACAAAGAGAATACTTGTGTTGCGCGCTCTCGTTGGGTCTTTTTTGGTCCAACCGCGAGGTACTGCATCTCTTCATTGTTTATCGATATTCCTGTTACCACATCTCCTACCTGAACTCTCCCGGTGCTTTGCATTCCACCTGATTGACCGACTTTGCTCGATAACTTGGCCACGACCAGTTCTGCAAATGATTTAGACAGTCATTTCTGAGTCGTCAAACGTACACCTTCTGTTAGAGTGCCAAGAATTTACCCGTCTCTCTTCTCGGCAATGCATCCATGGCGCTAAGGTACTTGGATGGAGTTTTGAGAGTTAGCCCGAGACCAGGTTCACTTTCCACCCAATAGGTATGCTTAACATAGTCTCCGCCCACGATCCTCAACACATCCTGGTAGTGATCTGCAGCTTTGTAGCATTCCGCAAGCTCATCTATTGATAAGGATGTCGCTCCAGGCACCACGTATTCAGCTCCGTCTCCTGCAGCAACGTCCACCAGAAACTCGTGCGACCTCACCTCCAACCGAATTTTCGAAAAGCCTGATAGAGTCCGAAGTATTACAACCAAGATGTTGTCTGCAGTCCGTGACACCAGCAATCCCGGGCAACTCCGGCAAGTGATCGTTGCGAAAGTCATCACAATGCAGGGATCCATTAAACGGATAGCTCAACCAGGGCACCGCGTTGCCCTCCTTGCCCAGCCCGATCTCGTCCTGACCAAATTCAAGACCCCTGATGCTCCCAGCCTTCTGCCCGGACTCGGCTTCTGAGCAGTTTCTCGGTTGCACAAGACCCGTATTAGAACTGGTCATCCACGGTCGGTTCAGTTGGGACTGACCCTGCGCCAGAATCTGTCAATCCTCCCACACCAGCTCCACGAAATCTCTCCCGGGCTTGAAAACAAAAACAACTCCCGGAGAAGAATCAATGACTCGAGCAAGAGAATCAAGAAGAGGCAAGGGAAACATGGGCTCACGCTGGAGACGGGTCGGCGGGGGTGGAGGAAGGCGCGGGGTTTGTCTCGGGTTTCGACCTCATCGTCCTGAGGAGCTCGAATAGCGGCATGATGGTTGCAGCAGAGCAGCTACTTTTGCTTCTGAAGACTCCTGTGAGCCATAGAAGCGAAAGCATATGAGCCCATACTTAATTGTGTGGGGAGATGAGATTGTTGGGGGGGGTTTTGAGTTTAAACTAAACTTAAACTGACTTCATTATTAACATTAAGACAACAAGAATGTCATAAATCTCGAAGTATTGACGCAGTGGTTTCATCAGAATACTACTAAATATGGCAATTCCCCGGGGTTGTCCAGTCCAAGTCCAAGGAACGGGACTTGTCCGACGACGATCGCTGTCGGAATAAATTTTGTTCTGCGATATGGTTTTTGGGTCGGCATCGACGAGGACAAAATGAGTTTTGCTGGTCTGATTTTTTAATGTCTAGAGGAGTTTCAGGTCGATCCTTATCTATCGCCCGGATGCCGACGAAGACGTTTGTTTTCGTTTGATTTAATCAAACCCCAGAGGAACAGGGAGATGGAGATGCTCTCGTTCCGAATACCGAAGATAATCGAAAGAGTTCCCCAAAACTCGGGGGGTGGGGGGAAGGACACGCGTCGCTTCGTGGTACTTACTGTACGAGGTTTGCATGTCTCCGTGGCAGTAACCGGAGAGTCTCTGTTTGGTCATCACGGGACCCTTGAAAATAGAAGCCCATGCTTTGACTATATTCCAATCCGTGACCCGACACTATGGAAAATCTTGGACATAACTTTAATAAAGTCCACAAAAGCCCATAGTCATATACTAGTCCTGTGCCTGTAGGGAGAAGTCTACATAGGTAATATAGTAACCTTGTAATTAAGGGAAGTCTACAAGCATGCGCCTCCAGTGGATACCAAGTCTACAGGCTTGCGCCTGAAACACGAAGTCTACGGGCCTGCACCTGCAAGAGACACGTGTCAAAAGAAAACGGTTCCATGGCCCCGAGATAATTGGGACTTGTTACCCACGCATAACACTAACGCACGTCTTAAAGATAATCAGTTAAACCCGAAGTCAGAGGAGCTGATCCACATTTAAATGAGTGGGAATCAGTTAGCTCCGAGATTCTGGGGTGAGTTGGGTCTGAAAGATCCTCAGAAGGTCGTAACAGACCGAGTATAAAAGGGAGGAGACCCCCCTCAGAGAAAAACACGATCAATCAGCCAAACTCATATTTGCATTGCTCGTCACCCTTAGACGTTAGTAGATACCTCGGCCTGGGTTATTTGGTCACCACCTTCCACCGTCCCGGCGAGCAACCGTAACCGGCGCAACAAACCTCCGCCAGCACTACCACCGTCACACAAGTCTACGACGTCAGCAGCGAGTCTACAACGTCAGCAGCGAGTCTACGACGCCTACGTCAGCCGCATCACCCCTTTTTCGTTCATTCTTTATGGCTGTAAGCTTTTAAGTTCTCTTTCGAAACTTTGAATTTGTACAGTCGTATCTTTTATCATTGAAATTCATCTTTCTGACGACCACATACATTTCCCTGTGAGTCTAATTGCCAAATATTTTCGACGTGGTCCGTCTTCTACGCGAACACCATCATCATACCCAACCACAACCCATCAATTTGACTGTGCTATCGTCACGTGCCCCGGATGTCCAATGCTCCAACACAATGCCGCTTTCGTTATATTTTTAACGTAAGGAAAAAAAGGAAAAATAACGGAATGAGTAGTTTTAAAATTTTAAAAATAACGTTTTATTTGATTTTAAAAAAAGTTATAAAAAAATACAGGACACCTTTATTTTTTTTAGAAATCATACTTATTTTTTGAAAATTAGATTCAAAATCCGAATTCGTTAATTCCGAAATTACCTACGTTGTTTCACTAATTCTTTTGCAGCAGTTATCCGACACAATGGCCTCTAAAACTTCCCCTGAAAATTTATTATTGTTACTATTATTATGCAGATGTTTAGTGTACACAAATATGTGGATTGAAGACGGATACAACATTCATCGATGGGCTAAGTGAAAGGTTATATGTACCGAGCAATTACCACAGGGCAGATGCATTCAGACCGCAATGGGAGGGTCGCGGCTCGCGTGAAACTTCTCGATGAAGGCAGAAGCTTTCCTGTTGATCCCTGGGTCGGCCACGTACGTGCCTTGGTCGTAATCGCTTGGCCAAACCTTCAGCTTCCACGTGGTCACGGCTTCCGTGTCCCGTGCGTTGTCCTTCTGTACCCTCCGCGGCCTTAGGAATCCAAGCAGGGAGGGCGAAGAGGCCCGAGTAGACGAAGAAGATGGATCGGAAGCCTTCTTCTGCTTGATATTGCCTCCCATTTCTTTATTAGTAGACAGGATTGCTTGGGAAGCACAAGAATACACAAGGTCTCGTGGTTTGAAAGGAGATGGGTGGAGTATTTTATAACGGGAAGAGCCCCAACACTCGAGGAGGAAGAGAATCTCCTAAAACCTTCGATCAAAGTAAGTTCCATTGGAGGGGAAAGATCTTTGGATGGTGGAAATGCAAAGACATGGACTACTTGAATTGGATGTTGAGACTAAAGTGATTCTCCAGCAGACCCAATGCTACGACCACCAAGGAGAAAGAAGTCACCAAAGGAAATGCTTGGACAAGAGGAATGTTTACAAGAGGAATATGACTTGTATTTCTTTCTTGGTCATTACAAGATGGAGCCAATGACCCCTATTTATAGGGAGTGTTCGAAGGAGGAATCCTTCTCCATGTTTCTAGAATTTTCCTATCTAAGAAAAATCTAGACTAGTCCTATTGCTTTCTAGAAACTTCTAGAACCTACGAGAGCTTTCTAGACTAATGTAAGAGACTTCTAGAGTCTACGAGAGAAGGAGCCATTAGTCGGATGTTGTCAACTTTATCACTCCCCCTCAACACCGACTTGCTCTTCTTGTCATTCCAAGTTTTGATCGAAACTCCTCAAGCTTGCTAGCATTCAATCCTTTTGTTAGTATATCCGCTCGCTGATCTTTGTACCAATATATTCTAGTGCGATCTCTCCTTGTAGCACTTTTTCTCGCAAGAAATGATAGTGGACCTCCACATGCTTAGTTCTTGCATGGAACACTGGGTTTTCAGCTAATTGGATTGCTGACTTATTGTCACAGGATAAAGAAACTGCATAGTCAGCTTGCTGATGAAGGTCTCTTAATAACTGCATAAGCCAAGTAGATTCTTGAGTTGCATTTGCAGCGGCTCTGTATTCTGCTTATGTGGTGGAGAGGGAGACTGTTGGTTGTCTCTTACTACACCATGATATTGCTCCCCCTGCAATACTGAAAACATATCCTGTGGTTGATCTTCGAGTGTCGCGATCTCCGGCATAGTCCGCATCGCAATATCCGATCAATTTGCAATCTCCTTTGATCTTGTAGAGTATCCCATAATCCATCGTTCCCTTTATGTACCTTAAAATTCGTCGGACTGCTTCAAGGTGAGGCTTCTTTGGAGATTGCATAAATCTGCTTACCAAACCGACCGCATAGGAGATATCTGGCCTTGTGTGTGTCAGGTAAATCAGACTCCCAACCAACTGACGATACATTGTTGACTCTTCAAGATCCTTGCCTTGATTTGCACTAAGCTTAGCGTTGAACTCAATAGGTGTTGATATCGGCTTGCACTCGGACATCCCGTATTTCTTTAGTAGCTCTTTTGCATATTTCTGTTGACATAAGAATAAGCCTTCCGGAACTCGATCGACTTCTAATCCCAAGAAATGCTTCAATTCTCCGAGCTCCTTCATGTGGAACCTCACAGAAAGATTATCTTTGATCAACTTGATCTCTAAGTTGTCATCTCCAGTGATGATAAGGTCGTCCACATACACGAGCACCACTGTAATTTTCTCTTCTCGAACTTTGATGAAGAGACTTGAATCAGCCACTGTTAGAGTATATCCACCCTGGATTAAGAACTCTGCAATCTTACCGTACCATGCCCGTGGTGCCTGCTTCAATCCGTATAAAGCTTTCCTTAATTTGCAAACATAGCTGGGGTGGTACTTATCTGCAAAGCCCTGGGGTTGCTCCATGTAGATTGCCCGATCCAGCTCTCCATGCAAAAAGGCATTTTTCACATCCATCTGCCAAAGTTTCCAAGTCTTACTTGCAGCCAGGGCGAGTAGAACTCTGACAGTTGTTATCTTTGCTACTGGGCTAAATGTCTCATCGTAGTCCAAACCATACTGCTGTGAGAATCCTCGAGCGACAAGACGGGCCTTGTATCTTTCCACGGATCCGTCGGGACGAGTCTTCACCTTATAGACCCACTTGCAAGATATGGGTGTCACCTCGCTGGGTTGAGGAACCAACTCCCAAGTTTGGTTTTCTTCTAGGGCTCGAATTTCTTCTTGCATTGCTTCTCGCCATACCTTGTGCTTGGATGCTTCTTCATAAGTTGATGGCTCATGTGGATCTATATCTTCCGCAAGTGCTGCGTCTATGTATCGTGTTGGTGGTCTCCGTTGCCTAGTGGATCTTCTCAACGGTGTCATCCCGTCACCAGTTTCTTCTTCTGTTGCATTCTCCTCAGAGGACCTTTGGTACACTCCTGTTTGCCAAGGTCTCTCTTCTTCTGTATCATCATTTCTTATTATAGAAGGCCCTTCTTCAGTTTCTTCAAAAGTTGGTTTTAGTGTTACTAGCTCCCCCTGCTTAATGTGATCCTTGTTTTCTTCTATTGTTGAGGGTGACCACCAAGAAGTTGCTTCATCGAAAACAACGTTCCTTGATACGGTGCACTTGTTGGTCGTAGGATCGCAGCATCTCCATCCTTTCCTCTCTGTGTCGTATCCTACGAAGATACACTTGGTCGCCTTCTTGTCGAACTTGCTCCGCAAGTGGCTAGGGATGAAGACATAACAAACACACCCAAAGACTCGAAAGTGGCTTACTGTAGGCTTCATCTTCCATAGTAGCTCGAAGGGTGTCTTGAATTTGAGGCGAGCTTGGGGTAGCCTGTTTGCAACATCTGCAGCCGTCTTCATGCACTCTGCCCAATATCTTCCTGGGACATTTCTGGCGTGCAACATGCTTCTGCATACTTCTGCAAGATGCCTGTTCTTCCTTTCTGCCACCCCGTTCTGCTGTGGCGTGTGGGGACAAGTTAACTGTCGTCTTATCCTGTTCGCCTTTAGGTATTCTCCAAACTCCCGAGAGGTATATTCTCCCCCGTTGTCAGTACGTAGGCACTTCACCTTCGTCTGCAGATCGCTCTCCACCTTGATCTTGAACTCTATGAACTTCTGTAGGGCTTCTGACTTTTCTTTCATGAAGTATACCCAGACGTACCTTGAGTAGTCGTCGATGAAAGTCACCATGTATCTACAGCCACCTATTGATGGATGTTTCACTGGACCGAATACATCCGAGTGGATCAACTGCAATGGTTTCTCAGCCCTGTACTTGGATTCTTCGTACGGTAACTGGTGTGCTTTACCGTACTGGCAGCCTGAGCAGACGTTGTCGACGTTTACTTCTAGCTGCGGGAGACCCTTCAACATCTCCTTGCTCATCATCACCTTTAACTTGGGGTATCCGACGTGTCCAAGCCTCTCGTGCCACAGGTCAGCTGTCTCATTCCTCTTCACCTTGTCTATGTATGCCGATTCTGCTGACATCACATAGATGGAGTTTACCTTCCATCCTTCCATGATCGGCGTCCCAGAAAACTTCAACTCGTGGTAGACCTTGACGTCATCAGGTCCGAACACCACGAAATTACCAGGGGCTGTCAGTTGGGCTACTGACAGAAGATTCTTCTTTATCCCAGGGACATGGTAGACTCCTTGGAGTTGCACCTTGTTGGCACCATCATCGACGTCAATAACAGTCTTCCCGACATGAGCGATAGGTAGTCTGGAGTTGTTGGCGGTGACGACGACTCGCTGTCCTTTGTATTCTGATAGCTCCCGTAGCTTCTCCTCGTCACCTGTCATATGGTTGGAGCACCCCGAGTCAAATATCCAGTTCTCTGCATAGTTCACAGAGTTGTTGTGAACTACTGCAAGAGCCTGGTCTTCCAACAACTGATCTTCTTCCATCACAACGAGAGATGCTTCAAGGTTCCATTCATCTTCAGATTTATCTCCTTCTTGATTGGCTGACGTGGCAGCATTTCCTTCCACGTTCTTCTTCTTGAACCAGCAGTCTCTCGCATAGTGGCCCTTCTTTCCACAGTTGAAGCATTTTTCATCGTTTCGCTGTGCTAGTTTGTCTTCTCGTTTCTCATGTTGTGGTCTAGACAGTTGGTGCTCACGCCGTCCACCTCTACCACCTCGAGAGAATTTTCTATTCTCAGGCCTCTTATATGTAGCAGAGTTTCTCCCTCTGTTGCTATATAGAGCCTCTTCTTCACTTTTCAAAGATACGCCCGCCATCTGTTTTGCTAGCGTCTCCTGATTAGCTAGCAAATTTTCTAAATCCTCTAACGACGGCGGCGTAGGCCATCCTTGCACAGCTGCAATGAATCCCCTATACTCTGGTCGTAACCCATGGATGATAATCCTTCTCATCCTATCGTCACTGATCTTGGAGCCTGGGTCTAACTCCGAAATCTCTCGGCAGATAGACTTTACCTTCGTAAAATACTGATTAATTCCTAAATCTCCTTGTCTAACCGCCATTAAATCATTCTCTAGCAACTGAAGCCTCATATCATTTTTTTTCGAGAACCTAGTTGCTAGTATATTCCAGGCATCCTTTGGGGTAGTGGCGTACCTTATGTGCTCTAGCATCTCCTCTTCTATGGTGGTCTTTATGGCGAACATGGCCTTCCCTGCTTTAATCCGCCATTTCCTCAAATTGGCAGCATCCTCCTCTGGTGGGGTTGTCTCACTTCCACCAATGATCTCCCAGAGATCTTGGCCTTGGAGATATGACTCCATGCACGTCTTCCACGTGCTATAATTCTGGTTGTTTAATTTCTTCAGCATGCCGACAGTATTAATTTCTGCCATACCGAATTTACTTTCTGGAAACGTAGCCTGGTTCCTGACCTATGCCGAACGCAATCCCGGATTGCAGCTTCCTTGGTAGAACTTCGGCAGTATTTCGGCAGAACCTTCGCTTGTACTTCTGCAAAATCTCCACGAGATTTCAGCAGAACCTCTGCTAGTCTTAGCAGAACCTTTACGGGATTTTGATAGAATCTCCGCAAAAAACTTCGACTGAACCTCCGCAGAACTTCGACACAATCTCTGCGGGACTTCGGCAGCTCAACCTCGACAACCCGTACAACCTCGCTCTGATACCAAATGTTGAGACTAAAGTGATTCTCCAGCAGACCCAATGCTACGACCACCAAGGAGAAAGAAGTCACCAAAGGAAATGCTTGGACAAGAGGAATGTTTACAAGAGGAATATGACTTGTATTTCTTTCTTGGTCATTACAAGATGGAGCCAATGACCCCTATTTATAGGGAGTGTTCGAAGGAGGAATCCTTCTCCATGTTTCTAGAATTTTCCTATCTAAGAAAAATCTAGACTAGTCCTATTGCTTTCTAGAAACTTCTAGAACCTACGAGAGCTTTCTAGACTAATGTAAGAAACTTCTAGAACCTACGAGAGCTTTCTAGACTAAGAGACTTCTAGAGTCTACGAGAGAAGGAGCCATTAGTCGGATGTTGTCAACTTTATCATTGGATCTGTCGTGTCGGGTATCATTTGACAGCTTTTTCTACATGACCCTGGCCGCGAAACTAGCCGAAAATGAGCGAGCAGCACATTAGTTGGTGTCCTCTGCTTTTCGTTTCATGGTCATGCAACGGTGGAGATTGTTTCATGGACCGACGAGCTTATGCTACCCTTTTGTGAATGCTATAGTCATAGCTAGAGTTTCTTGGGGGTTTGTTCGACGGAACATGCTTTGCATCCAAGTTTCCTTCGCTCATAGGTAGTTTTGTTGGCTGCGTTCTGTTCCTTGATGGTGATTGTTGATCGATTCTATGTTTTTGAGACAGTACCTTCTTACCAAAACCAATAACTTTTACTAAACCAAGATGATGCCGATGCATTTATGACCCGATTCCATTCCTCCCCTCCTTTTCCCTTCACGCTGGTGATTGCAAGCTGTTGGTTCGGTTGTCTTTGTCTTCAAAGCAACTTCGGCATATTATGCCCCCAAGAAATTATTCTCCCCGAGGACATTGTCCTGTAGAAGTTTACTCACACACAGGCTACGCGAGATCGTATGGGATGTACACCTGCTTGGCACGTTGATCGTAGACAAAACTAGGAGAGCGAGTTTATATCATTACAAAGACAAGACGAAAAGCTTCCAACAAACGTCTCACAGCTCCAGAAACACCAGGAAACAGCACAAAACAAGGAAGCAAAGAGTGCGAGATGCCGAAGCTTCTTCCAACTTCACGAAGCAAGAAGACTTCAGTATTTTGCAGCTTCATCTTCTCTGGTTCAGCAAGTACATATTAATCCACATCCTCTCGTTGCTTGTTCGTCGGTAATCAGCTGCCGTAACATGCCATAATCGGAAGATGGTTGAGTGTTGATCATAATCTGATTTTAATAATCTTCGACCAGATTCATATCCTCCGTCCTCATCACCGGCTCGTGGTAGGAATCCGGCATTCCAAAACTCAAAGACAGAAAGCTAGGAGCATCCATATCCGAAAAAGCTGTCCCTTCGCCTTCTCCGGATGCCCATATAAGAATTTCTGTCTTTCAGATTGTCTCCACTTAAGATGGCTCAGTCACTGGGAAACAATCCCGACATTGTTTCGGCAACAATCAGATTGGCGACAATCCGAGCAAAAGACAGGACAAGTTCTTTAAAATGCACAAGTGGACGACTTTTTTACATCAGAGCATGGTGCGCCCCTTCCCTCACCACTCTGATAAACTAATCGACATAATCTGTCTTCTTGACTCTATTACGGCACAGCATATCCAACTTTCGGAGCAGGTTTCCAGCAATCAAAGTCCCTTCCGCGCAGGCTTATCTATCTATGCCTGCATGATGTTCTTGCAAGAGTAATACCTCAGGTGCACAGACTCCAGACACGAGAGGAAGAACAGCGTACAGTCCCAAAAACACTAAACACAGCTTTAAATAGGTATACTGATGGTACTTATATTAGGCGGCTCGGAGAGAGGTTGTAGGAGGTGGTTCTTAGCTCCCTAAGGCCACTCCACACCTTCTTCCTAACCGTGATCGGTTCCCACTTTTACTGCCATTGCTGGCGGTGGCACCAGAAGTTGCCTCTGCAAGAGTAATTTCGAGCGGTTGCCATCCCGATTGAGGGAGAATCATCCATTTCTTTTCCGTCACCATTATGTTTAGGATCCGTAGTATATCGCCAAGAACATACTCCTTAAGGCACATCTGTTTTATAATGGTGGCTGCTTCATACCTGCAAAATAGAATTTGAAATGCATTCCAACTCAATAATTGTTTCTAGCAATCAAAGTATAGAATCCGTTATGAGAACCAACCTGCACTGTGAAGCCAGAATTGCAGGACGTCCTGGATTCGTCGCGAGGAAATTTATCATTCGAGTCCAGAGGGGTTTAGGATAGGACTTTGCATCACCATCTAGAGGGTTTATGCAATTCCACAGCTTCTCGTTCTTTCCAATAAATAACTGTACTTTTCCGATCTTCTGCTTCACAATCATTTGCTGCTTTAAAGCATTCTGCAAGCCCAATTTCACATCTGCATTGCGAGTGTTAGCAGGACCAAATCTGACACAGTTGACGATATTTTCCCGGGTCGGCATAATCATTTCACTCTTTAGAATGTCCAGGACAAGTAAGATAATTCCTATCTGTCCTTGAATATACTCAGGCTGCGCTGGATCGCTGTCATTGCAAACATCAACCATAGGGGAAGAAGTTGGAACAGAGTACTCTTGCCCGTAAGGGGGACTATGTTCACCGTTTTGTGGCCAAACATTGGGAGGGCCTCGGATGTTCGCTTGCTTGCTAGAAGTATTGAGCTCGCTAGCATCGGGTGGAAAATCAAACTTCGGTGGAGGCACCGCTGGAGCATGGAAAGGACGATTTCCCGGAGGAAATGATGGTCTTTCTGGAGGGACATTCGGTCTAGGTGGTGGTGGGTGAAGGGGTTGATAACTTCCAGGGTTTACGTGGTTAGGGTCACCACTGTTCCATGAGGGGTAAGTATTGCCAGGCATGGTGGTTCCCATACCTGCCGGCAAAAATCTAGGGTCATACACATTGTGCAGGCAATAGCGTGCACAACTCTCAGCTCCAGGAAATCCAAAAGGCTCCCCACTTGCCGGTGGAAATCTTGGGTTATATGCATTGTATGGATAAGAATTTGCAATATTCTCCGATCCTGGAGGTCGAACAGGGGCAGTGGAACAGTTTGAACCATCGGAAGCAGACTTCTTCCGGTTCACCTTTCCTTTTTGTTTACAGTCAGAACCCTTCCCAGCAGCGGAAGCACTCGGGTTCTCAAACCGAGGGCTGTCCGGAGGGCTAGATGAAGAGGCCTGACTCGTGCCCGAGGACGCAACACTTTCATATTTCCCGAGTTGCTCGAGACTCGACAAAGGAGGACCTCCGACTACCAGAGTAGTCCATAGCCAAACTGTCTTCGCCGCAGCCAACAATGGCGCGGATGCATTCCGGGGTTGCGCCAGGAGAACGTTATATCTTCTCATCTGAAGGTGGTGCAGGGCATTAGAGAAATCCCGGTCGCCAGAAATCAGTAAATAATTCGCAGGTGCAGGGTTGTCCACCGCCCAAAACAACATATCCACCAGAATCTTTTTATCGCTGGCATCTTTGACACCTGCATTAAAACACGGAGCCAGCATCAAACCACACCTTGCGTGATCGTAACGGTACAGAGATGGCCTCGAACATGTGAAAGAAATTGCAAATTCAACACTGCGGGAAGTGCGAGGGCTTCCAGATCAGTTCATTGCGAAAACAGTGAATCGGTCAGATCCACTTTTTCCATAGATCGTGAACGCTGACAGTAGCCAATTCATCAAAACTACGCGAGCGACCGAAAGGCATCCCGTGACGCAGAAAAAAGGTAGCAAGAAGGGGAGAGAAAAAGCTGAGATTATACCAGCTGGGACGTGGTTCAAGCTGATACCGGTGCTGGAGAGGGCCAGCTGCACGGCGTGGGGGATCTTGGTGGTGTCGCCGTAGGAGGAGATCGAGACGGAGCCGCAGTAGTTGAGCTTCGCGAGGGCGGAACTGATGTTACGAGCTATGGTGTGGGGATCGCAGCCCTTGGGGACACAGCAATTCTCGATGTCCCACCACACAGACGTCTTCGCCTTCACATACTGCGCATCCGCCTGACCACCACCACCTCCCCCTCCGCCGTCCATGGAATGTCGTACAAGGAAGAGGAGTCAAAAGGAGCACGCGGAGGGAGAGAGAGAGAGAGAGACTTTTGGAGTGGAAAGATTCGGACTGACCACATCGCCCCAAAGTATTCCGCGCATTTAATCCAGAAATTACGGTTCGATCTTGTTAGTCTAAGTCGCATGTACTCACACTACACTTATTGCTATACTTTAAGGATGTATTATAATCATCGCCTTATGAATTTCTCTTTTTCATTTTTCTTAAATTGTATTTCAAAACTGATAACGTATTTTTCCTACACTCCTTAGACATGTTTTATAAAATACAACTTTATGTCATAAGAAACATTCCTCAGCTCAAATCGAGTTTTTTTTTTTTTTTGCCTTTGATATAATATTCTCATCTTTCAGGATCGGCAAACAAACCGAGTGACTAGATAATACAAAGATATCAGATTTCCGGAGACATACTACTTCCTTAGCTATTAAGCGAAGAGTTCCCCGTTGTCTAAAATGAGCTTTATCTGTCCACTCCCGGAGGCTTTTCCTCAAACCATGTGGTTGGCAAATTCTAAATAATGAAAATATGATTAGCTTGATATAAGTAAGTTGTACCCGTCTGATAATGTATTGACCATATTTTATTATTTATGTCAAGTATGTCACTGTGGGGCACGTTGACGTGGACTTAATGATTTAGTCGGTCCTCGTCACTCCCCAGTCAGTTCCCGCGTGGGGCTGCCAGACCTCTTCCCTGCCTGATCAGTGTGTTTGGTTCTCTGGATTGGATGTTGCCGCGCTGGGGAGCCCAACTGGCGCCGACCTCAACTACCAGTTCCGGTTACAGCTCCAGTTCCAGACATCCTCGGACTTCTGTCCGTATTCATGTTTTCTCTGTAAAAACCGGAGGCTCGGATATTCCTCCCCCACTCCAAACCTGACACCGAACCTAACAAAACCCTCAGAGTCCGACAACTCGTTCCCATTTCACGATATGGGCAAAAAGGCAGGGAGTAATGCTTTGTGGCTGTTAGCCGCACACCGTTTCTACTGGAAAGATCCTTCCTTTACCAGGTTTCGTGCTTGCATCGCACACCGTTTCCCAACGACCATCCCTATGACTTCCCAGTCCTTGAGGCCAAAAAATTGGGAGTCTCTCTACATGCATCGCATTGAATGGAACAACAGGATTGACTGGGTGCACCCTCAATCGTCATGGTTTCTGTGAACTTGGGATCGGCACCCGATATGGACATAATGGACACATGCTACCAGGTTAAGCTTAGAAGTGCTCTATGTACTAACAGGTTTGTCTATATTTGTGGAGGCGAATTGTGCTTTAGTACAACGAAGAAGAGAAACGCTAGGGTTGCGAATAACAGGCACAATGACGACAGTATGGCAGTGTCTGTGCCTCTCCTGTCGTAGCTCAGGCTTCTTACCGCAGACAATCTCTCCCAGACGTAGCTCCCATCTGTCAGCCTCGGGCATCTGTTATCTGCCTTGCTTGAGTCGCAGTAGAAGCTGATCGACGTCATCAGTGACAAGGCATACTGGAAGGGGTTGCTCCAATACATCCACTTGTAGAACCTGATGTCTGACAGCAGGACCACTACGCCAGAAGCCGACACCCAGAACGATGTCAGGATTGAAACCGCGAATGCGGCTAATGTAGGCACGGGTGCTAGGAAAGTGATCATCATCCCAAAGTAGGTGACACAGAGCGTGAAGACGAAGAGCACCATCCAGTACGTTAGGAATTCGTGAGCGGACCCCGTTCCAATCCCTGCCATCCCGTTTCCGATCCCGACGACTGCAAGAGTCGCCATGAAGAAGTATGGGATCTCGCCGACTGCCCATGATATTGGGTAAAAGATTGGCAGGTACATTCCCGCTCTCTTCTCTCTAAAGTAGACCAGCCTATCAGTGCCAAGCTGCGGAATGATGTTGTTTGCGGATATCACTCCAACCAAGATCACTTGCATGTATATGTAGAGAGACCGTGAAGTCAGGCCGTATACGTCAGTGAACTCGATCTTGTAGTAAAGCGAGCCCATCAGGAGACCGATCATGATGCACCCTGTCAATCGGCCATACGTGTACTGGACATTCCTCCAGAGGAGCCTTTGAGTTCTCATTAGCACCACGGAAGCCTGGAGTGAGTATGAAGCAGAATAAATGGAAGACGACCCAGCAGATCTCCTATCTGAGTGCAGGACCTTTATCCTCGATATTTCTCTGCTGTTCGCTTCTTGCAGAGTGCTCGCATTGTATATTTCCGGGAAATTGTGCGTTGGAATTGCCCTCTTCTTCACGCCTAATCCGAGAGTTGCCAGAACAAAACTGACAGGACCTGCTCGTTTGGAATAACGAGGAGCTTTAGGAATAGACAGGAAGTAGTCCAAGATCTCGTTGCAGTCTGGAACAACTGAGCCAAAGTAAGCTTGCCGACCATCATGCATTAAGATGAGGGCCAGGTTGCAGGATTCCAGCACTCGTGTGTTGGGATATTCTAGGGATGCGATGACAACTCTCCCTGATTCAGAAACTCTTGATAAAATGCTGAGGATTTCTTGGGTTCCTCTGCTGTCAAGTCCAGCCAGAGGTTCTTCGAGGAGGAGGACGCTGGGATTGGAGGCAAGCTCGACTGCTATGGTGATCTTCTTGGCTATTTCATATGTCTTCCCTGTGGCGTCACGAAGGGATCCAACAAGCTGGTTGGAGTACAGAAGGAGGTCTAGCTGGTCAAGAACAAGCTCCACGTGGATATGACGGCTCTCTGCCATGATCGACTGGTCTAGACGGAGCGCTGCACTGAACTGAAGTTGTCTCACGTATTGTGAGATATGGTTGGTGTGCATCAAGCCTTTCGACGTAGCCTATTCTCCTGGCATATCCAGTACCAACCTTAACACCATTTGCTAGGAGGTTTCCGTCGAGGGTACCTGCTAGAGGTTCCCTTCCAGCAATGCATTTTAAGAGTGTCGACTTGATTGTTTTGGCTCCTCCAAGCAGCGCAAGCTTGTCTTTCGGTCTGGCATACCCCGTAATGTCTCTGAATTCGGGTGCATTTTCCTCAGCATCCTTCGCATGTCTGAATGAATCGGTAAGTTAATACCTTCTAATCACACTTTGATTTGGCATACCAGATGCTTAGCATACAAGATTCATGAGAAAGTTTACCTTCTGAATGATAAATCCTCGAACACAATACTCAACGGCTTCACTGGGATTCCCAGTTCGTTTTTCTCCAGCTCGACCCGAAATTCCTGTATCCATCTTTCCACTCCGCTGGTGTCCTTAATCATTCCACAACTTCGTTGCCCGGAACAGGGAGTAATCCTGAGATGTCGGGCATGGTCACTGAGGCTTTGGAACGAATTATACTCGCTCTCCGTGTCTTCCATGTACTTACTGATTATTGGGGATGCTGTACTAGATGGTAACGACTGGTTTACTCCTGCAAACTGTATCATTTTCAGTCCCAACAATGCCAACGAGTTTGCGAGCAGGATCCATGCAGAAATAATCACATAAGGCATCCAGGGCCTTTCGGTATCTTTGGATATCTCGAAGAAAGTAACGTAAGCTTTTCCTACTGTCATGTGAGGGTACCGACTGCAGAAGGGTAGTTCACTCTTGTACTTGGAGCATGGATCTAGGTAATTCTCGAACTGGATTTTGCAAAAGGAGACGTTAGCCCAGTGGATGGGATTCACGTACACGAGCCATTTCAAGGCAGTTGGAACATTTGACGGATAAATGGCGAAGCCTCTGAACAGCAGGAAGATTGAGACCAAAAGCCCTGCAAGGAGGAACACGAAAATCACCAAACCTGCCATGTACGCTCAATGCAGTCGATTTGATTCTCCAGATACCAGAGAACTATACCTGCCAAAGCATTCCCAACCTCCGGGATAGATGAAACTGTGCTGAGGAAAAAGAACACCGATGATCCAAAATATGCCACCATGAATAACAGAAGCAGGTACTTGAAAAATGGCATTCCGTTTCCTGCCAATGATAAGCCCGCTAGAAAGTACACACTGATTGTGTACGCAAATGCCTGCAACAAAAAGGATGGTTTTTCTTATATCATACTCATTTCGATCTTTTGCTCATTACGTTCGACAAAAGGGATATAGGGGTGTAGTTACCTCTGCTAGGGTCTGCGGAACATTTACTACGCAATGAGCGACTAAATAGGAAGAAGGCCTGAAGAATTTCTGTGCCCTGTGCTTGTAGAAGATAGGTCTCTGAAGCATGTAGAGAGGGAGCTGTACCAAGTTTATGAGCATAATGCTCATTGTCGAAACAAATCCTAAAGCTCTCACAGAGTTCATCTTCTGTTGGTCGTACTTTCCTCCGAGCATGTAGAACAGTGTTCCTCCGAATAATCCGAGTATCATAGCCTGCATAAAACCACTCAAGATGATCCTGATGCTTTAAACAAACTTTCCCGATCAATTAGAGCTTTGAAAAGGCAATTGTCATTTAAGAACCTGGAAAAGCCTTAATTTGATAAGAGCTTGAAGCCTCTTGGTGACCTTGATCTGTCTTTTGATCAGGGTCCGGGTGGATTCGAACCACGACTGTACGAACGGCCTCTGAAATTGCTTCCACTGAATTTGGTTTTCATCTTCCTCCTCTTCCTTGACGCACTCCACTTGCAGACGACTGTGGCCTCTTGCTTGCTTCAACAAAGAGAATACTTGTGTTGCGCGCTCTCGTTGGGTCTTTTTTGGTCCAATCGCGAGGTACTGCATCTCTTCATTGTTTATCGATATTCCTGTTACCACATCTCCTACCTGAACTCTCCCGGTGCTTTGCATTCCACCTGATTGACCGACTTTGCTCGATAACTTGGCCACGACCAGTTCTGCAAATGATTTAGACAGTCATTTCTGAGTCGTCAAACGTACACCTTCTGTTAGAGTGCCAAGAATTTACCCGTCTCTCTTCTCGGCAATGCATCGATGGCGCTAAGGTACTTGGATGGAGTTTTGAGAGTTAGCCCGAGACCAGGTACACTTTCCACCCAATAGGTATGCTTAACAGTCTCCGCCCACGATCCTCAACACATCCTGGTAGTGATCTGCAGCTTTGTAGCATTCCGCAAGCTCATCTATTGATAAGGATGTCGCTCCAGGCACCACGTATTCAGCTCCGTCTCCTGCAGCAACGTCCACCAGAAACTCGTGCGACCTCACCTCCAACCGAATTTTCGAAAAGCCTGATAGAGTCCGAAGTATTACAACCAAGATGTTGTCTGCAGTCCGTGACACCAGCAATCCCGGGCAACTCCGGCAAGTGATCGTTGCGAAAGTCATCACAATGCAGGGATCCATTAAACGGATAGCTCAACCAGGGCACCGCGTTGCCCTCCTTGCCCAGCCCGATCTCGTCCTGACCAAATTCAAGACCCCTGATGCTCCCAGCCTTCTGCCCGGACTCGGCTTCTGAGCAGTTTCTCGGTTGCACAAGACCCGTATTAGAACTGGTCATCCACGGTCGGTTCAGTTGGGACTGACCCTGCGCCAGAATCTGTCAATCCTCCCACACCAGCTCCACGAAATCTCTCCCGGGCTTGAAAACAAAAACAACTCCCGGAGAAGAATCAATGACTCGAGCAAGAGAATCAAGAAGAGGCAAGGGAAACATGGGCTCACGCTGGAGACGGGTCGGCGGGGGTGGAGGAAGGCGCGGGGTTTGTCTCGGGTTTCGACCTCATCGTCCTGAGGAGCTCGAATAGCGGCATGATGGTTGCAGCAGAGCAGCTACTTTTGCTTCTGAAGACTCCTGTGAGCCATAGAAGCGAAAGCATATGAGCCCATACTTAATTGTGTGGGGAGATGAGATTGTTGGGGGGGGTTTTGAGTTTAAACTAAACTTAAACTGACTTCATTATTAACATTAAGACAACAAGAATGTCATAAATCTCGAAGTATTGACGCAGTGGTTTCATCAGAATACTACTAAATATGGCAATTCCCCGGGGTTGTCCAGTCCAAGTCCAAGGAACGGGACTTGTCCGACGACGATCGCTGTCGGAATAAATTTTGTTCTGCGATATGGTTTTTGGGTCGGCATCGACGAGGACAAAATGAGTTTTGCTGGTCTGATTTTTTAATGTCTAGAGGAGTTTCAGGTCGATCCTTATCTATCGCCCGGATGCCGACGAAGACGTTTGTTTTCGTTTGATTTAATCAAACCCCAGAGGAACAGGGAGATGGAGATGCTCTCGTTCCGAATACCGAAGATAATCGAAAGAGTTCCCCAAAACTCGGGGGGTGGGGGGAAGGACACGCGTCGCTTCGTGGTACTTACTGTACGAGGTTTGCATGTCTCCGTGGCAGTAACCGGAGAGTCTCTGTTTGGTCATCACGGGACCCTTGAAAATAGAAGCCCATGCTTTGACTATATTCCAATCCGTGACCCGACACTATGGAAAATCTTGGACATAACTTTAATAAAGTCCACAAAAGCCCATAGTCATATACTAGTCATGTGCCTGTAGGGAGAAGTCTACATAGGTAATATAGTAACCTTGTAATTAAGGGAAGTCTACAAGCATGCGCCTCCAGTGGATACCAAGTCTACAGGCTTGCGCCTGAAACACGAAGTCTACGGGCCTGCACCTGCAAGAGACACGTGTCAAAAGAAAACGGTTCCATGGCCCCGAGATAATTGGGACTTGTTACCCACGCATAACACTAACGCACGTCTTAAAGATAATCAGTTAAACCCGAAGTCAGAGGAGCTGATCCACATTTAAATGAGTGGGAATCAGTTAGCTCCGAGATTCTGGGGTGAGTTGGGTCTGAAAGATCCTCAGAAGGTCGTAACAGACCGAGTATAAAAGGGAGGAGACCCCCCTCAGAGAAAAACACGATCAATCAGCCAAACTCATATTTGCATTGCTCGTCACCCTTAGACGTTAGTAGATACCTCGGCCTGGGTTATTTGGTCACCACCTTCCACCGTCCCGGCGAGCAACCGTAACCGGCGCAACAAACCTCCGCCAGCACTACCACCGTCACACAAGTCTACGACGTCAGCAGCGAGTCTACGACGTCAGCAGCGAGTCTACGACGCCTACGTCAGCCGCATCACCCCTTTTTCGTTCATTTTTTATGGCTGTAAGCTTTTAAGTTCTCTTTCGAAACTTTGAATTTGTACAGTTGTATCTTTTATCATTGAAATTCATCTTTCTGGCGACCACATACATTTCCCTGTGAGTCTAATTGCCAAATATTTTCGACGTGGTCCGTCTTCTACGCGAACACCATCATCATACCCAACCACAACCCATCAATTTGACTGTGCTATCGTCACGTGCCCCGGATGTCCAATGCTCCAACACAATGCCGCTTTCGTTATATTTTTAACGTAAGGAAAAAAAGGAAAAATAACGGAATGAGTAGTTTTAAAATTTTAAAAATAACGTTTTATTTGATTTTAAAAAAAGTTATAAAAAAATACAGGACACCTTTATTTTTTTTAGAAATCATACTTATTTTTTGAAAATTAGATTCAAAATCCGAATTCGTTAATTCCGAAATTACCTACGTTGTTTCACTAATTCTTTTGCAGCAGTTATCCGACACAATGGCCTCTAAAACTTCCCCTGAAAATTTATTATTGTTACTATTATTATGCAGATGTTTAGTGTACACAAATATGTGGATTGAAGACGGATACAACATTCATCGATGGGCTAAGTGAAAGGTTATATGTACCGAGCAATTACCACAGGGCAGATGCATTCAGACCGCAATGGGAGAGTCGCGGCTCGCGTGAAACTTCTCGATGAAGGCAGAAGCTTTCCTGTTGATCCCTGGGTCGGCCACGTACGTGCCTTGGTCGTAATCGCTTGGCCAAACCTTCAGCTTCCACGTGGTCACGGCTTCCGTGTCCCGTGCGTTGTCCTTCTGTACCCTCCGCGGCCTTAGGAATCCAAGCAGGGAGGGCGAAGAGGCCCGAGTAGACGAAGAAGATGGATCGGAAGCCTTCTTCTGCTTGATATTGCCTCCCATTTCTTTATTAGTAGACAGGATTGCTTGGGAAGCACAAGAATACACAAGGTCTCGTGGTTTGAAAGGAGATGGGTGGAGTATTTTATAACGGGAAGAGCCCCAACACTCGAGGAGGAAGAGAATCTCCTAAAACCTTCGATCAAAGTAAGTTCCATTGGAGGGGAAAGATCTTTGGATGGTGGAAATGCAAAGACATGGACTACTTGAATCGGATCTGTCGTGTCGGGTATCATTTGACAGCTTTTTCTACATGACCCTGGCCGCGAAACTAGCCGAAAATGAGCGAGCAGCACATTAGTTGGTGTCCTCTGCTTTTCGTTTCATGGTCATGCAACGGTGGAGATTGTTTCATGGACCGACGAGCTTATGCTACCCTTTTGTGAATGCTATAGTCATAGCTAGAGTTTCTTGGGGGTTTGTTCGACGGAACATGCTTTGCATCCAAGTTTCCTTCGCTCATAGGTAGTTTTGTTGGCTGCGTTCTGTTCCTTGATGGTGATTGTTGATCGATTCTATGTTTTTGAGACAGTACCTTCTTACCAAAACCAATAACTTTTACTAAACCAAGATGATGCCGATGCATTTATGACCCGATTCCATTCCTCCCCTCCTTTTCCCTTCACGCTGGTGATTGCAAGCTGTTGGTTCGGTTGTCTTTGTCTTCAAAGCAACTTCGGCATATTATGCCCCCAAGAAATTATTCTCCCCGAGGACATTGTCCTGTAGAAGTTTACTCACACACAGGCTACGCGAGATCGTATGGGATGTACACCTGCTTGGCACGTTGATCGTAGACAAAACTAGGAGAGCGAGTTTATATCATTACAAAGACAAGACGAAAAGCTTCCAACAAACGTCTCACAGCTCCAGAAACACCAGGAAACAGCACAAAACAAGGAAGCAAAGAGTGCGAGATGCCGAAGCTTCTTCCAACTTCACGAAGCAAGAAGACTTCAGTATTTTGCAGCTTCATCTTCTCTGGTTCAGCAAGTACATATTAATCCACATCCTCTCGTTGCTTGTTCGTCGGTAATCAGCTGCCGTAACATGCCATAATCGGAAGATGGTTGAGTGTTGATCATAATCTGATTTTAATAATCTTCGACCAGATTCATATCCTCCGTCCTCATCACCGGCTCGTGGTAGGAATCCGGCATTCCAAAACTCAAAGACAGAAAGCTAGGAGCATCCATATCCGAAAAAGCTGTCCCTTCGCCTTCTCCGGATGCCCATATAAGAATTTCTGTCTTTCAGATTGTCTCCACTTGAGATGGCTCAGTCACTGGGAAACAATCCCGACATTGTTTCGGCAACAATCAGATTGGCGACAATCCGAGCAAAAGACAGGACAAGTTCTTTAAAATGCACAAGTGGACGACTTTTTTACATCAGAGCATGGTGCGCCCCTTCCCTCACCACTCTGATAAACTAATCGACATAATCTGTCTTCTTGACTCTATTACGGCACAGCATATCCAACTTTCGGAGCAGGTTTCCAGCAATCAAAGTCCCTTCCGCGCAGGCTTATCTATCTATGCCTGCATGATGTTCTTGCAAGAGTAATACCTCAGGTGCACAGACTCCAGACACGAGAGGAAGAACAGCGTACAGTCCCAAAAACACTAAACACAGCTTTAAATAGGTATACTGATGGTACTTATATTAGGCGGCTCGGAGAGAGGTTGTAGGAGGTGGTTCTTAGCTCCCTAAGGCCACTCCACACCTTCTTCCTAACCGTGATCGGTTCCCACTTTTACTGCCATTGCTGGCGGTGGCACCAGAAGTTGCCTCTGCAAGAGTAATTTCGAGCGGTTGCCATCCCGATTGAGGGAGAATCATCCATTTCTTTTCCGTCACCATTATGTTTAGGATCCGTAGTATATCGCCAAGAACATACTCCTTAAGGCACATCTGTTTTATAATGGTGGCTGCTTCATACCTGCAAAATAGAATTTGAAATGCATTCCAACTCAATAATTGTTTCTAGCAATCAAAGTATAGAATCCGTTATGAGAACCCACCTGCACTGTGAAGCCAGAATTGCAGGACGTCCTGGATTCGTCGCGAGGAAATTTACCATTCGAGTCCAGAGGGGTTTAGGATAGGACTTTGCATCACCATCTAGAGGGTTTATGCAATTCCACAGCTTCTCGTTCTTTCCAATAAATAACTGTACTTTTCCGATCTTCTGCTTCACAATCATTTGCTGCTTTAAAGCATTCTGCAAGCCCAATTTCACATCTGCATTGCGAGAGTTAGCAGGACCAAATCTGACACAGTTGACGATATTTGCCTGGGTCGGCATAATCTTTTCACTCTTTAGAATGTCCAGGACAAGTAAGATAACTCCTATCTGTCCTTGAATATACTGGAGGTTATATGCATTGTATGGATAAGAATTTGCAATATTCTCCGATCCTGGAGGTCGAACAGGGGCAGTGGAACAGTTTGAACCATCGGAAGCAGACTTCTTCCGGTTCACCTTTCCTTTTTGTTTACAGTCAGAACCCTTCCCAGCAGCGGAAGCACTCGGGTTCTCAAACCGAGGGCTGTCCGGAGGGCTAGATGAAGAGGCCTGACTCGTGCCCGAGGACGCAACACTTTCATATTTCCCGAGTTGCTCGAGACTCGACAAAGGAGGACCTCCGACTACCAGAGTAGTCCATAGCCAAACTGTCTTCGCCGCAGCCAACAATGGCGCGGATGCATTCCGGGGTTGCGCCAGGAGAACGTTATATCTTCTCATCTGAAGGTGGTGCAGGGCATTAGAGAAATCCCGGTCGCCAGAAATCAGTAAATAATTCGCAGGTGCAGGGTTGTCCACCGCCCAAAACAACATATCCACCAGAATCTTTTTATCGCTGGCATCTTTGACACCTGCATTAAAACACGGAGCCAGCATCAAACCACACCTTGCGTGATCGTAACGGTACAGAGATGGCCTCGAACATGTGAAAGAAATTGCAAATTCAACACTGCGGGAAGTGCGAGGGCTTCCAGATCAGTTCATTGCGAAAACAGTGAATCGGTCAGATCCACTTTTTCCATAGATCGTGAACGCTGACAGTAGCCAATTCATCAAAACTACGCGAGCGACCGAAAGGCATCCCGTGACGCAGAAAAAAGGTAGCAAGAAGGGGAGAGAAAAAGCTGAGATTATACCAGCTGGGACGTGGTTCAAGCTGATACCGGTGCTGGAGAGGGCCAGCTGCACGGCGTGGGGGATCTTGGTGGTGTCGCCGTAGGAGGAGATCGAGACGGAGCCGCAGTAGTTGAGCTTCGCGAGGGCGGAACTGATGTTACGAGCTATGGTGTGGGGATCGCAGCCCTTGGGGACACAGCAATTCTCGATGTCCCACCACACAGACGTCTTCGCCTTCACATACTGCGCATCCGCCTGACCACCACCACCTCCCCCTCCGCCGTCCATGGAATGTCGTACAAGGAAGAGGAGTCAAAAGGAGCACGCGGAGGGAGAGAGAGAGAGAGAGACTTTTGGAGTGGAAAGATTCGGACTGACCACATCGCCCCAAAGTATTCCGCGCATTTAATCCAGAAATTACGGTTCGATCTTGTTAGTCTAAGTCGCATGTACTCACACTACACTTATTGCTATACTTTAAGGATGTATTATAATCATCGCCTTATGAATTTCTCTTTTTCATTTTTCTTAAATTGTATTTCAAAACTGATAACGTATTTTTCCTACACTCCTTAGACATGTTTTATAAAATACAACTTTATGTCATAAGAAACATTCCTCAGCTCAAATCGATTTTTTTTTTTTTTTTTGCCTTTGATATAATATTCTCATCTTTCAGGATCGGCAAACAAACCGAGTGACTAGATAATACAAAGATATCAGATTTCCGGAGACATACTACTTCCTTAGCTATTAAGCGAAGAGTTCCCCGTTGTCTAAAATGAGCTTTATCTGTCCACTCCCGGAGGCTTTTCCTCAAACCATGTGGTTGGCAAATTCTAAATAATGAAAATATGATTAGCTTGATATAAGTAAGTTGTACCCGTCTGATAATGTATTGACCATATTTTATTATTTATGTCAAGTATGTCACTGTGGGGCACGTTGACGTGGACTTAATGATTTAGTCGGTCCTCGTCACTCCCCAGTCAGTTCCCGCGTGGGGCTGCCAGACCTCTTCCCTGCCTGATCAGTGTGTTTGGTTCTCTGGATTGGATGTTGCCGCGCTGGGGAGCCCAACTGGCGCCGACCTCAACTACCAGTTCCGGTTACAGCTCCAGTTCCAGACATCCTCGGACTTCTGTCCGTATTCATGTTTTCTCTGTAAAAACCGGAGGCTCGGATATTCCTCCCCCACTCCAAACCTGACACCGAACCTAACAAAACCCTCAGAGTCCGACAACTCGTTCCCATTTCACGATATGGGCAAAAAGGCAGGGAGTAATGCTTTGTGGCTGTTAGCCGCACACCGTTTCTACTGGAAAGATCCTTCCTTTACCAGGTTTCGTGCTTGCATCGCACACCGTTTCCCAACGACCATCCCTATGACTTCCCAGTCCTTGAGGCCAAAAAATTGGGAGTCTCTCTACATGCATCGCATTGAATGGAACAACAGGATTGACTGGGTGCACCCTCAATCGTCATGGTTTCTGTGAACTTGGGATCGGCACCCGATATGGACATAATGGACACATGCTACCAGGTTAAGCTTAGAAGTGCTCTATGTACTAACAGGTTTGTCTATATTTGTGGAGGCGAATTGTGCTTTAGTACAACGAAGAAGAGAAACGCTAGGGTTGCGAATAACAGGCACAATGACGACAGTATGGCAGTGTCTGTGCCTCTCCTGTCGTAGCTCAGGCTTCTTACCGCAGACAATCTCTCCCAGACGTAGCTCCCATCTGTCAGCCTCGGGCATCTGTTATCTGCCTTGCTTGAGTCGCAGTAGAAGCTGATCGACGTCATCAGTGACAAGGCATACTGGAAGGGGTTGCTCCAATACATCCACTTGTAGAACCTGATGTCTGACAGCAGGACCACTACGCCAGAAGCCGACACCCAGAACGATGTCAGGATTGAAACCGCGAATGCGGCTAATGTAGGCACGGGTGCTAGGAAAGTGATCATCATCCCAAAGTAGGTGACACAGAGCGTGAAGACGAAGAGCACCATCCAGTACGTTAGGAATTCGTGAGCGGACCCCGTTCCAATCCCTGCCATCCCGTTTCCGATCCCGACGACTGCAAGAGTCGCCATGAAGAAGTATGGGATCTCGCCGACTGCCCATGATATTGGGTAAAAGATTGGCAGGTACATTCCCGCTCTCTTCTCTCTAAAGTAGACCAGCCTATCAGTGCCAAGCTGCGGAATGATGTTGTTTGCGGATATCACTCCAACCAAGATCACTTGCATGTATATGTAGAGAGACCGTGAAGTCAGGCCGTATACGTCAGTGAACTCGATCTTGTAGTAAAGCGAGCCCATCAGGAGACCGATCATGATGCACCCTGTCAATCGGCCATACGTGTACTGGACATTCCTCCAGAGGAGCCTTTGAGTTCTCATTAGCACCACGGAAGCCTGGAGTGAGTATGAAGCAGAATAAATGGAAGACGACCCAGCAGATCTCCTATCCGAGTGCAGGACCTTTATCCTCGATATTTCTCTGCTGTTCGCTTCTTGCAGAGTGCTCGCATTGTATATTTCCGGGAAATTGTGCGTTGGAATTGCCCTCTTCTTCACGCCTAATCCGAGAGTTGCCAGAACAAAACTGACTGGACCTGCTCGTTTGGAATAACGAGGAGCTTTAGGAATAGACAGGAAGTAGTCCAAGATCTCGTTGCAGTCTAGACCAACTGAGCCAAAGTAAGCTTGCCGACCATCATGCGTCAAGATGAGGGCCAGGTCGAAGGATTCCAGCACTCGTGTGTTGGGATATTCTAGGGATGCGATGACGACTCTCCCTGATTCAGAAACTCTTGATAAAATGCTGAGGATTTCTTGGGTTCCTCTGCTGTCAAGTCCTGCCAGAGGTTCTTCGAGGAGGAGGACGCTGGGATTGGAGGCAAGCTCGACTGCTATGGTGATCTTCTTGGCTATTTCATATGTCTTCCCTGTGGCGTCACGAAGGGATCCAACAAGCCGGTTGGAGTACGGAAGGAGGTCTAGCTGGTCAAGAACAAGCTCCACGTGGATATGACGGCTCTCTGCCGTGATCGACTGGTCTAGACGGAGCGCCGCACTGAACTGAAGTGTCTCACGTATTGTGAGATATGGTTGGTGTGCATCAAGCCTTTCGACGTAGCCTATTCTCCTGGCATATCCTGTACCAACCTTAACACCATTTGCTAGGAGGTTTCCGTCGAGGGTACCTGCTAGAGGTTCCCTTCCAGCAAGGCATTTTAAGAGTGTCGACTTGATTGTTTTGGCTCCTCCAAGCAGCGCAAGCTTGTCTTTCGGTCTGGCATACCCCGTAATGTCTCTGAATTCTGGTGCATTTTCCTCAGCATCCTTCGTATGTCTGAATGAATCGGTAAGTTAATACCTTCTAATCACACTTTGATTTGGCATACCAGATGCTTAGCATACAAGATTCATGAGAAAGTTTACCTTCTGAATGATAAATCCTCGAACACAATACTCAACGGCTTCACTGGGATTCCCAGTTCGTTTTTCTCCAGCTCGACCCGAAATTCCTGTATCCATCTTTCCACTCCGCTGGTGTCCTTAATCATTCCACAACTTCGTTGCCCGGAATAGGGAGTAATCCTGAGATGTCGGGCATGGTCACTGAGGCTTTGGAATGAATTATACTCGCTCTCCGTGTCTTCCCTGTACTTACTGATTATTGGGGATGCTGTACTAGACGGTAACGACTGGTTTACTCCTGCAAACTGTATCATTTTCAGTCCCAACAACGCCAACGAGTTTGCGAGCAGGATCCATGCAGAAATAATCACATAAGGCATCCAGGGCCTTTCGGTATCTTTGGATAGCTCGAAGAAAGTAACGTAAGCTTTTCCTACTGTCATGTGAGGGTACCGACTGCAGAAGGGTAGTTCACTCTCGTACTTGGAGCATGGATCTAGGTAATTCTCGAACTGGATTTTGCAAAAGGAGACGTTAGCCCAGTGGATGGGATTCGCGTACACGAGCCATTTCAAGGCAGTTGGGACATTTGACGGATAAATGACGAAGCCGCTGAACAGCAGGAAGATTGAGACCAAAAGCCCTGCAAGGAGGAACACGAAAATCACCAAACCTGCCATGTACGCTCAATGCAGTCGATTTGATTCTCCAGATACCAGAGAACTATACCTGCCAAAGCATTCCCAACCTCCGGGATAGATGAAACTGTGCTGAGGAAAAAGAACACCGATGATCCAAAATATGCCACCATGAATAACAGAAGCAGGTACTTGAAAAATGGCATTCCATTTCCTGCCAATGATAAGCCCGCGAGAAAGTACACACTGATTGTGTACGCAAATGCCTGCAACAAAAAGGATGGTTTTTCTTATATCATACTCATTTCGATCTTTTGCTCATTACGTTCGACAAAAGGGGTATAGGGGTGTAGTTACCTCTGCTAGGGTCTGCGGAACATTTACTACGCAATGAGCGACTAAATAGGAAGAAGGCCTGAAGAATTTCTGTGCCCTGTGCTTGTAGAAGATAGGTCTCTGAAGCATGTAGAGAGGGAGCTGTACCAAGTTTATGAGCATAATGCTCATTGTCGAAACAAATCCTAAAGCTCTCACAGAGTTCATCTTCTGTTGGTCGTACTTTCCTCCGAGCATGTAGAACAGTGTTCCTCCAAATAATCCGAGTATCATAGCCTGCATAAAACCACTCAAGATGATCCTGATGCTTTAAACAAACTTTCCCGATCAATTAGAGCTTGGAAAAGGCAATTGTCATTTAAGAACCTGGAAAAGCCTTAATTTGATAAGAGCTTGAAGCCTCTTGGTGACCTTGATCTGTCTTTTGATCAGGGTCCGAGTGGATTCGAACCACGACTGTACGAACGGCCTTTGAAATTGCTTCCACTGAATTTGGTTTTCATCTTCCTCCTCTTCCTTGACGCGCTCCACTTGCAGACGAATGTGGCCTCTTGCTTGCTTCAACAAAGAGAATACTTTTGTTGCACGCTCTCGTTGGGTCCTTTTTGGTCCAACCACGAGGTACTGCATCTCTTCATTGTTTATCGATATTCCTGTTACCACATCTCCTACCTGAACTCTCCCGGTGCTTTGCATTCCACCTGATTGACCGACTTTGCTCGATAACTTGGCCACGATCAGTTCTGCAAATGATTTAGACAGTCATTTCTGAGTCATCAAACGTACACCTTCTGTTAGAGTGCCAAGAATTTACCGGTCTGTCTTCTCGGCAATGCATCGATGGCGCTAAGGTACTTGGATGGAGTTTTGAGAGTTAGCCCGAGACCAGGTTCACTTTCCACCCAATAGGTATGCTTAACATAGTCTCCGCCCACGATCCTCAACACATCCTGGTAGTGATCTGCAGCTTTGTAGCATTCCACAAGCTCATCTATTGATAAGGATGTCGCTCCAGGCACCACGTATTCAGCTCCGTCTCCTGCAGCAATGTCCACCAGAAACTCGTGCGACTCTATGTTTGGGTGTTTCATGTATCTGGAAAGAGAATTCAGTCTTTCACGACATGCTCGAGTTTCTTGAGAAAATGTCCATTTGGCCTTACCCGAGATTTGTAAAGTATGGAATGGCATCCTGGCGAGGGCCCTGGAACAGGATACGCCCGCCGCTAAGAAGGATAACTCGGTCAAATAAGTCAAATATCTCTTGCGAAAGCTGAGTCAAGGACATTATCGCGGAAGACTGTTGAATTCTGCTGATGGTGCGAATGGTGTCCACCAGATCATAAGTGGCTGCTAAGTCAGTCCCGGCGAGTGGTTGATCGTAAAGCATTAGGGAATATGTCCCGAGGGCCAGCTCAGCGGCTGTGAGCTTCTGACGGTCCGTCTCGGAGATTCCTTCCCCGGCTAACTCGTTCTCAACCTGTTTTAAGCCGAGAATTGCTAGCACATACTCCAGAAAAGGATCTTGCCCTTCAACCAGCGCATGTGCGAAAAACTTCCTCATCTGCGGAGTGAAGTTCTCGGGTCGAAGACCCTGCGTGCAGTCCCTTGCAAACTCAAGTGTTTCTTTGACAGTTAAAAAAGGGATGTGCCTACGCAGAAAACGTAACGTCACATTCCACTCCGAGAAAAAGGTATGTTCGAGGATACAGTTAGTTACTTGTTAAGCTGTCCGTTGATATACGCAATGAGTCTGCTGAGGCGTATATCCGTGGCAGACCTGTCATTATAGAGCACAGAACCTTCGAACCTCGAGTTCCGATTCCCCGGAGCTCTCCCTGCTATAATTTCGAGAAGAGTGCTCTTCCCACTCCCTGCAGAAGTTTATACAGATTAGACGCAGGTTTCGCAAATACAGAAAACTACATCCGACGTGCTGTCAGCTAAAGTATAACCAATTCGAAAGGCCTACCAGGAGGTCCGATGAGCAAGGTCATCGAGCCAGGCATGATGTATCCATCAACTCCATCGAGGACGTTCACCCAACGCGAGCTCTTCGCTTTGATGATTGTCCTAACCGGTCCGGTAAAACACCCCATTAGCTTGTTTCCAAACGTTTCGTAACTGTCCGACAATGTCTCATGCTTCCTGGAGTACTTGATGCCGGAGAACCGCACCACCTGCGAAGACCATGGCCAGTTCGGAAGGTCGATTAGTTCAGAAAGCATTTCTCCCCGGTGAAAAATATGAATGAACAAAATGAATTGAAAAATACCAAAAGGCTTTTCTTACATTTGTTATTTTCTAACATGCAAAATATTGATGTCAAGAAATTATATTGAGTTAGGGTTTTTCAAGCAAAATCCCTGAAAACACCCCCCATCTTCCTCAATCCCCACCATTTCCATCTACTCTGCTCCTCGGCAAATTTAGCTGCCCCACTTGCAATCCCTACCGATTCTTCTTCCGAGTTCCTTTTTGGGTCATCCATTTCCGAATTCAATCCTCACTATAACACCCTAAAGTTTGAATCTTTTTGCATGTTTTCTTCGCTTTCGTTGCATTCATCTGGGTGGGTTTCGGCTGTTTGTCCTGAAGCCATCGAATTCTAGAAGTGGGGTTTTGTCTTTGAAAGAAGGAAGTTTCTTTGCCTGATTGATTGCTGCCTGTATTGATCGTTTTACTGTACTTGAATTCAATCCGATATGGGGAAATCTGGTGGGAAGAAGAAGAAAGGTGTTTCTGCGAGTGCTAACCATGCATCGGGTGATATCGACTCGACTTCGAGACCAAACGGTGGTGGGGTCGATTTGGAATCGGCGGTTTTCTTGAAAAGGGCTCACGAGCTTAAAGAAGAAGGCAATACGAGGTTTCAGAATAAGGACTACATTGGTGCTCTTGAGCGGTATGACAATGCCCTGAAGCTCACGCCGAAGACTCACCCTGATAGGGCGGTATTTCATAGCAATAGGGCGGCTTGTTTGATGCAGATGAAGCCCATAGATTACGAGGCTGTGATATCAGAGTGTAGCCTGGCGCTTCAGGTTCAGCCTCGGTTCGTCCGAGCACTTCTTAGGAGGGCCAGGGCCTTCGAGGCTATGGGGAAGTATGAGATGGCTATGCAGGACGTTCAGCTGTTGTTAGGGGCTGACCCGAATAATGGTGATGCTTTGGAGATTGCGAGGCGGTTGTGGATGGCTTTGGGACCTCGCCAAGAGGCCCAGCAGGACCTTCAGAGCCGGCCATCCGCAGCAGCTCTTGGAGCTTCTGCGGTTCGCGGCCCCCCTGTTGGTGGCCTAGGTCCATGTTTGCCTGCCCGTCCGGTGCCCAAGAAGCCGGCTGTGTCGGGAGCGGTATCAAACCCGCCACCACCGATGAGTAGTAGTGTCGAGAAACTTAAGTCGGCTGTATCAACCGAGAATGGTTCACTTTCCAAGACTCGAATGCAAAAAATTGCTTTGAAGCCTTTAAACAGTTCTGCGGGTGGTTTTGGTGTGGATAGCAAGACAGAACAGCCGTCTTCTTCTGCAACATTGACTCGAACAGAAGTTGCAACACGACTGAGGCCACTAAAGCTTTTTTATGATCATGACATCAGACTTGCACAGATGCCCATGAACTGTACCTTCAAGGTATTGAGAGAGATTGTAGGAAGGAAGTTCCCATCCTCGAAGTCAGTTTTAATCAAATATAAGGACAATGATGGTGACTTAGTGACTATAACATCTAGCAGTGAGCTAAAGATGGCTGAGTGTAGTGTGGACGAGGTCTTCAATAAGGACCTTGAACCAGATAAACATGACTCATTAGGGATGCTGAGGTTGCATGTTGTGGAGGTAAGTGCTGAGCAGGAACCAGCTCTGTTAGAGGAAGAGGAGGAGAGGCCCATTGAAAGTGAGGACACCAAAGGGGAAGAAAGCCGGTCTAATTCTTCTCTCGGAGAATCTTTATCTGAAGTTGTTGAGGGTGCAGTGGATAAGGCTCAGGAAGAGCAGCTCCAGAAAGATAAGCCTGTAGCATTGGAAGGCACTGAATACAAGGATGTTGAGATAGATGATTGGTTGTTTGAGTTTGCTCAGCTCTTCCGTACCCATGTTGGCATCGACCCTGATGCTCATGTCGATCTCCATGAACTTGGAATGGAACTGTGCACAGAGGCTCTCGAGGAAACAGTGACGAGTGAAGAAGCTCAAAGTCTCTTCAACAAAGCTGCTGCTAAGTTTCAGGAGGTTGCTGCCCTAGCTTTCTTCAATTGGGGCAATGTGCATATGTGTGCTGCGAGAAAGAAAATTCCTTTGGATGAGTCCGCTGGAAAGGAGGTAGTGGATGCCCAACTTCAAGCTGCCTATGACTGGGTGAAGGAAAAATACTCCTTGGCTAGAGAGAAATATGAGGAAGCTCTGCTGATCAAGCCAGATTTTTATGAAGGATTGCTTGCTTTGGGACAGCAGCAGTTTGAGATGGCCAAACTTCATTGGTCATTTGCACTGGCAAAAAAGATTGACCTCTCAATCTGGGATCCTACTGAAACGCTCAAGCTATTCGATAGTGCAGAGGTGAAGATGAAGGCTGCAACTAGTATGTGGGAGAAATTGGAGGAACAAAGGGTGAGTGAGCTGAAAGATCCTAATTTGGCCAAGAAGGACGAATTGCCTAGGAAAAAGAAGAAACAAGGAAACGTTGGTGAAGGTGAGATCATCACCACCGGTGGTCCAGGTGAGATATCCCCCGAAGAAGCAGACGAACAAGCTGCTGTGATGAGATCACAAATCCATCTCTTCTGGGGCAATATGATGTTTGAGAGATCCCAAATTGAATGCAAGCTAGGATTTGATGGTTGGAAGGAAAAACTTGATACTGCGGTTGAGCGCTTTAAGCTTGCTGGGGCTTCTGAAGCCGATATTTCAGTTGTTCTGAAGAACCATTGCTCCAATGGTAATTCTACTGAGACAGCTGAAAAGCTGGCTGCTGATAGTTCTAACAATAATACCATTGCCGAGACTAGTTGATACTAATGTCAGTTATGTCTGGGTACGGAATATCGGGAGCACAGATCAGTTGCTGCAGAAAAATTACAGGTGTGGATCATATCTTCCTCTTTAACTAATTTTTAGTGGAGCAATTTTCCATTGACTCGAGGGACAAAAACGCTGCTTGTCTTTAGGTAATGGAGTAGATTGAAGCAGAGAGGATACAGACTGCAGTGCCAGGAGATGTTCTTGAACTCATATGGGTGACGGTGAAGCATTGACGTTGTCATTTCTTCTTATCTTTTTGCTTGGGGAGAGGGAAGAACATTGGCTTATTCCATTCAACGAAAGAAAGAATTTTATAGGTTTTTTCAGTGGATCATTATTCTGTGTATGCAGCAGACTTACAATCTCTGTCTGCAACATTTTGACGTTATTCCTAAGTTGGGGTTCATTGTTAAGCCTGGAATCCTATGGTTGACGGACTGAAAACATTGATATCTATGTGGTTTGTTATTTCAGACATCAAATGACCGCACAGGGAGAAGAAGTACCTGTTGAGGGATCGGAGGCGTGATCTTAGCCATGTCGCGTAGATAGCTGACGAATCCGTCTTTCAACAGGTACTCCATTCCCAACAGCTCCTCGTTCTCCTTCACGATCCCATCCTCTCCATCCTTAGTCTCTTCTATCTGGCCATCCTCCCTTGCCAATGCCCTTCCCGCCTCGCGGCTCAGGCCATGCCTCTTCATGCTATCATACATCCTCAATGCA